>CM070029.1:31265767-31865767 GCA_036247105.1 Cirrhinus mrigala
TTTTTTTTTTATTTCTCTTTCAAAAACAAAAATACAAAGATACATAACATCAAACATAAAATAAACAGAAGTAAAAGTGGGGGACACATATAACAAGTATGCATCATGGAGGGTAAAAAATTAAATTTTACAAACAACATTTTTTAATATTAGAGACGTTTTTATACATTTCTTGTTTCTAGTACCTGAGATCAATGAGTCATAAAATATATTAAGGTCTTTACAAAAAAAATTAAAAGAGGGAGTAATAGACATTATTTTTGTTTTATGTATATGGAACTTCCCAAGAAGTATTAACACCTTTAAAGTGTTATCTACTACATGTGATCCAGTATTGCAATTTAAGAAAAAGATCATAGATTCATCTATTTTAATTATTTTATAAAATATATCAAAAATCAACCTAGATACCTGCTTCCAAAAATCTTCAGAGTATTTACAATTATGAAATAAGTGTGTAAGTGTTTCAATTTCTAAATTACAAAATGAACATTTAGGTGAGATATCTTTTCTAAACTTGTTAATAAAAGAGTTACAAGGATAGTACCTGTGCAATATCTTAAAATGTATTTCCTTTACCTTATTAGGGAGTAAAAATTTATTAGATGCCGACCATATTTTCTCATTAGAAGGTGTGACGAAGAATTGTTTCCACTTCATGAGTGCTTTTGGGTAACAGCTGACATCTCGAGTAAGACATTTTCTAATGTGTGAGTTATTACATTTGAAATCCATGATATTAATACCTCCAATAACAAGATTTGGAATTTGTCGGAGAGCTGAATTATAACTGAAATGTAGTTTTACAAGGTAAATCAATTTAGGGGAAATGCTTTTCACAACTAAATTATAATCACTACAAGAAGATTCAATCCCAGAGAAAGAAAGAAATTGCTGATAAGTATAAATCTCACCATTAGTGTTCAATAAGTCAGAAAGAAATATAATCCCTTTATCAAACCAATCTTTTTTAAATATACTCTTATTTTTAGACAACACAAATTGGTTATTCCATAGTATGCATGAATGAGGAGAGAAATTATGTTTAAAGGCTAATTTCCATGCTTCTAATGACTGCTTATGAAAGTTTGATAATTTTATGGGAAGTTTACTGTATCTGAAGTCACACGACAGTAGAAAAGATAACCCACCACACTTTTCAAAAAATAGATTGGGGATATAAAACCATATAGATTTAGTCTGGGCCAAGCAATGTTTAATCCAATTGATTTTAAAAATCATATTAAGAGTACTAAAGTCAAGGACATTAAGCCCACCCTCTAAAAAAGATCTAATAATAGTTTTTCTTTTCACATATTCAGTTCTGTTTTTCCAAATAAACTTAAATAAGGCCCTGTCAATATCTGAGCACATTTTAGGGTTGACGTATAAAGACAGAGCAGGATATACCAGCCTCGAAATTCCCTCAGCCTTGGAGAGTAGAACACGTCCATGGATAGTTAAATTCCTCTGAGACCAGCAATTAAAAACTGTTTTTGCATTAAGTAAACATTTAGAAAAATTTGATTCAATTCTCTCAGATGAACATTTATTTATTATAATACCAAGATATCTAACTGTTTGTTTTACTTTAATCCCACATACATCTGACATATCAGAATGATGAATTGTCATAATCTCAGATTTAGTCTGGTTAACAGAAAGGCCAGAGGCAAGCGAAAAGAGTTTTAAAGCCTCTAATATAATAGGGACCTGTCCTTTGTCTTTTAGGAAAATACAAGTATCATCTGCAAGTTGACTAATCAAAATAGCGCGATCTACAATTTGAATGCCCTCAATATTCAAACAATTTAATGTATAAAGACTAAGAAGCTCTGCAACTAACAAAAACAAAAAGGGAGAAATAGGGCATCCTTGCCTAATACCTCTCCCAATGACAAAACGTGGAGAAGTTCCAGAAGACAAAGACACATTACTAGTAATGTCTTTATACAGGGTCTGTACAGTTTTCATAAATTTAGGACCAAAACCAAAATGTCTTAAGGCTTCATACATAAAGGCATGCTCTACTGTGTCAAACGCCTTATAGAAATCTAAAAACAGAATAAGTGCATCATCGTTAACCAACTCAGAGTAATCTAAAAGATCTAAAACAAGACGAATGTTATTTGATATGTGTCGACCCTTCATAAAGCCAGATTGTGTGAGTGAGATAACTTCTTCTAAGCAGGGTTTAAGCCTCCTTGCATATAAAGCAGCTAATAATTTATAATCAGAATTAAGCAAAGTTATAGGGCGCCAATTATCTAAAAACTTTTTATCTTTATTTGATTTAGGTATTAAAGTTATTAGGCCTTGCTTCATTGATTCAGATAATTCACCTCGGTCTAAACACTCTTCAAAAACATTTAAAATAAAATATTTTATATCATTCCAGAATGATCGATAAAATTCAAATGGTAGACCATCAGGGCCCGGACTTTTATTAAATGGGGTTTTTGCGATTAAACTATCCATCTCTTCCACAGTTATCTCACCCTCACAAGCAGTATAATTGTCTTCATTTATATTTGGAATGAACTGTTCCACCTTTGAGAAAAATTGCTTAGATGAATCAGAAAGAAAAGAAGAAGTATAAAGTTGCTGATAAAAGTCAGCTACAAATTGTGAGATTTTGGCCTCATCAGAAATAAGAATACCATTAATGTCAAGGGCTGAAATTCTTTTTAATTCACCTCTTCTTTTTTCTAAATTAAAAAAATATGCTGAGTTCCTTTCTCCAAATTCTAACCATTTTGCTCTTGATCTAACAAAAGCGCCTTTGGCCTTCTCCGCATAAAGAACATCAAGATTTTCCTTCAGTAAATATAACTTCTCTTTGTCCTGCTCACTAGGAGAGGACAGACATAAAATATTATTTATTTCCTTTATGATTGCAGAGCTTCTCGCCTCCTTCGCTTTAGAAAGCCGTTTGCCAAACTGTATAGAGAATCTCCGACACTCATACTTAAAAAGTTCCCAATTTGCAATAGCAGAGCCTGAATAAACTTTAAATGTTTCAATTATATTTTTAATACCTGAACAATAAAGAGAGTTTTGTAAAAAAGAAGTATTCAGTTTCCAATATCCTGGATGTATCTGAGAACTATTATGAGTTTCGGATATTTCAAGATCGATACAAGCATGATCCGTTAAAGGAGCAGGAGAAATGGTACAAGAACTAATAAAGGAAATTAGCCAGTCAGAAATAAGCCAAAGGTCTATTCTTGATTTTTGTGACATGTCTGCTTTAAACCATGTAAATGAAGAGATACTGTTTCCATGGACACATCTATAAGCATCTAGCAAATCAAGGCTACTACAAAAATCACTTATAACTAAATTAATGTTATTAACATTGTGTCTCGGGGGGAATCTATCTAAATGCAGATCAGGGGCCTCATTGAAATCTCCCCCCACAATAACTGCTGCTGAAGGAAATTTTAGTTTTAAAGAAGCCAATTTATTAGATAAAGTTTGAAAAAGAATTTGGTTTAAATTTGAGTTGTTATAGCCATATATATTACATAAAATAAAGACAGCCTCTCCAGACTGAACTATAGCTATTATCCATCTACCCTCTAGAGAAAAGTGTGACTCAAGAATTTTACCATTAAAATTATAATGAAATAAAATTATAACTCCCCCAGAATGAGTAGACCCATGTGAAAATAAAGCTTTACCTCCCCACTGTGCTGACCAAAAAGACTCATCATTAGCACTAGAATGAGTTTCCTGTAAAAAATAAACATCTCTTTTTTTAGAACTACAAAATAAAAATAAGGCTTTTCGTTTAGTAAGGTCACGGATCCCCCGAACATTAAGAGAAAAACAAGAAAAATTCAAGTACATTGAATAAGAACAAGAAGAACAATCTGCCCTAAGGCAAAAGAATTAACTAGGCAAAAAAGGTTTAAAGTGCAAAACCTATCTTTTTCAACCTTCCAAATATAAGAATCAAATGGTAAGGAAAGTATTGTATCCTGATATAGTCAACATAAAGAGCCATGAGAAAACAAAAGACAAAAATTTTCTTTGCCAAAAGTTTACAGTAATGCCTGTAGAGTACAATCAGAGTCAATGTCCAATCCCCAAACGGGATTAAGGGCAAACGTTAACATAATTCACATATTATCCGCTGTAATCTTCTTTCCATCAATAATGGCAAACGAGCCCTTGAACCCAGCTCGTTTTCCTTCTCTCCTGGCTTGACTTACTAGCGGCCACAGTTTATTCCGTGCCTCTCTCGTTCGTTGTGTCAGGTCTTCTGTGATTTTGATGCCTTTCTGCCTGAGGACTTCGGAGTTTTTTGAGTCCAACCAAATGCGATCCCGATGGGTACGCGACAAAAACTGCACAATAATCCGCCGTGGAAACGCGTCTGGATCTCTCTGACCGATTCTGTGTGCAACATCAATGGACGTCTGAAGACCATCCCTCAATCCCGGCGAAATTCGAGAAAAAATATCCATTGCGACCATTTTCACATTTTCTCCTGCCTCCTCCGGGACACCAGAGATTTTCAAATTCCAGCGTCTTTTGTATGCATCCAGGTCGTCAACTTTTTCCCACAGATGTTTATTTTCAGCAATTACAGCGGCTACTTGAACACCCAACTCGTCAGTTTTAACTACAGCTCTCTCCGTTTTGTCGGTAACTGAATCAACCTTTATAGCAAGTTCAGATATCAAGGTCGAATTAGATGCAACCGACCTTTCAATTTCCAGTAACTTCTCCATGAACATATCTTGCTTTTTTCCTAGCCTCTCGATCGCCTCCAGGATAGCCGCGTTTGAGGGCTCGGAAGTCTGCCGTCGCACTTTCGCAAGAGGGCTGTTAATCGGGGTGTCTGAAAGTGGCGTACAATCCATGCTTAGATCTTCTACTGGGGTAGGTTTAGCATAGTCGTGAACACGCTTCACATTGTCCGCCATTCTTTCAGGTTTTCTTAGGAATGTTTCAATCACAAGTGAGTTTCAATCAGCGTGCTCAAGAGGCCGCAACACAGGTGCTAGCAGGCAAAAAAGAGGCAAAGATTCACCGCTCCGGCTCAAAAATGACACAAAATTCTTCAGAATACAAATACATTAGTATCAGCAACTCCAAACATCAAGGAAGGTCAGATAAGACCAAGCTTTGCACGAAAGTTTGATAGAGACAACTGAAGTGCGACTACTCAGACGCCATCTTGGCACCTCTCATGGGTGATGGTATCGAGAATTGATTAGTTCATTTCTCGAGTCCTCGGGTTTGAGTCGTTCGTTCATCACGTGACAGCTCCGTAATGTTAACCTATGCAGCCTGAGCCGGAAAGAGAATTGATTAGTTCATCTTTTGAGTCTTCGGGTTTGAGTCGTTCGTTCATCACGTGACAGCCCCATAAGGTGAACGAACGACTCTAAAACAGGTGAACTAATTCCAGTACAGGACCTAATAGGATGTTGCGCATGCGCGACTGAACGAATCACTCGCCGAGACGACTCGTTCGTCCCGAGTCACATTAAAGATTCGTTCAAAATGAACGAATCGTTCAAGAACGACCCATCACTAATCTCACATATTTAGGATGGATAGTATAAACATTGGGATGCAGGGTACGTCTCTCCTGAGCTGGAACTCTCTGGGATATTTTGTACTCTTCCTAAAGACCTGGGACAGGAATCAGGTGGCTCTCATGGTTATTTCAAGTGGGAGGAGCAAGAGCAACACAGTGTCAGCCAGATCTCAGCCAGACACCCCTGACATCTGGTCGGCCACCCCAGTAGTTAAGATGCTACTATTTCATTTTCTTTGTTTAATCATACTGAAAGAAGATTTTATTTTAGCCTCAAACTCAAGGTTGTGACGCATCATTTCGTCCATTTCCAGCCTCTCACATACACGCTTATGATTACTTTTAGATTACCTTTGATCTAACTCGTTTGTCACATTGATTTAAACAGGATAATCTTGTACCATAATAATGTAAAGATACAAAGAGTGAGAAAATATATTCCTTTCATTGTAATTAACAACATGAGGTGCATTAAACATTATATTACATCAAAGTTCATAAAGGAACAAATATTGGATGAACAAAGTTCGTAAAGGGACTGCACTGTACTTTAATGTTACTCGCTGCTTTAATTCGAACTAGGGATGCAACAATACAGTTAGTCGACGGTTCAATACGTACCTCGGTTTTTATCCACGGTTTTTGGTTCGGTTCGGTTCTGATATCTTGCCATTTTTTTTTTTTTTTTTTTTTTTTTTTTATGCGACAAATTAACAAAATACTCCCGTAAACCTATGCACTCTGGAATAGGCGTGGTGTAGTA
This sequence comes from Cirrhinus mrigala, assembly GCA_036247105.1. Taxonomy (NCBI): domain Eukaryota; kingdom Metazoa; phylum Chordata; class Actinopteri; order Cypriniformes; family Cyprinidae; genus Cirrhinus; species Cirrhinus mrigala. Next base: position 31,272,085 of record CM070029.1, read on the forward strand.
TATGTCTGCTTATTTTTTCTTTTGGGAGAGGTATTATTTTTTCAAATTTTACGCAAAATAGAATAGGTTTCATTCATACTGGACGCCAGAGGGCGCCCTTGTGCGTAAAATCCACATATGCGTCAAAGAAGTAGCGCTGATGACGTTCCGTTCCAGCTTCTCTAATATGGATAAAAGCTTCGCTGTTGCTGTAACTGATTAAAACCAAAATATAACGTTAAACGTTTTGAATGATGAAATGTAAGGACAATAAACACTCGTCTGCATTAATATATGGTTTATCTGTGTTCTTCAAGCCATCGTGTATTTTCATAAGCCAATGCTAATCGACATACATACAATATGAGTATAGAATTTATTGTCTGCCTCATTCTGTGATGAGAATCCACATCAGATCACATAAGGAAGTTATTTCAAACACTGGACAAATGTTGTGAATTAAAAAACAAGGTATAATGTTTTTTTTATAACTTTTGTTTTTATAACTCTTCTGTTGGACAACAGGTTTAGAAAGCCTTATCCTTGAATGTCATTAGAACTGAAGATGCTCTGCGTGTGCTGCTTTTTCAAATACAAGCGGGGAAGCGTTTCATCTCAGCATGTGAAATCCCGGGCAAACATACAACAAATTGAGAGAGAGAAATAAAACAAGGAAATCATTTAAATGCAAAACCGAAAAACTGCAATTCACAAGCGCGTATTGAACCGTGGATGTTGTACCGAACGGTTCGATATTATATTTAGAATTGTGACATCCCCAATTCGAATACACATTTTTCTTTTGTTTGGAGTGTTTGGTGAGTTCGGTCAGGAATATTATGTCATTCAACCCGACCAATCAGATTGTGAACATATCACTATGCCTTTAGGTTTGTATCTTTAGGTTCGCTGTCAAAAATGTCAATGTGACCTTTAAGTGGACCAGGATCAAATGTATCATTTTCCTTTTTGGGCTGGAGCAAATGAACCAAATGAACCAAACTACAAGTGTGAACACACCCTAAGAGAGATTAAGTTAATAAAACGATTGCACAACTGCTCAGTAAGTATGCATAAAGACTGTGAATCACCATAAAATAAAACAAGAAGTGTTCTTTTTGTTCTTTTTAGCGCTTCTTTTTAGCATTCTTGTTCATGCTGACTCCTGGGTACGGCACTCTGTTGAGAATGTTTTTGTGTGTTTACCATGAATATAATCTAATCGAGTTACTAAATGTGCTCCCCATAACCATAAATAACAAAGTTTTGGATTACTCAGCCGAGAGTTCAGGGATTACAGGTATGTAACCCTGCTTTCTGGAATATCTGCTAGAAAGAGATCAGCTTCACTTCTTCCCTATCAACATCCAGTCCTATTCTGTCTAACTGTTAGCTTTGTGTTATTTGTTTTGCCTCAGTGTTATAGGATAGTGGAGAATGCAAAACTTGACTAAACGGCTATGGCAGGGGATCAACCAGATAGAATCTTGGCGTTCTAAAAATCTGCAGTGACGAATTAGCTGCTGTTTTTTTTTTACAAACATTTTCTATAAGGGCTACACCATCCAGTTTCAGCGGTATCAACCATTCTTCAGTATCTTATTTAGGAAGTGTCAGTTTTACCACGGGAACCTGGTTAAGGTTCCACCTTAACCTCACTGCTGATGCATTAGTTTCCCTATACTTAAAAAAACAAGGGTTATATACAGTACATAACCAAGGTGGTTCCAAATACTACTACAAATGTATGTCTGTAATAATATTAAATATAAGGTATCAACATATTAAAAAAGAAAGCATACAGTTTTCAGAAATCGTATATATTGCAATGGCTTGGATACCTTTTATTCTCAAATATAGTAGCTACATAGAGGCTTCTGGTTAATAAATTTTATTCTGTTAAAATGTATTTAGTTTACAAGGCTCCTAGTCACTTCCACTGAAATCTTATGATTTGGTGAAGCAGTCCAAAGTTATTGAGGTAAATGTTTATTCAAGAAATCTCTATTAACTGACCGACTTACTGTGACAATCATCCGGCTGTAATATAAAAGTTGAGGCCTTACATGGATGTACAAACATAAATATATTTAAAGAATAACAATAATAACGAAAGAACATCTAGAGACAAACCATCTAGACAGAAAAATGGTAGGCAAATAGCCCCAGACTGCTTTATGTCCCAAATTCATGTGTTCCTTTCTTTCTTTTTATCCAAAGTTCATTCATCCACACACTCATTAACACCACACCTGTTCTATGCTCTACCCCTAAAAGTGAGAAACATAAATGCTAATTTACCAGATACACAAGCCCCAGACAGACACAATCACACAATTACATAAATAAATTAATAAATACATACATAAATAAATAAATTAAACTACACAAGACAGGTATTATGAACATACAAAACACTTAAAATGATGACGTAGAAATACAAATAATTATAAGTCATTAACTTATTATTTACCAGTAGAAACCCCAAAACAAATCATGCAGATTATTCAGATAATAAACAGAAAAATATAGGGTCCCAATCCACCCACATCTACACAGAGCATTGACTTTTGTCTTCACCCAATCTATTGGAAACAGAATATGTTTTTAAGAAACAACTTTTCATTATCCAGTTACTATTCTGTTTATAAGGCAAAAAGATAAGGCACTGAAACACTATACATATAAACAATATATACATTTATATACAAATATACATTTAAAATATTCAATACAATTCAAATAAAATTCACTTCACTTAACTTCATTCCAGAAAACAGAAGGCAAATTAATTAGATTCCCAAACTGCTTTATGGACAGAATACTTTACTTTATGGACATACCATTAATTAATCAACTGTTTGAAATGTTTACTTATTTTGTTATTTAAATTGTATCTACATATTTCCCACCAGTACCCATAATCTTAGCCTTGACCTAAACATTGAAAACCCCAGCCTAATTCTAACCCTTCCTTTATTTAGTTTATTTGTTTATTGCATAAATGCTGACTCTTACCTAACTCATGTTTTAAATGTATAGAACTGTTACATTTGTTTTATTTAAATTTTACTAAACATTTTTTTCTCATTTAACAAAACAATGGTCTTAATGACATGGGGGTAATGTCTTAGCACAATTTGATGTGCGTTTAATTTGTGATTAATTCAATTAATTAATCGCCACATCATGTAATAAGTGCAAGAGAGAGCAGCCAACTAAAGTCCACATATAGGCTTATTCTATGATGAGCTGCACTCAATCTGGCTGCCTTTCTTTGATCCTGTCAGTAATGTGTTTCTCTCAGTGATTAAAGGAACACTCCACTTTTTTTGAAAATAGGTTCATTTTCCAACTCCCCTAGAGTTATACAGATGTGTTTTACCGTTTTTGAATCCATTCAGCCGATCACTGGGTCTGGCAGTAGCACTTTTAGCATAGCTTAGCATAAATCATTGAATCCGATTAGACCATTAGCATCTCACTATAAAATGACTACATTTTTCCTATTTCCTATTTTTCCTATTTAAAACTTGACTCTTCTGTAGTTGCATTCTTAATTAGTGTTTTTTGTTTGTTTGTTTTAATGCATTGACTGCAATCATAAATGCAGAACGGTCATACCTCTCTAATTCTCATTTTAACCTCAGGATAATTCTGGATGCCTGTCAACCAGCAGGCGACTTTTCACAATCCGGATCTCCGCTACTATAGTACTATAATACCATAAGTGACTATGGTTTGTTGAAAGAAAACTATTTTTTTTTTTATAATTCAAGTTTTTATTGTGTTCATCTGGTACGTGACAATATCATCCAAAACACAGATTACAAATTTTTACAAATACTGCACAATAGGGCCAGAATATACACAGTGCCTGTAATTAACAGAGACAGACGGAATACTAATTAAGGAGAGAGAAAATCAGTAAATAATATTACCAAAAATAAAAATATGAAAAGTTAAAATTATTGTGTCGCCTGTAAAGACAGCGTCACAAAAGACCAAAAGTCTTCCCAAACCGGAATACCCACAGGAACCCCTGCTTTGTTCTTATTATGTAGTTTGTACAAAGCTGTCTTAGTCATTATATTGACCCATTCTTTTAACTCTGGGGTTTTGGGAGTTTTCCAGTGTCTCAAAATGACTCTAGCTGTCACAGAGACCCCCACCATGATCACAGAGAACTCGCCCTTTGTAAGATTTGGCATCTGCTCCCTGTCACCCAATAGACACAACCTTGGTGAGAATGGTATTGTTGTTCCAAGCCAATTGCTCAAAATATTTAAAGTTTGGTGCCATGAAGGCTGAATAAGTGGACAGTCCCAGAAACAATGCATAAAAGTACCTATATCCTTTTGACATTTCCAGCAAACATTATTATTAGTCAGACCCATTCTATTGAGTCTATGAGGTGTCAAATAAAACCTGTGTATGAGTTTATACTGTGTAAATTGTCCTTTAGCTTCTCTTACATATTTGCCAGTATTTGACAAAATTCTTTTCCACTCTTCGTCCCTGATTACAATCCCGATGTCCTTCTCCCATATTGTCTTTAAATTGATGCAGCCATTGCTGAGCACATGGTTGGTCGTCCTGTAGAATACAGAGGCTTTTTGTTGAGGATGAGGCAGTGTTAGTAAGTCCAAGATATGATTTCCGTCCGTGCGCTGAATTTTTGTGAAAACACAATTTCTGATTTGAAGATATTTCCAAAAATGATCTTTTCCCTTTAAATTACATAAATGTAAAAATAAATAAATAAATAAATAATAATAATAATAAAAGGGATACAAAAGCCACTGTTGTGTATATAGACCTATATTGACATTGTAACCTATGAGGTACAATAACGGATTCTCAATAGTAAACTTTGTCATGACTGAATCTTTTTTTTGATTTTTGATTTATAAAAACAAACACAATTAGGTAACATAAAATGCTCCCCCAAAACAGGGAGCTCTGACCAATCTCTGGTCTTTAAACTGCCACATGTAAACAAAAAACACTTGCAAATAGAACACCCAACAAAAAATAACTCCTATTGGTCCGTGGAGTACCCCTCACGCAGCTGGTTATGTCACTGTCCAGCTGCACGCTGCTCGGGCAGCACATCCTCTAAAGCTCAGAACCCACTCGCGTTTAATTTCCACCCATGGTTGACTTTTATGCTCCTCAACGTCCGTAAGCATTACTATCTTATGCATACCTGTTTATGACTCATCATCGCACAATGTGGAGATGAAGCGTTCCGCTTCCTCAATACTGGTAAAGCTACGATTTCTACCTTTCCAGATAAATCTCAGCATAGCGGGGAAAGCAAGTGTATATCTCACATTTAACTGTTGAAGCGCTTTCTTGGGAGGTAGAAACATCTTCCTTTTTTCAGCCAGCTCCCTCGTCATATCGGGAAACACGGATAGTCTAAGATCCTCCCACTCAATTCCACGGTGCTCACGCGCGGCTCACAGTACTTTCTCCCGTGCTGACTGCCTCAGAAATCTGATCAGCACCGGTCTCTGCGGTTGATCCTCACTCTGCATTGGGGCCAGCGTTAGATGAGCTCTCTCAATTTCGAATTCCCCCTCCATGTCGATCCCCAGGCCCTCACTTAAAACTTGCTTCACACATCTCTCCAAGGTGCCGTTCGTCCCATACTTCTCTTTCAGACCCACGAGCCTTACATTGTTCCTCTTGTATGGTTCTCAAGCATTTGAACACGATCCCACAAGGCTTTTATCTTCTTTTCTTTAGCATCTTTGTCTGACGCCATCCCCTCTGTCACATCCTCCAGGTGTGAAATACGGCCTTCCGCCTCTTCCATTCAGCCTTGCAGCCTGTTTACAGTATCTTTTAACTCTGTCATTGTCTCTTTAATGGCGATTGTGTCCGCTGCCACTAACTGAAGGGTCTTGCTCATTTTAGTAACTTCAGCAAAAACTTTCTTCAGGCTCACTTTAGCGTCAGTCTGTTTTTCAGGCGGACTCGAAGTTGCTTTAGCCTCTGTGAGTGGCGGGGTCTGTCTAGTCGCCATGCGGTTTGCTTCCTTGAAATATTTGGATGTTGTCGCCATCGTTATACCATCGAAAAACGTGATTAAGTCCCTAGAATCTGGATCATTTTCAAAGTATTTTTCCAACGAAATGTCAACTACTTCGTCATTAATTAAATGACAATTAGCGAATGGGTAAGAGCTTATCTATTGAGCCGCCATCTCGCTTGAGGTACTCACGTGACTCCCAAGAAAACTAATTTTATACTCCTGGGCCAATCACACGTGATCATCTGAGGCACATTTCTGTTTTCATTTGGTATTAACATGCATTTCAAATATTTCAAATTTAAAATCTCCAGTGATATCTTGTGTTCGGATTTTGCAGAAACCCTCTCCTTTTGTTTTGGAAAGTTGTGCTACATCACTTTCGCAGACAGCTGAGGTTTCTACCATAATCCATGTGTTTTGGTACAATGCAGTGAAGTTTGAATTGGTTTGGTGAGGTTTCTCACAACATGTCCTATAATAATCATGTTATGTGAGCGGGTGGAAAGTAGGCGGTGTCTCACTGTGGTTTAGGACACAATGAGAATCAGAGCAACTGATATCATTTATCAGATTCAGTGCAACTGATACCATTTGGATTATACAAATGCAGATATTTAAACAAATGTTTGTATATGTGTGCATTAATAATTCTAACTGATTTTCATGTTGACCTGGTCAATGATGCTGTTTGTCCAGGGTGTTAGCTCTTCTTGTTTATCACAGAAGGTAACTGTTTAGTTTGTCATGTGTAGATTTTGTAGGTAAAGGTTACAGGATGCAACATGTATACTGTAAAACATTAGAGAGAGAAACAATGTTGTAAATAATAGCTACTTTCATAATGATTTTCACATTTTCATATTTAACACATTCATCAATAACTTACTGTAGTGTCTCTAGATTAAACAGTTGATTCTTCACAAGAGCAGGGAGCAGTCATGCATCCTGAATCTCTTGGTTTATTTTCACTCAGTCTTAGTTCTCTGAGATACGTGGGGTTTTCTCTCAGAGCTAAAACCAGACCAGTAGAGCCTTCCTCCGGAATACTGCAGTGGCATAGCCTATAGAGAATATACAGTAAGAACTGTTCTTAACATTTCCCACATGTGTGCATTTCTAAAGAGTTCTGCTTTGTGTATTCAGTCTATAATGAGTAATCTGTCCTGTCTGTGTATCTTTTTAACCCTCAAGCATCCTTCGTATAGCAGTCTTTAATTTGTCCTTTGTGGACAAATTCCATTTTTTTATTTAAATAAATGTCCTATCACTGTCTTCGATAAAATAAAAACTATCAATTTATGGAATTTTTGTGATTTTTTGTGTTTTTTTTTTTTTTTTTTTATTTACCTCGAAAAGTACGTAATTTTTAAATGTAAAATATGCTTATTTTCATGTTATATTTAATATTTAATATAAGATATTATATAAGATTTTACCCAAATTTGTCCCTAAGGATGCTTGAGGGTTAATGCTGAATTTTGATTAAAAAAAAACCAACCAAACAAAGAAACAGACAATACAAAGACCAATGCAGTCAACTTTTGTAAGATAATCACTCAATTCCTAATTTCTTCAATTTAGTATGGATCCTTTAGTGAAACTGAACTCACAGTAACTTCTCCAGTTTACAATTTGGATTCTTTAGTAATTCAGAGAGCTGCTTCACTCCCAAGTCTCCTGGTGTACTGTAGTTTAGATTCAGTTCTATCAGGTGTGAAGGGTTTGAGCTCAGAGCTGAAACCAGAACAGAAAAACCTTCCTTTCCAATACTACAGCATTCCAGCCTGCAGAAAAAAAAAGAAAGAATTTTTAGCCTATTACAAGAATTCAACAATAAGTATTGGACTGCATTATTAAAGGGGGTCCTGACACTAAGCTTTCTTTGATCTTTTGAAATATAACCATTAAAACATCCAGCAAGTTAAAACATTATTGTCAGTACAAAACAAGCATTTATTTAAATTAATTTATTCAATTAATTTGTAACATCACAAAGACCAGGCACAAGTGTCATGTCAAAAGCAAAAAGAACCCATTATAATAAACCACACTGTCTACATAGGCTAGAACAAGGCTTAATCTGGCCACAGAGGAACACAAATGGGGTTGCCTGATATCAAGAGACAGAGCTTCACATTAGCACAATACAGGGAATATCAGCTAAATGTTTTACTTATTTTTCTTAACCTGGCAACCATGTGCACACGCTGTCTCCAGGGTTGTGTGAATGCATATTGTTGATTATTGCCTTCTGTTTATTTAAACTGATGATGTCCCTGATTACATCAGAGGATTATCTTTTATCAGAGCATTGCATGGCAGACATAATGCAAAGGGTTCACAAATAAACAAAGCAGTCCCACCTGTATTGGATCTAACAGCAGCTAAATTGCTAAGCATTATTAAACATTTTCATAATGCTTTGTGTGTACACGATGGATTTATATTTGTGGGCAATGTTTTCAAAACATAAAGCAGGAGGTATTAATACTTGTTCATATCCAATGATTTTAGCCAATGATAACAGTGGTTGTTTACTGACAAGTCTTAAAAGAGACAGCACTGAGATCTAAAAGTATTTCTCACATTGAGAGTCAAACTGAGGGTAGAAATAATCATTATTTTACTATATGACTGTATTGTACAATTTCATAACTAAACCACAAAGAGCATTGTGGTTCCTGCACAAATTGAACTGTTGGTGATGCCAGGGTGAAGGTATCAAACACAGCACACAGGACACTGGATTGCATAGTTTGGTGCCAGCCTGCACCACACCTTTTTGTTCAAACATTTAACTGGGGCTGAACTCTGCAAGATTGTGCCCCCACCACCAGGTCTGAGAGCTCCAATATATACAAAGCCAAAACAAAACAAACCAAAACATAAAAAACATTATAAACACTAAAACACTAAAGGGGTGGATTCCCAATCCCCTCCTCTTCTAGTGGATAATTAATACATAATCATAGTTTTCTTAAAACTAGTGTATCTATTCTGGTATTTATGTTACAAGCAGTGTTTGTATTTGGTATCTGGGAGGTGGCTGAATGTCTGACCTATGTCTCGAGATGATACATGAGATTGCGTGGGTGTTTGAATCGAGATCTCGATATTTTAAGGATTAAACGTGCAGCTTTAATGTAAACACTGCAAAAATTTTTGCGAGGATATCTCGCGAGATCCGAAGGGTCTCGTCACATCCCTAGTATTTACTCATTTAGCCTGGGTTCAAGAAAAGAAATATTTGTTTTGTAAAAATTGATCTGAATCATTACATAATCAAATTTTCTATTTTACAAAAAAAGTGTTATCAACTTCAACTTATATTTATTTTATTCTGCAGTTTTGTGATAGCTGTATGAGCTGCATGTAAAAAAACAACTGTGCCTAGGGCCAAGAGGGTCACTAACATGCCACAAGTATCAGCTAACTCTTATGTATGCTTAATGTTTATGATTATTTTTAGTTTGTATATGTTAAACTATGACAGTGAATCAAGTGTAGATGTTTGTATCAGTGCACTGTGTGAATGCATTGTTCTGTTCCAGTGATGTGCTGCAGCTCAGCCTTTAAAGGAAAAGATACTGCCTATGTTTTATCTAATGCCATATTTGCAGGGCTTTTTTAGGAATATGATGATCATGTGAACATGCAAAAGGAGCAGTCTGCAGGAGAATCAAAAGCTGCCCAGATGAAAAGTGCCCTCACAAGATTTATGACTTACCTATGACCATACTATAATTGGATGTTGCTAGAATTATCTGTACTGTTAGTATATCAGAACCTGTAGAAAGATGTCAAATGATCATCCAAATGACTATGAGTACTAGTGTTTCTGTATTTTAAGTTGGTTCGAGGTTGGCTCCTCTTACTCATTTTCTACAGCCTTTGGAAGTGTGGAGAACTCTCCAGAAGTCTTCAGTAAACTCTGTCAACTAACTGAACTTCAAATTTGACTCCTCGTCTTCAATGAGCATACTGGTCTCTCTATGGGGTTTAACTTTAATTCCCTAACAAAACTTTGGTATACTCAGATATACTCAAGGTGTAAGGGAATTATTTTGCACCCTCAACAAGTCACTGAGATATGCCAGCACTCCTGTTCCCACTCTCTTGAACTGTTAAGCAGTTCAAACTGAAATAATTGCAAAATATAGTACAACATAAGAATAACAATAACAAACAACAATAATAGAGACAACAATAGAAATAAATAACAATAAGAAACAACATTAACACTCACTGTAGTTTGTTCAGTTTGCAGTGTGGATCCTTAAGGAGATCACTCAGAAACTTCACTCCTGAATCACCCACTTTATTTCTGCTTAGATCCAGTTCCCTTAAGTGTGAAGGGTTTGATCTCAGAGCTGATACTAGAGCGCCACAGCCATTCTCACTAATAATGCAGTCACACAGCCTACGGAGAGGAGAAACACTGCTCACATTTTCAGTTTAACAGACATGAATTCAGCAAAAGTATGAAGTTATGATTTGTATGAGTATTGTAAATATTTTCAACTGAATATTTACAATTCTGAAAATGTAAAATGTTCTGAAAATTCCGTGGACATCTGCTTATAGCTTAACCTACCATTATACCTTTTAAAGCACCAGTAGCACCATATAGGCTACTTTGAGTGTATGGACATTCTGCTGGCTAACCATTGCCTTTGTGTTCCACAGAAAAAAACAAAAAAACAAAACAAAACAGAATTTTCATGACTATTCCTTTAATAAATATAGCTATGATCTTTGTTAAAATGAATTAGCATTTTTCAGTCAAACATTTGTAGTCATTTAGTAACAGTTGTCGAACTGTTAATTAATGCTGCTCTGTACACACAGAGTTACCCCTGTGTTTAATATACACAAGGAGTGGTCATTTAGGGCATTGGTTCCCAACCATGTTCCTGGAGTTAATGCATTATATTTAAGAGACAGTATTATCTGTTTTTGCTCTAATTTGCCAATTACAAAGCCACAGCAGAACTGTTGTGCATCTCCTAGCAACACACATTGATGATTCATTGAATGAATCCGTGTTTCGATCGAATTATTTAATAGCCTATTCATAAAGAAAGCCTTAATTCCTGAATGAATCAGACATTTGAACTAATCAAATGAATGACAAAAATTAAATGAAATGAAATTTATAGTCATGCACATAAGTGGTGTGCATGTGCGTATATGCGCAACCAAAAAAAAATAAATAAATAAATAAATAACAAAATTGGATATATAAGTTAGAACCATGTATAACCATTTGTGACCTTGGACCACAAAACCAGTCATAAGGGTCAATTTTTCAAAATTGAGATTTATAAATAATCTGAAAGCTGAATAAATAAATAGGACAATATTTGGCCGAGATACAACTATTTGAAAATCTGGAATCTGAGGGTGCAAAAAAAAAAAAATAATAATTTAAAAAAAAAATATTGAGAAAATCACCTTTAAAGTTGTCTAAATAAAGTTCTTAATACATATTACTAATCAAAAAGTTTTGATATATTTACAGTAGGAGTTTTACAAAATATCTTCATATGGAACATGATCTTTACTTAATATCCTAATGATTTTTGGCATAAAAGAAAAATCAATAATTTTGACCCATACAATGTATTTTTGGCTATTGCTACAAATATACCCCAGCGACTTAAGATTGGTTTTGTGGTCCAGGGTCATATTTGTGTACTGAGATTTGACAGCTGTTAATGCACAATGCGTTTTAGAAAGACTAACTGTAATGCTATATAAGATTTTTTTTCAAACTTAAAGCATGAACCTTGGCTACACTACTTGGGTTACCATCATAAAAGCCCTGTCACAAACATTGTCACAGGCATCTTTCATTTCAAGCTGAATGCTCACTAAAAACTGACGCAGTCATCATGTTTTAAAGCCATTTCATGTTTTATTTTGACGTGACACAAAGCAGTGATATCGAAGCAGGAGAGTTGTTAGTCAATAATGTCATAATTTTCTTCATTTAGACTGAGAGCTCGCATGAAAACTAGAGGCGGGATTTATCACACGAACCAATCACATCCAACCAAAACCGATCATATCCAGTTGTAGAGCAACAGAGACATTGCCTCCTCTCACGTGACTCTCCCCCACTCATCTCAGTGAGCCTCCAGAAAATTCACGGCACGCTAAGTGGTCTCTGTAGAAAGTCAATAGACCAAGGGGAGGCAAGCCTCCACTGTAACTTTACCTGCGGGTGTCGCTGTTGGACAGTGTTACGTTATAAAAACGAGTGACTTTTAGACTTCTGGGGTGCTATCATACACCTGGTGCAATGCGGTGCCAAGCGTGACCTAAGTGTTTATTGCTAGTTTTAGCCCGATGCAGTTATCATTTTCACATCCTGTGCCACGTTGTTTAAATAGCAAATGCATTTGCACCCATTTGTGCGCCCATGGGTGTGCTAGTCTGAAAACGAGGTGTGTAGACTGCGCCATTGACCCATTGAAACCTGGTCTAAAGTCAAAGCACAATATATATATATATATATATTTTACATTTTTAATCACTTGACAGCCCTAATTTACAATAAACATGTTAGTAAGTGTTGAAACCTGCTGCACATGGTACTATCCACAGAATAATTTGTAAAACTTACTGTAACTTGACCAGTTTGCAGTGTTGATCCTTCAGTAGATCAGAGAGTAAATTCACTCCTAAATTGTTTAATTTATTCCTGCTCAGATTCAGTTCTCTCAGATGTGAGGGGTTTGATCTCAGAGCTGAAACCAGAGCAGCACAACCTTCTTCTCCAATGCGGCAGCATTCCAGCCTGCAAAGTACATTATCTTATCTTATTCTATTCTTTCAGCATTGTAGTAGATCTTCATTTGTAAATATGTGTAAATATACAGTACATCTATTTGTTACCTGTCTACAATTATTTATTCTGCACTCTATATTTATAATGTTAGTAACACAAATATAAATATACTGTTCTTCTATTGAAAGAGTATTTCTCTGTTTTTGTTTAAGGAGTGATGGCATGCGTTTGTCATAAATATTTAACACATAAAAGGCCAATGTACAATTAAAACTACCAGTTGTCCTCATGCTCAAAAGTGCATTTATTTAACCAAGGTCCAAAGATGGCTTGGTTGAATACTATGGAATCAGAAATCTCACAAAGACCGGACAGGTGTGTCAAGTCAAAAGCAAATAAAACCCAATATAATAACAGCAGGGGTGCAAACCTCAATTCCTGGAGGGCCACAGATAATAAATACAGATAATGTTGTATTAGGGAAATTATGTAATATAAATTTGATGGAAAGTTAATATAGTAAGGACTGTGTACAACGAAAGGCATGAGTAAGACAAATATAATGACAAAAGCTATTTAACACTAAAAACTGTCACTCACTGTAGTTTCTCCAGTTTACAGCATGGATCCTTTAGTACATCAGAGAGCAGCTTTACTGCAAAGTCTCCTGGTGTATTACATTTCAGATTCAGTTCTCTTAGGTGTGAGGGGTTTGATTTCAGAGCTGATGCCAGAGCAGTACAACCTTCCTCTGTAATACTGCATTGAGTCAGCCTACAGAACACAAGTGAAACCAATACTTCTTCACAAATACAGCCCAATACGCATGGACATTTTATCAGGTAAAATGTTATCCTGTCATTTAAGTGTGAGTAATGTCACCTTAAATGTTTACAATGGGGTACACTCTTAAAAATAAAGGTGCTTTAAAAGGTTCTTCACAGTGATGCCATAGAAGAACGATTTTTGGTTCTTCAAAGGTTCTTTAAAGAACCATCTCTTTCTTACCTTTTTATAATCTGAAGAAACTTTTTCGGCACAAAGAACCTTTTGTGAAACAGAAAGGTTTTTTATGGAACCATTTAGACAAAAAAGGTTCTTCTATGGCATCATAAAGCACCTTTATTTTTAAAAGTGTAGCTGAAACTAGAGTGAAGACTGAAAATCTAAAACAAAAAAATTTACACCTGAAGTTTTGGTATTAAAAAAAAAAAAAAAACTTTCAACCAATGTTGTTACACAGAATACATAAGAATTATGTCAGATTCTGTGTAAATCAGTAACTGCTTTTCCACTGATGGGCCAGTGTAGAGAAACAGGCAGAGCTGGGCCAGACAGGGGCAATAGTCCCAGACATCAAGACATTAAGGCCAAAATCAATCTGCATTTCCACTGTCACGCCAGTAGCCCTGTGGCATTACCCTAAAACCTGTCCTTTAACACATCTACCTGTAACAAATGTCACACTTGACTGTTTTCACCAGTAAGGGAAATCTTTGATCAGACTCCAAACAGCTGTTTGTTTGTTTCCTTTGGTCTTTACTTAAAGATTTAAGACTCCAACATCAATATTTGTGATAAAAAATAAACTAATTAATAAACTAGAGTCCGTGAACTCAATCATAAATTAAACTGGTATTTCTATTTCACATAAAAGAAGTCACATGACACACATACTTATTGAGTGGCGCCTGCTTCCATTTATTTGTGATCACAAATAAATATATTATATATATATATATATATGGAGCACTTTATGCTTCCATCTGCTGACAAGCTTTATAGAGATGCTGATTTCCTTTTCCAGCAGGACTTAGTAGCACCTACCCACACTGACAATGATATATTAATGTGCTTGATTAGCCAGCCAACATGCGTGACCTGAACCCCAAATGGAATCTATGGGATATTTTCAAGAGAAGGATGAGAAACAGTCAATCCAACAATACAGACGGGCTGAAGGCTCAATAATGCCTCAGCAGCGCCACAGGCTGATCACTTCCATGCCACACTTCACTGATGCTGTCATTTGTGCTAAAGGAGCCCCAACCAAGTATTCAGTGCATAAATGAACATGTGATCATCTGATCATGTGATAAATCTAGAATATATGAAAGTTTCACAATATTCTAATTTTTTGAGATGTGCCTGTATGTGTGTGTGTGTGTGTATTTATATATAGCTGGTAGCTTCAAACATCCTCAGATCTGATATAAAAACATGGGAAATTAGAGCAGAGGTGTTGACCCTCTCCTTTGTTTATGACCACACCTCAAGCCCCAGTTGGCCATCTTTGGATAAAAGTATTCATTTGGCTGGCGCCTAGTAAACTTTAGGTAAGGCACAGTCAAATGCAATTGTCCCTGGCATGCACTACCATGCTCACTACTATTCCGACAGTGGAAATGCAGCTATTGCTCCAGTGACTCTGTACAGAAGACATCCAGATGTTCTTTCTGTAAAATCTAAAGATCCTCATTAAATCATTCTTGAATAATGCTGATGAACAAAACAACAACAACAAAACAACAACAACAACAACAACAACAAAACCTCATCACTTACGTTAACTTCTTTAGTTTGCAGCCTGGATCACCCATTAGATCAGAGAGTAGCTTCACTCCTGAGTCTCCGGGTTTATTACCATTTAGATCAAGTTCTCTCAGATGTGAGGGGTTTGATCGCAGGGCTAAAGCCAGAGCAGCACAACCTTTCTCTCCAATGCTGCAGTTACTCAACCTGTAGCAAATATAAGTACAGTAAAAACTTCTGTAGAACTTTGAAATTAAATTTAAAAAAAAATTCAACTGTATATATATAAAAATGAAGTGAAATCTTACTTTAGTGTCTGCAGTTTACAATCCGGACTCTGCAGTGCAGCAGAGAACAACTTCACTCCTGAATCCTTCAGGCTGTTTTTACTCAGGTTCAGCTTTCTTAGACTGGAGGGGTTGAAGCTGAGAGCTGAGGCCAACACTGAACAGATCTTCTCTGTCAGATTACAGTCACTTAAACTGTGAAATAAATTACATAACAATGCAATGAAAACACAATGTATATCTCTCTCTCTAAACTATCTAAAACCCCACCACAAAAAGAGATGTCACAATCCCAATGCTAGCAAGCATGAACACACAAAATTTGAAAATCCAGAATGGGAATGATAAAATTTCTTTCCTATATATATATATATATATATATATATATATATATATATATATATATAAAAGCATGGGGTACTCTCTTGACACCTGTTTTTTTTTTTTTTTTTTTTTTTTTTTTTTACAGAGCCCAATTCAAGAAATAACTACACATTCCAGTGAGATGGCTACGAAACAAAACTAAAAAACAAAAAAAAAACACATCTCTCAATATTTTTGTTTCTGAAAAAAAAGTTATTTTCAGGAAATTTAAATGGAGTATTAGAAAATTAATAATAATAATAATAAATTATAACTTTTGACCAAAAAAGGCATTGTCCTGAAACATCTTCAGTACTTTCATGGCATCAAGCCTAAGACATACACCAAATGTTGTAATAATACATCAATGCATTCATAAAACAGGATTGTATCAGTTCAGTTATTGAACTGAACTGAATCAACATTAAACTGACTTTTAATAACACTATTGTGTCAGTAGAGCTGCTTTATGCTTTTGGATTTGTTACTTTCCTATTTGACATTGTGAAGCTGCTTTTAAAAAAGTATAAAGTGCTATGTAAATAAAGGCTTGATCCGTTCAAAACCAATCAAAACCAAATCAAATGTCCAAATTTTTTAATGATCCACACAAAGTTTTATAGGAAAAAGAACATTATGCCTAATACCAATAAATAAATTAGTAAATTCATACAAACATAAAATGATTATAGAAAACAGACTGAAAGTTTATTAGGAGAGATAAAATCATTTCTTGTTTTATGTTTGCAGTCTATTAATGGCTGTCAAATTAATCTGTAATTGTCATATACTGTATTCTTATCTAACATTTGCTGTTTGGATTGTATTGGATTTGCTAATTCAATATTTTTTTCTTATCTAATATTTTTTCTAATGTAAAATTAGCTGTTTACGTAGAATAGAACATTAAAATTATTAATAAAGTATAACATTTTACCAAGTAAAATACTCACTCAGATTTTCTAGAAGCTTTGATGACTGGCAAGAGCTTCTTAAGACCTTCTTCAGATGGGTCGTAGTTACTCAGTTTAAACTCATTCAGCTTCTCTTCTGAGTTCAGCAACAGAAACACCAGAGCTGACCACTGAGCAGGAGAGAGCCTGACTTTAGAGGGATCAGTGACACTTGTTTTGTTCAGGAATCTTTTAACTTCTTTTACTAGTGATTGATCATTCAGTTCATTCAGACAGTGGAACAGATTGATGGATTTCTCTGGAGAGGAATTCTCCTTGATCTTCATTTTAATGTACTCAGCTATTTCCCGATTGCTCTCAGATCTGTTTCCTGTCTGTGTCAGGAGGTCTTGTAAGAGAGTCTGATTGGACTCCAGTGAAAGACCCAGAAGGAAGCGGATATACAGGTCCAACTGTCCATTTTTACTTTTTAAGGCCTTGTTCACTTCACTCTTCAAGAAATCAGTCATGCTACAATTTGTTTCTTTATCTGGAGCAAATGTAAGAAACTTATATAAAGCAGCAATAAACTCCTGAAGGCTCAGATGAACAAAGCTGTACACCTTCCCTAGGTACAGTCCAAACTCTTCTCTGAAGATCTGGGTACAAACTCCTGAGTACACGGATGCTTCTCTGACATCAATGCCACACTCTCTCAGATCCTTCTCATAGAAGATCAGGTTCCCCTTTTTCAGTTGCTTAAAAGCCAGTTTTCCCAGTGACAAGATGGTCTTCTTGGCCAGCTGAAGATTTATCTCATATTTCCCATCATATTTCTGGGTCTTCAGTTTGGTTTGAAAGATCAGGAAGTGTGTGAACATTTGAGTGAGAGTCTTGGGAATCTCTCCACTCTCTGCTTCACTCAACATCCTTTCTAGAACTGTGGCTGAAATCCAGCAGAACACTGGGATGTGACACATGATGTAGAGGCTCCTTGATGATTTGACATGTGTGATGACTCTACTGGCCAGACTCTGATCACTTATTCTCTTTCTGAAATACTCATCCTTCTGAGGATCATTGAACCCTCGTACTTCTGTGACCCGGTCAACACACTCAGGAGGGATCTGATTGGCTGCTGCTGGTCGAGAGGTGATCCAAAGGAGAGCAGAAGGAAGTAGATTCCCCTTGATGAGGTTTGTAAGCAGCACATCAACTAAGGCTGATTCTGTCACATCACACAAAATATCATTGTTTTGAAAATCCAACGGAAGTCGACACTCATCCAGACCATCAAAGATCAAAATGAATTTGTAGTCATCAAAGTCTGTTGTGCTCAATTCTTGTGTATTCTTGAAAAAATAACGAAGCAGCTGAATCAGGCTAATATTTTTCTCCTTTAACAAATTGAGCTCTCTGAAAGGCAGTGGAATTATACAATGAACATCCTGATTGTCTTTTCCTTCAGCCCAATCCAAAATGAACTTATGCACTGAGACTGTTTTTCCGATTCCTGCGACTCCTTTGGTCAGTACAGTTCTGATGGGCTTGTTCTGTCCAGGTAAGCCTTTAAATATGTCACTGCATTTGATTGGTGCTTCCGGTGTTTCTGGTGCCCTAGATGTTGTCTCAATCTGTCTCACCTCATGTTCATTATTGACCTCTCCACTTCCTCCCTCCGTGATGTACAGATCTGTGTAGATCTCATGTAAAAGTACTGAAATTCCCTGATTTGATATTCCTTCATTAATTCTTTGAAATCTTTCTTTTAATCTGGATTTATGTTTTATCAGACAGAAAGAGGCATGTTCTGGTGAGCAAAGAAAAAGTACACAATTAAAGCTACAAACAAAAAAATACACTTGATCGACTTCAGAATAAATTCAGTGTATCACTATAAAAAATGATTCTGAGTTTTAGTCAGGTGGACAAGTTAAATCATATCCTGTCAACTTGCAGTGTCTCACTACACAATAGGACGAGTTGGAACAACCCCAACTTAAATAGAAATTGAAAACTTTAAATAACATGTTCATCTAACAACAAAACATAGGTTCTGTCAACTTTCAAGGTTCTATCAGGTTCTATCAACTTACAGGAGTGTCAAACTTACTGAAAAGTGTCAAATTAACACTAAAGCAGAGTTAATGGAATAACTAGTTATTAATTAAGTGATGATTGACCATTATTGAAGACACCTGATGTTAACAAGCAGAATTACCAAAGGAGAAAATCCCAGTTTTTATGCAACCATTATAGTGGTCAGTGTTTGCACTAGTTGGGCTCTTGACACTTTTTTGACTTTAGATTTGTTTGGCTACAATAACTGAGTTAAAACAGCCAGACAAGCCAAGACCACAAGTCATCAAGTGGTGAAGATTATGTTTTAATGTAATCATTATTTGATCTGAGTCACTGAAGTCATTTAGAGTCTAATCTCTGAGTAATATTTCCTTCATTGCAAATATAACTCAGAGATTAGACTCTAAACCAATTCAGTGATTGAAGTCAAATAACGATTATCTTGAATAATTTACATCAGCCTAATGATTCCACAACAAAAGTTTTTTTTTTTTTTTTTTTTTTTTTTTAAACATTTTGGGAGAATTTCTTACAAGCTGTTGTGATTAAAAAAAAAAAAAAAAAAATCCTAAAGAAGTCTTTTGTTTAGGCACACACAGACATCAAGAACCAGCGTATGAATCTCAACAACGGTGACAAACGGCATATTCAGATAAACAGATCAACTCTGAACATTGCAAATCAAGCTACTAAAAAGTCACATAAAAACAGCAAAAACAAAAGATAATAGTAAGAATAAAAGGAATTACAAAGACAATTCAGCTCATAATTTATTTATGCCGCAATGCATGATGGGAGCTATGGTTGAGTTCTGATTGGCTACAACATGTTTTTTTGATGGTCACCATTGTTGTGATTCTCACGCTGATTCTTCGTGTCTGTATGTCTTAATTAAATATTATGTTTATTAAATATACATTTATTTATTAAATTTTAAAACTTAATTTAAAAAGTTTTAAAAACATCTGTCTGATTATATATATTATAATGTTCACAAGATTAATGTATTTGGTAAAGAAAACTTAACTCGGTTTTACAGGTCATTACATGAAGGTTATGTCAAAACATAATCAAGGCCACATGATCGCCTTTCCTATTTACTATTTTAATTACTATTTTATGTCAATTAGACTTGGTTCATAGTTGGTTCAAATTTGTGTTATATTCGTTCTTGCATGGAATACAAAAGAAGCTCCCTTTATAGTTCAGTCGACTTTCCGTCAGTAGTTGATGCTATGGTGAAACACCTTTAACCTATCTGTCCTGATTACCTTATAAACTTACACCATTGGCGTGACTGGCAAATGGTGTATGATCCACTCCCACACAGACACAAACTTGACTTATATAAGTGAGCACAGAACACCATATCATCAGATCCTTCTGCTTTAAGACTATGAAGACCTCATCTTGAAAACGCCATATTTGCTGTCGAGAAACACTCAGCACCAGGCAGCTTCTCACAGCAGCACGAATGCTATGCCTGACAACCACTGAAATAAGCAGTAACCTAAAAATGGTAACATCTAAATGAACTAGTTTTATTCAAATCAAAATTCTTTTTGTAAAAAAAAAAAAAAATATATATATATTATATATATATATATATATATATATATATATATATATATATATATATATATATATATATATATATACAGTGCCCTCCACTAATATTGGCACCCTTGGTAAATATGAGCAAAGATGGCTATGAAAATAAATCTGCTTTGTTTATCTTTTTGATCTTACATTCAAAAAATTCACAAAATGCTAACCTTTCATTGAAGTTAAACAATTAAAAGTGGGGGGAAACTTACGTTATGAAATAAATGTTTTTCTTCAATGCATGGTGGGCACAATTATTGACACCCTGAGAAATTATAATGAGTAAAATATCTCTGAAGTATATTCCCATTCATATTTGCATTTATTTAGCACACTAGAATGACTAGGAGTATGATATTGTCCAGCCATGACTTCCTGTTTAACAGGATTATAAATATGAGGAGCACAAAGGCCAAATTCCCTTAATCATCCATCACAAGAAATAAAACCAAATAATATAGTTCTGATGTGCAGAATGAGATTGTTGAGCTTCACAAAATAGAAAGTGGCTGTAAGAAAAGAGCTAAAGCATTGAAAATCCCAATTTTCATCATTAGGACAATAATTAAGAATTCCAATCAACTAAAGATGTTACAAATCTGCCTGGAAAAGGACGTGTGTCTGTATCGTCCTAATGGATGGTGAGGAGGACAGTTTAAGTGTCCAAAGACTCTCCAAGGATCATAGCAGGAGAATTGCAGAGATTAGTTGAGTCTTGGGGTCAAAAGACTAAAAAAAAAAATTCAAACAGCCCCTACATCACCACATGTTGTTCAGGAGGGTTTTAAGAAAAATCCTCCTTGCTCATCCAAAAACAAACTCTAGCATATTTCAAATGGGACTGGCTTCTGTGGTCAGATGAAACTAAAAAAAGAGCTTTCTGGCAGCAAACCCACCAGATGGGTTTGGTAAAAAAAGTACCCCATGCCCATGGTTAAATATACTGCTGGATCTCTCATGTTGTGGGCTTATTTTCCTGTCAGGGGTCCTGGACATCTTGTTCAGATACATGACATCATGGATTCTAGCAAATACCGACAGATAAAATATCTAAATCTGACTGCATCTGTTAGAAGTTCTATAATGAGCTGTGGTTGGATCTTCCATCAGGACAATGATCTAAATCAAACATCAAAATCAACACAAAAATCTGTCACTGAGCATAAAATGAAGCTTCTGTCATGGACGTCCCAGTTGCCTGACCTAAACCCTGCAGAAAATGCATGAGGTGAACTGAAGAGAAGAAGCACCAGCATGGAGCTGGTAAACTGAAGGATCTGAAGAGTTTCTGTATGAAGGAATGGTCTCTGATCTCTTGTCAGGTGTTCTCCAAACTCTTCAGGCATTAAAGGAGAAAACTCAGAGCTGTTATCTTGAATAAAGGACGTTGCAATAACTGGGTGCCAGTAATTGTGGTCAGCATGAACTAGAGAAAAACATTTATTTCATCATGAGATTTTCACCCTGCTTTCCATTGTTTTACTTCAATGATAGGTTAGAATTTTGTGAATTTTTTGAATGAAAGATTAAAAGGATAAACAATGCAGATTTATTTTCACAAACACCTTTGCTCATATTTACCAAGGGTGCCAATCTTAGTGGAGGGCACTGTATATATATAAATATATATATATATATATATACACATACATACATACACACTCTTTTTTTTCAAGCTCATATCCAAGATTTTTAAAGGCATGGGACGGCCCCTACTTAGCTTGAAAAGTTGAAGCGGTTACAAAAGTGGTCAGCAGAGTGCATAGACACTACAAGACACCCTCTTTGTCAAAGGGTCGGTCAATGCTCATATCAGTCCCACAGCCACTCTTGTGTGGAAATCTTAGCCTCTTCACCCCTCAAAGCTCTGTCGACTTATTTCTGCTCTAGCAGGAAGGTCTATACTCTGAGCCATGCCCTCTTAGCTGCCAACTTGACATACTGTATATAGCAGTGTGCAACACCATCTTCCAGGAACTTGCTCCATGCACACCAGACCATATGTGACCCTGGACCACAAAACCAGTCAGTTCAGGCAGAGCAAGACAAGACGAGCGTTTGAGATTTAAAAGTATTTCAATTGTATTTTTTTAATGAAAATAACCAATTATTATGCTAGATAAGACCCTACTTCCTCGGCTGGGATCGTTTACAACTGCATTTGGGTTCGTTTGAAGCCGCATTTAAACTTCATTTTGGAAGTTCAAACTCGGGGCACCAAATCATTCCATTATATGGAGAAAAATACTGTAGCAAATTAGCTTAAAAGGGAAATGTATATAAATAATTACAATTAATTATGATTAATTACAATTATTTATATCAGCTGCCAGTAGTAACTGTAGCAGAATTAATTTTCCATCAACTAATCTGTTCGTCCAGCGAACATTCAGTATAATTTTTATATCAACTCTAAGAAAATGATATTTTCTTGGTCACAGGAAATAACTTTCTTAAAGTACTGTTGCATTACAGCATGTAGCTCGAATCAGAATCATAAAGGGACATTAATTTGCAAGGCAGAATCAGAATCAAAACTCATGTAATTTGTGCACAATAGTTTATTAACGAAGGACTAACACATAACTAATCTAAACAAACAAACATGAAATCATTCATACATGGGGGAAGGGTCAGTGAGAAGCAGTTAGAGAGACCAGAGAATGTAGCTATGAAAAGAGTCAGTTAACCACCTGAGTGAAACCATCAGTGCTGTCTACAGCTTGTATTAAACCTCTGTATTGTTTAGTTTAACCCTTTCACGTGTACGATCACACCAGTGTGATCATTCTTGGCTGGTCCCTGAAGCGTACGATCACACCGATGTGATTCGAACGTTCAGCGCATCACGTGATCAACTGCTGAATTCAAATCTGCTTTGGCTGGCACTGAGCCAGATTGGACACGCTGAGCGCTTGTCATATTATCGCAACTATTCGAAAAACGATGCATTTATAGTTAGCAAAATACATGCCGATGTCTATGGAAGCGGTAATAATGATCCTTACAAATGTGATCTGACGACATGTTTTACTGATATCATATACACATTGTGTAGGTAACTATAAAGTTTACTCTGCTCTTCTCCAAGCTCACCAGAGACTTTAATGTTTTTCGGGAGGAGAGGATGAATTTGCGTTTTGTAAATCCCACAGCTCGGATTCAGGGCGAACTAACTTGGCGGCGCCCATCGCTCGGCATAGATCAACTAAAACGCTCATTATAAAAGTGTTTAAACCTCCAAATACATTTACTTGCACATATTTCAGAATCGGAATATCAGATATTTCATAATACAGTGAGCACGTTTGTGAATATTACTAATAAAAAGGGAAAAAAACGATATAAAAGTGATACATGTGTCATACAGCGCTATTTTGGCTGCGTTGTGTCACATGACAAACACGACGCGTCACCATGGAAACAATAAGGCGATAAGTTCTAAATAACGGTCGCCTAAAAAAAACTCACACTGGGGGCTCAACTAGAATATTTTAAACTCACGTGTGAAAGGGTTAATGTACAATACTTGCATTGCCTTGGTCAATGAACAAGTGTCCGAATGCAGTCTCGGGTGAAAGTCTCTGGTTTGGAGCAGTGGTGGTTTTGGAATCGCGATCACGTTCTTCCGGGTCCGAAGAGTGACGAACTCCAAAGATGTTCTGACTCGATGGTGACTGGGAGTTTCTTCCCATGTGAAAATTGAAGAAGAACCAAGAGCTGAGAGGGACCCAGCTGAAGTCCTGTGGTCTTTGGGGAATGGAAAGACAAGGCCGCAAGGCCTGGTGCAGCTTAGAGTCTCAACGAGTTCTAGCTCATCCTTCTCACACTCTTAGATTCTGAAAGAACTCACGTGAGACAAGTGAAGAAAGCTAAAAAAACGCAGAAGAGAGAAATGTCTGTTCAAGGAAATTTTAATGAGGATGAATTCCAGGGTGGAGTGAAAGTGTCTGGCTCTTTGTAGTCGAGAGCCACAGCTCTAGATGTTGGGGCCTGTCGTGCCCACCGGGCACGCCCTGTGCCGGCTCAGGCTCCCCGTGGGTTCCTCCACACGGGCAGCCATCGGAAGAGGAGAGCGAAAAGAGTGAAGAGAGGGAAGAGAGGGTGGCAATCAATCGTTTGATGCCTTTAAGCTCTCTGGAGGCTGCTCCTGAAAAATGTTTTCCTCTAAAAACAAATTCTTTACGACTGACGAAAGAAAGACATGAACGACTTGGATGACAAGGGGGTGAGTACATTATATGTAATTTTTTGTTCTGGAAGTGGACTTCTCCTTTAAGTAAAAATCATGTTCCACAAAGATATTTTGAAAATGTCCTACCGTAAATATATCAAAACTTAATTTTTGATTGGATGATTTTGATTAGATTTTCAAATAGTTGTATCTTTGCCAAATGTTGTCCTATCCAAACCATAAATCAATTGAAAGCTTATTTATTCAGCAGATGTTTACATCTTAATTTAAAAAATTGACCTTTATGACTGTTTTTTGGTCCAGGGTCACATGTCGAGAACACCTTACTTCTTAGCCCCTTCAGTAAGCATTATTACTTTTTTTAACTTTTTATGATACAATACTGTTTTCCATAGCACCAACTACTGACAATGTTGAGTGAACTATAATCGAAAAAGAAAATTTTACTTTAAACATATCCAAGTTTTCCCCATAACATCCACTACCAACGCAAATCTTGTTCTTAGGGAACTAAGGTTACATGTGTAACTAGAGATTTATTAAATATTTATAACTATATAATACTGATAAATAAATTGTGAATGCAGTAGAAATCCAATAGTCATATAACCCAGAGGTCTTACTGTTCTGCAGTGTGGTAGCAAGGTCTGTTTGGTTTATCTTCCTCAGGACCTGCAGTGTGACCTTCAGAAGCCCCTCTCTGACTATGATTTGACATTCATCCTCCCCGTCTTCCTTTTCCTCAGAGTATTCTGGGTAACCTGGGCTCAGTAGTCTCCTGAACCTATTCAGGTCAGACAGCATTTTGTGTTGAAGATCCTGAAATCAGAGTGGATATTTAAATAATTAAGACAGTGTCAGTTAAAGAGAGATTTAAAATTTGTTAGCACATGTTAGTGAATAAACAAAAACCATCTGATGATTATAATCATTGTCAATCATCACTGTATTATTAACATCACTGAAGACTGCTTGGTATGTTGAAAGGTATGAATAACTCACATGTGCAGCCCTGCAATAAAATCTTGTACAAGCTTTTTTTTTTATCTTTAATAAAACCTAAAACTCTTTTCCACCATCTGGGCAAATGGTTCTTGATGCAAAACTGGTTTCTTTTCACTGCAGTTCTACAAAATCAGGGATGTGTTACCTACATGATGCTGATGCTATATTCTCTACCACGTCGTGTTGGCAAGTGAGGACTCAATGGACCCTTTTCACAAGATTGTAATAACGCTATACTTTGTATTATATCACCTTTTCATCAATTTACAAAAAACGAGTTAACGCTATGCAAGGGCGTTTCTAATGCCGCGTCTATGGGAGAGACGGTAAATTTGACATTGTTCTCTTTTCTGACTGCTGATATCAGTCTCTCTCAATTTTTTCCTTTGACTGAAAGTCGTGATAACACTTTCATGGAGTTTTTCTTTTGATATTTGGGCAAATGGGAATGCAAAAAATATATTTGTGATACTCTCCCATTCACTCCATTCACAGATTTTAATGGTTGGGGAGTCAGGCCTGTAACCGAAAGGTTGTGGGTTTGAGTCCCAGGTCCGACAGGGATTGAAGGTGGTGGGAGTGAATAACCAGCGCTCTCTCCACCCTCAATACCACGACTGAGGTGAGTCCCTTGAGCAAAGCACCGATCCCCCAACTGCTCCCCGGGTGCCGCACATACCCTGAGTATGGGTCACTGTACTTGACCACACGTCACGTCCTTTCCTTTTTTCCTTTCCTTTAATATTCTACATATGACATTTTTATTGCTGGGTGGTATGTATTGCTTTTATAATTGTGTTGTTGGTGAATTGAAAAGCTTTAATTACGACTTGTGTCTAACCTTAATGAATGTATTTTGACTTTTTCTTTCTTTCTTTTTTTTTGTCCCATCCATTATCTTTATAATCACTAAAAAGCTGTCACTCATCTTAATTCATCACAATCTCACAAAGTTCCTTTATAATCAATGAAGCTTTCTACATTGCACAGTGAATCTCGTCTTTAACTTTGTTATAATGAGAGGATTTTGTAAGCATGCAGAACTCAGTACTGAACAAAACATTTTGACCACATTTTAAGTGGAGAGTGGATTCTAACTTGAATGCGTCTGATTGGGCATTCATTTAATAAATCAATAGATATGTCTGCGATTGGCTACATTGTTCAATGCTGCAAAAACACATTGTAAATAGAAATCTTTAATACTCTCCAGTGAACAAGCACAAATACAGGCTGCAATGTTTGCCAAACCTATTTTGCAGATATCCTATTATTACAGCCTTGTTTTCATTTCCCCAAGGCTTACTGACATTAGTTAATGCATTAGGTATCATGACTTTTCAATGAACATTGCTCAACATTAAACAAGCTGTATAAATAGTATATTTATTCCTATATTATGGATAAATTATATTCTAAAGCATAAAATAAGTTTTAACAAAAGTCATCACTGGTGGCGTTTTACTGCTAATGGAGAGATTTTTCTGACCATAACTGTAAAAATACTCCTCACTCCAACTGACAAATTTTCCATCATTTAACATTTCTTATTTTTTTTCCCTCAAATGCTGTACTGTTTACACAATGTGTAGTTCCTGTTACTGATGTGACATGAGCCACGGTGTTCAATTTCTGATTGAACAGTAACATTCAGTAACATTCTAACACTGCTCCATTTCACACTTTACAAGGTTGGTACCACAATGCGGGGTTAACACAGGAGTAAAAAACTGTGCTAACTGAGTTTCTAAATTACATGTGTGAAACATTCCTTTAACTGGGGTTAAAAACAGTGTTAAGAACTGTTAAGAACTTAAGAGCTGTGTAAAAAAAGCACTTGTCGCCCCAGGCTTTGGAGAATTGAAAAGTGTGGGATTAAAAAATGATGGTCATTTGGAAATTTAGAGTCCATAAAATTTTTTTTTAGAATGACTTTAGGGCATAACAGTAAAATTAAAACTAAAACCAAAAACATATTTGTTACTTTGAAAAAAAAAAAAAAAAAAAAAAAAAAAAGTAAAATGAAATAAAAATAAATAAATAAAAACTCTTTGGAGTAGACAAAAGCAGAAAAGAAATAAACAATTACACACAAAATGTAATAAAACTTTAACTACAATGTAACTGAAAACATAATAAATAAAAACTAATAATGATCATAATAGTATCTAAATGATACTAAAATAATACTACTACAAACCTTTTAAAGTGCTCTCCAAAGGCACTGTTCAGGTCATTTAGGAGTGTGAGTGTGTGTGTGTGTGTGTGTGTGTGTGTGTGTGTGTGTGTGTGTGTGTGTGTGTGTGTGTGTGTGTGTTCGTGTGCGTGTGTGTTTGTGATTCAGGTAACCCTTAAACCTAGATTTTTTATAGAAAAACACTCCTACCTTAAATATGGAGTCCAACTGGTTTGTGGTGAAAGAATTTGGTTCCTCCTGTTTTGCACTGTGGTGGAAACATTAAGATTTTTGGTAAATACCTGTTCAAGAAATTGATTTACAAGTGCTTGATCAAATTTTAAATGTGAGTACTTGTTATGATTTGTAAATCATCATTTGTTGTATTCAGGGGCGTTTCTAGGATTTGAAAACATCCGGGGCTGGTGCCAAAACATCAGGGGCTAGTGGTGGTGGATGGGAGCTCACATCATACTTACGTAAAATTTTGTTAGACACAGGTGGGTGAACCTGGATCCTTCTAGGGAGGTCTGGGGGCATGCCCCCAGGAGAAAATTTGATATATTTTAAAGGTAAATTCATTAATCTGGTGCATTTTAAGAGTTCAAATAAGAGGTCCAAGTTAACCCATGTTCAGTGTGCAAACTGAACAAAGAAAAAAGGTCTATGAACTGACTCAGCCATCTTCTGATACTCTGAAAACATCGGATCATGAATTGATCGTGTGAGCAAAGTCATATTGGGCTTTCGATTTCAGTTAATTTGACAGATACTTTGCCAAAGCAGTGGCACAAAACAGTGTTGTTACACTATGAAAAATAGTAAACAGTAAATCACTGCAAATAGGAAGCAAAAGTATTATAACAAAATTATAAAATTATAAAATTGTGTTATACATTACACAAATACAATAATAAATTTGAAAATTTGATTTTTTCCAAATTCAGTTTTTTTCTGTTTTCATTTTTCTCCTTTTTAATGGTTAAACTTAATTTTATTAATAAAAAATAAAATAAAATAATAATAATAATAATAATAATAATTAAAAAAAAAAGTGTAATTAATTAAAACAATGAAACTTATCCAATTTAACATCAATTTATAAAAAGTTATGTTTAGGGCCCTTTGAAATTGTTACCAAATTTGTTTTTCACGTCTATTTATTTGAAAGCATAAAACGACTTTTATTTATTTCTACAACAGCCTTATGAAATTCTGTGTTGTGTATTAAAATTTTTCTGGTTATCAAATAAAGGCATAAAATACTAATTTATCTTTTAATTGATGAAAATTAAATTTTATTTTTGGCAAATAAAGGGGATGTACTATTAAAATTTAAAACATGGAAGAAATATTGTGTAACAAAGTTTTATTAATTTTTCAACAGTAGTAGTAGTAGTAGTACTATGGTACGTACATTCTACTTAATGATAGCAATATACTTCTGGCACAATGTCTACAAGCTAAACCGAACTTTTATTTTGAAGGGTTGGCATGAAGACCTTTGAATTTCTGTGAGTATATGACCCTGGTTTTACTCAAATGAAACAGTGAAATGCTCACTAAGTACTCTTAGAGCAGTTCTGGAGATGTTGTTTATGCACTTTTTTTTTTTAAGGCAGATGCTGAAATCACTGCCAGCATTACATGGGTGTAGTAAAAGAAACGCGTACGTCTGCACTATTCATTCATAAAGAGACACGCAGAACATGCAAGATTGAATGGTATTTTGCAGCTGGATATTTACAGATACTAGTCCATATCGCGATTTGCTTGAAGTGTAATGATCAGCTTTTGATTAATTAATTCAAACTTTGACAAATTCCGTGAATTCCTCGGAAATCATAGGGCGATACCAACCCGTAAAAACATTCGGGGCTAGAGAAAAATCTTTTGGGGCTTGTGCCCCGAATGATTAGCCCTAGTGACACCCCTGGTTGTATTTACTGTTCTCTCTCAAGCACTGGTACAGACTTCCCTAGCTATTAACCATACAATTATTCTCACCTCACATCAGCAGGTGTGTCTCCTGAACTGAAGTTGAATGGTTCAGACATGGACTGGTCACTCTTCATAGACACACAACTGGGTTCAGGAGTTTTTTTCTGTATCAAACTAAAGCACAACAGCACAGTTTTAAAAGACTTTTTTCAGTTGCTAAGCTAATTAACTTAAAAGAGTGACTGACATGTAACAGTGTCCACAAAAAAAAAAAAAAAAATTTTGGTTTCATATGTTTTTTTCTTTTCATTATCAAGAAAAGGTTAATGACTAAAACTTTCTTGTAATGTAACCATCGAGCAAAAGTCATTATATATTTTCCCTGCACCTTGAGTATACACGTCTTAATAGTTATTTTCTCAAAATAGCTTTTGTACCTTTTACAAATATTGTGAATTATTCATTTATATTTTTTAAAGGGGTCATGAACTGCCTCGTTTTTTTATTTTGTGCTCTTCTCTGACGTCCACTTATAATGTTATCAAGATTTTTACATCAAAAAAGCATCATAATTTAGAAGAAACAGGCTATATTGTCCTGTTTCGACCCTCTCACTGGAACGCTCTGTTTGAATAGGCGTAGCGGATTGTAGACCCTGAAGTAAACGCCCACTGTTATGATTGTCTAACACTTGTGTATGTTTGACAGTCTACTACGTCCTTCACAGATGGACGCTGCTGTGATTTAGGTTAAAACACATAAATGCTCATATTAAACAAACTGTTTAACAAAGCAGTAGTGACCACATAATAAAAAAATCTTTCTGAAAATCCTGCATCGTATTGTGGCTCGTTTGTAAACGAACGCAGTAAAATGAAGTGAACAATAGACCAAGTTTTTACTGACTGTAATGCCACGCCAGCAGAGGGAGCCCTTACCCATGGACTGACTGTTGCTGCTCCCTCTGCTGCTTCATTGGTTACTTCCTGTTTGGTGGCCATATAAGGAGGCCTAAACCAAACAGGCCTCTGCGAAGTATTGTTTTGCTTGTGCGGACTCTACCAAGCGTTTTTCCTATTTCATTGCCTCGTTTTGTTATTGCCACGGTTTTGTTTCTTTGTCATAGTTTTGCTTTGTTTTTTGCCATAGTTTTGCCTTGTTCTATTACCTTGTTTATTTGTTACTTTTTGGACTACTCACTGGTGTTTTGACGTTCTGCCTGTTTTTCTGGATTACGCTATTGTTTTGCCTATGTATTACTGTTCATTTGGAGATCGACCCTGCCTGTCTTGACTACGATCTGTGTAATAAAGCTCGCACTTGGATCTATCAGGCTTCCCTGGAGTCTCCGTTACTCTGACGCAGTATGTAACTTTTATTTAAAAATTTCAAAACAAGTTCATCCACTCTTTCCTAACATTGGTATTAGGAAGGCAATGCAAAGTGTTTTTCCACAACTTGGCACTGCACAAAGTCTTGTTGTATTTGGAGCAATCTTTATCGTTTGGTTTCTGCATGGACCTGCATTCAACTCTCTCATAAACACTACATGCGTGAATTGGTGGGCGGGCTAAACAGGTAGCGATGTAGAAGCATGCATTGATCTTCTTCTGTGGAGGCAGTGCTTAGCCACACTATTACATCACAGAGTGGCATATTACATAAGCTGTCGTTTTGGCAGACTGGCTTCAATATAAGCTGTTTTAGACTAACCAAAAAAGCTTTGAGTTCTGAAACTTACAGGATGTTTTTATAGTACAATGACTGCTTATATGTCAAAATATCAAGGGAATTTAAATTGAAAATTGAAAAAATCATTAAAACTGCAAAACAAATATTTTTTTGTTTAAAGATGAAAAATCAACACAAATCGGTGTTCAAATCTACCTCCCTGACCCAGCTTCACCACAGTAAGCTTAGAACAATAATTTTAGAATTTGAGCTTAGAGTCGTATTTTAGGGGGGAAACAAGTCTTTATTGCCATTCATAAAAAAAAAAAAACAACTAAAAACTAATAAAAATGGAGAAGAAAAAAAGAGGAGAGAAGAAGATCTGGCTATTGCATGCACTTGGGCAGTGGGAGGTGTGAGAGCTCTAACAGCTAATGAGCAAAAGTTAGTTGCATAACTGAAAATATTTAAGTTGCTTAATTAATCAGAACAACAGTGGAAGACAGTTACCATACTCAAAAGACATTTTTTGGATGTTTTCCCTTTTTTATATTATGTCTTTTTATGGCATGTTTTAAAGGGGTCATCGGATACCCATTTTCCACAAGTTGATATGATTCTTTAGGGTCTTAATGAAAAGTCTATGACATGCTTTGGTTAAAAATTCTCAATGGTAGTGTAACACTTTTTACCTTGCCAAAATCAGCTCCGCAAAAATCATCTTGTTCTGGTCAAGATTGCTTTAAATGTTTGTGAAAGAAAAATTCATTTTACTCATCTATGTGCTTATGGAATATTGTGTAAGGGTCTGCTTTATTTAAACCTGCTAAAAGAATGACATAAGAGAAGGGTGTTAGGGCCCTAAATATAAAGATTTGATTCTTGGTAGTATGACGTAGCAGAATGTATTTATCTGACTCTTACTACGTGTGGAAAGTTACCAGTTAGGAGATGCAACCTTGAAGACTGGGGAAGAGGTATAAGTTGGAGTGAGCCCTCCCTTCTGGGTCGCACTCTGCAGTAACCTGTGTTTCTGTATGACTGTCTGACCTTCTTTGCAAAGAATAAATTTATAAAAGACATTTGTCTCTTACTTTGGTGAGAGTCGGTTTGATTTTGCCACAACAATTTGGTGTCAGAAGTGGGATTCCTTGGATGTGCCTTTTGGACCCGAGAGCGGACGGTGATTGATCATCCTGGACTTAGAAGTCACAGCCCTACCCCGACTAGATTGAGGGATGAGGGACCGACCGCCAGGGCCCAGGAGGGACACCACTGGAATCAGCAAACAAAACCCAGGTGGCATCAGAACTCTCCGGTAAGAGACAGATCAAAATATTCTAAAGGAATTTGGTTTTGAAATTAGAGTTGGTATTATTGGAATTGGGGTTAATTTAAAAAAAAAAAAAAAAGGAAAAAAAAAATTGAAAAAAGAGAGAAAAAAAAAGGGGGGGAGGGACGAACCATAGTGGCTGGTCCGATTCTGTGGGCAGCGTGATTAGAGATAATTTCCAGGGGAAATTAGAATCACGAATACAGCACAGCAGATTGATTCTGTAGAAAAGAAAATTGTGTGAGGAAAGCAAGCATGGTCAAAACATTTTTAAAAAGAAGCTGAAATCAGTAGATTGGGATATTTCGGGAAATTGAGATCACATGAGCAAGTACGAAACGAGAAGTTCATTTTGAAGGAATTGAAAAGGTGTGCGTGTAATTAATCAAGGTGAAGGGTGCATTCCGCCTGGCCGACTTGAGGATATAGGTCGGATCTGTTGTAGACGTCTGACAGATAGAGTATAGGCACCGACGGGAGCCCAAGGGTGAAAAGGAAGCCACTATGGGGAAATCCCAGAGCAAACTCGTTAAATATGATACGGTATTTCATCAAATAAGAAAATTATATGGCCAAAAATGCATGCAAGATATGGATAAGTTGGTTAAATATCATGATTTTCCGAAAGAAGGTACCTTGAGTGCTACAAGATTGAGGGTAGTAAAGGAGTCAATTGAGGAAGGGAGTGAGAAACAGAAAGGGTGCTGCGTGAGGCATATGTGTGGGAAATGTGAGCAGGCAGTGGATTGTTGGATAAGAGAGGCTGATAGGAGGGAAAGAAAGGCGATGCAGAAAGAGCTGGCTTGTAGGGACGAAAAAGAAAAGAAAAAGGAAGAATGTGAAGGAAAAGTAACTGCATCACATAAATCCACTAACCCCTTTGATGTGTTTATTTCCCCACATGTACCACCGCTGTATCATCACTATCCCGTGGCTGAGCTGCAAGCCCTAAAAGTGGACCCTGATCTCAACTGCTCTCCACCAAGAAGACAGACAGCACCACCAGCAAGACTACCAGCACTGCCAGCAAGACCGGCAGTACCATCAGTAATACCGACAGCACTGCATCCACAGGCGGCAGCAGCTGGAGGGCAAGAGGAAGAAGAAGACCCCAAAATGATTCCCGAAACCCCCAACTAAGAGGCTGACGAGAAAAGAACTTGCAGACTTCCCCTATCAAAGAAAAGAAAGACAAGAACACCGTAAAGGAAGGAAATGTGAGCATAAATGGTTGAAGTTTCACGGCCTGATGGGGTGATGGTCTTTAGACCTTGGACTGTGAGAAGGAAGCTGCGAAGGGAAGATTATCATAGAATGAGCAGCAACTGGACTGATGAAACCAATGCAAACTACTGTACAGCTGGCTGAGGCTATAAAAGTAGCTTTCCCAGTGTGTGTGGACACATCAAGGATCGGCAATTGCTGCCAGACCAGAGAGGAGTCTGTTCAAGACTATTATCATCGACTGTACGAGACCTTCAACAAACACAGCGGCTTGGAAGAGCCCGACGACAGAGGAAATCAATCTGGCACCTGGGAGTGCCACCTGCGAAGCTGGTGGCTATTCGGCTCCCCGAAACCAACGGGGGGGGGGGAAGACCCTCAAACTGGACTGAAAGAAACCCAAAGCAACGGGGTTGTATGATCTGTGGGACTGATGATCATCTGACCAGAAAGTGCAGTAAATGCAAACTGTGTAAGAAGGATGGTCACTGAAGCCGAGAATGTCCAGAGAATCAGCAAAATCAGGCAGAAGACTGAAGCAAGAAAGACGGAGAGCAGGGAGGAGGGGTCCCGGGCGAGCAGCCGACAGCTACAGCTCAGGGAAGTGAACATCTTTTAATATCACATACACACACACATACACTGATGTAAGCACTTCTCTTTGCAACGAAGAAAAAGCTTGCATTTCTTTGTGTGTCTCTAATTTGACATACTGCTCTCTGCAATGAAGAATAAGCTTGCATATGTTTGAGTGTTTCAGATTTAAACAATGAAATTTCTGATAACTGTACAATGATGTCTGAAAGCAGTATTAGTTGAATTTTTAGCAGATTCTGGGGCAACCAGATCTTGTTTACGACCATGTGACTTGCCATGTCAACCGGTACTGACTGATAACATAAATGAGTCCACTTCTGCATCAGGTCATAAAATTTTTTAAAAAATGTATGGTGCCTTTGAATTGTGAAACAGAGGGAGGCTGGGTGTTAAAACATGCATTCACTTATGCACCGGCATGCCCTGTACCCATCATGGGTCAAGATTTATTGTGCAAATTGAATTTAATGCTCGTCGCAGACTCCTGGGGTGTCAGAGTGACAGAACAGGAGGACCAATTGTGCTGTCTGCGAGCTGACCATCAGTGGGCTTATGATTGGCGCATTAAAAAGCACTGATTGGGCTCAGATGATGTGTGAATTGGCTAAGAATCGAACAAAGCCGTTCAACACAGAAATTATGATGCCTGACAATTTACATTGCACGTCACATGTCGTAAGGAAAAAAAAAAAAAAGAGGGAAGAGTGAAACTTTGAGCTGTGATCAAATGTTTTGGACAGAAAGTGTGTGTGCGGTTTCAGTCAGCCTGACAGAAAAAAACTTTGCATGGCAAATATTTGCACCTCAGACATACACCCTGCTTTGGCAGAGGTGCCTCCTAAATTGTGGGCAAAGCACAAATATGATGTGGATTTGATCAAGGCATGTGAACCAGTTGTAATCACTCCAAAATCTGATTACAGGCTATGTCAGTAATAGTATCCTCTGAAGGCAGAGGCAATACTGGGTATAAAACCAGTATTTGAGTCACTTTTGAAAGAGGGTATAATAGTGCCATGTAATGATTCTCCATTGCGCACTCCAATATTTAATGTGAAAATATAAGGGATAAGGGCCAACCTACAGAATGGCGTTTTGTCCAAGAATTATAAGCAGTGAATGCAGCTGTCAGACAAAGGGCCCCATCAGTGCCAAATCCATACATAATTTTGTCACAAATTCAGCAAGATGCAACATTCTTTTCAGTGGTAGACTTGGCGAATGCATTTTTTAGCATGCCACTGGACAAAAACAGTGGCTACTAGTTTGCATTTGAATTCAATGGGAAAAAGCTATAAATTTACATGTTTGAGTCATGTTTGTGCCATCAAACAACCCCTATGATAGATAAAGTGCTTCAAAGAAGCCTAGACCCTTTGACTCTGACAGCTGGAACTGCTTTGCTATAATATGTTAAAGGTTTATTAGTTTCTTATTAGTAGAGATGATACACGTGTGGCTGACACTGTCTCTCTCCTGAAGCATTTGGCTCAGGAGGGCCACAGGGTCGGCCTGCCAGAACTACAGTTTATAAAACAACAAGTAAACATTTTTGTGTCATGTCATAACACCCAACAGTAAGTCCCTGTCTGACAAAAGAGTGCAGGCCATAAAAGATGTACCGAAACCAGTCACAAAGAAACCAATGTTGTCATTTTTGGGAATGTGTTCATTTTGCAGGACATTTATTCCCAGTTATGCGATTCTCAAGCAGCCAAGCATTCTCAAACAGGGAAGGGGCTGAAGTCATGTGACCAGATTGAGTGAACAGGGGAGACGGCCGAGGCATTTGTGAACATGAAAGTTCAACTGTCTCTGGCGCCGACTTTGGGCCTACCGGTACCAACTAAGCTTTTAGTTCAGATGGTGGATGAGAAAAATGGGTTTATGACTTAGTTAGATCCAGTAGCAGCAGGCCTGCCACAGTGTCTGAGGGCGGTGGCGTCTGCTGAGAAGGCCGTAATGGCGTCTAGAGAATTTGTAGGGTACTCTGACCTGACCTTGATGGTACCACACGCAGTGTCCGTGATTCTGCAAGAACAAAAAAAACGTCGCACTTATCGATGGCGCGTTGGTTACGATACCATACTATCTTGCTTGATATGCCGAACATAACCGTTAAACGTTGCTGTTACGAACCGTACACTGTTTTTCTTTTTTTTTTGTTCTCTGTCACTTTTAGCACTTCTAGGTACCGCCTACCTTCGGAACTCCTATTGGCTGATGTGGCTGTCATTCATCATTGGTCACCTTTAAAACGGAAGCGGCAACTGGAAGATCTCAGCTGTTTGACTTGGCGTGTCACTGGTTGTTTTGTTGTGTCCGTTTATCTGCTACTACTTGCGACACTAGCGTGAGATTTGTTGAAATGATCTGTGTAAACTTTTGCCATTTGTGACACCTGAGTTCATGACGAACCTCGTGTGTCTTTGACACTTTTAGCCCGCTTATGCTCCACTTAAACTTGTGATCTAATTGCTGACTTACAGACAACGGAGACGTGGAACAGCCTAGTAAGTCACGTGACATACATACCTTGCATGTAGGTTTTTTTATGTATTAGACACATTAGTTTAGTGAAGTGCGCTAATTGTGTATTTTTGTGTTTTTTAGTTAGTGTAAGTTTAGGGCGCATTTGCGCTAAAGACTTTTTCTTTTTCATATTTTTGTAGTGGGGTTAGGAGATAGTGGGGTTCCTTTTGTTATATTTATTTCTTTGATTTTCTAGCGCCACTTTCAGTTCCCTCTCCCGTTTGTCTTGGTTATATAAATTATTATTGTTTATTATTTTGTTTTTCTAAATGTTTGTAAATACTCATGGTTTTGGGAGCAATAAATCTTTTGCGGTGCTAATTTGATGTCCTGCGTTTCTCTTGCCACTTTTACCTTAAGCTTCTTCTTTCGGTCATCTCAATGTTACTCCTTTTAAATTCCTAGACAAAAATTTCCATCAAAGGTCGTAACATTTAATGGGGGCTCATCGGGGATAATTTAATATACATATTATCGGATGGATTGTTAAACCCTTGGGAGGTAAACAAAACAAAATGACCAAAGAAATAGCTATGGTGGTGGCAACAGAATTGGTTGGCTGTGCAGTAGGCTAGTGTGACTTTAAGTAAGTTGTTGCAGTAGTAGCAGTTTTGTAGCACTTTTGAGCATGTGACACTTTAATTTTAAAATATTCAGTTTAGAGGAATTTGTTAAGAGTCCGTCGTTGGAACTGCTTAACGTTTGTCAGAAACAGGACTTGTTTTTGGTGGCTGATCATTTTAAACTGATAATTAACAAACAGGATCGTAAAGCCGAAATTAAGCAAAAGATAATAGACCAGTTACTTGAGCTTAATGTGCTTCTCACGCCAAATATTGAAATGGAGGAGACGATCATCTAAGTCCTGGTAATGAGGTGTTTGCTTCTTTTGGAGTGGGAGATAAGAACGTGTGTCGTAGCAGAACCGATGCAGATGCAGGGGTGGAGGCCGTTGCAGATGCTGGTGTTGGACTGCCACCTTTTGAACCGTTCTTTCCGCTTTCTGTGGGTTCGCGAGACGATGCGCGGCTGAAAGTTCACATGGTATGTCTATATTATGATTCCCAAGAGCACACCCGTCGGGCTGAACTTGACCTACGTTTGCAGATACGCAAACTTGAAATCGAGGCTGATACGCAAGTGAGGCTGCGCCAGCTCGAGTTGGACGCTTCAAAGAAGGCCGCGGAGGCTAATCAGCCAGATCCAGTTTCTCCTTCAAATGTTTCTTCGGTGTCGATCTCACCCAGTCCCAATTTTGACCTGAGTAAGCACATTGCTCTTGTTCCACAATTCAGAGAATCAGAAGTTGATTCGTATTTTAATGCGTTTGAACGAATCGCGACTTCTTTGCATTGGCCACTCGAATTCTGGTCTCTGTTACTGCAGTGTAAACTTGTTGGAAAGGCTTTAGAGGTGTATTCCACTTTGTCACTTGAAGAAAGTTTGAAGTATGATTCAGTCAAATCAGCGATACTTCGTGCATATGAATTGGTTCCTGAAGCATACAGACAGAAGTTTAGGTTGCACAGAAAAACTTCTAATCAAACTTTTGTGGAATTTGCTAGAGAGAAGGGCACGCTTTTTGATAAGTGGTGTGTAGCTAACAATGTGTCAGATTTTAATTCGTTGCGTGAGCTTGTTCTCTTGGAAGAATTGAAGAATTGCTTACCGGAGAAAGTGGTTGTTTACCTAAACGAACAAAAGGTAAATTCTTTATCACAGGCTGCTGTTTTATCTGACGAATTCATTTTAACCCACAAAAATGTCTTTGTTCATTCACGTGTGGAAAATGCACCTGCCGTTCCAATTTTATCTAACACACAATTCGTGCGTTCGAAAAGTAATGCACCAAGAGTTGGTGAGGAACGTGACTGTTTTTACTGTCACAAGAAAGGACACGTTGTTGTGGATTGTCCCCGACTTAAACGAAAACAGCACTCTCACAAGCTAAACTGGTAGGTTTTGTAAAGACTTGTAAACGGACTGTGGCTGTGTACTCCAAAGAGGAGGTGGATGAAACGTTCTGTCCTTTTATTCTTAAGGGGTTAATTTCTTTGACTGGTCGTGATGAAGATCAAAAAGAAATCACAATGCTTTGTGACACAGGTTCTATGCAAAGTTTTACTGTTGAAAGTGCAATGAAATTTTCTGATGAGACTTCATGTCATTCCAGCGTATTAGTACAGGGAATTGAAATGGGATGTGTAAAAAGGCCCCTGCATAATCTGCATTTGAAAAGTGACTTGTGTTCTGGATTGGTTCGTGTTGCAGTTTGTTCTTCACTGCTGATGAAAGGGGTAGATTTAACCCTAGGCAATGATTTAGCTGGAGGGAAAGTGATGCCATTATTGGAAGTTCTGGACAAACCAACAGAATGTGCATCTGATGAGGCTGGTGAAGCTTATCCTCATGTATTTCCTGCGTGCACTGTCACTCTATACACAGTCGCGTAAAGAGATTGCTTTGAATGACTCTTTCTTTTCTTCAGTCGTAGACGGAGACACTAGTTAAGTTTTTCTCGACATTTGGTTTGCCTAAAGTGGTGCAAAGCGACCAAGGCACAAATTTTATGTCTAAGCTTTTTAATCAAGTCATGCAGACTTTGGGAATTACACATCGTACTTCCAGTGCTTTCCATCCAGAAAGCCAAGGAGCCCTGGAACGTTTTCACCAAACGTTAAAGTCGATGTTGCGAAAATATTGCATGCAGACTGGTAATGAGTGGGATGATGGCATTCCCATGCTGATGTTCGCTATCAGAGAAAGCGTTCAAGAGTCACTTGGGTTTAGTCCAGCTGAACTAGTTTTCGGACACCAGGTACGTGGTCCATTGAAAGTTTTAAAAGACCAAATTCTGGAAGAAGACAGTCTGAAAACGAATGTTCTGGAGTACGTAACAAAGTTTCGGGAGCGTTTGCATACAGCTTGCTCAGTCGCAAGAGAGTCTCTTGCCAACGCGCAAAAAGGCATGAAACGAACATTTGACAAAAAGGCTGTTACGCGATCTTTCAAGCCTGGTGACTCAGTTCTGGTTTTCTTGCCTATTCCTGGTTCTTCATTGTCGGCTTGATTTTTCGGTTCTTATATAGTGAAAGAGAAATTGAGTGAAACGAATTATGTCATCTGTACTCCTGACCGAAAACGAAAAACTCGCGTTTGTCATGTAAACATGCTGAAACTTTATCATTCGAGATCACAAACTGATGTGAATGACAGAACTCCAGACACTGCTGTTATTTCTGTTGCGGTTGTGACAGAAAAGCCCATTACTGATGCTGAAGAAGACGGAGTAATGTTTCAGAATATTTCTCAGTCGACTGTGAGGTTGTCCAATTCTGAAATATTGAAAGATCTTGATTCACATTTAACGAATTTGTCTATGGATCAGAAACATGATCTAGTGAGGCTCATTTCTGAATTTGAGTGTCTGTTCAAAGACGTACCTGCGTTAACTAATGTCATTCAGCATGATATTGATGTTAAAGATGCTAGTCCGATCCGACAGCATGCATACAGAGTTAATTCGGTTAAACGTTCATTTATGCAACAAGAAGTTGATTACTTACTGAATAACAGTCTTGCTAAGTTCTCCATGTATTTTGGTACCAAAACCAGATGGTTCTTTTAGGTTTTGCACGGATTTTAGAAAAGTAAATTCACTTACAGTTCCTGATAACTATCCACTTCCTAGGATGGAGGATTGTGTAGATAATGTGGGATATGCAAAGTTTGTGAGTAAATCAGATATGCTTAAAGGCTACTGGCAAGTACCGCTTACACCCAGAGCTTCTGAAATTGCTGCTTTTATCACTCCAGATTCGTTTGCACAATATACGGCCATGGCGTTCGGACTCCGAAATGCACCTGCTACCTTTCAGAGGTTAGTAAACACAGTTTTAGCTGGCATTCCTAATTGTAGTGCTTATCTGGATGATGTTGTTGTTTATTCCAGAGATTGGGATGGACACATGAAGTCATCACGCGCTGTATTTGAGCGTTTTGCGAGTGCTTCCTTGACCCTTAACTTGGCCAAGTGTGAGTTTGGTCAGGCTAAGGTGATGTATTTGGGAAAGGAGGTGGGGCATGGTCAGGTTCGACCAGTTGAAGCGAAAGTTGAGGCTATATCGAAGTTTCCAGTTCCCACGACTCGACGTGAACTCCGAAGATTTCTCGGAATGGCTGGATATTACCGCAGCTTCTGCAGAAACATCTCGTCTGTGGTTAGTCCTTTAACTTCACTTTTAAGTCCTTCTACTGCTTTTGTGTGGAATGCAGAATGCCAATATGCATTTGAGAGTGTGAAAACACTATTAAGTAGTTCACCTGTTCTTGCAGCTCCTGATTTAGAACGTCCATTTAAGCTTGAGGTGGATGCAAGTAATGTCGGGGCTGGTGCTGTTTTATTACAGGATGATGTGCAGGGTTTAGCTCACCCAGTAAGTTATTTCTCTAGGAAGTTTAACAAGAATCAGTTTAACTATTCAGTCATTGAAAAGGAGACGCTTGCTCTAATTTTTGCATTACAACATTTTGAGGTTTATGTTGGATCTACTGTGCAACCTTTGGTAGTTTTTACGGATCACAGTCCTTTGACATTTCTTTCAAAGTTGTACAACCATAATCAGAGGTTGATGCGGTGGTCACTCTTTCTGCAGAGTTACAATTTGGATAGAAGACACAAGAGGGGCATTGACAACGTCTTAGTGGATGCTCTCTCAAGAGTATAAACTCTTTGTTTTTCCAAAAGAGTTTATTCTTAAGTGGGGGAGTGTTACGAATCGTACACTGTTTTTCTTGTGCATGTTCTTCTTTTTTTTTTGGTTCTCTGTCACTTTTAGCGCTTCTAGGTACCGCCTACCTTCGGAACTCCTATTGGCTGATGTGGCTGTCATTCATCATTGGTCACCTTTAAAACGGAAGCGGCAACTGGAAGATCTCAGCTGTTTGACTTGGCGTGTCACTGGTTGTTTTGTTGTGTCCGTTTATCTGTTACTACTTGCGACACTAGTGTGAGATTTGTTGAAATGATCTGTGTAAACTTTTGCCATTTGTGACACCTGAGTTCATGACGAACCTCGTGTGTCTTTGACACTTTTAGCCCGCTTATGCTCCACTTAAACTTGTGATCTAATTGCTGACTTACAGACAACGGAGACGTGGAACAGCCTAGTAAGTCACGTGACATACATACCTTGCACGTAGGGTTTTTTATGTATTAGACACATTAGTTTAGTGAAGTGCGCTAATTGTGTATTTTTGTGTTTTTTAGTCAGTGTAAGTTTAGGGCGCGTTTGCGCTGAAGACTTTTTCTTTTTCATATTTTTGTTTCTTATTTAGAGGATCGGGAGGAGATAGTGGGGTTCCTTTTGTTATATTTATTTCTTTGATTTTCTAGCGCCACTTTCAGTTCCCTCTCCTGTTTGTCTTGGTTATATAAATTATTATTGTTTATTATTTTGTTTTTCTAAATGTTTGTAAATACTCATGGTTTTGGGAGCAATAAATCTTTTGCGGTGCTAATTTGATGTCCTGCGTTTCTCTTGCCACTTTTACCTTAAGCTTCTTCTTTCGGTCATCTCAATGTTACTCCTTTTAAATTCCTAGACAAAAATTTCCATCAAAGGTCGTAACAGCTGCACAACCTTGAATCCTGCCACCCTCCTTCCGACGGAGGAGGATGGGGAGGAACATCACTGCTGTTTGACCGCGCTCGATCAAGTGTGTACGCCACATTCAGATCTTTTGGACATACCACTTGAAAATTGCGAAAATGTCCTCTTTGCGGATGGTTCTGTGTTCAGAGATCCACAAACTGGTCAAAATAAAGTGGGCTATGTTGTGACGACAGAATTTGAAATAGTGACCTCTGGCTCATTGCCATAAAACTATTCAGCACAAGCAGCAGATCTTGTGACTTCAGCAGAGGCATGTAAACTCATGACAAACAAAAGCATCACCATTTACACTGACTCAAGTTTCACATGATTTTGGAGCACTGTGGAAACAC
Source organism: Cirrhinus mrigala (assembly GCA_036247105.1). Lineage (NCBI taxonomy): Eukaryota > Metazoa > Chordata > Actinopteri > Cypriniformes > Cyprinidae > Cirrhinus > Cirrhinus mrigala. The sequence continues at coordinate 31,315,343 of CM070029.1, forward strand.
AGAAAATTTTTAAAGTCAGATGGGCACCCAATATTACATGCTCCTCTTGTGGCAGCTTTACTAGAAGCCATGTTGCTGCCTGATAAAATAGTCATTTGTAAATGTGCAACACACACAAATAACAAAGATTCTGTATCCACAGGAAATGCCAGAGCAGACGCGGCAGCGAAGGCTACGGCGGCTAATTAGCCAAAAGAAACGGAGTGTACTTTGTTATCTGAAAATAACTTGATGTTTCGTATTACTTACAGAGCATGCAAACTTTTTCTTTAGGAGCAGAGAAAGACCAGGGGAAGCAATCCAGATGTGCACTGACCAGTGGTGTTTGGATGAGCTGTGATGGCAAGCCTTGTTTACCCCGACACCTCTTTACTCATTATGCTAAGACGATGCATGGGTTAGACCATGCATCGAAAGGGGGAATGGTTGTACAAATTAAAGAACTGTGGTTTACAAAGGGGTTCACAACATTTGCAGAATTTTTTTTGTAAAAGATGCGTTATTTGTAACCCTCACAATGTGGCAAAAGGGACAAAAATGTCCCAAGTGCAGCAGTAGCAAAGGCTCTGCTGACTGACATTCAGCTCAGGTGGAGCGATAAATGAGAATGAGAAAGACATCCAGGGTGAACCTAGCTCATTTAAAAATTCTCTATGGTAGACCACCAGTTATGGGAATGGAAGGGGGCAAACAACAGCTGCCATCAACAGAATGGTGTGAGCATGACATGTTGAGTTACTGCAAGGAAATGTCTTCTCTGTTGTCTAATGTCTGTGTGCAGGTGAAAGCCACCCAGGGGAAAGTGGCTGAGACCCACTTGCACAACAAGCAAACCTGGTGACTTCGTGATGGTATAAGACCTGAGGAGAAAGAGCTGGAAAGCACAAAGGTGGCTGGGGCCATTACAGGTGCTTCTGATTACCCACACGGCTGTGCAGGTAGCTGAAAGAACCACGTGAATTCATGCCAGCCACTGCAGAAATGTCCCATCTACACCCCAGGAGCAGGAGCAGATGGAGTAAAGAGATTTGTGGCACATGTCAACAAATGCCAGAGTCCGGTTTAAATGCAAAGCGCTTTTACTCACGTGAAAATGGCCGTAAAAGTGCCTGAACAAGCAAACAATTAATGGTTTAAATGGTTAGCAAATTTGTGGGGAAAATGGGGATACGGGCTGTGTAATACTATGTTACCAGTTTTGGCAGGAGGATTGTTACTAGGTCTACCGTGTATTTTTCAGATTGTATCCAGCTCAGTACAGAGACTGGTGAAAACTAGTGTCTCCCATTAAATGGTTAAATTTGATGTACATCCTAATAACATGTTTTTGAACATGGGTAAAGATGAGCTAACGATAGTAGAAGTTACAGTGAAATGCATTCAATGACTTAATGAGACAATAATTGGTATGGGGCATTTAGTTTTGATCATTAGCCCATTTCATATCTATATCTATAAATATGTAATCACTTTTGCTTGCAAGAAAATCAGGGCCTGTACCCACAAAAACAACCTTAGCATGTTTTCTCTTATTTTATAAATTTAAGAGAGTGATCAATTAGATGAAAATCAGAAATGAGGAATATAAATGTGATCTGATGACTTAAATTTGCTCTGAGATTTGAAATTGTAAGTGATATTCACGTTTGGGGTCTGTGTAGTGACTGAGGGTTTGACCCATGTCAGGAATGCAATAACAGTGCTTATTCGTTTAGCCCGGCTCACAGATAGCGAATGTGGTGATTTAGGATTATTCTAACCATTATTTTAATCAAACATTTTAAATTAATAGAGTGAGTAGTAATGAATTTATTGAGTAGTTATCAATGAATGATAAAAAGGGGGAAATTGTGAAAGAAAAATTCATTTTACTCATCTATGTGCTTATGGAATATTGTGTAAGGGTCTGCTTTATTTAAACCTGCTAAAAGAATGACATAAGAGAAGGGTGTTAGGGCCCTAAATATAAAGATTTGATTCTTGGGAGTATGACGTAGCAGAATGTATTTATCTGACTCTTACTACGTGTGGAAAGTTACCAGTTAGGAGATGCAACCTTGAAGACTGAGGGAGAGATATAAATTGGAGTGAGCCCTCCCTTCTGGGTCGCACTCTGCAGTAACCGGTGTTTCTGTATGACTGTCTGACCTTCTTTGCAAAGAATAAATTTATAAAAGACATTTGACTGAGTTTGTCTCTTACTTTGGTGAGAGTCGGTTTGATTTTGCCACAACATGTTCATGAGCTCCGCTCACCCGCCCCTCTCTTCTCTTTGCGGAGTGATGAGTCTGTAGTCAGATGTAACTAAAAAAAAAGAGCTTTCTGGCAACAAAACCACCAGATGGGTTTGGTACAAAAAGTACCCCAAGTCCACGGTTAAATATACTGCTGGATCTTTAATGTTGTGGGCTTATTTTCCTGTCAGGGGTCCTGGACATCTTGTTCAGATACATGGCATCATGGATTCTAGCAAATACCGACAGATAAAATATCTAAATCTGACTGCATCTGTTAGAAGTTCTATAATGAGCTGTGGTTGGATCTTCCATCAGGACAATGATCCAAATCAAACATCAAAATTAACACAAAAATGTGTCACTGAGCATAAAATGCTTCTGCCATGGCCGTCCCAGTTGCCTGACCTAAACCCTGCAGAAAATGCATGAGGTGAACTGAAAAGAAGAAGCACCAACATGGAGCTGTGAATCTGAAACATCGGGAGTGTTTCTGTATGAAGGAATGGTCTCTGATCTCTTGTCAGGTGTTCTCCAAACTCTTCAGGCATTAAAGAAGAAAACTCAGAGCTGTTATCTTGAATAAAGGACGTTGCAATAACTGGGTGCCAATAATTGTGGTCAGCATGAACTAGAGAAAAACATTTATTTCATCATGAGATTTTCCCCCTGCTTTCCATTGTTTTACTTCAATGATAGGTTAGAATTTTGTGAATTTTTTGAATGAAAGATTAAAAGGATAAACAATGCAGATTTATTTTCATAGCCATCTTTGCTCATATTTACCAAGGGTGCCAATATTAGTGGAGGGCACTGTAAACACACACAAAGCTCAAATACATATGAATAACAGCGCTTGCAGTCCGCATAGAATTGCCGCCCTGTTAGAATTTTGGAGAGGTGCACGTCAGCCTGGACTACACACAGTCTACGGCCTAAATTCGATGCAGAAGTATAAATTGGGCTTTATACCCAGCCCCCACCCCACTATCTGGTGGTAAGTGAAATCATGCTTTATGATGGACTGCCAGACATTAGCCACAATAAACAACTATCCTTGCAGTTTCCATTGTGAATTGTGAGTCACTGGTGGGAATAAATATTGCAGAACACTTTGTTGGATTTGTCAGTGTGAATGATATTACAGGGAAAGGCCTGTTTAATACTCTGACTGAGCATCTTAACAGTTTCAGATTGAACATTTCATCAGTTGTCTGAGATGGTAGGGGCCTTAACAGCACTTGGTGAACAGATAGATATGACCTTTCCTGGTGCAGAACAATGGAGAACAACTCACATGTTTCTATATGAGGGAAAAGAGATGGCTCAGTTCACACCAGAGGAACACTTTAAGCAAGATGTTTTTCTTCCTCTGCTTGATACAACATTTACTAGTGTCAGTGAAAGGTTCACACAAATTGACAATTTTTTTTCTGTTCTGTCTCCCCTTGATTACTTAAGTTAACCTGTGTCTCATCAATTATCCTCATCTGCCAGTGTACTCAAGTTCCTGTCTGTTCAATGTGTGTTTGTGACCCGACCTACCCTGTTGATTTTCCTGTTTTGTCAGTTTTTTGTTTACTGTTTATGAATCTCTTTGTCGCCGTCAACCTGCACTGCTTAGAGCAGGGGAACTGCTCCCTCGAGGAGCATTTGGAAGAATTCCTGGGTCTCGCCCATCTGACCACCCTCCCAGACGACCATTTATGCATGTTCCTGAATGTCAGACTGAACACTGCTACACATGCATAGTTGTCCAAGGAGGATCCCCGAGGAAGCTTTGCTGAGTACGTAGAGTGGGTGCTAGTTTCATGCAGTTTATCTATGACCATCGGACCAGCTGATGACAACACCAGCCCCACTCCGGACCCACAATCCAGCCAAACACCACCCCGGCACTCTATTTTTTTTTTTTTTTTTTTCAGCACTCTTCTCCTTCTTTACTGTAGTCTTGTCTGTTTTACCTCTGCTTGTGATTTAAATTATATTGATGTATATTATGCATGACTTCCTGTGTTTATACTGTAGAACAGGACCCTTGAACATGACAGAGAAAGGATGCCTTAACAGTAACACAATGAACACAGTTGTTGCATGTAGTCTAGTTCTGTCATATGATACAACACTTTTTTGCAATGTTTGAATTGAGTTTATGATTAGGGTAAATTGTACTTATTTATTTTTTTTTTATAGAAACATTATCTTCTGTGTCTCCTGTAGGTTCTGAATGAATATTTTTTTTTTTTTTTAAGTAGTCAGAGATACAGATGTGGATGCACCTCTGTTTGAAAATGGTTACATTATAACAAAATGTTTTTTAGGCCACTGAAGAACAGGTGGTGGCTAGGATGAATGCTGGTCAAAGAGGAGAACTGGAGTTGGGAAACGCAACAGCAGATCTAGTAAAAAAACATGATACTGAACACTAGATAATCCTTAACGTTACCAATACACTAGATCAGTGGTTCCCAACCATGTTGCTGGAGGCCCCCCAACACTGCATCCTTTCCATGTCTCCCTAATCAAACACACCTGATTCAGATCATCAGCTCATTAGTAGAGACTCCAAGACCTGAAATGGGTGTGTCAGACAAAGGAGAGATACAAAATGTGTTGGCGGGCCTCCAGGAACATGGTTGGGAACCACTGCACTAGATTTAGCTTTAAACAACAGCATATCACTGACTTAAACAGTGTGTTGGAACAGTGTGTTGGAGTGTGTCGGATAAGCATTCCCAATTCTAAAAAAAGCCTCGCTGTGGTAAGTTATTAACTGGGTACCAGTAACATGTGACCAGTAATAGAGAATGGGAATCTATTCCCATCTATTCCCAGCATTGCATTCTGGGTAGTCACCGCCATGTTTTAGGACACGCTTAATAGTGTACAATGACAATAAATACAAATCACTAGAGAAAAAAACGACTGTGTTTACGTTAATATTTTTAAAAGGTGCTTGCGTTTGCTTAGAATAAATGTACTAAGATTTGAATCCACTGCATTCATTCATTCAAGCGCTCAGTCGTGTGGCCAGAACACGACACATACACACTCACAGAAATCACACGGCCGCCTTCTATCATATCACACACAGGCCCGAATAAATATCTCTTTTGCCGTTTTTAATAAATAGGTGGCACTGATATATCTGCCAGATAAAATAAATACACTATAGCTTGATCTCAGCCAGTTGATCATGTAAGTGAACCACCGCTCTGCACATTTTGTGTGTATCTCAGATGTTTGTTCTATTCAAAAGTAAGTGCCCTGTGAACTTGAAATATTCCACGCTGATTCCAGTTCGAAGACAGCGTATATGTTTCATTCAACGAGCAGTAAAGTGTGCAAAACATGAATTTAAATTACATTTAAAGAGATATATTGTCACACTTCTCTAGTAAGTTTTGTCTGTGTGTGAAGACGATGCAGTCAGTGATGTAGCGCAAATCCATGAATGAATATTTATAAGTGAAGTAAACTTCAACTGATTTCCCTTGCTCAGAGAGTAGGAAGCAATGAACATTGTGTAGGGACCATGTCAATCGGAACACAGTTCAGTCATTGAGCTCTCTTAGCTGGTTATCTGAATCGGGTTAAGTAAGAGAGACACGCAATATATGCAGAGTGACGGTACGTGAGGACTGGAATTGAGAAGCGCTGATGTATTTAATCATACCATCATATCGCCCTAATTTCATTAAGGGATGAAGTGCATATTGTGAAAGCACTATACCAAGTAAGTTTTACTGGACTTAAATTGAACAAATACATGATTTCTTAAAAAGAGCTGCTGAACAGTAAATCAGATGAGTTGCTGTATGAACAAGAAGAGTGATCGCAACAAGCCATTTCACAAATTAAATTACATCTCCAAACGTGTCATTCATAGCGTAAGCACTTATAAATTCAAGTGGATCAGAAATTATGAATCTGTAATAAATAATAAATACAAATGACAAAGCCAGATATTGGTCAAGCTGTTTATTTTCATTGAGCTGCTTTTGCCATTGTGTTGTTTCAAGCTGAAAAGCTTAAAATTGCGCTTCATTTTAGAACCATTTTCCACTCCAGTCATGACAGCAGATATGGTAGTTCATATCACAGCAAGCATTCTCCTTGCAATTGTGTTTTTAAATGTACAATATATATTTTATAATCTACCTCCACTATTACCCAGTCTCTACTGTAGTGTCTGTGTCCGAAAGTCCCAAAATGCCGTGCATTGCAGACGTCAACCAGTAAGCTTAAAGGAGATGTCCACTTCCAGAACAATTTATAAATAATGTACTCACTCCCTTGTCATCCAAGATGTTCATGTCTTTCTTTCTTCAGTTGTAAAGAAATTATGTTTTTTGAGGAAAACATTTCAACATTTTTCTCCATATAATGGACTGATATGGTGCCCCGATTTTGAACTTCCAAAATGCAGTTTAAATGCGGCTTCAAACGATCCCAAATGCGATTGCAAACGATCCCAGGCGAGAAAGAAGGGTCTTATCTAGCGAAACGATCAGTTATTTTCATTAAAAAAATACAGTTTATATACTTTTTAATGTCAAAAGCTCGTCTTGTCTTGCTCTTCCCGAACTCTGTTTTGTTCCGCTTCATGACAGTTAGGGTATGTCGAAAAACTCCCATCTCATGTTCTCCCTCAACTTCAAAATCGCCATGTATCGCTGTTTTATCTTTTTTGTTAAGGGTGTTTGATCTTCTTTGCATGTTCACTTTGCAAAGACTGGGTCGGTGCTTCTGCAGCGATGTAGGATGATTTTGAAATGATTTTTGAAGTTGAGGGAGAAAATACATTTGGAGTTTTTCGACATACCCTAACTGTCTTGAGCCAGAATACACAGAGTTCAGGCAGAACAAGGCAAGGTGAGTGTTTGAGATTTAAACTTGTATAAATTGTATTATTTTTATGAAAATAACCAATCGTTTCGCTAGATAAGACCCTTCTTCCTCAGCTGGGATCGTTTACAACAGCATTTGGGATCGTTTGAAGCCGCATTTAAACTAAATTTTGCAAAAATACACATGGGCCAATCACTGAATAGATTTCCTTATATAAGAATATTCTCAGATAAATTCACATTGAATGGTTAAATTCCTCAGAGGAGTTTACATTCAACACACATTTGACAATATAGAATTTTCAAGAGAATACATTATAGAATGGGTTGATTTTTGCAGAGCTCATTTTGACAAGGTAAAAAGGGTGTTGTTTTACACTACCATTGAGAAATTTTTAACCGAAGTATATCATAGACTTTTTGTTAAGACCCTAAAGAATCATATCACCTTGTGGAAAAGGGGCATCCGATAACCCCTTTAAAATGAACAAGATTTGTAGGTTTAATGCTCAATTTGGGTTCATTTTAGCCTAGCAGCGTAGTAATTTTAAACCATAAAAAAGCAACCCAAATATTTAACCCAAAGCGCTGGGTTGCCAAAATGACCCAAATTGGGTTGTTCTTAATTCAGCCTTTTTTTTAGTGTAGTTAGAAAGGTAGTTATTAGGTTTAGGTATAGGGTAGAATTATAATAAAAATGATCTGAGATCCTTACTACCTTTCTGGGCCATAAAATGTTTCAGTTGCATTGCTGTCTATGCAGGGTCAGAAAGCTCTCCAATTTCATCAAAATAATAACGAAGGTTTTACAGGTTTGGAACAACATAAGAATGAGAAATTAATGACACAATTTTCATTTTTGGGTGAACTAACCCATTAAAGTGTATCCACATGAAGCAAGCCTTCACATGTGCAGTCTAAAACAGGTATAATTTTTTTTTTTTTACTTCTAAGATGTATAAAGTCTTAAAGCTTTCTCACCTTTTGTCTGTTTCACTTTCTTCAGCAAGTGTTTTTCTGGAAGCCATGGCACCATTTAAAATATCTGCAAAGAACACATATTTTAGTTGTTCTGAAAAAAGCATAACAGTCTTGGTATTTGTTTTGTACAGTTGTAGTTCATGTGACTGTATTTAAAATGTCCTTCCTTAAGTTATTGCTAATCAAACCTTGTCACACAAAGGATCTGCTCCCATTATGTATAATGTACAGTGCATACTTAAAACATACTTATTTTACTCTTAAAGAATATTACTTTGTGTAAGAATATGATACAATGATTCAGCTTTTAGTGGGTTTAAAGTATATGTATTTTATTTATAACCATATGTTGACCTACTGCAATATATTTTAAATATTTATCTACTGAACATCAGCTTCAGCCTGCTTTTCAAAAGTAGTAAATCTTGAAAAACATTCAAAACATTTTATTTTATTTTATAAAGCATATTAATTCACTCACACAGGTTAGTTGGGACTTAGTGTGCATCATTTTCTGTTGTGTTAGTTGTCATGGTATCTGATTTGTGTTTTTCATTAGCTTCAGGTGTGTCTTGTTAATTATCCTCATTCGGACTGTGTATTTAAGTTCCTGTCTGTTCAGTTTAAGTTTGTCCGTTACTGTTTGAACCTCACATAGGCTGTTTGTGTATTACCTGGTCTTCTGTCTTGTGGAATAAACAACATATTTGCATCTTCTTCATGTGCCTGAATCTTTGATCTAGCAGCTGTGTGACATAATAGGGATGTAACTGTGTAAATAATCCTGTTATTTAAGTTAATTACCAAGGTTAATATAATATTCTGATATCATTTCATTCTGTATTTTCTTAATATTAGTTAGGTGTCTATTATCATTTAGATCGTTTCTTTGCACTCTTTTATGTGAAAGGCAGCTTGACGGAAATGCACGGTGCCTGCTCATTTTTTTATTTATTTATTTTTTTTATTATACAGTCAACAATCACATTTACAACAATAAGAACAAAACTGTGCCCGCTCATGCACAGAGCGCGCATAGACGGAAACGGAGTTAAATTAGAGGATTAGGGACACTTTTAAGTGAATTCTAGTTCTAGGCATCTAGTTGCTGTTTATTATTTTATTTTTCAGTTTTTTTAGAGCACTCTCTGGTAATGTTTTAAATTGGTTCAAAACATTACAAAAAGGACGTTTTTAGTGAATATAGGTGACTGTACATCAAAGAATTATGACATATTATATGGTGTTCCACAAGGTTCAGTTGTCACAGCCAGCTGCTGGAGTGCCCTTGTCAGCCACCAGAGGGCACTCCTGGATCATTGTTTGTCTATTCTGGACTTTGTTTCCCATAGCCTCTTGCACTAATTGTTTCGTTACTGTCCACTTATTGTCATTCACCTATTAGCTCAACCTCATATATATGAAAACAGTGTAGTATGCACACATCCAAAAAACTTAGAGCAGGTCCTCGATCACCAGAAAAACTATACTGTCAGTAAACAAAATCGGCACACTGCCAATGCTGCTCTCAAACTTTAAAAATACAATGTTTCGACCAAAAAGGTCTTCGTCAGGTCAGGCAAACATCATATAGTACAAAGAGGTACACTTTATCATCATTTAGTCAGCATGGTAGCATGGTCAGCATATTCAAAGTCTTCCTTCGTTTGTGCAGGGCTCTGGATACTCTCTCTCTCTCTGTGTGTGTGTGTGTGTGTGTGCATGCGTTTGCGTGCATTAATTAAAGCAGCACATTAATATAGAACAGTGATTAAACTGACTTGGAACTACCTGTGCATTAAATGGTTTTACTGCATACCTGCCAGCCAATCAGAATCCAGTATCCAGACATTCCATGGAATAAGTAAGGGATAATCAATGGTTTGCCATGCATTAAAGGATTTTAAATGCATGACGGGAAGCAGAGGGCATTTGACGTCTCAAAGTGCATTTCAAATCCTTTAATGCATGGCAAGCCGTTGATTATCCTGCTTATTCCATGGTCATTTGCCAAGCTATAGACATGTTAAAAGTAGTATTGCTCTTTGCAGAACAATACTTGATTGAATGGGTAAAAAAGACGGTTATTTTCGTCAGTTATGACATGCAGCTCTAGTATTCTGCCCACTTTGTCCTGAACTTTGTCCTGTGAGATCCCTGCTTCTTTATGTAAATAGGACAGCTCCCTGGAGGACTACTGATCAGTTATTTGTTTGTTCTTCAGATCGTGATAAAGGTTCTCCTGTATCTAAGAGCAGACTTGCTCACTGGATAACCAAGGTCATCACGAGCTCTTGTGCTTTTGCCCACAAAGTCCTGGCCAGTCCAGTAAAATGTCATCAACAGAAAGCTTCTTCAGATGTTGAAGGTTCTTTATGGAACCATTCAGACAAACAGGGTTCTTCTATGGCATCGTGAAGCACCTTTATTTTTAAGAGTGTACCTGCCAGCCAATCAGAATCCAGTATCCAGACATTCCATGGAATAAGATTAAAATATTACAGTCTGTCACATTGCCTCACAATCAGGTATTACTTGCGACAATGTGGAATCATTACTAATATTCCACGTGATGGTGGTATACAAGCTATTGATTTTTTTATACATGATTGTTTGAGTTACAAGAGTCCCAGTATTGATTGTTTACAGGAACTGACAGAATTGGTACTGACTAAAAACTTTTTTTATGTATAAAGATGACTACTTTTTACAAATTAAGGAAACTGCAATGGGGAGTACAATGGCCTCTAATTATGCGAATTTGTATGTTGTTCATTTTGAGCATGAATGTGTATTGAACTCGATGATTAATTCTTTTTTACCTAACATTTTTGTGGCGTCGATATATATTTTTCTTTGTGTACATTTTTTAAACCGTAGTAGTGAACATCTTAAATTCACCATTGACTAATGTTTCTCAAGTTAGTTTTCTTAATTTACTCATAATAAAAGACAATAATCAATTGGTGACAGATTTGTATCAGAAAGCCTACGGATAAACATACAATTTTACATGGTCTGAGTTTTCATCCTACCAATTTAAAGAAAAGTCTTCCGATTAGTCAGTTTAAGAGGATTCGTAGGATTTGTACATATAATGAAAGGTATGAAGAGCAATGTAAAGATTTATGTCAGAGGTTTTATGAGAGAGGTTATGCAAACAAATGGATTAAAGAAGCGGCAGCACGATTTCAAAATATTAATCAGAAAGTGTGCTTTGTTCGAACATCGTTGAAACCGACTAACAATAGGTTGTCTATTATCCAATATTCCGCTTTAAGTAATGAGTTTGCAAACATAGTACGGAGGCACCGGCATATTGTTAGCTCAGACCCTGTAATGAGTCATTTTTCTGTATAAACGAGCCCCAAATATACGTATAATGGTGGTGAGAGCTTTTCAGTTACTGAGGACATTTATTGATGCGGGCAATGTGCAAAATGTAATTTTTCAACAAAATGTCATTCTTTTAGTCATCCTCACTCAGGGAAACAGTTTAAGATTAAGGGTATCATTTCGTGTAATACTAAAAATGTAAGCTATATGATTAAATGTCCCTGTGGTTTGGCATATATAGGTAAAACAAAGCGTTTAAAAACACGTATAGCCGAACACAGAAGTAATATACGGTTGAATGACCAAAAAAAAACCCATTGCTGTATCAAACAAGTAAAAGAACCCAGAAAGGGGTGGTGACATTGATAAAAATTTATTACAGAGGGAAAGTTTTTACATTTACACATTAAATACTCTTTCTCCAAACGGTTTAAATTTGGAATTTGATTTGAAACCTTTTTTGTGATTTATGAGTTTGGTATACTTGATTTGTTGTGATTTGATTTATTTATTTATTTATTTCTTCTTGATTGGATGATTGGGTAATTAGTTTGATCAATCGTATCAGGTGTGTGTGACCATGCTGACTAAATGATGTGTACCTCTTTGATTATTTGCTATTTGCTTGAACTGACGAAGACCTTTTCGGCCGAAACGTTGTATTTTTAAATAAACGCAGGGCAGGGGTGCCTCCAGGACAGGTTTGAAAACCCCTGTACTAGTGTTCATTTCTTTAAAAAGTGTGTTAAGGCATACCTCTTTAAAGTTTCTTATGAGCATAATAGTGTGTGTGTAATTTTTAATCATGGTTTTATTTGACTTATTTTTAATATACTTGATTATATTTGCATATACTTGCTTTCTGTGTGTACTTTTTGTTTTATTTTCTTTCTTTTTGTAGTGGACAGCACATTCCAGGGCCCAGTTTATGGCAGGGGCCTTCCCTGACCACGATGCTGGACATAGGTTTGCTACATTTTGATTGGATCTTGGTGAACTAACATAAACAAACTGTCCAACGCTATCAGATAAAGATGCCAGGACAACAGCCAGACACCTCTTAGAGAGCAAGAAGAAGACCTTTGGTACAAAGCCCGGGAAGGACAAAACTTCCTATTGGTCAAAATGCAGTTTGTGCCCTTCACCCACCTTGAGGCTGTTTCCTAATGGTTTGGCCTGTGACCGACCATAAAAATTCCTTAGGACCTCCAGATGCAGCAGCAGTGGGTGAAACTAAGAGAGATCATGGAGATCCATCCAAATCCATTCATAACTATGTTTTCAAACCTTAAAACTGATGCACAATACAACACACACATTTTATACTTATTCAGAGAAATAAGTATTCCTTGTAAACAGCAACGTGTAGTGCAACATCTTACACAAACTCAGCTGTTAATGGACGAATGAATGCATGCAGGACAGTTCACTTTTTTCCCGTCATGTTTGGACTTAATGTGTTCGTAACATTGCCAAATGCATTCTGGTTATGGTTTGAGAAGTGAGAAATGCACCGGTGAAACTTTAGTGACACTTTTCTAGCTTTGTGTTTGGACTATGCAAATAAATTCCACAGGAGGAAAGAAGGGTGGGCCACCACGTGTCCCTCACTCTGATGGAACCAGCCAATCACAGCACGGAAATGGAGAAGTGCCAAATTGCAACCTCCTCCTCATCGGAAAGGGATAAAGGTACCCTTCCAAAAGACACTCCTTGTTCTGAGTCTGCTACCCGCGAGGGAAGAGACTATAGCAAGATACACAGTTCTGAGTCTGCCGTCCGCAAAGGAAATGACTGTAACAGAACAACAATGTTCTGAGTCTCGGTTCTGTTAAGGAAAGAGACTGTAACAGATCACCAGTTCAAAGTTCTGAGTCTGCCATCCGTTAAGGGAAGAGACTGCAACAGGACAACCAACGTTCTGAATCTGCTACCTGTGAAGGAAAAGACACTAACAGAATAAACCCCCCTTCTAAGTCTGCTACCCGCGAGGGAATAGACTATAGCAGGATACACAGTTCTGAGTCTGCCGCCCGTCAGGGTGAGACAATAGCAGAAACACCTCTGTACTGAGTCTCCGGCCTGCAAAGGTGAGGCAACAACAGATACCAAGTCCAAAGCTGTGTCCGAAACCGCTCCCTATCCACTATATAGTGCACTATATCGGGTGTCAGCCATTTTGTAGTGATGTCCGAATTCTGAGTGAACGACTTCATTCCCTACATTCGTTCACTACTTTTTACCCACAATGCATTCTGATTTCGAGTGTACAAGCGATGTACACTCGCTGAAGCACTATATCCCACAATCCAATGCGGAGAACCGACGAGCTGGAAGAGAGAGCGGGAGCGAACACGTTTGAATAAGAGATGCGTTTACATCTTTATTATTTCTGCTTTATTGTTTATTTCATGCATTATTCATATCAAAATATATTATATAGGTATTAACTCAGTTTAATATTTTACTAATTTAATGAGCTGGCATCTTTGTTAATTTACAAAAAAAATGATGATAATTTGGTGGATATTTAAAAATGTTCGTTGGTAGCGTATTCATTCTGATGTAATATTAACGGTCGCCTGAGGGCGCTCTACGACCATTGGCATGTTACGCTGCTCGGGAATTTCAAGATACTACAAACAATAAATACATAAAATTATGAACATGTAATTAATGTATGTTTATTTTTGTTGACAGTATTTTAATAGTATGTAATGATTATGAACACATAAGCATTACAAAACAAATTAATACCATTAATAAAACCATAAAGCTGACGCGGTGGTATGTATAATTTCTGTATAAATTCATTTAAAGTGTTATTGCTATTAATATTATTTTATAAAATAAGGGACATGTAATATAAAAGTACATGTGACAAAGATGTTTTTCGGAATAGCTCCAAGTCTCATGCGAAGTGTAACGTTATACGTCACCGTCCGAATTCGTTCACTTCATTTCGTTCACTCTTTCTGTTATAGTCCACTCAACGGCCATTCACTATATAGGGATTAGTGAATGAGTGAACGAGTGAGCGATTTCGGACACAGCTCAAGTCTCCAGCTTTTGAGGCAGCAACAGATACGACCAGTTCTGAGCCTCTAGCCTGCGAGGAAAGAGATAATCTACGTTCAGAGTCTTCGTCCAGCGAGACAACAGCTGATGCAGCATCCTGAGTCTCCATCCTAGAGAGACAAAGCGGATTGACCAAGTTCTGAGTCTCTAGCCCAGAGAGGCAGAAGACACACAGACATTTGCAACAAGGTTAAGCTCCGGCGAGCAAACCTTCACTTCAGGTACTTTTGCTTGCGTGTTCCAAGCTAAGGACCTCCAGCACCTACTCCAGGGCCACATCTGCGTGTTCCAGATCTTAGGACCCTTTGGTGCTCCAGGAGATCAGCATTTTATTCCTTCTTCATTCATGGTATTCATTTAGTAGTTGTTGATTACTCTTGTCTATCTTTTGTTAATAAAATTTATTTTATTACAACTTGTGTCTTCCTTGTGTTGATAATACAGTAAGAGCTTCTACAAGTTAGAGATCCCACCAATCTTTCTTATGTGATGTACTCATAACCACACATTAATTGACGCGATCCAAGAATCATAACGTCAGCTGTGACATGAGTACCCATCACTACACTATTTCACCTCCCTAGGTTGGTGAAAGTTTAATTCACTATACCTTAATTGGCGTCCCTAGGTTGGCAAAAGCGAAATTTACTACGCTTTTCTTTTTGATTTTTTTCTATATTTGTTTATACTTGTTGAATCATTTAAAGTTTTGATTATCTTAACCACCTTATTTTTCAATGTGGAAGTAAGCTGTTTTCTGGTAATGTGTTAGACGTCCGGTTCATAATCCACCATAGGGAAATAACGAGAAGAATATTGAAGTGCAGTAAATGCATTTGGAGGACATTCTTCCGAACCAATTTGCGAAATTCCCTGTTTCGTCCCTTATCTGCCATTTCCATAACAACACTTGAAAAATCCAGTCGCCCATGCTTGGACTTTATCATCAGACCTGACATCCTAGCAAACGGACGTTGCAAACGTCCTATTAGGTCCGCATTTGCTCCGCTTTGTAACATTCGCCAACGGTACAAACAACATAAAAACACCCTCAGCTGAAACAGAAAAAAAAGAAAGAAAGAAAAAGAAACAGTACAAAAATTAATCAAAAGAAATTCTGTGTCAGTGAGTCTGATCAGTACCAAAATTCTACTGAGATATATCACAGCATGCAATCTGGCAAAAATGATTATTATTTTGATCTGTTCATCGGTTAATTTACTTATTACATCAGTAATAAGTTTGAGTTTGAGTTTTTGGTTAAATTTGCAGGAATTATTTGCCTTTCCTAGAGGTGCTGTGAACGTCCACTTTGACGTCCTTTTAACGTCTAAAGAACCCCACACGAAAACGTCCAGGGGACGTTACACGCCAAGCCAGATATTTTGAAACATTGTATTTCTGTGTGTTGTGTAAGCGATCTGTGTGTGCTTCAAGTCAGTCACTTTTTTTATACATAGTTTATATATAAGTTTATATAATGCTTTTATATAATGCCATTATTATTGTTGTTAAATAATAAGGCATAAGTTTACAGTGATTGAAATTTCAACACTACATGAACAAATAGCGATATGCATGCTGGCGCTTTTGTGTGAAGTTTTGATAAACGCACATAGAAAAGAACAATGGCCTAAAAATCATAAGAGGTAGGCTATCAATTGGGAAATTCTACGCAGGTCGCATTCGCGCAGATGATGAGTAGTCAGTTGATTCAGTTTTATAGAATATCATGTCATTGTGTGAAAATGAAGTCAAGGTTTAAAACCATTGCTGATATTTGTTCCTTAATATTTTTTTAGGTTTCGAACATACGGGTGGAATCAGACCTGGATAACACCCAACATCTGCAACACACGACAGACGTCAGACAGACACGCACACACAAACCAAAAAGAGAAAAATATTTTAACAAATAAAAAAGTATTGTTAACGTACTATTGCTTGTGTGTTTATTCCTTGGGAAGTTCAATTTTGTCTGATCTGACTAATGACGTGTTTACATATGTTAAAATGACCTATAGCGAACGTTCGCTATAGGTCCCCACAATGTTTCATGAACGTCCCGCGAACGTCCCCGTTTCGTCCTCCGGACGTTCCCCGAACGTCCCCGTTTTGTCCATTTTGTTTGCGAACGAACTCGCGACGTCCTCATGACGTCTAAAAAAACCCTACACGATGACGTCCAGTGGACGTTCGCAGATGCTATTCAGGGGACATTGCGGCGACCTTTTTTTGTTAGCTGGGTGTTTGTTCTCATTACTCTACAAAAGCAACGTTTGTCGTTATTATGAGACGCTTCTCTGTTATGCATTTGGTGAATTCCACACTCCGTATAAACAGGTTTATTAAAATAAATCTTGTCTACATCCGAGACAGATGCAATTATAATATAAATTAAAGGCTATTTTACGTTTTGAAATGATCTGATGGACTGATCCGCTTGTTGATCATTATTAGTTGTTGTCCATCAAGATGTCGCTTTAAAAAAAAATAAAATTATAATTACTAATTTATGAATTAAATAATTAAGGTAGGTACAAAATAGGTTAAGTAGAATATGCTATATGATATATAATATTTTACAAATATTTATAAAAATGCCTATGCGGATAAGACTGCAGTTTCACATTTTGCGTCTGCATAACAAAGTACATTCTTTTTTAACATGCAATGATACGAAATAAGACCAAACAAGACCTGTAATGAAGAATATGAGAAAATATTTAGACAAAAATAAGAAAAAAGAAAAAAAAAAAAAAGAATCTCTTAGGGCTAACGGCAAACTCACATTTCTTGAAAGCTGTATGATCACGAACACATTTGAGATACGGTTACACGAACCGACGTAATTGTTAATAATAATAATAATAATAATAATAATAATAATAGCACTTTGAGAATGAAAGCAGTGTTGTTGTATTGCGTGCACAGGCGTCTAATCACAGCTGACTTCCGGAAAAGAGGAGGTAACCAATGGCGTTGAGATTACAATTAAACAGCAAGTCCCGCCCTACGACTGACAAAAATAAAAGTGTTCGTGCGAGCAGGTGAGAGAAGATTGAGCGCGAGGATGTGGGAATGATCACGCGCGCGCGAGGGCTTGTATTGGGCGCAGAGAACATGTCACGCGCGCGAAGGTTTGACAGGAGCTCGCGGTTCCCGTTTCCTGTTTCCGTGTTTTGTTTTGTTTTTTTTTAGATCGGAGGAACCTAATTTCGCCATTGCTGTAGAATATAAAAGTCTTAGAAAATAACCTTTTTATAATGTGAAGCTTTGTTTTTATAAATTATGATACATTTCTGTATTTAAATTATTATTATTTTTTTTATTTTCATTGCCCATGAATTTAGTCATAGCCCACAGTGTACATGCGTTTATTGCATGAATGAAACAAGACGTGTACAGTTTAGCTGAATGATGTTTACTTCAACTGTATGTGTTGCACAAAATTAACAAACTGTACACTGAAACAAAATAACCAGAACATTAACAACAACACTGATATAAGAGTTCATGGTTTATCTGCCAGTCAGGCGCGCTCTCTGCAACTTTTCTGTGTTCTCGGTGCTTTCTTTCAGAATTATCACAGGCTGATAGAAAGGTTAAAAATAGCATTTTATTTAAGATGGAAATGGGATCAAGACCCTCCATCACGTCATGATCTATGCTGTTGTGCAGCGCTCATGTGGACAATATAAGCCAGTTCCACCGTAAAATAACTTCTGAATCATTTTTGAACTGGTTCGTTAAAACGATCTATCCGAAAGGACCTTTTCGTGGAAATGAATCAGACCTCTAATCACTATTAGCAAGCAAGAGACAAATTAATAAGTGCTCAACGGAAGGCTGCACCCTCGAACTCAGATATGCTCAGTACCGACTCTTTTCATTCAGTTTATTTTCGTAGAATCGACATTCTGCGACGTTTGATGACAGCAGCCGAGATATGCAGTCTTTGTATGATTCAGTCGTTCGTTTGAGAGGCGCCCATATATAAGCTTTGCTTGAACTGAAACGGCTCTGAATGGGAAGTCGATTCCCCCTGACGGAATCGATTCCAAAATCTCGATTCCCAACGCCTTGGAATCGATTCTTTTTGGAATTGATTCATAGCCCTAGCGCTAGCAAACACGTCGCTGCTGAGTCGGTCGCGCGGCTCGGTCCATTGGTCCGCGCAGTAGGGATGGGCGATACCTCTTATTTTATTTTCGATCCGATACCGATATTTTCAAGCCCAGTATCGTCGATATCAATACCGATACCGATACCGATACCTCTAAACTAAACTGATCTTTTAAATTATTAAAAGAATAAAACAAGTAATTATACTCACTTAACATTATATTTGAAAGTCTATAAATGAAATGTACCAAAATTGTATTTTAGCTCTTTACTGGGGCAGTAACCTCAAAGGTGCACCTTCTCTACCCCTAAAAGCCAGGAAGCACACTAATACCATACAAGTACACACACATTAAGGGTAGATAAGGTAGAAAGGTGTACAAATAGTACAAAAACAACCATAGTGTTACAGAAGTACTAAAATTACTTAAAATAAAAATTAATGAAATTCTTATTATCATTATTAATTATTATTACAATGGTTTTTGCTACAAATTTTAAGGCGAAATAATGTTCCTGTAGTGTTAACCATGGTAAAAGGAAGCAAGCTGAAAGAGAGAGAGAGAAAGTGTTAACCATGGTAAATTTGTTGTTACTGCATTTTTACTACAAATATGTGGAAAATGTGGTTACTGTAGTAAAACCATGGTTATTTTTTTGTAAAAGGCTGCCAGGCTGTTGTACCCCTAAAGGTGAAACTTTAGCACAAATAGTTAACTAATTAAATAAATACTTCATGTACACTATACTGTTCAAAAGTTTGAGGTCAGTACGATTTTGTAATGTGTCTTTAACCATGCTAACCAAGGCTGCACTTATTGTAACAAAAATACAGCAAAAACGGCAATATTGGGAAATATAACTATTATAATAACTATGTTCTATTTTAATATTTTGAAAATTGTAATTTAAAAAGCAGCTGTGGTAAAAGCTGAATTTTCAGCATCATTACTCCAGTCTTCAGTGTCACATGATCCTTCAGAAATCATTCTAAATATCATTTGTTCCTCAAGAAACATAATTTCTGATTATTATCGATGTTGAAAATAGTTGTGCTGCTTCTATTGCCCTATTTGAACAAGCACTGTAAGCGAAGCGTCAGCAGCGAACGCTATCTGTGATTGATTAGTTCTGTCTTTCAGCATTTGCGTGTGTTCCGATGAGCAGGAGTATTCTATCCTACACAATAATTCGCTAATAGTATATTGCTCCTCTTATAGGCTTATTTTATGCACCTAATTTCTTGCTAAATAAATTAAATTAATGGTTAAAAATGCACTTTAGAATCGATATTTTTATGTGAGGATCGATCCTTTCGATACAACGTCAGTATCGAAAGTATCGATACTTCAGGATCGATCCGCCCATCCCTACCGCGCAGATGACATGTCAGCGCGGCGCGAGCACTTTAATACCGCGCTTCAATGGAGTCAAAATAGGGTCATACATATCTGCAAAATAAAACAATGTTTTGCAAACAAAAAATATGTTTTGCAAATAAAAATAGAGTATTGAGAAAAAAAATTGCTTTTTTGCAAGTAAAAAAAATAATTGCAAAAGAAAAGTTAACCCCTGAGAGAAAAAATAAAGTTTAGCAAAGTAAAACTTCAGCCGTATTGACTTTGCAACACATATTTCCCTTTGCGCCGCTCCTTTAAATCCGCGTTTCAGTCATCCGTGCCTTTGCGGCGCAAGCTTTCCTTTGCGCTTCATTTTTCTTTGCGCCTCGCTTTGTGGCACTGATTTGACGTGGGGGAGGGGTCAAGAGGTTGGGGTGTGTACAAGGGACGAAGGCGCGTCCCTCTCGTTACGTCATCAGCGCGAGCCCCGGATCTCAGGTATGTATTATTGATCGCTTTCTTCTTATTATTATTATTAGACTCCTATATTATTAATAACAGATACTTCAGACCGGCCCAAATAAGGCTGTCACGATTAACAGACATTATATTGTACATGATTTATGAACAGCTTGTGGGTGAAATAGGTAAAATACTGTTGCACCCGAAAGCTAGAGGTCGCTCTCGTGCGAAAACTCAAAATAAGCGCAGTAGAGGAAGACAATAACACATATAACGTTATGAAATGCATATGGACATCATTTTATCAATATTCCTAAAACCTCCTCAGGTATTTTCATGATAATAAAGTATATTAATAATTATTAATAATAATTTCGCACGAGAGCGACCTCTAGCTTTCGGGTGCAACAGTATTTTACCTATTTCACCCACAAGCTGTTCATAAATCATGTACAATATAATGTCTGTTAATCGTGACAGCCTTATTTGGGCCGGTCTGAAGTATCTGTTATTAATAATATAGGAGTCCAATAATAATAAGAAGAAGAAAGCGATCAATAATACATACCTGAGATCCGGGGCTCGCGCTGATGACGTAACGAGAGGCGCCTTCGTCCCTTGTACACACCCCAACCTCTTGACCCCTCCCCCACGTCAAATCAGTGCCACAAAGCGAGGCGCAAAGAAAAATGAAGCGCAAAGGAAAGCTTGCGCCGCAAAGGCACGGATGACTGAAACGCGGATTTAAAGGAGCGGCGCAAAGGGAAATATGTGTTGCAAAGTCAATACGGCTGAAGTTTTACTTTGCTAAACTTTATTTTTTCTCTCAGGGGTTAACTTTTCTTTTGCAATTATTTTTTTTACTTGCAAAAAAGCAATTTTTTTTCTCAATACTCTATTTTTATTTGCAAAACATATTTTTTTGTTTGCAAAACATTGTTTTATTTTGCAGATATATATGACCCTATTTTGACTCCATACGCTTCCCTGCGCTGCCGAGTCGGTCGCGCGGCTCGGTCCATTGGTCCGCGCAGATGACATGTTAGCGCGGCGCGAGCACTTTAATACCGCGCCGTTTCGGCCCACTTTTGGGTTGTTTGGCTTCCCATATAGATCTGATTTCCTCTCGCGCACGTGATTTACCGCACGCGCCAGCATCAGTGGTGCGCTCGGTTATTAATGGCATTGATTTGCCGTCATACATCAAGGGTATGTTTCACCAGGTGAGGCTGCTCCCTGATGACATGCCCTTACTTCAATTCCTGTCTTTGATTCGATTTCATAGCCTTACCTCCGAAGAAGAGGCCAAAGACTTGGTCGATCAGCTCTGTTCACGTTTAGCTTCTGGCAGCTTTGAACTGCGGCAGTGGGCCAGCAATTGCTCACCTCCCCCCTGAATCTAGATCAGATGCCTGTGACCTCTGGCACCTCCAAGGCCAGCAAGATGTCTGTGGTCAACACTTGGGCTGGACTGCCAGTCTGACATTCTTCACTACAAACATTGTGGTAAACGCTGCTCCACCGTGACAATGTGCAACATCTACTGTGTACTGGCAAGCCAATATGACCCCCTCGGTTATATCATCCCTTACACCACCCAAGATACTGTTGCAACGCCTATGAGACAAGAGACATGACTGAGATGATCCACAGTTCACAGAAGGATCACCCGTCCTGTAGACCTGAGATTCACATCTTCTGTAATGCATCAGAACAGGCATACATTGCAGTGGCTTACCTGCGGTCAGAGAATAACAAGGGTCAAGTGGAAGTTACATTTATGGCTGCCAGGTCCCGAGTTGCCTCTCGCAAGCAGCAGTCCATACCCCGTTTGGAGCTATGTGCAGCTCTCAGTGGTGCACAGCTTTCCAAACTTCTAGTCACAGAACTTACAATCCCCATACACTCTGTTACACTCTGGTCAGACTCCACCACAGTGCTTACCTGGTTGAAATCCAGCTCATGCCGCTACAAAGTGTTTGTAGGGACACGTGTAGCAGAGATTCAAGAGCTGACAGCATCTGCTACCTGGTACTATGTCAAATCTGGAGACAATCCGGCAGACGATATAACTCGAGGCAGGCTTCTCCGAGACCTCTCGATAGGGAGCCGGTGGAGTCAGGGACTGCCATTCCTCCAGCTGCCACCAGATAGCTGGCCTGAACAAACTCCCTTATCTCTTGAAGATCAAAGCAGTGAGTTGAGACGGTCTGTGTTCTGTGGGTCAGTGACTGCACCCACACCCCTGCCAAAGCCAGAGCAATACGACACTCTGTCAGACTACTTAAACGCCTGTGGTCAGGAGCTCCATGGGGCGGCCTACACCTCATGCGCTGACATCCAAAGAGAAGTTCACCGTAAGGTCTTTTGTGTAGCCCAAGCCTAGTTCTTTTCCTGCAGAGTTGAGTCTTCTGAAGTCAGAAAAACCAGTGTCAGGCACGAGCAGATTGGCTTCACTCTCCCCAGAACTCGACTCTGCTACGGGACTGATTAGAGTAGGAGGTTGTTTGTGTCATTGTAATGTGCTGGAAGTGGATGCCGTCCGGATGTTCTCTTTTTTTTCTGGATGGTAAGGGCAGTCACTGTAACATCGGGCATATTTTGTAGTATTAAACACGTATTTATACTGATTTTATCATGCTCTGGAAATTCTTCAAAAAGAACACAAAGAATGGCCTTCTCAGCTGCCATAGTTGCAACTCTTGCATCATCAGAACAGGGTGTTCAACGCAGCACCGTTGCCGTGTCGGGACTGAACACAAGGCAGGCTCCTGACGGGAGTGGGTGTGCGAGAGAGGAGAGGCGCTGAAACAACCAGGTCTGACGGTGTGTGATGAGGCAAACCTGACGCACATGAAGCCTCATCACCGCCGCTGTTGAAATGCACTTTATTTTCCCCTTTTTTTGGTCACTTTATTTTATGTTCAGTAAAAGCCTCTCCAAAGCCGGCCCACTGTGTCTGTCATTTGCTCGTCCCACCACATCTTGTAAAACCTGAAAAAATCTCCCCTTGAAGCACAAAACAGATGACATGCAACAAAACAATAAGCTTTCTAATATGAAGGGAAGATCTAAACATAGAGTACCAACTTCTTCCTTGGGAAGATGCTTCAGAGGTCCTCAGTGCAGACTTAACCTTTTTAAGAACTCCTTTAGTCCCTCTACCCATTAGGGACGTACCCATATTAAATGATTAGATAGTTAGAGGTTAACAATTATATTTAATTTTTTTTTCTTGTTTTTGTTGTTTGCAGCTATATATGATTATAGGTGTGTTGCATGATGGGTAGTGTGCAATTTAGTTGTTTTATTGTAGTTTTCAATGTATTCACTTTCTGTGTAGGGAGGTGAAGCGTTGCCGTATGTATTATATGTGCATAGTATGTTACTCCTATTAGACATTCTGAAATGGATTCTCATAGTTTAATTATGTAATTGGCAAGATAGCCCTAGGTAAAAATAAATATACTGAAATGTATTTGAAATACATTTATTTCATGCTAAGTATACTACAAATACATTTACATATTTATGTACTTAATAAAAATACCCTGCAATTGTACTTTCAGTATACTAAACTGGTATACTTGCCAGTCTGCTAAATTGGAATTGGATCATTTCATTTTTGTTTATCACTAATTTAGCAGGTTTAGTATGGAGAATTGTTAAAAAGGCATCGGAGGACTCAAATGCAGTTCAAACAAAAGAGGAAGTTTATTTAGAACTTTAGAACATAAAGCAGCAAAAGGTGAAACACAAAAAAGGCCAGGCGAATAAAGTTGAGTGGCAGTCCAGCGCCCACATCCACTGAGACAGAGAGCTAAGAGGAATGATCAAAAAACGTTCGGTCTAGTGTTTCCAATCCAGCCTCACTGTCCATAGGAAATTATTAATGCCTCGCCTGAGGATCCTGGACACAGTACAGAAGTGTTAGCAAAGCAAAAACAAACGAGCGCAGCCAGGGAACGGGAAAAAAAAAACACCAAAAGACATACCCACACCGAAAGAAGCCAAAGACTGCAAATAAATATGCAGTGGAAATGAGTAACAGGTGTGGGCTGATCAGCGCAACGCGAGTTACTGTTACAATGCACTGTCTTACAGCACCATCTTTTTTTACATGCAGCCACCATAGAAGACCACTCAGTGAGCTCCTGAACTGGCTTAATAACTCCCAGTTTGATCACTCTGTTCAGTTCTTTGATTATTTTGCTTTTCATTGCCAGTGGTACTCTTCTGGGATCACATAATGTAGGGTGCACAGATGGGTCAAGGTGCATGAGATACACTACAGGCAGTTTGCCTATAGTGCTGCGGTCAAAAAGATCTTTATATTCTGTGAACTCATGAGCCCCCTGCTGGAGAGCGTGCACATTTGGGCCAAGTTGCACAAAGCTTAGTCTGACACTGTCTCTGAGTCCCAATAGAGGTTTTACATCACTATCAACGACATGGAACTGTAGTGTCCCACATGTGAAGTTTGTTTTAGTTTGTTCAGTTCCATGTTTTAAAAAATAAATCAGTCAATATTATATTTTTTGTCTCCCTTTTTTTTTACTCTTTTAGTAATGGCTCATCCACACATCTGAGGTTATTTGAGACTTTTTAATGTTTTTTTTCTGCACTTAGAATGTTCAAAAAGGCTTTTTTAGGATCTTCTGAGTAGAGTAACATAGCTTGTTGTTCAGTTACTTTGCTCATTTCATCTGACAGGAAACTTTTGTGTAACAGCTTTGGTTGTAAAGCACAAGCGTGACGAGTAAGATGAAGGTAATCCAAAACAGGCTTTAATAAATCCACAAGTACATCCAAACATAAAGATCTGTTCAATCAACTAAAGTACTCATGTGGTATTATTTGAAATTTTAAAGGAGAAGTAAGCTTCCAGAACAAAAATTTACAGATAATGTACTCACCCCCTTGTCGTCCAAGATGTTCATGTCAGGTCAGGATTTTTCTCCATATAATGGATTGCTATGATGCCCCAAGTTTAAACTTCCAAAATGCAGTTTAAATGTGTATAAACGATCCCAAATGCGGTTGTAAATGATCCCAGCTGAGGAAGAAGGGTCTTATCTAGTGAAATGATGGTTATGAATGGTTATTTTCATTAAGAAAATACTTTTTAATCTCAAATGCTCATCTTGTCTTGCTCTGCCTGAACTCTGTGTATTCTGGTTCAAGACAGTTAGGGTATTGTATTTTCCCTAAATTCCAAAATCATTTCAAAATCATCCTACATCGCTGCAGAAGTACCGACCCAGTCTATGCAAAGTGAACATGCAAAGAAGATCAAACACTCTTAACAAAAAAGGTAAAACAGCGATATCGTCTCAGGTTACGTATGTAACCCTGGTTCCCCGAAGGGAACGAGACACCGCGTCGAAACGCTTTGGGAACGCCTTCAGCGTGACCGCGCTCTGAATCACGTGTGCAATCAGACCAATGGAAGAACGAGACGTCACAGGCGGGTGACGTCACTGACCAGGAAGCATAAAAGCACGTGCGCTAGAACGAGCGTCAGCTTCCAGGAGAGAAGCAGCGCTCGCAGGGACGCAGGAGGATGGCTACGAGACGCGGCATCTCGTTCCCTTCGGGGAACCAGGGTTACATACGTAACCTGAGACGTTCCCCTTCAGGAACTCGAGCCGCGTCGAAACGCTTTGGGAACAAGAATGCTCACGCCGCCAGACCCCAGTCCCTGCCTAGGAAGTGCTAGGACAAAGGACAGAGGAACCAGGCGAGACATACCCCGGATATAGGGATTAGGGATATACCCCGGTCGAGGGTAAAGGAAGGCTTTTGAAAGGCCTGGAGCGAAATCCAGAAAGGAAGAGGCCACAGAGAGGGCCTGGAGATCCCCAACTCTCTTAAGGGAAGAAAGGGCAAAAAGAAGGACAGTTTTTATAGAAAGAAATCTGTCAGAAATTTCCTCAACAGGCTCGAAGGGAGGCCTGCAGAGAGCCTCTAACACCACGGACAGGTCCCAAGAAGGGACACGGGGACGTACAGGAGGCCTCAGCCTCAGTGCACCGCGGAGGAAACGTGTAACAAGGGGGTCTTTACCCACAGAAAGACCACCGAGAGGGGCGTGGTAGGCCGCAATGGCCGCCACGTAAACCTTCAAGGTGGAGTGGGTTAACCTTGCGGATAGCCTATCCTGCAGGAACTCCAGCACTGAACCGACTGGACAGTTAACTGGGTCTTGCTGGCGGCGTCCGCACCAAGAAGTGAAAAGCTTCCACTTCAAGGCGTACAGTTTCCTCGTAGAGGGAGCTCTAGACTGGAGGATGGTCTCAACAACCTCGGTTGAGAGACCGGAAGCTAAGAGGTGTGCCCCCTCAGAGGCCACACCCAAAGCTTCCACAGCTCCGGCCGGGGGTGAAGAATGCAGCCCCCTGCCTGTGAGAGGAGATCTCTCCTGACGGGAATCTCCCAGGGAGAGCCGTCGAGGAGAGAAATCAGGTCCGAGAACCATACTCGGCCCGGCCAGAACTGGGCTACTAGAAGAAGGGAAACCCCGTCCCGGCGCACTCTCTCTAGAACTCCCGGGAGCAGAGCGATCGGGGGAAAGGCGTACAGACGCAGCCTCGGCCACGTCTGTACCATGGCATCCAGCCCCAGGAGAGCTGGATGAACTAGAGAGTACCAGAGGGGACATTGCGTGTTCTCCCTCGTGGCAAAAAGGTCCACCTGGGCTGGACCAAATACTCTCCAGATCTGCTTCACCACCTCGGGGTGAAGCATCCATTCCCCGGGCCTCGGCCCCTGTCTCGACAGGATGTCTGCTCCCAAGTTGAGATGCCCAGGAACATAAACTGCTCTCAGCGAGAGGAACACATGGCGGTCTCTTAGGTCCGGGAGAAAGTGTTTCAGAGCTAGAAACACGGCCAGCATCTCCAGGCAATTTATGTGCCACGTGAGTTGGCGACCGCTCCACAGACCGCGGGCAGAGTGGCCACTCATGACTGCTCCCCAACCGGTGAGGGACGCGTCCGTCGCTAGCGTTACGCGGCGACAAGGAGCTCCCAGCACCGGGCCCTGAGACAAGAACCAAGGCTTCCTCCACATGTCCAGGGCATGTAGGCAACGCCGCGTGACCCTGATCATGCGAAGTGGGTTTCCCCTCGGGGAGAACCCCTTGGTCTTGAGCCACCACTGTAGGGGTCTCATGTACAGCAGGCCAAAAGGTATCACATTGGACGCTGCTGCCATCAGACCCAGCAGTTGCTGGAACTGCTTCACAGTGAGTGACCGGCCTTCCTTCACTCTCTTGACTGTAGTGAGGATCGACTCGATCCGAGCAGGAGACAAACGTGCCTGCATCGTGGTCAAATCCCACACCACGCCCAGATAAGTGGTCCTCTGTAGTGGAGAAAGCACACTTTTCTTGGCGTTCAGTCTCAACCCCAGCGCCTTCATGTGAGCGAGAACGACATCTCGATGCCGAACTGCCACCATCTCTGACTGGGCTAGGATCAGCCAGTCGTTGATGTAGTTGAGTATGCGGATGCCCTGGAGTCGCAGAGGAGCCAGAGCTGCATCCACACACTTCGTAAAAGTGCGGGGGGAGAGTGCTAGGCCGAACGGAAGAACCCGATATTGGTAAGCTTCGCCCCTGAAAGCAAACCTCAGGAACTTCCTGTGTTGAGGAAGGATGGAGACGTGAAAATATGCGTCTTTTAGATCTATCGTGACAAACCAGTCCTCGGACCTGATCTGAGACACGACTTGCTTGATGGTGAGCATCTTGAACTTCAGTCGCTTGACTGAGCGGTTCAGCAGACGCAGATCTAAAATGGGACGCAGGCCCCCATCCTTCTTCAGAACAATGAAGTACCGGCTGTAGAACCCGGACTCTCTTTCGTGAGGAGGGACCACCTCGATGGCCTCCTTCCTCAGGAGAGTAGCCACTTCCTGTTCCATTACCAGACCCTGCTCGGGGCCCACCAAAGTGGGGAAGACCCTGTTGAACGGCGGAGGTGGTGCGCCGAACTGAATGCAATAACCTCGCTCTACAGTATGCAGGACCCAAGCAGACACATTGGGCAGTAGTTTCCACGCTGCCAAATGATCTACTAAGGGAACCAGCCTCTCGAGGCTGGCATCTGGTGTTATGTGGGCCGCTGGAATGGTGTCCTGAAACGGTTGCCCGGCAGGAAGCACCTGAACCAGCAGTCCCAGAGACCGTCGCGGGGGTGGCGAGCTCCCCAGCCCCGCTACGTTGCCGGGCGGGAAAAACTGGGGTGAATGCTCGCTGGAGACCGCTGCGCCCTGAAACACCGGCAGGGTTGGCAGAACGATCTCCCGAGGGCACAGGGGGGACCCGGACACCGAATACTGCGGTGTGACCCGTTTCCCCCCGGATGGGGCTGTCCTCGGCGGTCCCGAACCGTGAGGACCGCTTGGTCGAGGACCTCTTCGACTGAAGCACGACCCTCAGATCGGGCTTAGCCTGGGAGGTCCTCGACCTAGAGCGTTTGACCACTCGCTCTCGATGGGGAGGAGTGCGAGTGGCCACGCTCTGCTTTTGAGCTTCCCGGTGCGAGGAGCTGGTAGACGGCCGGTGAGCTGGATGGCGGCGAGGGAGGAACCGCTGAAACGGCGTCGCTTGCTTACGCGCCTCCTGGTATCTGTCGACGACGGCATTGACGGCGTCGCCGAACAGACCAGCAGGCGAAAGCGGGGCATCCAGAAGGAAGACCCTGTCCTTCTCTTTCATGTCGGACAGGGTCAACCAAAGATGCCTCTCCGCGGCCACAAGGGCTGCCATAGACCGCCCAATGGCACGGGCGGTCTCCTTGGTGGCGCTTAGAGACAAATCAGCGGTCCTCCTTAGCTCGGAGATGTCACTATCTTTAATCTCCTCGCCTTCATCCAGCTCTTTAAGCAGGTCAGCCTGGTACGCCTGTAACACCGACATGGTGTGCAGACACGCACCAGCTTGACCCGCAGCCGTGTACCCCTTGCCCACCAGCGCTGAGGTGACGCGCAGCGGCTTGGAGGGCAAAACCGGAGCCTTCAGAGACGATGCAGACTCGGGGGACAGATAGCTCGCGAGCGTCTGTTCCACCCGAGGCATCGCTCTATACCCTCGCTCATCCAGCCCCGCCACATACCCGTAGTTATACGAGGCAGGGATGAACAAGCGGGACGAGAAGGGCGAATTCCATGATCTCGACACCTCAGTGTAGAGATCAGGAAAGAAGGGAAGGCGCCGGCGTGCTGGAGGTGGTCGAGACCGCAGAAACCTCTCGTCCAGTTTACTTTTCTGCGGTTCGACTAATGGCTCGGCGGGCCAATCGATGTTCAATTTGGCCACCGCCCGAGTCACCACCTCCAACAGCTCCTTGTACTGGGGAAACTGTGGTGCTGCAGCCTCATCAACACTCACCACATCAACCTCCTCAGAGGAAGATATGGGGAGCGTGGAGGCCGACCCCCGGGGGGAAGAAACCGCAGCGCGGGCTTCCGATCCCGAGGGCCGGGCAGCGGATCTGGTGGGTGAGGCAGGAGATAGGGGGTCACCAGATCCAGTTGCGAACCCCACGAGTGCAGCCGCCGCTCCGCCTCGACGGAAGCGGGACCGGACCTGCGGGGAACGCTGGTGAAGGCTCCCTCCGCAGAGAAGAGAGCCTTCCGGGAGCGGAGCAGACGCATGGGAAGCACGTCACAATGCGGACAATCGCCCCCCTCGAGGGCCGATGCCGCATGCTCCGCTCCCAGGCAAGCCACGCATAGAGCGTGTGTATCCCCGCTCGAGATGTAACGAGAGCAGGGAGAAACACACGCTCTAAAACCTGGCTTGCCAACGTTTTTAGTTTTATCGGTCTTTTTAGACATCTGTTCCAAAATAAAAGTGGTGCAAACTAGCAGCCAAAAAGGGAACAGCACAGACAAAACACAGAGCGCTGCTGAAAGACAGAAGCTGACGCTCGTTCTAGCGCACGTGCTTTTATGCTTCCTGGTCAGTGACGTCACCCGCCTGTGACGTCTCGTTCTTCCATTGGTCTGATTGCACACGTGATTCAGAGCACGGTCACGCTGAAGGCGTTCCCAAAGCGTTTCGACGCAGCTCGAGTTCCTGAAGGGGAAAGGATGATTTTGAAGTTGAGGGAGAACATGAGATAGGAGTCATGAAGCAGAAAAAAAAAAAACAGAATAAACAGAGTTCAAGCATAGTAAGACAAGATGAGCGTTTGACATTAAAAAAGTATATAAATTGTATTATTTTTATGAAACAAATTGATTGTTTTGCTAGATAAGACCCTTCTTCCTCAGCTACACCACATTTGGGACCGTTTGAAGCCGAATTTAAAGTTTAAACTCGGGACACCATATCAGTCCATTATATGGAGAAAAATCCTGAAATGTTTTCCTCAAAAAACATAATTTCTTTACGACTGAAGAAAGAAAGACATGAACACCTTGGATGACAAGGGGGTGAGTACATTATCTGTAAATTTTTGTTCTGGAAGTGGAGTTATCCTTTAATAAATCCACAGATAAATCCAGAAAGACAAGCAAAGTGAGATTTCCTGGGGCCTGTTTTAATTAGGAGGTTCAACTAAGTCTATGTTAAAATGTCTGAGTTGATTTAGATTGGAAACTCAGTTTTTGGTTTAAGAACAGCTGATTTCAGTTAAGTGTTCTCTCATCTAAACTGTTACATTTCTTAATTATGGTGAAATTAATGAATTTAACACTTGACTTCTGCTCAGCCAACAGAAAGAAGGCAGAGACTCAGACATTGAATTGATGTTGATGATACATCATTCTATTTTCTATATTCTATAGAATACCTCAAAGTGGTGATGACCACTACATCTTGTATGGTGCATGCTGCATATTACTAATGTTCAATCTGCATTACAGAGTAGAATTACTGTTCCAACCACTAAAGATTTAACTCAAAGATGTCATTAATTTTGCATATTCTCTGTTATTTAGCTCATAATTTAGATTTAACAGTTACTTATAGATATAGCATTTATATTTATTTGAGATTTGTTTTTGAATGTGATTTATATTGTTAAGTATTTATACACACAAAAAATACAATTTTGTAAAACTGGCACAAATGAACAGTTTTTGGTCCACAGCAGATACATTACACTTTCCACAGCAAGATTTCATCACATTAAATACATAATGCATCTTCAAATGTTGTCTGGACTCCTCCTTCTCTACAGGTGAAAGTAAAACTGTTAAAGCAGGAAAAACTTCATTTAAGACAGTTGGGGAATTACTTGAGAAGAACAAAAAAATACAGTAAGTATCACAACGTGGGCTTAAATAAACTGTGTGAAAAAAAGAAAGAAAGAAATCAAGTAAATAATGGCTTGTTTATAATGTCTATAATTAGTATTGTTTGTAATATTCATGTAAATAAGGAATTCTAGACTGATGCTTATTTTATAAAACTCAAAATAGTACATTAACATTCAAAATGATCAGATACAGTAAGATGTCTAATACTTGTGCTTCAGTTAGCAGATACTTTTGTCTTTGTTATGATTTGATTAGTAAAACAACAGCAGCACAAACACATGTTTGCACAGCTGAATAGAATATATGTGTGTGATCAGTTTCTCTACAGATACAAAGTCAACATTTTAAATAATGCCATGGCCTCCAAAAATAATCTGTTTCAAGAAAGTAAAACAAAGACAAGCAAAAGGTAAGCACATTTTAAGATTTTTTCAAAATTTGGTCACTCTGCGTTCTCACGTTTGCCACAGTAAATGGTGCATATTTATTTCAGCACATAATTCACCCATGTTCACTCAAAAATCTTAGTCACCCTCATATTATTACTATCTGGTATGATTGTATATTGTGTATATCATTGAAAACAAAATATTTTTTAAGGATGCAGAAATAACATTTTAACTGACCAAGTAAAAGTACTGATTGTGTGTGTGTGTGTGTGTGATCACTCATAATAATGTTCGAGTTGAACTGATGATTAAGATAAAATCTCCTAAACCTAGTTGTGTGTCCATGAAAAGTGGCCAATCAGTGGATGAACCAACAAACTTCAGTTTGGGAGATTCTTCTGCTGTTATGAGGTGAGGACAGACTCTTCACAGCTTGAAGAACCGGTTTGACTGCATAGTTTAAAATGACACTTCAAGTAATTGTCAAAGTATCTCTAAGCTTAACACAATTTTTAAAAAGTAGATCTACACCAAAAAATTGTTGAGCACAAGCCTGAATATTACATACTCAAAGTCTGGTCACTGGTCATTAAGATTTTTTAAGTTTTAAACCATGATACAGACAGAAGCAAGAATGACATACTTAACTTTTAGTCAGTTTAACAGTTGAAAACCCTGTTGTATTTCAGCAAATCTAAACCTAGCTGTGTGTCCATAAAGAGTGACCAGTCTGTGGATGAACCAACCAACTTCAGGTCAGGAGACTCTGCTGTTGTAAGGTGACTGTTTAAAACTTGGAGGAACCAACCGGTCTGACTACTTTAGTGTTCCAGTAAAGTGAATGAATTTTAAAACACTTGCTTCCCCATTGTTATTAAAGTTTATTTAAATGTCTTCTGGTAAGTTTTTAATCTTAAATTGATTTTCATACTAATTTTAGATGACAAACAATAAGGCAATTTATTTATTTTTTTATGAAATAAAAAACTAAAACTAATATAATCATGGCTTAAAATGACATTTAAAGTACACTGCAATTTATGTATTTATTTTAACTGTAATTGTACAAGTAGGCAATCACTTTTATTTATTTATTTTATTTTATTTATTTATTTATTTTTTTTTGGTGGGAGATCCCCACTTGTCATCAAGTAATTTTAACCCAAGATATTCATACC
The DNA here is from genome assembly GCA_036247105.1 of Cirrhinus mrigala. NCBI lineage: Eukaryota > Metazoa > Chordata > Actinopteri > Cypriniformes > Cyprinidae > Cirrhinus > Cirrhinus mrigala. The sequence goes on from CM070029.1 coordinate 31,348,587, forward strand.
ATAACATTGGAACCTAAAATCATTAAATAAAAATAAACAGTTTTTTTCTCTGCAGTATCACTTTATTAAAAATCATAATTAGTACAGAAAAAAATGGGAATAGCATACCTAATTTTAAATGAGTTTAACAGTTGAAAAAAGTGTTCAATTGTTGTATTACAGTCTGTTTGAGGAAAAATCTCCTAATCCTAGCTGTGTGTCCATGAAGAGTGACCAGTCTGTGGATGAACCAACAAACTTTAGTTCAGGAGACTCTTCTGCTGTTTTGAGGTGAGGACGGACTTAAGGTTTACAGCTGAGAGAGAGAACAGTGATGTAAAGATATTAAAAAGACAAATATACATTGTATGTTCATGCATGAATTATATGCTTAAATAGAAATTTACCAGAAATTTATCCTTCAACCAGGGAGTCTTCCACTGGAAAGCGGTTGGACTTTATTTTTAAGGTAGGAATGTACTGTTTATGTATAGAATTTTGGCTTTGACTTTTTCTAAAAGTTTTTTAAGCTGAAATGTTAAGTTTATCATTTTTTATATAACTTCTTGTTTTGTCACAACTTATATAAGTAATTTTACAGTTTAGTGTGTTCCCATAGGCATTGTAGTTGTTTGCTAAACAGCACGTAGTCATACTGTAATATCAACATTTTTAGAAGCTGTTTTAACAACTTATTCCAGTTTATTTTATAGAAGATTTTAAAGAGTATTACTTGTATTATTAGAGTTGATATCTCCCTCCTTCCAACAAACTGCTTCAGCACCCATCCATCTTTTAATTTTGCACTGTTTGATTTCAGTACTGAAGAATCAATGGTCTGTCAGTTTATAGGCAATAAATGTGTCTTTCCTCTTTAACTGACATTGTGTCATTTTTTGTTTGAATATTCACTGATTTCAGGAGCTTGAGCACAAAATCATCTCTCTAATGAAGAAAGAACTAAAAAGGTTCAAGAAACTACTGAGTCCAGATTACCCAGAATGCTCTTGGAGAAAGGAGGAGGAGGAGGAGGATGGTCAGAACCAAGTCAGAGAGGGGACTCTGAAGATCACACTGCACATCCTGAGGAAGATGAACCAGACAGACCTTGCCAGCAAACTACAGAATAGTAAGAACTCTGGTCATGTGACTATTACATTACTTCATAGGGATAGTTCATCCACAACATAAAAATGTGTCATCATTAGCTCTCCCTTTTAATTGTTTTGAAGTCATAGGAGTTATTGAGTGGTTATCTGGAAAAATGTCCAAACTGCTTTTTTCCATATATTTTCTACATTAACCCATTTCACACTTGTAATTTTCAAGGGATTTTACAGTAACACTTTATTTTGATGGTCCCTTTTGAACATTCTGTTGACCATAAGCAATACTGCACCTACATTTCAACTAACTCTCTTTGGAATATTAGTGCTTAATATCTGCTAACTCTTTATTGTGAAGGTCTTCCAACGGACATTTTACTGACTGTAAGTAACTTTGCAAGTGCATGTCAACTTAATCTAATCATAACCCTACCAGTCTACTAATACTCTGCTAACACTCTAGTGAGATTTGGTAGTTACATAGGTGCAACGTTACTTATAGTCAACAGAATATGTTAAAGGGACCAAAATAAAGTGAAACCCATGTGAGCACTGCTTATTACTTAAGAGGTTAGGAAACTCTTGTTACACTCTTGTCATATTCATATGCTTTTGACAGTCACAGAACCACAGTTATTAAATGGAAAATGCAAAAATTTGATTTTTACCTTTATAGTCAGAAAAGTCCATTAGGGAAAAACTTGATTGGAGTCGACAATATATAAGGATGCACAGTGCACAAAGGCTGTATGTAAACAGGTAACATGCTGTGTTCATCCAATCAATGACACTGACACCACAAGTAAAAAAAAAGTACATTATAAAACGCCAGTTTTTGAATACCCAGGATTAATTATTAAATCAGGATAAATTATGATCTTTGTGAAACATGAATCAATATAACCCTGGAATATATATAATAACCCTATAATAATTCCTTTTACATAAGGTTTAGTATGACCCAGGGTTAACTATTATGAAAGAGGATGGGACCGCAGAGAGCTGCTGTCTCTGTTTGCTTTTGTTGTTAGGAAAAAAGCAGAATGGATAAGTCCTTTTCATTTACACACCAAAAAGAAGAAAATTATATGAGTTTGGGGGGGGGGGGGGGAGCAGCATGTTTGGTTTATTAGCTGTAAAGGAAGAATATCATGATTTTTTTTTTTTTTTGCACAGTGGAAAGTGGTAGTATGTTGCACTGGCAAATATGGTTATATAATTCATTAGTATACAAAGATAATTAGTTTCTTTTTAACTCACTTCACATTCTGATAAAATGTAACTTGTTTGTAAATAGCATAACTGCAAAGACTTCTTTGCATCTTCCCATCTTCCAGAACATGCCCCTTTTTGTATGAAAAAGCACAAAACCACATTAAAAGAAAAATGTCAGAGAATCACTGAAGGAATGTCAAATCAAGGAAGCTCAAGACTTCTGCGTGAGATCTACACAGAGCTGTACATCACAGAAGGCGGAAGTGGAGAGATCAATAATGAGCATGAGGTGAGACAGATTGAGACAGCATACAGGAGACCAGAGGCACAAAAAACACCAATCAAATGCAATGACATCTTTAAAGCCTCACCAGGACAGAACAAACCCATCAGAACTGTACTGACTAAAGGAGTCGCAGGAATCGGAAAAACAGTCTCAGTGCAGAAATTTATTCTGGATTGGGCGGAAGGAAAGGCAAATCAGGATATTCACTTCATATTTCCACTTCCTTTCAGAGCACTCAATTTGATGAAGAAGATTAATATCAGTCTGATGGATCTTCTTTATCAATTTTTCAAGGATACAAAAGAACTAAGTCAAAAAGATTTTGATGACCTCAAAGTCCTATTTATCCTTGATGGTCTGGATGAGTGTCGACTTCCTGTGGATTTCCAGAACAATGCTTTTTTGTGTGACATGACAAAATCAGCCTCAGTGGATGTGCTTCTTACAAACCTCATCAATGGGAATCTGCTTCCAACAGCTCTCCTCTGGATCACCTCTCGACCGGCAGCAGCCAGTCAGATCCCTCCTGAGTGTGTTGACCAGGTCACAGAAGTACGAGGGTTCAACAATGCTCAGAAAGATGAGTATTTCAGAAAGAGAATAAGTGATCAGAGTCTGGCCAGTAGAATCATCACACACATCAAATCATCAAGGAGCCTCTACATCATGTGTCACATCCCAGTGTTCTGCTGGATTTCAGCCACAGTTCTAGATAGGATGCCAAATGAAGCCGAGAGTGCAGAGATCCCCAAGACACTCACTCAAATGTTTACATGCTTCCTGATATTTCAGACCAAACTAAAGTCCCAGAAGTACAAAGGAAAATATGAAGAATATCTTCATGCACTTAGGAAGGATGTCCTGTCGCTGGCAAAACTGGCTTTTGAACAGCTGAAACAGGGGAACCTGATCTTCTATGAGGAGGATCTGAGAGAGTGTGGTGTTGATGTCACAGAAGCATCTGTTTACTCAGGACTATGCACCCAGATTTTCAGAGAGGAGTCTGGACTGTACCTAGGGAAGGTGTACAGCTTTGTTCATCTGAGCGTTCAGGAGTTTCTTGCTGCATTATTCAAGCATCTTTTTATTTTTCAAGATAAACAATCAAACTGTAGCATCACAGATTTACTGAAGAGTGAAGTGGACAAGGCCTTACAAAGTGAAAATGGACACTGGGACCTTTACCTCCGTTTCCTTCTGGGTCTCTCACTGGAGTCCAATCAAACTGTCTTACGACACCTCCTGACACAGACAGGAAGCATATCTGACAGCAAACAGGAAATAGTTGAGTACATAAAGATGAAGATCAAGGAGAATCCCTCTCCAGAGAAATCCATCAATCTGTTCCACTGTCTGAATGAACTGAATGATCATTCACTAGTAAAGGAAGTTCAAAAATACCTGAGGAGAACAGATGCCCACTGTCTCTCTGTAGTCAAACTCTGTCCTGCTGAATGGTCAGCTCTGGTGTTTGTGTTGCTAAACTCAGAAGAGCACCTGGATGAATTTAAACTGAGAAAATATTCTAAATCAGAAGAAGTTTTTTTGAGGCTGATGCCAGTTGTTAAGGCATCTAGAAAGGCTGAGTGAGTATTAAACTATTTTAAATGTTGTTTAATTTTTAATGTTTATTAATGTTTTACTCCCTAAAACAGCAAATATTAGATTGAAGTATATTATTAATACATTCAGTAATCTCAAAAATGTGGAGGACAATGCACATTTAACTTATTTATTTATTTTGCTAGAGTTTAAGTCAATTTAATTCTAAATTCTCTCATAGTTTAAGTGACTCTAATCTGACAGAGGGGGGCTGTTCAGCACTGGCCTCAGCTCTCAAGTCAAGTTTGTCATGTCTAAGAGAGCTAAACCTGAATTACAACAACCTGCAGGGTTCAAGAGTGAAACTGCTCTCTGATGGATTGAAGAATCCACATTGTAAACTGGAGACACTAAAGTAAGAAATTAAAGTAACATTTTTATATGCAAGGTTGAATTTATTCTAAAAACATTTGAGGGCAAACAAATAAAGATATTTAGTATTTTGGAAATAAGTGAAGTAGGATCAGATGGTAAGTTTTTAGTTGTTTAACATAGGATTCAGAATAGCGGGTTTATTGAAAGAATATTCCAGTTTATTGAAAGAATAGTTCATACACGCACAGAAATCTGTTACTATTTATTCTCTCATTTTATCCTCATGTTGTTCTAAATGTGTGAAATTCTGTGAATAGTTGCAGTTCACTATACTGTTCATAATGACCATGTATGTCAAGCTCTAAATGGATGAAAAGTAGTCTACAGGAATTTATCTGAATGTTTTTTTGTTTGTTTGTTTGTTTGTTTGTTTGTTTTTTATTAAAATGCATGCTCAGATTCTGAATATGCACATTATTTAAAAAAAAAAAAAAAAGCAATGACATTGACAAACATGCTCACAATGACCTGTCATGTTTCGGTAACACTTTATTTTAAGGTGTCCTTGTTACACAAGTTATATGTACTTACTATTATAATAACAATTAATTATGCATAATTACATACAAGTAACCCTATGCCAAACCATAATCCTAACCCTAACCGTATAGTAAGTACATGCAGGCAATTAATATTACTAGTACTTAAATAAATTATACTGCAACAAGGACACCTTAAAATAAAGTGTAACCAAGATCTTCATAAAAACTCTTTTGGTTTCTAAGAAAGAAATGACTAAAACCAATATGGGTTTAAACAACAGGAGTGTGAGTAAAAAATGAAAGACGTTTTTAACTTTTTTTTTTTTTTTTTTTTTAACAATTTCATTAACAGTCATGAGATTAAGCTAATTTGAAAATGCATCAGACATTGAACTGAATTGATTTTACTTTCTTATTCTCTGCAGGTTGTATACTTGTAGCATTACAAAAGAAAGTTGTGTTACTTTGGCTACAGCTCTAAGCTTAAACCCCTCACACCTGAGAGAACTAAATTTAAGCTGGAATAAACTAGAAGACTCAGGAATGAAGCTGTTCTCTGATCTACTGCAGGATCCACACTGTAAACTGGAGAAACTACAGTGCGTTCTTTCAGTATAAAATTATATTATAGTGTTGATTAGTTCTTGTTACCGTGTTGCTAAACAAGTCTTTGGAATACTTAATTCTTATTGGTCAGTTGCAGCATTTAGCAGTCAAATATTTATAAGTAAATATATATATATATATATATATATATATATATATATATATATATATATATATATATATATCAGGGGTGTCATCATGGGGGGTTCATCATAAATGTTTCATCAAAACATATTAAACACAGTTTCTGATCATTAATCGGGTATGAAGAAACAAGGAAAAATGTTGTTCTGATATTCCAACGCACATTTCATGATTTAAATGGGAGCGCACAAGCTGCGTATGCACAATACTTCAGAGACAGACCAGCTTATTATTAAAAAAAATAAAAAATTGCAAGAATAGCATATTAACAACACATCACATTAAAGAGTAACAAAATCGGACAAGCTTATCTCATAAAACATTAACCACGATTAGACTGTACAAATTAAACAGAAATAATGTTAGCATTGCTTTTGTGCACTTGCTTTGCTTTTCGATACAGTCGTCACGTATTAGATCAAATTGGAGTTGTTCAAATAAATGTATATTTTTCATCCCAGAGTTATTCTAAGATAACTGGTTATCATCTTAAACGTGACATAGTAGTAGTAATCACTGCGCAATAATAAAAATAATAACATTAAAATAAAATTAAAACCGTGTGTGTGTATATATTCTCAGATTCTCATGACTGTCACAACAACGACAACACAAACGGCTCGCTTACATGTTTTACGTTAAAATGGAAGATTACATATATGGTAGGGGATCGTCTAAGTTTAAATAGCTTCTTTTAACTGATAATCTGCCTGCGGCTGCACGTTACTGCTGGAGAAATACTCGGAATATACAGTTTTAATTCTATTTTTAATGTTATTGTTTTTATATTGCGCAATGCAATATTGTTATCATAATAAACACCTGTTAAATGTCAATTTTATTGCTCTTTAATGTGATGTGTTGTTTGTATGCTGTTTTTAAATAAAAAGTTGGTCTGTCTCTGAAGTATTGTGCATACGCAAATGTGTGTCGGAATATCAGGACAACATTTTTCCTCATTTCGTCATACCCGATTAATGATTGGAAACTGTGTTTAATGTGTTTTGATGAAACATCTATGATGAATTGTTCATTAATAAATCACAACCATCCTGTGCTATGGGCACTACCATTCATACAGGCTACAGCGGAAGTTATTTTACACAACTATTCAACGCTTCCGGGTTCCGAACGCGCACCGTGAAAAAAGCTAAATAAACACACCTGAACCAGCTAATTAAAGTCTCTCTAGAAACTTATAGGCAAGTGTGTTGGAGCTGGTTGGAGTTTTAAATAAGTTCTAAATGAACCTGTTAATTTATACTTTTTTAACAGTAATAATCAATCATCAAAATAAATGACAATGAATGAAAACTTCTGCCAGTCACTTCAATTTGAGGTGATGAATAATTCATTTCTATAGACAAAACACATCTGAGAAAATAGCAGATGTTAAAAAAAAGTGCACAACCAAAGTTGTCCTAAAACTGTCAATGCTTTATGTTAAATGTTTTAAATAAAATGATAATCATAAAGTTTCTACACAGCCCTAAGCTGAAGTGTAGAGAATGGAGTGTTTATATTACAGTGTGGAAAGATTCTTACTGTATATGTTCTGCAGGTTGTCTCACTGCTGTATTGGAGAGGAAGGCTGTGCTGCTCTGGTTTCAGCTTTGAGATCAAACCCCTCACACCTGAGAAAGCTGAACCTGAGTGAGAATAAACTAGGAGATTCGGGAGTGAAATTGCTCTCCAATCTACTTAATGATCCACACTGTAAACTGGAGAAACTACAGTGAGTTTTTTTTACCATAATAAAAATGGAATTCAATGGAATGATAAAAAAATGGACAATTTGTACACTTATTCTATGATATATATATATATATATATATATATATATATATATATATATATATATATATATATATATATATATATATATATATACAAAATAATACACTTGGAGACTCAGGCCTAAATCTTCTTTCTAATCTACTGAAAAATCAACACTGTAAATTAGAGAATCTACAGTGAGTTTTACTGTTTTACCACATCTTTTGGCTATGGAGGATGTAATTGGCCATGGAAAAATAGTTTCAGTAAATCTGAGCAGAAACTACATATAGTGTTCTCCAGACATTTATGCATTTACAATACACTTTTGTCTTCTCTTATTCTGCAGACTGGAATTTTGCAATTTTGGAGAGGAAGGTTGTGCTGCTCTGGTTTCAGCCCTGAGATCAAACCCCTCACACCTGAGAGAGCTGAACCTGAGTGAGAATAAACTAGGAGATTCAGGAGTGAAACTGCTCTCCAATCTACTGAATGATCCACACTGTAAACTGGAGAAACTACAGTGAGTTTTTTTTACCATAATAAAAATGTATAATATTTTGTACACTTATTCTATGATTTCTTTTGACATTTGAGTTCATATATATATATATATATATATATATATATATATATATATATATATATATATAAATATATATATATATATATATATATATATATATATATATATATATATATAAATATATATATATAATCTTAATACAAACCCATAAAAACAGCCTCTTAAGTTTTACAGACACATGGCAGGAATTTCACTGGAATGTTTACAACACAAAGGACACAACAGCATTGAAATCCCCTGAATTATCATTTTATGAGCTACTCCTGAAATTGCAGTATTAGTTTTTTGTGTTTTTCGTAAAGCACAATCTGTGTGCTCTTTTTTAATCAGTGTGAACAGTGAAGAGAGACAATATCAACATTATTTCACTTTTGTCGGATTTTTTTTTTTCATCAAGCTGACATCCTTATTGAGACAAATATTGATTGAGACAAAGTTTTTCATTTCAGTCTGTTCCTCATTTTCAGCTAGTTGATCCTCACAACAGATATTCACAGAATCCTCATTATTTGGGTTAATTATCCAATTAACTTATACGCAGTAAATATTTGTAGTTCACTTTTTATATATATACATATTGGTTGAATTCATGTGTGAGATGTGTCTCTCCTCTCTTTAGGCTGTGTAACTGCATTATTGGTGAGAAGGGATGTAGTGATCTAATTGGAGCTCTGAGATCAAGTATTTCACACCTCAGAGAACTGAATCTCAGTAGAAACTATCCAGGAGATTTAGCCGTGCATCTGCTTTCTAATCTACTGAAGGATCCACACTCCAAGCTAGAGAAACTACAGTGAGTAATATCATGTTTTCTTCCAAAGCAAACCAAATTACTATTGCAGCAGCAGTCTTCTTAAAAGTTCTTGTTCTTCAAAAGTTTTTGCAATTAATTTTAAACTGAATAACTAAAAACTGTTTTGATATCATTTCAGTCATAGCTGTTCTAAATGTGTGTCTAGAGTGTTTGGTTCTTATAAACTTTAACAATTTAACAATACATTTTTTATAATCTGCAGCTGATTCATATTTTAATTCATTCTGAATATGAAATGTGATCATTTCCAACATAGAAAAGTGATCATATTTGCATTTTGTCAGACAAAATCTGCTCTGACATAATGTAACTGAAGTATTGTAGTTAATTTATCTTTCCATATTCTGCAGGCTGGAATTCTGCAGCATTGGAGAGGAAGGTTGTGCTGTTCTGGTTTCAGCTCTGAGGTCAAACACATCACACCTAAAAGAACTGAATTTGAACTATAATCAACTAGGTGATTCTGGAATGAAGCTACTCTCTGATCTACAGATGGATCCACATTCTAAACTAGAGAAACTAGAGTGAGTTACTGGTTTACTCAGAATTTTTACTTTGGTTAAATTCACATTATAATGACTGTCATTTAAAACAGTCAAATTACACTATATGATTGTGATATCTTTATTTGTTAATATTTTGATCTCTATTGATGATGAAATGAATATAAATGTCTGATCTTTCTCTTTAATGTTTTATAGTACTGAATCTCTAGAACTGGACCATTCTACAAATGACAAATCAAAAAGAAAAAAACTGCTATCTGTCATAAACAGGAAGAGCTACTTACTGCTCCCTACTGGACATTGACATTTATTAATTTAGCAATTAATAGCTTAATTTATTGCCCATAAATGGGTGTAAGGAACAATTATAAAGTGTGAACTTGCATTGTGGATGCTGAATAGTTTTGCTGGTCATCAAACACTGCTCCTAGTGACTGCTGCTTATCGTTGTTCGTGATGAGGACTGAAAGGACTGTTGGTAAACAAAATGGTAAATAAATTTGGCTTGCTGTACTTAAAGAAAGGGACAGATAAAGAGCAAAAAAGTGAAAGAGCACTCTTGCGGGAGCAGAGGAATAGATTACTACATGAAGGTTGAAAATAAAGGTAGAAGAGAAAAGGAAAACGTGTTTTTGCAGAAGAGATTGCCACTGCAGTAGTGATGAAATTAGAGGTAGAAAAGAAAAAAGAGCTACTATGGGAGCTGAGTGAGAGATCCCTACTGTGGTAGAGATAAAAATAGAGGTAGAACACAGAGAGAAAGAGAGCTGATGCAGTAACGGTAGTAATGAAAATAAAGGTAAATCCATTTTTAATTAAAGGTGTAAGCTCAAGTTAATGCACAGGCCCGTAAAATCAGTAATAATGTAAGTACAGTTAACAGTGTTGGGGAAACTTAATTTTAAAAGTAATGCATTACAGTTTTTCGTTACTCCCTAAAAAAGTAACTAAATACGTTTAAATACTTTTTATGGAAAGTAATATTACGTTACTTTAGTTACTTTCTAAATCTGGGCAGAGGATGCTTGTTTGTTTTAATATAAAAAGTTCTATTTTTGGCAAATGTAAAAGCCCTTTCACACCAAAAGCCTCAGGCTGAAGGAAAAGAAAATTTATGTCTGTACAGTAGAACACAGAAGACGAAAGTTCAACACTCTTCAGCAATAATAAAAAAAAAGAACAAAAGTTAGTTTATCTTGAGTCATTTTTGCTTATTACTATGGTTGAATTGGATCATCGAAGGTCAGCAGCAAAGACATTGGTTAAAAAAAACGGGATTAAAAGCATAAAAGATATTTATATTATTTAACATTTAATTTTTGCAGTTTTGCATTATATTCTGAGTTGCATTTTACTGTTTTAATTAATTTTGAGGAAAACTGAACCTGTTTTTTTGTGAGTGAGATGAACTAATGCATGTTCACATTTATTCTAGAACTAAAGTAACATTAAGTATCTTATTCCCGATTTTTCTCAACAAGGGGACAGAAGAGCTTTAAATCAATAAATAGCAACTCAATAAAAAGCAACTCAGATATTTTCTTGTAAATTAAAAAGTAATGTATTACTTTACTATTTGCTTGAAAAAAAGTAATCTGATTAAGTAACTCACATTACTTGTAATGTGTTACCCCCAACACTGACAATTAACTGCTATGTAGATTATTTATGTAACATAATTTATTAATTGAACCTTAGTTAATGTGTATAGTTAAAATACACAAATGTGCAATATTGTATTAATTCAAAACAGTGATAAAAAAACAAACTAAAGATTTTCATACTGTGACGAGTCGGCTGCCTCCCCCCTACGTATCAGCTTCACCCCGTCGGTAATCGCCGCCCTTCACCAGGCTCCCGACGGGAGTGGGCGTGTGGGAGGAGGAGGGGCGCCGAAACATCCAGGTCTGGCAGCGTGTGATGAGGCACACCTGATGTGAAGGAAGCCTCATCACCGCCACTGTTAAAATGCCGAGCGCGCCTCTCCTCAGGAGACCGCTCTCTTCCCCGTGCATGCACGCTGGTGTCCTCGTGGGTCCAGGAAGGGTGCGTAGAGGGACGAGCGCCGCCGATGTGATGGACGAGCTGCCGGACCCGCGGTCCGAGTGCGAGCCGCATGGAAATGGCTGCGGGCCAGGATGCCGGGCCTTCTCACCTGACTGAGGAAGTGCCTCCGCTAAGGAATGGATGAAGCCGCTAAAGGAAGCCGCTACCCGTCATATTGCCGCAGACCCCGGCGGGGAGCAAGTGCGGCCGCCGGACTCCGCCCCTTACCTGGACCCTTCCCTTCTGAACACTGCCCCTCCTTCACGGATTCCCTTCACGTCGAGGACACCAGATCCCCCATTTATTTTGGACACTTTTTCCCCTTTTTGGACACTTTCTGTTTATATTGTTTAATAAAAACCTCTCCGAGGCCTGACGTCACGCCCACTGTGTCTGTCGCTTTGCTCCCACCCGTGACAATACTGACAACTGACTTAGAACAGTCTGTAAAGAGACACATTTCACAAGTATCTTTTTTTTATAAGCTGAGGTAAATACTTATATGTAAAGTGCACTGTATTGTACACACAAATACAAAACACCATGATGACAAACAGCACTAAAATAATTACATTAATTAAACAAGAGTGTAATATATATGTAATATGTCATGTACATAACAGATAATGTACATAACTATTTTTTATGAAATTATTATCTTAAGAGCACTTTTGTACAAAACAAATGCACCTTTTTTACTGTAAATTATAAAATGCTGCTTTCTTTTTTGCTCCTAAAACCACTGTAAACTGTTTTAAAAATACTGTAAAATTACAGGAAATGTTTCATTATATCTGTTATATAGTAGTCAATATTTGAAGAGGATCAAAACCTTTCATCAAAGTTATCCTAAAACCAAAACAATACTGTTCTTGTCTTAGGACAACTTTGATTAATTTTTTGATCCACTTCAAATGTTGACTACTATAGTATATCACCATAGTAAGAGAACTTACTGTTAACCAATTTGCAGATTTTTACCAGAGTGGATGTAATGAATCTGTTTTAGAACTCCTATGTTATTCTGGAAGTGTATATGACCTTGAAAATGTCAATATTCTGTCTGAGAAGTAATAAAGCAATGAAGATAACACATTGCAATACCCATAGTATTAATAAAACATATATTGCTACGGTAGATCGGCGCTTTCCCTGATGGTGTCATCTGAACAGCCTTAACTTGTTCAAAAAGTTTGTTGACTGCAAATATTTGCAAGTGGAGCATGGGAACATCACCGTAAAAAAAAAAAAATTAAAAATTAAAAAAAGAGCCATGCATACTATTGGTGAGGGCAGGGACAACTACTGGTCTACGAAATGCAGTGGTGTGGCTTTGTGGTGTGGGCCCGGGAATTATTTAGTCCAGTGCTTCTACAGAGACACAACAATGCATAAAGTTACGTTGAAATACTTTGACATATACAATCATGAATACTTCTCAGTGAAACAGTAATTCAGTTTAAAAAAAAAAACAAAAAAACAAAACTTAATTAACTTAATTCAATTAAAAAAAAAAAACAGTGCTTATTGTAAATGTACAGCACAAAAAGTTTTTTTTATGACTGTACTTTTTATACTTTTTATTATGTAATCTGATATACCTAATCAGATTGTTCTTTAACTGTCAATGAAACTATAATATTTAAAGAAAAATTAAAGAATAAATATTGATAGAATAACATTAACATTATAGAATAAATGCTAAACTTTTGAACAGGATGAGGATGAGAAATTTTGTTGTTGTTGTTGAAATATCTTTTTTTTCTCCATTTAGTACTGCCCTTCAAAAGCAACAAACAATACAAATGAAATTAAGTGAAATTTACCTTAATCTTCAAATTCAAAAAGTTTTCACCCCCAGGCCTTAAAGCATCATGTTTCCTTCTGGAGCATCAGTGAATGTTTAAACCTTATTTAACCCCCTGGTTGTGTTTGGGTCAAATTGACCCGGAAAATATTTTCTTTTTCCCGAAAATACTAGTTAATGTAATCACATTGGACACACATTGGATAAGTACTTCTCTGAAATTTTTCTCGAATTTTTGTCATTTTTTGTGGGTAACAACTGCTTATAAATCTGTCATTATGCTATATTATCATTCTTTGATTCATTCACCTCGTTTTTTAAGTGAAAAAATCATTTTTTATGAATAATTTTCATAATATGAAATAAAAAATTATGAAAAATTGCACTGTGTATCACACTAGAGTGCTTTGATGTTTAATAAGAAAGTTTGCTTTTAAATGCTTTTATTTTGTACAAAAATGCAAAAAGTCACCCTTGTGGTGTTCCCGGTCAAAAATGACGGGACTCGAAAACAACTGCTCATAAATCTATTATGCTGTATTTTCACCAAATATTGGATTCAATCTTTTTGTCAACTTGTTTTCCTTCATTTAGGACTGGTTTTGTGTTTCTATTTGCATCTGATTAATCGTAGGCCTCATTTATCTGAATTGCACAGTCACACTTGTGGTGTTCCTGGTCAAAAATGACCAGACTCCAAACGAGGTTCCTACTCTCAGATAAATGAGGCCTATGATTAAACAGATGCAAATAGAAACACAGGTTCTACAGTGCTCAGTTTAACTGTTCAGGACAAACAAGGGACTCATGAACAATTATCACTAAATAAAAAAAAAGTCATAGATCATCCATGAAACCACACACAGTATCAAGAACCAAGGGTTCCCAAACTTTTGAAGGGGGGTATTTTAATAATTTCAGCTATTTTTTGTCCTGTGGACTATACGTAAAATCTTTTATGTAAAACATCTCACTCAAAATAACATGCATTTTATATGAACCCTCTTATTTTGTTAGAATTATTCACATTTTCACAGATTCTGCAAGAGGTTCCCAAACTTTTGCATGCCACTATATATTCCGCTATAAGCTTTATTATTACTGTCTGGTCTCATGATAAAGAAAACTGTGGGTTTCATCAAAATACTCAATTTTACATTCTTTCATCCAGTCCAAAGATTACATTTTTATATCTTTGCCATACACAAATCATCACTGCACATATAGGCCTATGCAGTTATCGAAAGTAAAACAAATATTACAAAATACTTAAAAAATGAAAGCGTCCACAGACATTTCAATGGCATGCTTACAAGAAAGACTGGACAAAACAAAAGGTATATAACATGCTCTACTGTACACAAAATGAACAAAACTGAAGACGACATTCCAAGTGCATTCCAAACACATCAGAGATATGAAAAAAGATGCATGGTTGTGTCCATTTTCCTTACAAAACTACTAATCGGGATAGTCTTTTCCAAAAGGAGGAGAGTCATGAGAGAGACTCAGAGAGGAGCTCAGTGGAAGAGGATGTGTTTGTGTTTGGTGTTGGGAATTTGCTCTCGGCTCTTCAATCTCCTTACGGCTTCCCTCATGTGTTTGGGCTGCAGAGGTGGCGTGTCTCCCCACTTCTCACACACGTCAAGAGCTGAAGATCAAGAGAAAAACATTATGGAGACAATCAACGACGCTTACATTTTTGTTCAAATCATATTTCACTGTCATACCAACCTTCCTCAACAATCTCCCCAGCAAACACCTTCGCAATTCCTGACATGGCGATGACCACATTTTGAGAGACAGAAGATCCTGTGATGGACTGAATTAGCTGGAAGAAAGAAATTACAATCTCTATGATAATTCGGAACTAAACCTAAAGCATCCTAATGGGAATTTGTGTATTACTTCATAATAAATGTTGTATTCCTATACTAAACTATACAACAATATAATATCTTTTCTTTAACTGTCCAGCAGCAAGACATTTCAGTACAAGTAGGGCTCTAATAATGAGTCTCAACAAATATCCAACAAGTCTCACAGTATTTAATAACAATCAAATTTAAGTTTACCCAGTACAATCTTTTTTGACTCTTTTGAATCCAGTTATGATTAATTCCAAATTAAATCTTGTATACAGTCGAGGTCAAAAGTTTACATCCCCCTTTCAAAATCAGCAAAATGGTAATTACTTTACCAAAATAAGAAGGATCATACAAAATGAATTTAATAGTTTATTTAGTACTGACCTGAATAAGGTATTTCACATAAAAGATGTTTACATACAGTCCACAAGAGAAAATAATAGTTGAATTTATAGAAATGACCCTGTTCAAAAGTTTACATACACTTGATTCTTAATACTGTGTTGTTACCTGAATGATCCACAGCTGTGTTTTTTTTAGCGATAGTTGTTCATTGATTCCTCTATCTGCACAGTTAAATTGCCTGCTGTTCTTCAGAAAAATCCTTCAGATCCTACAATTTGTTTTTTTTTTTTTAGCATCTTTGTGTATTTGAACTCTTTCCAACAATGACTGTATGATTTTGTGATCCATCTTTTCACACTGAGGACAACTGAGGGACTCATATGCAACTATTACAGAAGGTTCAAACACTCACTGATGCTTCAGAAGGAAACACAATGCATTAAGAGCCGGGGGGTGAAAACATTTTGAATTTGTAGGTCAGGGTAAATTTTACTTATTTTGTCTTCTGGGAAACATGTAAGTATCTTCTGTAGATTCTAAAGCACAGTACTAAATGGGAAAATAAATAAATAAATAAATAAATAAATAAATAAATAAATAAATAAATAAATAAAAATATATATATATATATATATATATATATATATATATATATATATATATATATATATATATATAGGCAAAATAAGAAAAATGTACACATCTACATTCTGTTCAAAAGTTTTCACCCCTGGCTCTTAATGCATCGTTTTCCCTTCTAAAGCATTAGTGAGTATTTGAACCTTCTGTAATAGTTGCATATGAGTCCCTCAGTTGTCCTCAGTGTGAAAAGATGGATCTTAAAATCATACAGTCATTGTTGGAAAGGGTTCAAATACTCAAAAATGCATAAAAAACAAAGAATTTGTGAAATCTGAAGGATTTTTCTGAAGAACAGCAGACAGTTTAACTGTTCAGGACAAACAAGGGACTCATGAACAACTATCACTGAACAAAAAAAAAAGCTGTGGATCATTCAGGTAACAACACAGTATTTTTATAAATTCAACTATTACTTATTTAAACATATTTTATGTGAAAAGTCTTATTCAGGTTAGTACTAAATAAAAAAAATAACATGCATTTTGTATGATCCCTCTTATTTTGATAAAATAATTTACATTTTGCAGATTCTGAAAGGGGGATGTAAACTTTTGACCTCAACTGTAAATTTCTTTAGGAATTTTTAACTGCTGCACTTACTCTTTTAATAGCTGCCTTTGGGAACGCAGAGCGTCTGTACATCTCATAGCGGTTCAGCTGTTCTTCAGAGAAAGATGACACTAAAACTCTGCAGAACAAAAATTACAAGTTTTGCATCCTAACACGGATAACGCATAAAACACAATAAACAAGAATCATGCACACAGTTAAAACTTACTGCATCTTTTGTATTTCATCTTCATCAACTTTCTGCCGCTTCTCCTTTTTCTTGTCATGCTCCACTTTCAGTTTTTTAGCAGGAGGAGGATGAAGTGATGAAGATCCCTCTTCCTCTTCTTCACCAGCAGCAGCATCTTCAGCAGACCTCTAAAACAGCAATCATAAATAAATCATTTCTATCAAATAATTTCTAGTCTTTAGGAATAGCAAACAGACTCACCGTTTTACCCTCCTCTTTTGAAGTGGTCTGGACTGCAGGGGGTTCAGAGGCATTACTGGAGCTTCCCGGACCCTCACCGGACCCCTCGCCCTGCTTGGGTCTCTCCGCGGGCGTGCTCGTTTCGCTGAACCCCGTTTCGGGTTTGACACGGGCCGGGTCTGCCATGCTGTGGCTGACAGGTTAATATAATATGAGGTAAATGAAATAAAGAATAAGAAATAAACATGCTCAAAACCATTACAAACAACGGTACAAACAGGTTTCTTCTATTTGCCTTGTAATATGTGACCCTGGACCACAAAACCAGTCTTAAGTAGCACGGGTATATTGGTAGCAATAGCCAAAAATACACTGTATGGGTCAAAATTATCAATATTTTTTTTTATGCCAAGAAACATTAGGGTATTAAGTAACGATCATGTTCCATTAAGATATTTTGTAAATTTCCTACTGTAAATATATCATAACTTAAATTTTTGATTAGTAATATGAAATATTACTAACATTTATTTTTTAAAATATTATATATATATATATATATATATATATATATATATATATATATATATATATATATATATATTGGCTTCTTTTTTCAGCTTTCAGA
Source organism: Cirrhinus mrigala (assembly GCA_036247105.1). Classification (NCBI taxonomy): domain Eukaryota; kingdom Metazoa; phylum Chordata; class Actinopteri; order Cypriniformes; family Cyprinidae; genus Cirrhinus; species Cirrhinus mrigala. The sequence continues at coordinate 31,366,379 of CM070029.1, forward strand.
TGGTCTATAAATCTCAATTTAAAAAAAAATGACCCTTATGACTGGTTTTGTGGTCCAGGGTCACATATATTCTTGTGTTGACAAGACAAAATCTACTGTAATTCTCCACGGGTTACTGAAGTGATTATAATTCTTAGATGTGAATTCCTTATTCTGTATTGAAAGGAAATGTTGCAATAACATGTTATTTCAATATGTACCATGGTACTGAATGACTGACAAATTTATATAACATATTAATGATGATATCTGCTCATATGATATTTACATGTCGCTATAAGAAAACGTTGCAATGATCATAGTAGGTTTGTGCATAGATTTACATTTGACTGGGTCTGAATTGGAAACTTGTTGTGTAAACAAACATGCAAACACACATAAACACTGACTTTAAATAATAGCATACCTTAGACCGACAGCCGCGTTGAGAAGCGTTTTTATAAACACGGAATCAAAGAAGTGTTTTCCAAGCTCTACGCGTCTACAGTCTGAAATCAGAGGTAGTAGTCACGACAATTTCCGGTCAGTTTCAAAATAAGAGTCTTCTTCTGCGTCTGGCGGTTTGGCAAGCCAACGAAAAATGTGTATTACAAAATAAGAGTCCTCAGCGACGATTTAATTTGAAACACTGATATAGTTCACTCAACCATTGGGTGGCGCTCTTTACTTCATAATGACTCCTGCATAGGCGACGCAGCTCTGTCAGGGGCGCACAGGGTCTCTGGTAGGACAATCATCCATTCAAACGCATTCAAATCAGTAACTATTTGTCTAATGGCAGATATTTGTACAATGACCGTTTCAAATAACTATAATCGTTTAAATATATTACATCCAAGGATTCGCAACTATTTTTTAAAATATATCTATTTTTAAACAATAAACGTAAACCTACAGTTAACATCTGTGATTTGTCCGTCTTAGCAGTCGCTGAGGTAAGTATTACATGCCACGTGACACGTTGTTTTAGTTCAGCAGGGGTTTGAACGATTTTTTTGCACCTAAAAAGTAAACATTTTATAAATTGTAGAAAATTACAATTCAGAAACTGTAATATTCACTAAATGGAAAATACACACTGAAGATTTCAAATAGAGTTATTTAGATTCATTTAACAATATAAATGCCTCTTTAAACCACTGATATTATATTATTAGGCTAAATTTTGACTATATTGTAAATTATTCATTCCGCGCAGTTAATCTATTTCTGTGTGTTTCTGTTTTTTTTTTTAATTATTAACAAAATAATGTATTAACAAAAAGCAGTTTTAATAAATAAATAAATAAATACATAATTTATAGGCCTATTTTATGTGATGCTCTTCACATCAAATTTCAAGTAGTGAATCTGTACTTAAATTAAAGTTCCTTTCAATAAATATAATATTTGTTTAAATTAAATCAATCAATTAACCAATAAATTCGGGCAAAAATTAATTAATACATTTTATCCGGTTCTGTTCAAATTCCGCCGCAATATCTGTATGCTGGAGGTGATTCAGTGATTATAAGAGTTGTTTCTCCGGCATCCTAATGCTTTATCAAAATCAATGAAAATGTAATATCTTCTGATCAATACACGCAACGCACAGTAAGCGTTATTCTGGTCAGGTACTAAGTTTAATAATTCAACATCAATAAAAAACATTAAAATATTCACGACTGACTTAGAATACGGAATTCTATACAAAATATGGAATACAGAATTATATACAGAATGTAGAATTATATACAGAATACAGAATTGTATACAGACTATAGAATATAAAATTATATACAGAATATAGAATACAGAATTATATATAGAATATGAGACAATTAAATACAAAATATAGAATTATATACATACAGAGTTCTATACAAAATGTACAACATAATTATATGCAGAATACAGAATTATATACAGAAAACATAATTATACACAAAATTATAGAATAGCATACATAATATAGAATAGAGAACTATATACAGAATATAGAATTATATATGGATTATATAATTATATAAAGAATATAGAATTATATACAGATTATAGAATATAGAATTAAATACAGACTATAGAATATAGAATTATATACAGAATATAGAATACATAATTATATACAGAATATATAGTTACCAAGAAAAACATTTGAAAGAAACATTGTTTACACTAAATGCAAAATAATAATAATAATAATAATAATAATAATAATAATAATAATAAATAAATAAATAAATAAATAAATAAATAAGATATTAACTTAATATATTGTAAATGTCTATCAGTCTATTATTCGATCCGCTGTTCATAAATTCACATGATTCACTTATAAGAGACTCTTCTGATAATTTCTCAACTGAAGCTATTTTCCATAAATCCTTGATAAACTGTCACGGTTTCTTCTTCCACTAATGTCAGGATGTAAGGATGAGTGATCAGACGAGGGCTTCACATAATGAAATCCATCGATTTCAATTCCCTAAATGCTGCTCCACCATCATTAGTGTAATTAAATGATTGTGCATAATTCGGAGCAAACGCGACGTCACCAAGGAGCGCACCCGTCTAGGAAGTGACGTGTCGAGCCGTGCCAGAGGAAGTTTGTGCGGGCGCTGGGAGAGAAAGTTTCCCCGGAGCGGCTGCGCTTGAAGCGGGAATAAGCCTGACACAGCCGCCGCTGGTGGACCGAGCGGACCGGAGCGGGAAGAAAGCGCGTCGTGTAGCGCGTGGATGCGTGTTGCGGCGTTGGAGAGGCGTGCAGTGGATTCGTGTGGCCGTGTGATCGTCTCTTCGCCGCTCCTCCTGCTCACTGCGAGATGGGGAAGGAGCAGGAACTGCTGGAGGCGGCGCGCACCGGGAATCTGGCCGCCGTTGAGAAGCTCCTGTCCGGGAAGAGACAATCGGCCGGATCGGCCGCCACGGGTGGTTCTGGATCGTCCGGGAATATCGGGAGCGGCGGGCACAGCTCTTCACACCCGCTCTCCAGTCTGCTCAGGTAAGGGAAAGCCACGGAGGAGAGGCTTTAATGTGTACAGGAGACCGGGGCTAGTTGTCACGCTTTTTTACTCCACGGATATTTCTCAGGTCTCGAATTACTCTCTGCATACACACAAACATTAAAGCCTGATCTTCACGAAAAAATGTAACATTTTCCAAAAGAAAAGAAAATTGAGGGCTGTATAACACTGTGTTGTCTTTATAGCGGGGCATGTTGTCACATTCTGTAGGATATGTTGTCAAAAGGTTGTTGTTTTTTGACAACTAATTTGAGAAGAATAACTTCACTAAAGTGTAAACTGTTATGCTAAGTAAAAAAGACCAATTTTTACTATATGTGACCCTGCAATGCATATTACTAATGAAAAATTAAGTTTTGATATATTTACAGTAGGAAATTTTCAAAATATCTTCATGGAATATGATCTTTAATTAATATCCTGATGATTTTTGGCATAAAAGAAAAATCGATAATTTTAACCCATACAGTATTTTTGGCTATTGCTACAAACATACCCATGCTACTTAAGACTGATTTTGTGGTCCAGGGTCACACATATATTTATGTTTGTATTTAAAACATGTGACAACTTGCCCCCAGTCTGATAAAGTGTTTTACATTTAAGTTAATACCTGCTCTCATTACATGGTTGCTTCTGGAGTGTATGAGTGGTTTTATTGTGCTCAGTTGTTACCCTTTAACATGCTGGTTTTAACACAGTTGCACAGTTGAACCTTTGACTCAAAACCTTATGGTCATTAAGGTGAAGCCCCTGTTTTCTTGGTTACAACTGAATTACTTCTTTTCAAACCCATGTATTTCCGTTTGCTTTCAAAAAAAGTAGCTCATGGAATCATTCCTTCTCGAAACGACCAATCTGTCAGTTCTTTCGCAATATAAACATGATGATGTTCCTCTTTATGTCATGAAAGCATGAGTAACATGCGCCATCATCCCTGCTATTACGAAGCAAAGTCTAGTACTGATACATCAGTGTCGTAATACTGAGATACAGGACATTCCTGCTGGATGTGATTTACACATGTATTTACAATGTAGATGTGTAGGTTTGGCATACAAATGCAAATTATTCTCAATGCAGTGTGTAAACGGAGAGCTGATCACATTTGCATGCACTTGAGTTGTCAGATTGGCTCTGCATATCAAAGTCCAGTCTGAATAATGTTCAGGCACAATTTCAAAGTAGATTTTGAGTTATAAACTGAACATATGGTTTCATATCTTTTATTTTTGTAGATATGGTTTTGTTGGATGTCTGTTATCATTCAGAACTATCCACCTTACCTCTTCTTCTGGCATTACACATGCCATTTTTGACCCAAACACACAGAATCTATTTATTCCATGTGCAAATATCAACTAGGCAGCATTTAGAGGCCAGAAATCATGCCATCCATTCTGCCCACCCTTTCTCCTCACCACAAGTCTTTGTGTCCACTGGCATCTGTGTGTCTCGCCTGGCTCAGTGGATCAATGTCTGGCAGCGCTCTATGGTGAGAAAGAGCGGCTCAGCGTGTGTCGGAGGTAAATAAACGGATGATCGGCTGGAACCGGTGCCAGCAGGAGAAGAATAAAAGAGTGCTCTCTGTCTGTCCTCCCTCTGCTCACAGGCCAGAGATCTTTAAGAGCATCAATCTGTATTTACTTACCAGAGACTGAAGTATTGGCAGGTGTTAAAGGGAGTGCTGTGTTTGCGTGCTGCTTGTCATTTGGCATGTGTGTAATGTAAATGTCAATAGTCTTTTGTGGTGTGAGTGTGTCTTACTCTGCTTGTGTTTACAGTGGTTCTCCTGTCATCAGGTTTGTCTAGTTTACAAAGAGAGCCGTAAGATTTAATCCCTCACAAATCTGCACTTATTAACCTATTAATAATACACTTTTTTAAAATGATTTTATGTGCCTCTACCTACATTTTTGCAAAACTTCAAAAACCTAACTGTACATGCAATTCATTTTCCACATGAAATGAATGTTAGCGCCAGTAAAACACCAACAACTGGTTTTGTTTTGCTAATTAATTAATAAAAGCTTATTTTCGTGTTGTGACCTTAAAACACTTTTTCCATAGTGCGTTCTGACATTTGAATCACATAATCCGCTCCATATGTATGGCCTTTCTGACATAGTAAACTTGCTTGGTAACGCACCTGGTAAAACATTGCACTTGCAATGTTTAGCATTTGTGCACGATTTAGATTTAACGCAAGTCATGATAAAACAGATCAAAGACTTGTAGAAGCAAGCTAAAATGGCAGGGTTGCTTTAGCTAACTCAAGTTTGCTTTTCGTTAATGCTACCAGATTCACATTCATCTGTTTCGGAGAAAAATGATTGTACTTTTCCAACCGCAGAAACATTTTTCCACCAAGAATATACTGCATTATATATGGATAATGATTAAACTCAACACAGTTTAGAGAAGTCTATTAATAGTTAAAGGTCTGGGCTGAAGAATATTCAAAAGTTTGTTGATTCAAAACTTTGATTCACATTTCTGAAGGAATCAAAATCAGTCTTGAAAATTTGACACTGAATTGGAAATTGAAACATTAGTGCTAGTAAAACAAAAACTACTACTTTTGTTTGAGACAAATTATTGATTAATAAAGGCTTATTTTGATGCTGTGACCTTAAATTGCTTTAACCATAAAGCATGATTTGTAGAATAATACAATTTGAAATTTGAATCACATAATCAGCTCCATATTTAGGGCTTTTCTGATGTAGTAAACATGTTAGGTAGCGCACATGGTGTTGCATTGCACTTGCGATGTTTAGCGTTTCTGCATGAGTTAGGTTAACACAAGTCATGATAAAACAGATCGAAGACTTGTAAAAGCAAGCTAAAATGGCGTTAGCAAATGCTTTTAATCTCAAGTTTTGTTTTTGGTACCAGATTCACATTCATCTGTTTTCGGAGAAAACTAATTGCACTTTTAGTGCTGCTTACTTTGAAAATTAAGGGTGCTTTCACACCTGTTGATCGATTGCTTTGTTCCGAAACAGGGATTCAAATTATTACAATGTTGCTTTTTATTCTTGGTGCGCTTCACTTTCACACAGCAAAGTTTCTAAACGGACCAAATGTGTTAATACAAGTCATGCGCGAGTAAACTACCACAGTTTATTTTCCGGGATTCCGCTCAGCTGTCATCCGTCAGGATGGAACGAGAACTGCTTTGTGGGCTTATGGTTGTATTTTATTGTAGCTGTCCTTGTATTAATGAAAAATTTTGAGCAGGAGTACAGGATTCCTCGGGAAACATTTTTAAAATACACCTACTACAAAGAGAGCAATAAGACGGCATTCTAAAATGAAAAGACGCGCTTTGATTTTGAATGGTGAAGACGTGCCCACACACAAGACATTCACAGGTTCGTTTTAAGCGGTATTAGCAAAACAGCAAAGCTACTGTTGTTCACGGAACTGTAATTACCCATTATACATTGTGATATTGCCTGGTTCGTTGGTCCGATGGATCGAATTGCTTTCTCACTACAACCGAACCGCTCGAGAGCCGAGACCACCGTGTTCAGGTGATCTCAGACCGATTGTTTTGGCGCGGATCTGAGCACGATTGCCGTGTTCACGTATGCCCAAATGAAACGAGCTAAGGGAGGAAACGTGGCAGGTTCCAAAAACAAAGTGCCAGGTGTGAAAGCACCCTAAGAAATATAATATTGTTGTGCAGAAATGTCACCACAGACACATTTTTCCACAAAGACTATGTTGCATAATAGCATGATTAAAAAAGCTGTTTAAATATTTAAAGGTCTGGGCTGGAATCCAAAAAGTTGTAGATTCAAAACTTGCACATTTCTGTGAGGAAAGAATAAGAATCTGTCTTGAAAGTTTGACACTGAATTGGGAGTTGAAATTGAATTACTATTTACAGTTTCAACTGAAGGTCTTAAGTCTCCAGTGCCATATTGCATATTACAAACCTTTTTCATATTGATGTCAGTGGCATCCTGTAGTAGTGGATTTGTAAGTCTCATAATCTCACTGTGCCATATTGAATACGCCATGTTATAATGTAAATGAGGTTTGTGAACTACAATGCAGGGCAAGATTTTCAATTTCAAGTGTACTGTAGTCTTAACTTATGCTTAACTGATAAGGTTTTTTAGTAACTGATACAGATGCCAGTAACTAAAGATGTAGATTGCTGATATCTTGTTGATTTACTCAGTGCAGTGGCAAATGAGATGAATGGCAATTAGCTGGAAATGAAATGAGCTCCTTTCACATAACATTTTTGTAAATCAAAAACAGATTCTTTATGTGTTAGCAGTGCTGTTGGTAGATGCGGAACTGACACAAATGGCAGCTACCAAAACTGTAATCGAGTTGTCGCCTGATAATCTCAAAATGACAGAATGTCATCTGATATATGTGTCTGTTACTAATGCTATCTTGATGTGTTTTAGAGGAAGCGCTATATCTTTTTCTTATCTGTATGGTAGCTGTGAATCAGCTGATTGTAAGCTGTGTTTTTGGATATATCTCGTAAAATGCTCAGATATAGCTGTTTCTATATTTGCAGTGGTTCTCAGAGGGGTTTCCTTTCTTCAGTATTGTCACATCTGTACTCATTTAAGAGCTCAGAGTGGCTTTGGTTTCATTGAATGCTGACAGTTTGGCCCTCTGTGGACATTATCCAGCACTTGTCAAGGCGCCGTCACCCGAATATTCTCAAATTCACTTGCACTAGAGACTTTTGTTTACTCTCTTCACTCTGCTTGAGATATTTCATGTTATCTCATGTTATCTTCTGTGGAACACCAAAGGGGTTGTTTTGAAGAATATACACTACAATCAAGGTGAATGTGAAGCAAAGACAGTCAAGCTCCAAAAAGTAGAGATTGCAAGCTATTTTACAAGTCATATTTTCAAAGTCATATGATAGTTTTGTATGAGGAATAGTGTGAAATGAATTTATAAATCACTTAAATTCTTGCTTGACAGCTGTGGTTGCTCATTTGTTGTATGGAAAAGAGCAGCTTCTTCTGTAAATATCTTTTATGTTCTGTGGTGAAAGAAGACGTGAGGGTGAGTAAATCGTGAAAGAATTTTTGGATGAGATATTCCTTTACGGCCATGAACATACCTGTAAAGTGATGGAAGGACTTGTGCACCAGAGGTTTCCTCATGCTTAGAGAGTAAATAGAAGCACTTGCACTGTTTTTTTTTTTCTTTCTGGGTACTGTAAGGAACGAGACATCATGTTGAGACTTGCTGTTTTGTTTTGAAAGAGTTTGAGAGCTTGAGTTTGAGAATTCTCTCTCTCTCCTTCGTGGAATGTCGTTTCAACATGGCGTCGTCTGCAGATTTGGACATGCTGCCTTATCTGTTCATAAGTGCGCTCGTCTGCTTAGACATATTTTGTCCACGTGTGTATTTAACATCCATTACTTTTTTTTTCAGATGTCTCTGTCTGCCTGTCCATCTCTCTTTCTGTCTGTTTGTCAAACGTCTGACTGCTTGTTTGGTTGTTTATCAGCCTGTCTATTTATTTTTCTACTTGTTTTTTTTTTTTTTTTTTTTTTTTGGTCCATCTGTTTTTTCATTTCCTGTCTGTCTGTCCGTCCATCTGTTTGACAGTTTTCTGCGTCCCTGTCTGCCTGACTTCCTGTCCTTTCCCTGTCCTTTCTGCCTATCTATAATTTTAACAGTTTGTCCATTGCCTGTCTGTCTGTCCTCCTGTTTTCCCATTGCCAGTCTGTCTATTAGTATTTTTTGTTTTTTGTCTGTTGTCTGTTGCCTGTCTCTCCTTCTGGCTCTCTATATGTCTGTGTGTCTGTTTATTAGTCTATTCTATCTAGTCTGTCTGCCTGTCTGTCCATCTGTCTGTCCATATGTTTGTCCAGTGCCTGCTTGCCTGTCTGTCTTCTCTGTCTGTCAATGTAATTGCCTGACTATCCGTCGGTCTCTTTGTCCATCAACTATCTGTCTGTCTGTCCATCATCTGTCTGTTTGACTTCTTATCTGTTTGTTTGTCTGTATGTTTATTAGTCTATTCTTTGTCTGTCTGCCTGTCTATCTGTCCCTTGGTTTGTCCATCACCTGCCTGTCTGTCTTTTCTGCTTGTCTATTTGTCTGTTTCTTTGACCATCAGCTATCTGTCTGTCCATCATCTATCTGTCTGTCTGCCTGTCTGTCCTACTGGCTATCTATATGCCTTTCTGTCTGTCTGTTTATTAGCCTATTCTTTGTCTGTCTTCCTGTCTATCTGTCCTTCTGTTTGTCTGTTTTGCCTATCTGTCTGTCTTGTCTACCTGTCCATTTTATTGCTTGTCTGTCTGTCTGTCTGTCTCTTTGTCCATCAGCTTTCTGTCCACCGTCTGTCTCTCTGCTGGCTTTTTATCTGTTTATTTGATTGTCCTTCTGGCTGTCTTTATGGTTGTCTGTCTGTCTTTCTATGTCTTTGTCCATCACCTGTCTAACTCCTGTCTGTCCATTTGTCAATTCATCTGGCCTATGTCTATTTACTATCTGTCTGTCTATCTATCCATCTATATATGTGTCTATCTCTGTCTGTTTATTAGGACTGCTCTCAACTAAAGATTTTTCTGGTCGAGTAGTAGTCGTTCATTTTAAGCATTTATTCGACTATTAGTCTCAAGTTCATAAACCATTTAAATCATAATAATGAGCCTAATTAAATAGCCTAATAAGCGTTCAAGCCCGCGCATAAACCTTGCCACAGCACACCGGCAGACATAATAATTGTGTCAGGGAAAAACAGTAAGGAGACCATATTTATGTTTTAGTAATTTATTGATAAATTAGTGTTTTCATCTTAAGAGATGAAGTCGGCGACGTTGACTCATCATCTCCACAGGAGTGGATGCGCCTGTATGCATGTTTCATACAGATTACAAAATCTAAGAATATATTTCTTTTTGAATTGGTTCATTTAAAAGTAGACATTTCACTCTATAGATATATTTTTCATGTATATAAGGCAAGTATACACAATTTCTACCGAGATGCAGAAAACGCATCCAAAAATGCAAAACCAAAAATGACAGAGTATTTTAAGTCAGAGTGAGCGCACTGGCACCTCCATCTGTCATGCAGTGAGCGCGCTACAGCTTCCATACTACGATACAGCTGCACAGACAAGTCAATAGCACACATTTTTCTAGTTTAACATTAAATTGAGCTGCTATGTAAAGTTGCTTCTACATACACCTTTCAGATGAAAAGCCATATTTGAGGTTGATGAATGATAGGTGAGCATTTGGATGTTCTGCCCAATGTACTGTATTATCATATTGACTAGCCATTAACGATCTGTCTGTCATGGACTATGTGACTATGCCACTTACTGTGAATTTTTTTTTTTCTGTGACTAATAAAATTTTGGTCGACCAAGCCTCCTTTCGTCAACTAATGGCTAGTCAACTATTACGGGGCAGCCCTGCTGTTTATAGATTCATCTCTATCCATAACCTGGTTATTTGTCTGTTAATCTATCGGTCTAGTTTTTTAAAAAGAATATCACTACTTCCTTTGTACACTGTTGCCAGTAAGTTACTGTAATTAGGATTTACAGTAGCAAACTGTATTTAATTTACAGTTGCAAACTGTAGCTGTTTTACAGCCAAATACTGTAAAAAAGTCAGTATACTACTGTAATTCATTCATTTTAATATAGATTTCAGTAGATTTTATCCTTTTTGTATTGAATTAATTTAAATTTATTTTATTTTTACTCTACATAGGTACTACTGGCATTCAATTAAAACCAGCACAATAATTACAAAATGTCAAATACTTTATTTAAATGTATAAATGCATGTATAACACTTAAAAACTTAACACTTAAAAATACAGTCTTCCACTTCTGGAACAGTGCATCTTCACCATTTCTCCTGTCTTAGGACGTTTTGCAGTGCATTATGTTGTATCCTCTGGATTTATCCTCACAAAGAATCTACAGGCAACAGAAACATAATGGAGAAAAAGACATGCAGCCAAAAAATACAAAGCCATCTGCAAAACCCAGGTGCCGCTCCAAAACGTGGCCACCTTTGCTCACCATCCACTTTGTTAGTGACAGAAATGTCTTCTCTAAAAAACAAGAAGTAGAAATGGCACACTTTTAAAAGGCAAACCCCACATAGAACACACAAACATCTCAAAACCATAGTTGTTCTCTTACCATGGACTATCAGTCTCAGGGTGGTTAACATGCTCGTCTTTCTTGATGCTTCAATGCAGTTGCCTTTAAAACGCAAACACACAAAAAAAAAATGCAGTAAATCTTAAATTCCATTAATAATTATAACAAACTAATTCTAAAACTAGAAAGGCAGCTAACAGTTAGCCATATAACTTGTCTAACCAAGCTAACATACGATTTTATTTTCTCTATAAGCTACTGGCCAACATTATACTAACACCTGAACAAAATTTCACATTAGTTAACCTAATGTTAATATAAGATAAGTGTTGCTCGTTAAAAATTATTTTAATTCGGTAAATAAATTCAATACGATGACAAAAGCCGTTTGAAACAACAGCGCAGTTTACTATAGTAAAATTTGTAACCGCCATGTTGACGGGTAAAGATTTCTAGGTTAAACTGGTGTGCAAAAATCTGACAAACACTCAGACAAACGTATATTTATTTTTACCTTACTTGCTGGTCTTAATCTCTCGTAAATTGTACCGACACACAGCGTAGATGTTCTCTGGAACTCTTCCACTCTCGCGGGTTCATCCCCGGGCAGACGACGCAGCGCTGCCTGCTGCTTCGGCGTCTTCCTCGGACATGAGTGGCGCGGCGCAGCGAGACCCAACAAAAGAAAATGCAAAACCCATAAAGTACAGTAAAGTAATGCCCCGGTATATTTCTGACTTGCATATGTACTTCAAGCCCTTGCGCTGTGCCTGACATGAAGGACAAATGGATTTTCTAATCATTACAAGCGATGCAACACATCCAGTAGTCCGTCCCAAGCTGTTGCATCGTTGTAGACGCGGCGTAGGGCAAATCGTGTCAATCCAAATGTAATAAATGAGGAAAATAAATGACCTCAACAGAACCCCGCCAATGAGGCGATTACAGAAAATACAGTAGTATACAGCAATTTTAAAAAATACAGTAAGTCTCTGTAAGTGGGGTCTGACGTCAGAGAAAATTCCCATAATGCAATGGTTATTACAGTTATTTACTGCAAAGGGAATTTGCAGTATTATACTGGGAGATATACAGTTAATAACTGTAGAAATTACAGAAATCTCTAACAGTGTATATCATCAAATAATAAATGTATTGAGTAAAGAGCCATTTGACTCAAGTTTTTTTAACAGTGAAGTAAGCTTGTATGACTGGGCTGAATTCTCAGACATATTCTCAGGGGTTTTATTAGCTGCATTTAGACTAAAGGGCTCAGAGCTTTGAAGTGTCGGATGCAAGGCACAAATATGCAGTCAGCTCTGCTGAAGACTCTTAAACCTCGTCTGTTGGCCATTTCTGTGTGCTACATCGAATCAGACTGCAAACTTCTGTAAAAGTGCTGAGTGTTATTTATCTAGAGATTGTGTTAGACTCTGTTCACACAGACTGTCACTTTTGATTCCCACAAAACCTGGCGAAGGGAAGTTTCTCTGAAGAACAGCCAGTGTAGTGGTGGATTCCTGCGGAGGAGATGAAAGGGCAGGTGCTTCCTGAAGAACTGCAGCGACTGGGAACTGAACAGGACTGTGGTTATGGTGTTAACATGGAAGACAGAACTGTCAAAACAGACAGAGTTGAAATGGAGAGCAAGAGTCAAAAACTAACCATGCTGAACCCATTCGGCGATGGTGGTTTATCTTAGTAACCAGACAAATGTCGGCAAGGCGTCTGTGAGGAAGCTGCTGTATTTAATTTTCCAATGAATTCACGCAATCATTGGCTAATTATGCTTTGAATATTTCATGCTTAATCATAGTCTGATATTACTGCCATACTGATTAGCTTCAATCATTGTAACATTCATCTAGAAACATTTAGCCACAAAGGGCTAAAATTCACCAGAGACATTTTATTTTAGGGACCAGTTCTCTCTATTAACTAGTCACTTATGGGCATGCATATTGCTATCGCATTAGCTGTTTATTAGTACTTACAGCACATTTGAATGCGTTATTCTGCATGACCATATAGGGCTTTCAAACGATTAATCGCGATTAATCGCGATTAATCGCATACAAAATAAAAGTTTGAGTTTGCCTAATAAATGTGTGTGTACTGTGTGTAATTATTATGTGTATATATATATAAATACAAACACATTCAGGTACATATATAAGAAATATTTACAAGTATATGTATTTATTATAATTTTTTATATAATTTATATTATATATAAATACAAATATTTTTTACATAGATAACATTTCTCTTAAATATATACATTAATTTGTGTGTATTTATATATACATAATAATTACACACAGTACACATGCTTATATTAGGTAAACTCAAACTTTTATTTTGTATGCCCTTTTATTTTTTAGTTTGACAGCCCTATTACCATATTTAGGTCCCTTAATCAACCCCATACCTAAACTTAACAACTACATTACTAACTATGAATACACAGCAAATTAGAAATTTGAGGCAAAAGCCACAGTTAACGTTTTGTTAATAGCGAGAACTGGATCTTAAAATGAAGTGTGACCAAAGTATGAGTTGTAACTGTTTAGTAGCTTAAAATGCAAAAAGCATTGTATCTGCCTTGTATGCATTTGGTGTTGGGCTGTAGGATAATTAACGCTTTATAGAGGTTAGGTTATGTTTTCCGCTTTTTTGTTTTGTGAATAACACACAGGGCTCTGTTTGATGTGGCTCATACACACCTCATCGTTGAGTGGTTTGGTTGGTGAACTGTGTGACCAAGGGCTGATCTGTATCAGTTCCTGTTGTCACTTTATAGACTAGCTAGCTATATTTTGTCAAATATGGCTGCATATCCAGCTAAGATGAGTTCTGCTTCTACAGACTTCATTAAAAGTTTTTCTAGTGTTGGGTCCATGGTAACAGTAGTTAGCGCACTTGCTCCTGGCACGTTTATTTTGCTGTAGTACATGTAGGTTTTGGTCCATAACCAAGCTGTTGTTTCCATGGCAACATTTTTAGAGCCCCTACTCTCTAACACTTAACCACATGTGACTTGATGTCTCTATGCGTGGAAAAAAATTATATTTTTATGTTAATCAAATTTTTTATTCAAATTAGCTGCAACTGCAATACTCTGAGCGATTATTTCAGGTACTTATGTGTTTTGCATTATATTTGCATATATTAAAATGGTTTAATTTTTTTTAAAGCGACATTGGATAATTCACATCTGAGCTTAAAATAATTTGAAACTAGGGCTGCATCAACTAGTCGATTTTAACGTGTCGTGCTTTGATGGATGCGCGTTTTCTTTAATTAATTTAAAAAATATATATTTATTCATTTCATCCAATTGATTGATTAATCAAATATTTGACAGCTCAATCAATTGTCTAAACAGTCGTTAGCTGCAGCCCTAAAGGAAACAAGAACGTTCAAACTGTGAACTCTTTGTGAACAAAAAAAGTGTATTCTGTGTCAAAGATTGTATGTGTCATTGAGTATGCATTTTGAATAATGGTAAAATTGTTTGCGAGACAGCAGTGTGGTTGTAGAGAGCCCGATCACAGGCTCTTCTGATTGGCTGTGATTTGTGATTGATTTTGTAGCTGTAGCGTGTCTGGTGTGGACAGACAAATTCCTTGTCAATCACATCTGGTTAGGAAACAGTGTATAAAACATTTCTATAATTGGCGATTGTGTTTTTTTGCTCTTGATATGCTGAGTTCTGCTCATTTTGGTGATTAAGTTTCAAGTCTGACCCGCAACTTTTCCTACTTCCACTTCCTTCTTTCTCCTTAATAGTTGTAAAATGCTGTCTTATTGTTCAATAAAAAGCCCAAAAAGCCTCCCCAGCCCCAAAGCCCAAATGCTGATGTTTATGGACTTCATTGTTAATAACCTCTAATTAAATAAGATGAGCTAAATGTCAGATAAATTTGGTAAAACTATGTTTAAATCAATTTATCTCTGAGTGAAGGGGAGTGCCACTGACTTGGTTGGGGCTGATCTCAGCAACAGTTTCATTGCCCTCAGAATGAACCTCATTTGACTGGATTAAACTCAGTCATGTGTTGGACATTAAACCATTCCTGATTTCTCTGTGGATCCTTGACAAGAGGGGGCAGCTCTACATTTAATTCATATTCAACAGTTTGATGCTACGAGTTCTAGCTCCTGTTTGGCCAGTTTAGGAGCTGTTGATGAATGACTCCTAATAGTCTAGCAAACTGCCTGTGTAGGCAGCATTTTAGGTAATCGTAGATGTTTTCCCCAAGGCTGTTCCAAAGATTTGAATGTTCTTCCACATTGTACAGATTCATATTAAATTGTAAAATGGTTACATTTTTTCAAGTGTTTCAGTTGTATAGCAAATGAAGCTATTCTAAGATCTTTTTTGAGCTTTTAAGCTGTTGTAAGATCATATTTGAGTGAAATTCTAAGGCATTTTCAGAGAAGACAGTCCTGAGAGAGCTCAGTTTGGTACACATATGCTGTCTGATCTCTGCACACACACCTGAAGCTTAGCTGCTCTAAAAATGTCCAAATACACACAAAAAAATGTAAAAATTCCAATCTTGGTGAGTAAACACAGTTGGTTATGTATTATTAAGTGAACATAAACATGTGGGAGAAAATTGTATGCATCTACACTGCCGTTCAAAAGTTTGGGATCAGTAAGAGTTTGTTTTTAAAGAAGTTTCTTATGCTTATCAATGCTGCATTTGTTTAATAAAAATGCAGAAAAAACAGTAATATTGTGAAATATTATTGCTATTTAAAATAATATACTTTTAAAATATTATTATTAATTATTAATAATTATTATATTATTATTTCTGTGATGCAACTCTGAATTTTCAGTCATTACTCCAGTCTTCAGTGTTACATGATCCTTCAGAAATCATTCTGATATGCTGATTTATTATCAGTGTTGAAAACAGTTTAACAGCATTTATTTAAAATAGAAGTACTTTTTAAAAATATACTCTACGATTCAATGATTTAGGGTCAGTAATTTTTAATTTTATTTATTTTTTTGTTCTTTTTAACTTTTTTGATAGAAATGAATACTTTTAGCAAGGATGTGTTAAACTGGTAAAAAGTGATAGGAAAGACTACTAAAAATGCCATACAGTCATGTGAAAAAGTTAGGACACTCTATTGAATTCCATGGTTTTCTGTATCAGGACATAATAAAAAATGATCTGGTCCTTGGCAGGTCTTAAAATTTGGAAAATAAATCCTCAGATAAACATCATCACATGACATATCACACAGTGTCATTATTCATTTAACAAAAATACAGCCAAGATGGAAAAGCCATGTGTGACAAAGTTAGGACACCTTATAATTCAACTGCCTGTAGATCCACTTTTAGCAGCAATAACTTGAAGCATTCATTTTCTGTGAGACCTTATCAGTCTCTCACATCGTTCTGGAGGAATTTGGACCACTCTTCTTTTCAGCGTTGCTCCAGTTTATTGAGGTTTGTGGGCATTTGCTGATGCACAGCTCTCACCACAGCATTTGAGTCAGGATGAGCTCTGGACTTGGACTGGGCTATTGCAACACCTTGATTCTTTTCTTTTCAGCCATTCTGTTGTAGATTTGCTGGTGTGCTTGGGATCATTGTCCTGTTGCATGACCCAATTTTGGCCCAACTTTAGATGTCGGACAGATGCCCTCATATTTGACTCTAGAGTACTTTGATATCCAGAGGAGTTCATGGCCAACTCAATGACTGTGAGGTGCCCAGGTCCTGTGTCTACAAAACAAGCCCAAAATGATCAGCCCTCCTTCAGCATGCTTGTCTTTTGGTATGAGGTGTTTGTGCTGATATGCTCTTTAGGTTTTTGCCAAACTTGGCGCTGTGATTTATGGCCAAACATTTACACTTCGGTCTCGTCTGTTCAAAGGACATTATTCTAGAAGACTTGTGTTTTGTTCAGATGCAGCTTAGCAAACCTTGCTGCAATGTTTATTTTTTTTTTTTAGATAGAAGAGGCTTTCTTCTGCCAAGCTTTCCAAACATGCCATTTTTGTCCCATATTTTTTTAATGGTATTGTCATGAACTTTATCATTTAACATGTTAACTGAGGCCTGTAGAGTCTGAGGTGTAGTTCTTGGGTTGTCTGCCATTTCTCTGAGCTTTGCACGGTCTGATCTTGGGGTGAATTTTCTGGGACGTCCACTCCTGGAAGGAGAGGTGTCTGTTTTAAATGTCTTCCACTTGTGAATAAACTTCAGATTGTTTGGAAATGGCCGTATTACTCTTCTCAGATTGATGGCAGCAACAATTGCTTCTCTAAGATGATTGCTGATGTCTTACCTCCTTGGCATTGTGTTAACACACACCTGAAGGCTTCAGACCAGCAAACTGCCAAAGCTTATGCTTTTATAGAGGCGCTCAGACTTACTGATGATCAGTTAATCAAAAGTATTTGATTAGCAGTGCCTGACTGTTATTTACCCTCTTAATTCCAATGTAAACAGTAAGGGTGTCCTAACTTTGTCACACATGGCTTTTCCATTTTGGCTTTATTTTTGTTCAGTAAATAATGACACAGTGCAATTTGTCATGTGTTTTTGTTCATCTGAGGTTTTATTTTCAAAATTTTAAGACCAGCCAAGGACCAGTTTTTTTTTTAATGATGTCCTGATATGGAAAACCATGGAATTCAATAGGGTGTCCTAACTTTTGCACATGACTGTACTTTTAAACTTTTTATTCATCAATGAATCCTGAAAAAAGGTTCCAAAGAAATATTAAGCACCACAACTGTTTCCGACATGTGACGCTGAAGACTGAAGTAATAATGCTGGAAAATCAGCTTTGATCACAGAAAGAAATTCTATTTTAAAGTATATTAAAATACGAACTGTTATTTTAAATTGTAATAATATTTCATAATATTACTGAGTTTTTTTTTCTGTATTTTTGATCAAGTAAATGCAGCCATGATAAGCAGAAGAGATTTCTTTAAAAACATTCTTACCAATCCCAAACTTTTGAACAGTGTTTCTTTTTTTTTTTTTGAATTTTATTCAGATAGCTCACCCCTAAAGTGTACCATGTTTTATTTTACATTGGTGACGTGTATTAAAATGACTTGCCTTGACTAAGCGAGGGTGATTTCACATATTACACATTTAACAGTTTCCACTCTCGACCCTTGACACTCTTCACACCCTTGAGTCATTTGCAGTGGCTATTTCCTCACTCTCACATTTAAATATTTCCTGTTGTGTGTTTAAATGTCTGTTAAAGCATCAGGATAAGATCAGTAGGAAGTACTTTATTTGATTGTCAGCTGTGAACCAGAATGCACTGGGAGTGACTGACTTGGTTCACAGAATCCTCGACTTTAAACATTTGCCCTCATTTGTCTCAAACACACACACACACACACATGCTCGGTTGCTGGAATGTGGTTTGTCAGGAACTGAATATTAAAATTAGCGCTTGTTGTTGGCTATTCCTGTAACTATGTCATAATAGACTGCAAACTCACCTTATCTCTGATTGAAACATCTGAAATTTGAAGTTCAGTGACTGATAACTAAATCTGTGCTACCGTATTTGATACCGTATTTGCTCACTTTGAAATGCATTTACTGCAGGGAAGTTGTAAGTTAGGAGTTTCCAATCATGTTACTGAAGTATTGGAGATGGTTATTACAGCAAGCATCTCTGGAAACTCCATTCAGAGTTCAGCAGTTGTTTTCACAACTAATGGGCTGCTTCACTGTGAGGAATCTGACACCATTAGGATGGCATTCCAGGAACTGAACAGGACAAGAAGGTCCTCTTTTTCTTTCTAGGAGTGCAAAAACAGAATAGCCATTTCAGAGAAAACAAGAACATTTGCTAACACACAAATTTTCATTTTTATGTTCTGACAGAAAACAAATCTGAAACCAGTTAATAAGACTTCTTGGAAGACTAAGTCAATACATGATTTATGCTCTATTTTTGGCTTTCAGTATTAAAACAAATGGGGTCTCTTGAACTGAGGGAAGAGTATTGCCTTCCATTAGCTTTTCCTGTGTTTTGTTGAACAGTAAAAACTGATATTTTGAAGTATTACAAGATAAAATAAGTTTTCTTCTGTAACTAGGGCTTGAGCACTGATGGTGGTGGTTCTCCAAAATGAATCACATTTTTATGTGCCTAAACATGTTCGGAAACTCATGAAACTTTGCATACGCACCAAAAGTGGTGAAAATTTACATCTGATATGGGTTTCAGAAGTGTGTTTGTCAAAATGGCACGATAGCGCCACCTATAAACTTTCAACGAAGTGCTCCTCAAGCTATGTTTCACATACATATACGAAATTTGGTAGACACTTGTAACACCCCAATACTTACAAAAAAGTCCCTGGGTACGAAGTCCGAAACACAACAGGAAGTCTGCTATTTAGAATTTTGTCAGCAAGTTTTGTGCCGTTTTTGCCATTTTCAGGCGTTGTATTTTAAGGAGCTCCTCCTAGAGATTTATTCAGATCAACGCCAGATTTGGTCAGTGTAATCTAAAGCCCTTTGTGACATTAAATTGCGAAGATCTTGAGTTTTCGTTAAAGGGCGTGTCGGTGGCGGCCTGACAAATTTCAATGTTCGCCATAAAAGAGTAACTTGTTATAACTCAAGCATACAATGTCTGATCTGCCCCAAATTTAACATGTTTGATAAGAGTCCTGTCTTGAACACATGCCCATGGCCATATTCAGTTATGGTCATAGCGCCACCTGCTGGCAACAGGAAGTGACATGTTTTACGCTATAACGAACTTTGATGAGAGATTTAATGACATCAATATTATATTTGGTCAGTCTAATCTAAAGGCTTTTGCTGTGTTAAATTGCGAAGATCTTGAGTTTTCGTTAAAGGGCGTGTCCGTGGCGGCGTGACAAATTTTGACAGTTCACCATGTGAAAGGAAGTTGTTATAAAATACATCATACATAAGCCATACAATGTCTGATCTGCCACAAACCTTATCCATTCGATTAGAGTCCCCTGTGTGAACACATCTAAAGGCCAGTATGCAGTTATAATCATAGCGCCACCTGTTGGCAACAGGATGTCATGCTTTACACTAACTCAAACATGCCATGTTCAATATGTGACAAACTTCATATGTTTGATCAAAGTCCTGGCCTGAAAACATCTACATATGCAGTTATAGTCGTAGTGCCACCAGCTGACAGCAGGAAATTTGGCACATATAAATGACTTTGACACATTCCTCCTATATTTACCATTTTAAATGCATATTGCACACCGTTTGCTGTTTTCCTTAAGCCACCGGGTAGCGGTAAGCCCGGGTGTGAGGGCCCTTTCAATGCTGCTTGCATCTTTAATTGTCAAATGTAATTTAATCCTGTAATCAAAGCTGAATTTTCAGCATCATTTCTCTAGTCTTCAGTGAATCATTCTAATATGCTGATTTGATGCTCAAGAAACATTTCTGATTTTTATCAGTGTTGAAACACTTATGAGGTTCAATTTCATTAAGCTTATGTTGGCAAGAGACAGCAAAAGCTCAAAGGGACAAAGGTTTTCTCCTTTCATTTTCCCTTATTCTTTATTAAATTGTAATTAGTCATTCAAAAACTGTTTCTTCACATCTTACCCATTGATTATTCAGAGAACTCTTAATCTGCAGAACTCTGCGAAAAGTATTTAAACATTTAAACATGGGGAATTTCATAAATGAATAATGGTCAGATTCTCAGAAAATCTGCAGGCATAGTTTCTGTTTGAACATGTGCAACAATTTGAAAGAACAGCTTGTGTGTTGTTCTGAAGGCAGATTTCCATTCTTCATCCTTCATGATGTTTTTTCCCTTCGCCTCCTCCGGTTCCTGGCAGGCCATAACCCACCTGCTGTGCGCACCACCTACTCCTACTTACGAACTTCAAACGCTGTTTTATTTGGACACAGAAGAGTTAGCCGCTGTAATGTCCTTTCTGGACACCAGTTAGTCTTGTCTAGACATTTTGATTGCTTGTTCTAATTTAGTAGCCCCTGAGCTGCTTTATTTTTCTTCAGTGTCAGCAGCATGCCACATCATGGCGTGTCTGTTTTCTGAAAGTTTTTTTGCGGCCATGTTTAAATCAGGGTTTGTATCTTCAAGAGTCTTTCTTTATCCGTCTCTGTTGTCAAACCTCTCGCGGATGTTGTGGTTTCATGTCTCAGAGACAATGTTCTCTTCTCCACTGAGGTTGTGGTTTATAAAAAGAGGTTGTTTTTTTTTTTTTTTCTAAAATAAATGTCGCATTTGTTTTCTTTAAGAGAGCGCTTTTGTCTCTTTCCTTTTATACCCTCGATTTGTTGCGCGCTGAATTGTGTCAGTGCTTGAGTGAGGACTAAGAGGTCAACCCGAGTATGCGTGTTACACTTTGTTCGAGTCTCTCGGTACTGCAATGCAAAACTTGGTCTAGCTGCAGCCAAACTGGAACAGAAGTGTTCTATTTCCAGAGGAGAGAAGTGGGTCGTTTCCTTCTGCTGAAATGATGTCCATTAGACTCTCACCTGTGGTCAGTCTGAAATAAAGAACTGACATAGAGTACATATTGTAGTCCAGACCAGCTCATTCAAGTCATAACCAAGACCAGAATATGGTTGAATCCAAAGCAAGACTGGGTTTACATGCTCCCGAGTCCATGACAAGGCCAAGTTCATGAGAAGCTGGGGCCTGTTTCAAAAACTCTGAGTTTGAACTTGACTTACCTTGAAACTCTGAGTTTTCAGTTTCAGAACAGCTGAATTGTTAGTTCAGTCCACTCTGAGTTTAGCGTGTGCACCATGACTATGAAAAGCCATGTTCAGTGGAGCTCCGAAATTATGATTCGCCATGTCAACAGCTTTAATTCATAATTACTGTTATAATGTCATAGGCAGAATGGTAAGTTATTGAACTAAAATTAATTTTAATGGCATCCCACAGGCAAAAGAAAAAAAAAAACAGCTGAAAATGAAATATAAAAACATAATTCAATCAGGTAAAGCTTTAAGCATACTGTAAAAGGTTCATGGGTGTAGGCTACATGACTTTACTAACATTTAACATATTAAAGGGGTGCTAGCATGCTTTTTCACTTTTTGAATTTTAGTCAGTGTATGGTGTGTATCTTTGGGCATAAAAAAGATCTACAAAGTTACACATCTCAAAGTCAACTCCAAAGGTAGATATTTCGTTTTTAAAAAATCCTTTTTCAAGAACTACATGAACGGCTCTTTCGGACTATAGCGTTTGTTTTTCGCATGCAATGATGTCACAACACGGCCCATTAGAATATCATCAAATTAAATCCCGCCTACGGATATTTGAATTATTGGGAGGTGTGTAGGGACGAGGTGGGGATTAACCTAACTTTAGCGATGCAGCGTGGAGAGCCACTTTAACGAGCCGTAGTGTGGCAGATATAAACACAAGCATTGACTAGAGTGGCCACTTCAGAGCTGTAACGTGCCTCAGACGTGTGCAGTACAGGGGGTTGAAACACATGCCGAAGCCGCAATCTACTCCGGTTGCCGTATCGGAGCCGTAACGCGCTGCAGACGTGTGCAGTGTGTGGTAAGAGATTTATTCATCATACAGTGTAGATAGCTTCATGTTTTTTAAAATGCATAAACTTGCACTAAACTAGGCTAGGCTAATCAGTGATGATGTTCTTTGATAATGTTAGGCTGCTTTTAGCCTTATGCTGAAGCTGGTTTCGGGCAATGAAATGGAGTATGTAAATAATTAAATAAATTAAATAAATTAAACACTGCTGTAGCTTATTATTTACTCACCCTCATGCATCCTAGGTGTATTTGACTTCCTTCTGTCAGACGAATGCAATCGGAGTTATGTTAAAATTTATCCTGCCACTCCCAAGCTTTAGAATGGCATAGATGAGTGTTTCTTTTCATCAGTCCAAAACAAGTCCAATAAAGTGCATCCATCCATAATAAAAAGTGCCTCACATGGCTCCGGGGGGTCAATAAAGGCCTCCTGTAGTGAATCGATGCGTTTTAAAATAAAAATATATATATTTAAAACGTAAGAATCACTTTAATCTAGTTTGCGCTAACAGTTGTACACTGAACTTGCTGCTTTGACAAGGGATGAGGCAGTACTGAAACACTGTCTAAGCTGTTCACCAATCGCAATGCAGTGGGACAGCTAACCAATCACAACACATTTCGTTTTTCGGAAGGCGGGCCTTCATTAAACCCAGAACTAATCGAGCCATTTATGCCAGGCTGGGAGAAATGTACTGTAATAATGTCAATTATGTGAAAAATAATGCATTTTTCGAACCACCAAGCATGAAAGCATGTTCTAGTACACTCCCAAAACTTTGTAAAAGAGCATAATAGGACCCCTTTAAATAAATATCATTCAGTGTCTATTTTAATGTGTAGCAGCTTTTTCCATAGTCTAATGCTCTTTTCACATAAATAAATGTTCTCTAATCCAAACTGTTGCGTTTCTTAGAGTAATGAAATTATCAATTGACTTCTGCTCAGTCAACAGCAAGAAGTTTGCAAAATAATGAAGAACAGATGAAGAGGAGATGGCCAAAATACCAAGTATTGGAAGAATATTAAAATCCAACAGGAAATAGAATAACTGTTGCTTTTGTGTTTGTAGGAATAGGAAATAAGCATGAGCAAATAAATTTAACATCTGTGGTGGTAGTTATGGTATACTTGTGTGTGACAATGCTGTCACACACAAACTGTTATCATTTACATGTGTGGAGCATCTTAAACTCCATCTCTGCATGTTGTTGTGAGTTTGGGTTTATTACAATGATCATCTGGGAATGCAACGTGCACTATTTCATCAGATTTGTAAAGTAAATAATTTATAAACCTACGCAAACACAGAAGAATACATCAGTATCTTTCTCAGCATGCTAACTGTTCATCGTGATTTCAAAATTTAGTTTAAAAGTTTAAAATCCTTACTTTGATGTCCACATAGGCTATTCAAGAAATTACGGTGACTGTAGCTTTTCTATCATAAAAGAATGGCCAAATATTAAAGATTAAGTGGACGTTTTAATTAAATGTTGAGTCAATATTAAGCAAGGATTAGATTGTGCAGTAAAGTGTAAATACAATCACCAGGCTGTTGGCACCCTCTGTAGGCATTTGTTATAATGCGTAATGTACATTAGCTCTATTGTTTATAAAACATTATGCATTTTAATAATTTTGTTTAATAAAACTATATGATTACTTGCTTTTGATACTTTATTTTAACTAATTATTATTGCCTCATTGCTATTCTATATGGATTTAAGTAATTTTAAAAGCTATTGTTCACTTAGGTCTGCTTTTATTGCTACAAAAATTAATCGAATCGAATTAATTACTCGATTAATCGGCAGAATAATCGACAAGTTACTCAATTACCAAAAAATTCGTTAGTGACGGCCCTTTTTCAGGGTTAACATACTCAGAATTTTCACTTAACCTCCTTTCTGAAACAGGCCTCTGGTCTCAACTATAACATTGGTTTTGGTTACAAGATTTTTAACTACTACACTTAGTTGGAGGTGATCATCCAATCTCTGCATCTGGTCTGAGGTCATTCATGTGTTGTTTTTTTTTTTTTTTTTTTCAAAGAAGATAGCAGAATAGCTTCTGAATTGGCTGTTTTGAGACCTCTCCGGAATTAACATGGTCAATCCATCTGCTTTGTTTGGCACGAGTGTTAGTAAAAGTGTCATCCGGTGAAACTCTCTCACGCGCCAATGTGGTTGGACTCACAGTGACTCGTCAGTGCTTCTGGTACTTTCATTATTACTGGACATGTGTTTGCAGGTCTGTCCCTGATTCTCAATTCTCAAAGTTGTTTAATCTACTCAACTAGTTTGAACTAGTGCCTACTAAAAGTTTACTGCAAATTGGCTACAGAGTTCCACCTGGTCATCTCTTTGCAGAAAACTTTTTGTGTTTGGTTTTCAGCAAGAGTTCTGGTGTTAAAAGAACTATCCTTCAAAGGGATAGTTCATCTGAAAAAAAAACTTCTGTCATTAATTACTCACCCTCATTTCATACCAAACTTGTAAGACCTTCGTTCATCTTCGGAAAACAAATTAAGATATTTTTGATGAAATCCGAAACCCTTTCTGACCCTGCATAGACAGCAACACAACTGACAGGTTCAAGGCCCGGAAAGTTAGTAAGGACATCATTAAAATAGTCCATGTGACATCAGTGGTTCAACTGTAAATTTATGAAGCTACAAGATTTTTTTGTGTGCAAAGAAAACAGAAATAGCTTCTGATCTGTCTGTGCATGTTCATGTGTTTCATGAGTGTTTGAACTTTTGAAATCTAGTGTGTGTGGAAAAGTCATTGAACTGTATTTTTTAAAAAGGTTGCGAACTCTACAATACACTAACATAAGCAGCAGTGCTATCATTTTAACCCATCCCATCTCACCGTGCTCCAAACCTATTAAACCTATGCTCTCAGTATACGTCTAATCTGCGCACACAGCAGTGATCCAGGCTGCCAGTTCGGCACAGACCGCGGGGAGCGGATGAAGGGAATTCTGATGAGCGTGTGCCAATGATGCATCTGGTTCTGGCACTGGGTTCAGTACACTTAATTAAACTCCAATGCCCTGGCAGTGGACTCTGTGTATCAGGCTCCTCTTGGCAGTGTGCCATGGGATACGGCTAATCCCCAGCAGAGTGTCCACCACCCAGCTAATTGGCTCAAGAAGATATCCGTGACTGCGTTAGACATGTCCTCACCTGTTCCTTGTCTTTTTTCTACTTGCTATTATAGCATATTGGTGGGATATAGTGGAATATACAATCATCACATAAACAAAAGTTAGGAGAAGTTACTTTTTTTTTTTTTCTTCTTGCAGCTCTCTGATTTCAGAGAGGCGGGTCCAATTATGCTTTTGGATTTAGCTTTTTCCACTCTCTTAAAACAGACCATATCCAGAGCTTTCTTTACCATGCAAGTGGCATCATATGTCATTTTCTCCATTTATTTTTCGCTTGCACCTCTGCAAAGGTGGTTTTTACCACTTTTAGCGCTTAGCCTCCATTTCCATCTATTTCGCACTTCTTTTCTTGCTTTAAGTGACACCAAATTACAGCAAACCGCTCTTTTTAAGACTTTTTCGGATGTTCAAGGCAAACCCCCCCCACTGGGAAATTAGGGATTAGCTTTTTCGTTTACTGCCAGAATTTTAATGCTGGCCCTATACACATGGACTACTA
This sequence comes from Cirrhinus mrigala, assembly GCA_036247105.1. Lineage (NCBI taxonomy): Eukaryota > Metazoa > Chordata > Actinopteri > Cypriniformes > Cyprinidae > Cirrhinus > Cirrhinus mrigala. Next base: position 31,392,754 of record CM070029.1, read on the forward strand.
CCCCTCCACTTCCATTTCCTCAATGGGTGCTTTTAAAAAAAAAAAAAAAAATAGTACTTTCCTTATCCTCTTTTTCACTTGTGTTGTGTTCGGTTCATCTTTGAAGAAATGTAAGAGGATGAAGATGATCCTCTGGTGCTGGTGACTCATGCCCTTGAGTTGAGGCTTATTATATGGGTTTATTAAGGTCTTCCAGACTGTGTTTGATGCCTTGTGTCTCGGTTAGAAATCTGATTCACTGAATTCACTGAAACATTCCGAATCAGCCTCACTGATTCATTTAAAGGAATAGTTTACCCAAAAATGAAAATTACCCCATGATTTACTCACCCTCAAGCCATCCTACACTGTAAAAAACAATTTGAGTCAACTTTAAATAATTTGTTACCTGGCTGCCTTGAAAATTTTAAGTTCAGTCAACTCAAAAAAGTTTGGTCAACTTGAAATGTTAAGTTGTGCTAAGTGACAACTTGTATATTTGAGTTGATTCAACTTAAAATTTTAAGGCAGTTTAACAAACCAAATTTTTAGTTTAGTCAACTCAAATATCTACTTTCTGACTTGGTACAACTTAACATTTCAAGTTGACTAAACTTATTTGAGTTGACTGAACGTAAAATTTTAAGGCAGCAGCGTAACAGTGTAGGTGTATATGGCTTTCTTTCAGACAAATACAATTGGAATTATATCCTGGCTCTTTCAAGCTTTATAATGGGAGTGAATGGGTGTTGACATTTTAAGGTCCAATAAAGTGCATCCATCCATCATAAAAAGTACTCCACATGAATAAAAGGCCTTTTGAAGTGAATCGATACGTTTGCGTAAGAAAAACATCCGGTAACACTTTAGTATAGGGACCAATTCACATTGTTAACTAGCTACTTGTTAGCATGCATATTACTAGCATATTGGCTGTTTATTAGTGCTTATAAAGCACATATTCTGCATAACCATATTCCACATCCCTAATCTTACCGAGGACCTAAACTTAAGAACTACCTCACTAACTATTTACAAGCAGTAAATTAGGAGTTTATTACTGCAAAAGTTGTGGTTTATGGTTTGTGAATTCCAAGAACTGGACCTTAAAATAAAGTGTGACCAAATATCCATTTTAAAACATTATAAACCATGATCTCTGGCTTCTTCTAACTGTTGTATGCACATTCACACGTACACCTAGGATGGCTTGAGGGTGAGTAAATCATGTAATTTTTATTTTTGGGTGAGCTGAAATAGCCTTTAAGGTCACTAACATATTACCTTGTCTTTTTATCAAAATATATATTTTTGGCTTTTCATCACTATTTTTCTACTCTATATAAGTGTGTTTTATAGCTTTATATTAGCTATAATATGTTGCATTTAGTGTATTTGGTTTTGTTTGTTTAATGCTGTCAACCTTATTGAGATTCTTGTTGTGCCAGACGCTATAAATATTTCTGTACAAATTAAGTTCACCATCTGGTAGTTTACTAAAACAGTTATATCTGGTCCTCAAATCTGAGCAGTGCTGACAGTCTGTGATGGTGGGGATTTTTTAAAGTGACTCTTTAACAAGTGACTGTCATTATGAGTGAGTCACTGAATCACTTGATCAGACATTTAAAAAATGCTGATTCATTCAGAAACTAAACAAATGACTGTCTTTGATTTGTTTTATTGAATTGGTCATTTAACTGTTTCATTCAAAAACGCTGATTTATTCAGAAAGGGCACACCACAGAATCACACTTAACTTGAAGGAGTAAATGAAAACAAATGAGGCTATTCAGACACTGAGTGCACCGGAAGGCAGGGGTGTTGAAATAATTGTGACGCATCATGATGCATCGTGGTATTGAATCGAATCGAATCGAATCATTGAAATAACGGTTATTCAATCAAATTAGTTTGTTCAGGCTGTGTAAGAATCATTTGACTCCAGGCTATCTGGCAAGCTCCAGTAGTAATTAAACATATCTTAAAATCACGCATGAAAACTAGTCAAATTTTGGACGTAAACATTTTGGAATATACATTTAAAATCACACAAGTGTGAGATTTCGTTCAGTTGAAGGAATTTATTTAATGCTGTTTTTTTCAGTGCATTTTGGTGGTTCTCTAGCTGTTGAGCTGTACACTGTTGTAGAAGTGCATTATGGGATTGAATGAGTGAACTCTGGAAAATGCCCACAATGTTTTCAGACGCCACTACAAATGGCTGCTCGCTCAAATAGTGCATTATATAGGGCCCTATGATTTCCATGATGTGGAAAATGCAGATGGAATTGTGGGATCCGGTCATAAAAATGGAATTTACTGTATAACGTTGAACGGAATTTGCCAAATTTTGGATGAATAAATCAAAAGTAGGTCAGTACACTAAACACGATATGGACTAACGTCTGTGAATATTAAGCCAGAAAAAGACTTTAAATATGGATCCTGCATGTTTTGTGTGTCTCTGTGTCAACGAATGGCGCAGACGCACAGTTTCGTTTACTGAAGCACGTGTGATTTTTGCAGTGTTTTGAGCCTCTGATGCCTCTAGAACTGCTCTGAGAGTCACTTCATGAGCATTTTACCATTTTAATTGGAGCAAATACTCTCAGCATATCATATACAAACAGAAACTTAAACTTCTTCACAGCAACCTGTCAAAATAACAGTTTGGTTTAACTTGAAAAAAACTATATTTCTATGACTTAATGTAATGAAAGTACTCCTCTAATAATAAAATTATTGTTAAAACCTTATTTTTTAAGGAATGTTTAGCGGAAAAAATGTTAATACACAACACATATTTAATCGTTGTATTGGGTTTGTAAACATATTTAACACATATAAATACACAACACAGTATTTCTTAAAAAAATATGTATTTTTTTTTTTAATAAAATCAATTAATTAGAGAAGCTTTTGATTATTACATTTAATGAAACCATTGAAATGGAATCCATAAAAATGAATGGAAAACACAGAATTTAGAGAAAAAATTAAACTTTATTTATTTATTTTTTGGTTAAACTTTTAATAAATTGCTGTTAATTTGTGTACATTTCATGGTTTCAATTAATTAGACATGCTTTTTGATGAATAAAATGTAATGTAATTATTAAAGCAGAGTCTAGAAAAATTAAAATGCAAAAATATGAAATTTGGAAAAAAAAAAAGGAATTTTGGGGGGAAAAAAAGCCTATCTAAGGTTGTGGGGTAATTTCCGACAGAGCTTGGGTGTTGGAGATGCACAATAGTTAATTTTCCGTGACTACACTGCGAACTTTTTTCATTGTTGAAGCAAAAACAGATAAGGTAACTGCAATACTGTGTTTAAAGGGTAAGTTTGACAAAAGTAGTACAAGAATATTTACTTCTTGTTTACTAAACTTTTGTATAAAAGCAAAATCACATGCATGCAATTATATTGCTTAAATGTGTTTAAAAATATATCAAACAGAGATTTATATCTCCTAAAATAACCTCATAAATATCTTGCGGTTTCAAAAGACTATGTTGACTGCAGCCGAACTAGGCTACTTTAAATTACGAGTAACCGTAGCTTGACAAACTGCAGTTTTAAAGTCTCTTCCCAGTACTGAAACCACCATATGCGGTTTTCCCACATGCAGTGCTTTTTTCCGTAATGGCTTAAATGTTGACATTATGAGAGCTGTTATGTAAGGTGCCTCTCTCTGTCTGTTCATTATTTTAATCCGAGTCCTGAATGGATGTGCTTCCCTGCCGGCTTCCAGTCAGAGATGTGCTCAGTGGGGCTGAAGCTGGCTGCGGGCAGAGCTCTGGGCATTTATGCCAACTCAAGCCTCCTTTCCTTTAAAGTCGCCCGGTCTCCTAATATATTCTGATGGGCTGATCTTTTCACTGAGGAAATATGCTGCAAGGTCATGGGGCCACAGATGTCTGTGTGCGCAAAGGTGGTGATCATTTGCATCATGAAGTGTAGTCTTCTGGGTGATGGGAATGGCAGTGAATATACTGGCTATGAATAGTGCTTACTGACCGTCAATCTGCATTTTGCATTATATTCCTAACGTTTTCTTTTTTAAGTTATTTTGGTGGTTTATTGTGTTCCAATATATTCTATGGAATCTCTTTCCCCCGCCCTTCTGCGTTTCCCACCGTTTCCAAAGTGTACTAGAACTACTCCAAGAATTCAATTTTGCTGCACAGCATGCTGGGTAGACGTCTCTCTTTCTCCCTCCTCATTTTAGTGGTGGAGATGCATTGTTATTAAAGCATGGCATCAGAGCTGCTTAATTTTACGTGCCGTTTTGTGGACTCAAACGATTATGTGGTTTGTACTTTTTGTGGGATAGAAAATAGTCTTTGTGTAGAACAGCAGTGTCATGGTGGAGGCTTCATGGGGTCGATCCGTTCGCCGGCCAGACCCTTTTCTGCACTCCAGTTGCCATGGTGCTATCACAATACAGCCCAGTGGGCCGGAGATGCCCATTTTGGTGGAGCATGATGTCAGATTTAGTTGAAAGATATTTCTTTATCTTTCTTTATTATGATGTGCTGTATTGGGAGGGGGAAGGTGTTACATAATTAGACGAAATGCTAAAAAAACAGCATTAAAATTAAAATGTGTATTTTTAAAGGGGTCATCGGATGCAAAGTTCCCTTTTACATGTTGTTTGAACATTAATGTGTGTTGGCAGTGTATGTACAAATCTACCCTGTAATGATAAAAATCCATGCAGTGGTTTTTAATTAATCTGTAAAAATAATATCCCCTTTTTCAAATCAAGCCAGTCTCACACAGACAGAGGCCGCTTCCACGATAGTTGATTGACATGAGTGTCTTACCTCAGACCTACCTTAAATCAGCTGTAACAGTCCGACCTCCATTGTTTCGATGCCGGAGCAGGGATGTAAATTAGACAAGAATATCTCAAAAGGAGCGATTGAGGTGTTGTGTTGCTGGATGTAACAAATAATGAACATAGTGGTCGTCATTTACTCCCGACATCTGAGCCGCTGAAGATGCAGTGGATTACATTTGTTTGTGAACGGAATGCGCCTCCCGATCTACATATATCTGTCTATGTTCGCGCAAATCATTCATGATCCAGCTTCACTTACAGCAGAAGTGAGTATAAGGGTTTTTTATGAATCTCTGCGATCACCTTTCCTACTAACGTGCTAGTTAGCAAGTTTCGCGGCTAAACACGCTAAACGCAGCTAAAGTAAACAGGCCCGTCACTCCACAGAGAGAAGAGAGGGGCGGGGCGAGCAGAGCTCATTCGCATTTAAAGAAACAATCCATCAGAATGAGATGATTTTTGCAGAGCTGATTTTGGCAAGGTAAAAAGGGTGTTGGTTTACAAAACCATTGAGAATTTTTAACCAAAGTATATTATAGACTTTTCATTAAGACCCTAAAGAATCGTATCAACTTATGGAAAATGGGCATCCGACGACCCCTTTAAAATAATTTAATCTATTTATTTAGTCATTTATTTATTCATTCAATTTTGTACTGACAGTGGACTGTATTTCTGTATTCAGTGTCAGTGGCGACTGCAACTTCTGGTGCAGCACAATGTAAGGAAACGGAGAGAAGATTAGAACGAAATTAAATCTTGAGGAAGTGTAACATGACAGGGCAAAGCAATACTGATAGATTCACCTTCACGATAAAGGTAAAATGAAAATTGGCATTAATTGCTCACCTTCATGTCGTTCCAAACCGTAAGACCTTCATTCATCTTTAGAACCCAAATTAAGATATTTTTGATGAAATTCAAGAGCTTTCTGGCCCTGCATAGACAGCAATGCTGTTATCAAGAGTTATTAGAAATATGATAGAAATATGAGTTTTCATACCACAGCACTGTAAAAAATGCAACTGCATATTTCCTAGTTTACAAGACATTTTGAGTCTCAAATACTAAAAAATGCTATTTTCTTGAAATTACAGAAAAACCCTTGTCAGACCGACAAAACTTTCCCAACTAGTAAAACACAGTTGTCCAAACAAAGAATTTCATATTTTTTAAATGTCAAGGCTTTGTGAGTTCCCAGCATGCATTGCAGCATGACTAAATTCGGCAGTTACTGTTATAGGATTATTGTTTTGCAGTTTGCTGACCAATTTTTTGTTGTTGTTTTGTCATTATTGTCATTGTAAGAAGAGTCTTATGTAGCGAAACGATCGGTTATTTTCTAAAAAAAAAAAAAAAAAAAAAAAAAAAAAAGTACAATTTTGATGGATGAGGAGAAAATGAGATGGGAGTTTTTCACCATACCCTAACTGTCATGAACAGGAATACACAGAGTTCATGCAGAGCTAGACCAAGATGAGCATTTGCGGTTAAAAAGTATATAAATTGTACTTTTTTTTTTTTTTTTTTTAAGAAAATAACTGATCGGTTTGCTAGATAAGACACTTATTCCTCGGCTGGGATCGTTTAGAGCCATTTGAAGCTGCATTTAAACTACATTTTGAAAGTTCAAACTCACAGGCTCCTTAGATATCCATTATATGGAGGAAAATCCTGAAATGTTTTCCTCAAAAAAACGTAATTTCTTTACGACTGAAGAAAGAAAGACAGTGAACATCTTGGATGACAAGGGTGTGAGTAAATTATCTGTAATTTTTTTTTTTTTGATCTGGAAGTGGACTTCTTTTACAAACCCAATACAATGCAAGTATAAAATATTTAATGAAGCTGAAATTTTTTATGGAGAGCTTGTCTAAACAGGCCAGTAAGAGACCATTAACTACTCCTCATCCTTTTAATTACACAAATGTCTTGTTAAAAATGTCCACAAATTGATGAAACTGATCTGAGATCAGGTAAAAACTGTTGACACTGGTAAAATGGTTCGTCACTGGTGGGTGATCTCAATGAACTTGAGATTCATGAGTTTACAGAGATTATTGCACCCCCAAACCCCCCCCCCCCCCCCCCCCCAGGAACGGCAAGCTAGTGAAATTTTGAAACTTTTTGAAACAATGATGCCGTAATGATGCCTCGTTTACTGAAATCATGTTACTTTGGTAGTTTAATACACGCTCTGATCCACTGTTTCAGAACAAATGATTTGTAAAAGTTTTGAAGCTTCATTAAAGGGGTCATCGGATGCAAAGTTCACTTTTTCATGTTGTTTGAACATTAATGTGTGTTGGCAGTGTATGTACAAATCTACCCTATAATGATACAAATCCATGCAGTGGTTTTTAATTAATCTGTAAAAATAATATCCCCTTTTTCAAATCAAGCCATTCTCACACAGACAGAGGCCGCTCCCATAATAGTTGATTGACATGAGCGTCTTACCTCAGACCCGCCCTAAATCAGCTGTAACAGTCCGACCTCCATTGTTTCGATGCCGGTGCAAGGATGTAAATTAGACAAGAATATCTCCGAGGTGTTGTGTTGCTGGATGTAATAATGAACATAGTGGTCGTCATTTACTCCCGACATCTGAGCCGCTGAAGATGCAGTGGATTACATTTGTTTGTGAAGGGAATGCGCCTCCCGATCTACACATATCCGTATATGTTCGCGCAAATCATTCGTGATCCAGCTTCACTTACAACAGAAGTGAGTATAAGGATTTTTTTTATGAATCTCTGCAATCACCTTTCTTAATAACATGCTAGTTATAGGAAGTTTCGTGGCTAAATGCGCTAAATACAGCTAAAGTAAACAAGCTCGTCTTTCCACAGAGAGAAGAGAGGGGCGGGGCGAGCAGAGCTCATTTGCATTTAAAGGAACAACCCCTTAGAATGAGATGATTTTTGCAGAGCTGATTTTGACAAGGTAAAAAGGGTGTTGTTTTACACAACCATTGAGAATTTTTAACCAAAGTAATATTATAGACTTTTCATCAAAAGAATCATATCAACTTGTGGAAAATGGGCATCTGTTACCCCTTTAAGCAGTGCTTAGAAATCACCAATTGACTTTGGCTAAACACAGTATCTACTGAGAAGAACCAAAAAACTAGTGTTGAGAGAACTCAAAAGTCTTACTGCATCAAGCTGCCCTATTTTTTGTGTTCTCAGCTACTTTGTACAGTGAGTCACATTTTAGTGGAAATACAAATACAGTCAGAATGCATAATTTTTTGAAACTTTTCCTATTCCAGTACAGTCTGCCACGTTGCTCTGGATTTATTTATTTTTTTAATTAATTATTATTATTTTTTTTACTTTGAGCAACTGACAATGATATGTTATTCCCATAATCAAGTGCATTTAATTTATTATCTGTTTCTATGGAACCAGAGGTTCTAACAGCACCTGCTGTTGGAGGGGCTTCCATTATTGCCTGTTTCTCTCATTGATGGCGATCTTGGCTATAAAGTTTTTGGCTTGTATTGAAAACTGAGGGTTTGGAAACTCACTACAAAAAAAAAAATCACTACAAGCAATTGTTTGTGTAATGCTGTTTGTTGCATTTTTTTTTTAACGTACCCTTGCAAAAAAAAAAAAGGGAAAACCCTCTTTGCCACAAGCTTTGGTTGGCAGTTTGCCTCAGGGGTTTACCCATTTTTGCAATGGTAATGCAATAACTTGGCCTGCTACTTTTCAGAGAAGCAAAATACTTCCTCAACATAGGTAATGTATCATTCCCGCAGTGTTTCATTCTGTGTGTTTTGCCGTTTGCTTCTTTAGGATGTTAATGATACTACATTATGAATTCCATCTGAAACCAGAGTGGACTTTTATAAACCAACATTGGTCTGTCACTTCCCATCTGATCCTGAAACAAGACTGCCACAGAGTAGTTAGTCATAACTGTTTTTCTTTTAATCATATTTTTTATGTTTTGATGACTTTTAAGTTTTAAAATAAGTTTTTGGAGAATGAAATGTCAAAATCTGGTTGAAATAATGTTACATTGTCATTCAGTGTAACACAATGTTTATGTAAAAAATCAAAAACATGCTTATTCTGACTTGTACGTATTAAAATATATAAAAGAATAAGGGAACATTAAGTTTTATTGTGTTTTAAATGAGTAAAAAATTCTTACTGACAAATGCAAAACCTAGGATAGTGGCAAATTTTAAAAATGTAGCATTACAACTAATTAGTATTTGGGGTGAAAGTAATTTGTCTTTTAAATTGATTTTTGTTGTAAATTGCCTGACAAGGTTGTTACACTGAATGACATTTTAGTGCATGTCTTCTGTAAATTAAGGAGAAATGTATGATAACAAAAACAAAAATGCAATTAAATTAAACAAAACTTAATTTTTCTTTTCAATTTAAAGCAGTATTACACTGATTTTTTTTTTTTTATGCTTAAACTTTTTTCCGTCTTTGACCCATATATATCTGTATATCTATCTATCTATCTATCTATCTATCTATCTATCTGTCTATCTATATATGTGTATTTATAAATACATTTTTTTTATTTTATTTTATTTTATTTTATATAAAATTTTTATTAAATGTAATAAAGAAAATTATGTTTTTTGGGGGAAGTCTGTTCACCAAGGCTGCATTTATTTGATCAGACAGTAAAACAATAATATTGTGAAATATATTTACAAATTAAAATAACTGTTTTCTATGTGAATATATATTAAAATGCAATTTATTCCTGTAATGTAAAGCTGATTTTTCAGCATCATTACTCCAGTCTGCAGTGTCACATGATCCCTCAGAAATCATTATAATATGCTGATTTGCTGCTCATGAAACATTTTTTATTATCAGAGTTGAAAACCGTTGTGATGCTACATATTTTTGAGCAAACGGTAATAATTTCTGTAGAATTCAATAAATAGAAAGTTCAAAAGAACAGCATTTATTTGAAATAGAAATGTTTTTGTAACATAAATATCTGTACTGACACATTTTATCAGTTTCATACCAATGATTTTTGTTCTGATCTTCATTATCATTTGACCAAGTCCAAATCAGTCAAAGAAATGATCAGTGAGTGCAGGGCAGATAATGTGGGCTCATTACATCTGTGAATCAACAACACTTTTCTCTGCTCGTGCGGGTTTTTTTTTTTCGCGCTCTCTGTATGCTGTTTCCTGGTTGTCGGTATGGAGCGATGGGAACGGCAGATAGTTGGAGTGGGAGAAAAGAAGCAGCCGAGAGAGGTGGAGCCTGCAGCACAGTTTGAGAGCCTCTCTGCTGCCGGCTTCTCCTTTCCTCTTCCTCTTTTGTCTGTGTGCTTTGTGTCTTCATTTGTGCTTCTTTGTCTTGACAGTGAGCGAGTGCATGCAGCACGTCACGTGATCGCGCTCTTCTCTTCTAGCCGCTGTCTCTGTGAATCAGGGCCTTTTCTCCTTATAGCTCCTGTATCCTATACATGCTGCAGTACACAATATGTTTACAGCTACAGCAAGAGAAACTATTCCAGTCTGATAACATATTTATGTCGGGTACAGAGCCCTAGGCTGTTATTAGTGACGCCCAGTGTGTAGAGGTTGTTGTTTTGAACAGACAAGCAGTTGTGTGTTTTGTAATTTAGTCAATTTGCAAGCACGTTGAGGGAGTTGCAGATGGTCGTGTTGAAATTAGATTTGTGTAAATGCAGCTCAGGTCATTTAATTTATTTAAAAATAGCCCTCTAAATAAATGAGGTTATCTTGAGATACCAGTGATACAAGAGCTGGAAAATAGTACCAGAATCATAGAATCTGTCCTGAATGTTTAGATTACCAAAATATTACTACATTTACCCCCTGTGTGTGTGTGTGTCTGTGTGTAATTTATTTATTCATTTCAAATTTTAAATTATACATGAACTACTAAAAAACTCGTGCAAAAAAAGTAAGTAAAAAAAAGCAAACTTTTTTCAACATTTAAAATACATATATTAGATTTGACATTATATGAAATGTATACGATTGTATAATCTGAAAATTAGCCTAACATTAAATAAAAAAAAATAGAATTTAATTAAATTCCTTTGAACTTACAACTGTATAAAACCTACATGTTCATTTTCTAAGAAAACAATATCAAAACCACATTAATATTACTCTGCTTTGTTTTTTGTTTGTTTGTTTGTTTAAAAAGAAAAAAAAAATCATTTTGCTTGCCTAAATGGCAAATATTTGAATGAAAAAGTGAGAAAAGATGGGAAAGAGACTAAATGTATTTCACAAAACTGTTTTCTTTAAAATAAAGCAAAAACAGGTTCAATTATTTTTTATATTAATAAAGATTTTTTATTTATGTCTTTACTTATTTATTTTGTCTGTTTGGAAAAAATATTTTAGAGCTTGGCATAACTAGCAGAAATGTATATTCACATCTACGTGTACAAAATATCCATTAAATTATACGATTTGTTTAATTTATATGATTTTTCCAAGTCTGGAAATCACTTTTTGATAATTTAAAAAAAAAAAAAAATAATAATAATAATATTAAAACCACATAAATATTACTCTGCAGTGTGCAAAAACAGATTAAAAAATTGTATATATATTTTTTAATTTATGCTTTTATTTATTTTGTCTGTTTGGAGAAAAAAAAAATAGAGCTTGGCATAACTAGCAAAAATGTATATTCATCAATGTACAAAATATCCATTAAATTATACGATTTACTTAATTTATATGATGTTTCCTGGTCCAGAAATCACATTTTTATAATTAAAAAAAATACATTTCTTACAAAATAATATCAAAACCACATAAATATTGCTCTGCAGTGTGCAAAACAGAGCAAAAACACATTTAAAAAAAGTATTTTTTAGTAGAGTAAAGTAGAGTTTGGCATAACTAGCAAAATATTTATATTCATAAGTGTACAAAAATATCCATTATAAGATTGCTTAATTTATATGATTTTTCCAGGTCTGGGAATGACATTTTTATAATTAAAATGTTAAGTTTTTTAACAAAACAACATCAATATATCAATAAAAATAATAATAATAATAATATTTTTGCTTGCATAAATGTTCATGCTTGAATGGAAAAAGTGCAATGAGATGGAAAAGAGAGAAAACATTTTTTTTTTTAAATTAAGCAAAAACATATTTCTTTTTTAAAAAGTGTAAGTGTAAAGCCTCAGTTAATACTCGGTTCAGAATAAACAAAACCGGGTTATTTATTTATTTATGTTTGCTACTACTACTAATAAAATACTTTTTTTTTTTTTTAAATAAATAAAAGTTTACGTATCTTCTGGGGTCTAAATGGTCCCGAATGCGTTATGAGGGTTTTAAAAGAATCTGTATCCCACACACACATTTCGCCATAATCCACATCCTGTGCTCCAGTAAAAATAAAATGATAACAGTGCTGATTTGGATCAGAAACACTCCAAGATTTACGTACACCTTATTCAAGTTGTTCCAAGCTCTGTTATCAGCAGAGGTTGTTTACATGTTTCCTACTGGTGACCTCAAACACCCGCTGCAGTCATGCAATATTGCTAGATTCACGTACGACTCACTGTTTGATTCCAAAGTCATACAAATATGTTGTGTTGATGACCAGTGAATTCAGCTCGAGCAGATTGCTTCAGGAATTCACTGTCCTGTAGGAAGGATGACGCAGAGATGTTCTGTGATGTTCATTCCCATGGCATTAGCTGCCTGATGAATCATACATTACACCAGCATTCAAAGTCCAAACCCTCACAAGGTTATCGAGGGACGGGGCCACAGTCCAGGCTTTTCTGAGCAGCCTTTAGTTGCTGTTTCTGCGTGTACAGCAACACAATGAACATGCTGGCTTTGATTCGGTGTAAATTTCTATGCTCGGTTATTTTTTTTTTTTGGTTATAGTCTGCATAGAGGTTCACAATGCTTTATCTTTCTCTGAGCCTCATTTAAGTCTTCTTTTTGGAGAGTTTTCTACACGTATAGGGCTGTATGAAATTTTTCAGTTTCTTTTTTTTTTTTTATGTTTTAATGGTTAAAATATGTAGCTGTATTAATGTATTAATCAAGAAGCATGTCTAATTCATTGAAATCATGAAACTTACACAATTTAACAGCAATTTAGTAAAAGTTGAACAAAAATTATATTCTTAAGGTACGACGGAGTTTTAGTGCCACGTTAAAAAAACAAACAAAAAAACAAATTAAGGTTACGAGAGTAAAGTGGAAATATTTTGCGAATAAAGTCGGAATTCCGAGAATAAAGTCAAACGTTTGGAAATAAAGTCAAAATTATGAGAATAAAGTCAAAATATTTTAAGAATATTCTCGTAATTTTGACTGTTTTCAAATGTTTCGACTTTATTCTTGTAATTTTGAACTTATTCTTAAAATATTTAAACTTTATTCTTGTCATTTCAACTTTATTCTCAGAATATTTCAACTTTATTGTCATATTGCTACAACTTTCTTATAATTTTGTCTTTATACTCAAAATATTACCACTATATTCTAGTATTGCTTGACTTTATTCCTGTAATTTTGACTTTATTCTTGTAATTTCGACTTTATTAAAATTCATCTTTATTTGACATTCTCAAAATATTTCAACTTTATTCTTGTAATTTCAACTTTGTTCTCAAAATATTACTATTCTCATATTGCTATGACTTTATACTTGTAATTTTGACATTCTCAAAATATTTCATCTTTATTCTTGTATTGCTACAACTTTATACACATAATTTTTTCTTTATTCTCAATATTTTAACTTTATTCTTGTAATTTCAACTTTGTTCTCAAAATATTATGACTTTATACTTGTAATTTTGGCTTTATTCTCAAAATATTACAACTTTATTCTTGTATTGCTACAACTTTATACACGTAATTTGGATTTTTTTTCTCAAAATATTACTATTGTCATATTGCTATGACTTTATACTCGTAATTTTGACTTTATTTTCAAAATATAACGACTTTATTCTTGTATTGCTACAACTTTATACACAATTTTTACTTTATTCTCAAAATATTTTAACTTTATTCTTGTAATTTCAACTTTGTTCTCAAAATATTATGACTTTATTTTTGTATTGCTATGACTTTATACTTGTAATTTTGGCTTTATTCTCAAAATATTTCAACTTTATTCTTGTATTGCTACAACTTTATACATGTAATTTTTCCTTTATTCTCAAAACATTTCAACTTTATTCTTGTAATTTCGACTTTATTCTCAAATATTATGACTTTATTCTCGTATTGCTATGACTTTATACTTGTAATTTTGGCTTTATTCTCAAAATATTACAACTTTATTCTTGTATTGCTACAACTTTATACACGTAATTTGGATTTTTTTCTCAAAATATTACTATTGTCATATTGCTATGACTTTATACTCGTAATTTTGACTTTATTTTCAAAATATAACAACTTTATTCTTGTATTGCTACAACTTTATACACATAATTTTTACTTTATTCTCAAAATATTTTAACTTTATTCTTGTAATTTCAACTTTGTTCTCAAAATATTATGACTTTATTTTTGTATTGCTATGACTTTATACTTGTAATTTTGGCTTTATTCTCAAAATATTACAACTTTATTCTTGTATTGCTACAACTTTATACATGTAATTTTGACTTTATTCTCAAATTGTTTTGACTTTTTTCTCGTATTTTTCACTTTCTCACAATAATCTTAGAATTTTTTCATTTTTTAACATGACACTAAAATGCCGTCATATTAAAGGCCATATTAAATTCTCCCCCACCCCCCTCCTCTAAATTCAGTTTTATTTATTTATTTTTTTACCAAATTCTGTTTTCCATTAATTTGCTGGATTCCATTTTAATGTTGTATGTTTTAATCTTTGTTTGACAGTATCTGGAGAGGCCCAAATGTGAACTGTGTGGACAGCACTGGATACACACCTCTACACCACGCTGCTTTAAATGGACACAGGTAAGTCCTGTCACCTGATGACCTTTGACCCCAAGGATATTTTTAGTTTTGTTTATTTAAATGTGCTTTTATCTTGAAATAACACACATAACTGTATATGTGTCTCTCTGTGTTTCTCAGTGAGGTGGTGGAAGTACTTCTGAGGAACGAGGCTCTGACGAACATGGCTGATAACAAGGGCTGTTACCCTCTGCACCTGGCAGCGTGGAAGGGAGACCAGCGAATCGTCAAACTTCTCATCCATCAGGGTCCATCTCATCCCAAACTCAATGAACAGGTCTGAGCACCCAACACTGAGCAGCCTTCACCTCAGGCATATTCTGGGTCATTCACAACATAATGTCTATGGGCAGCTCTGTTCTGATGTCATTCAGGTTTATTTTATGCTATAAATAGGAGTCAGGATAAATACTGTCCATTGTACTGTAAATATGCACCATTTTAACAGCACACTATCTTTGACCATTAGTATTGGTTGTTGTTGACTTTAAATTCAGTCGTTTCTATGTAAGATGGGTTTTTTTCTGACACGTCTCAGAAATAGCTGCAGTTTATCACGAAGACTGTTGCTTCCTCCTAGAGCTTTTTCACACTGCTCTCATTTACACTTTGAGTGTGTGTGTGCAAAGATAAAGCTAAACATGAGTTCAGTGACATCTCACCCTTAATACAAGCCGCTTTCATTTACAAGTACTATTTTTGCTCGTAACACGTTTGGGTGAATTTCAAATCTTTTTTTTCTGGTGTTAAGTTGAAGATGACAGACAGTATGATCGTTTCACTTTATGTCTGCATCAGCTGCTGAAGTCTGAATCAATACAATGTCTGTGAACTTTAGGACAGTTTAGCTACAGATTAACCAAATTCAGGTGCAGAATCAATAACTACCAATATCTGAATATAAACCTTGCCATTTCCATTATGTACAAGTGTAAATGGAAATTTGGAATAAAATTCAAGGTTTTTTTTTTCTTTGACAAGATGATTTGACGTCACATGTTGAATTAAATGTACACTTCATGTGACAATAGTGCAGTGATAGATAATATGATAGATTTACATGCATGCAAGGTCAAACAATGCTTTAGCTTTCTCACAATATGCATTTAATATCACCTTATTTTCCAGCGATTCCCAAACGATTAGTTTGTAGCAGTTCTAACTTATTTAGCCAACACATTAGTTTTTTAGAATTATGAAATAACGTACAGTTGAAGTCAAAAGTTTACATACACCTTGCAGCATATGCAAAATAGTAATTATTTGACCAAAATAAGAGGGATCATACAAAATGCATGTTATTTTTTTATTTAGTACTGGCCTGAATAAGATATTTCACGTAAAAGACATTAACATATAGTCCACAAGAGAAAAAATAGTTGAATTTATGAAAATGACCCCGTTCAAAAGTTTACATACACTTGATTCTTAATACTGTGGTGTTACCTGAATGATCCACAGCTGTGCTTTTGTTTTTTTTTTTGGTTTAGTGTTAGTTCTTCATGACTCCCTTGTTTGTCCTGAACAGTTAAACTGTCTGCTGTTCTTCAGAAAAATCCTTCAGGTCCCACAAATTCTTTGGTTTTTCAGCATTTTTGTGTATTTGATCTCTTTCCAACAATGACTGTATGATTTTGAGATGCATCTTTTCACACTGAGGACAACGGAGGGACTCATATGCAACTATTACAGAAGATTCAAACACTCACTGATGCTTCAAAAGGAAAAATTATGCATTAAGAGCCAAGGGGGTGAAAACTTTTGGAATTTGAAGATCAGAGTAAATTTAACTTATTTTGTCTTCTGGAAAACATGTAAGTACCTTTTGTAGCTTCTGAAGGGCAGTACTAAATGAAAGTTGTCCAGTTGTCCTCAGCGTGAAAAGATGGATCTCAAAATGATACAGTCATTATGGGAAAGGGTTCAAATACGCAAAAATGATGAAAAACCAGAGAATTTGTGGGACCTGAAGGATTTTTCTGAAGAACAGCAGCCAGTTCAACTGTTCAGGACAAACAAGGGACTCGTGAACAACTATCACTAAATGAAAAAACACAGCTTTTGATTATTCAGGAAACAACAGAGTATTAAGAAACTTTTGAACAGGGTCATTTTTATAAATTCAACTATTATTTTATCTTGTGGACAATATATAAACGTATTTTATGTGAAATATCTTACTCAGGTCAGTGCTAAATAGAAAATAACATTCATTTTGTATGATCCTTCTTATTTTGGTAAAATAATGGACATTTTGCAGATTCTGCAAGGTGTATGTAAACTTTTGACCTCAACTGTATAAAGATGTACTTCGGAAAAGCACTAGGTTCAACTAATTGCATTTAATATACATTTATAGGTTTATAGCATTTGAAGTTGAGTTGAATTCCATTCATTTTTCACTTCATTTATTATATTCTTTTGAAGTATATTGTTTCTCTAATAAGTGCTCTTTTTAAAGGTTTGATTATTTGTCATAAGACTAAGTTAGTACTAGTCTTCCACACCAAACATAGGCATTGGATGACAATACGTATTTCAACAATGTAAACAGTATTTATCTGCAGGAAAATCACAGATTAATGACAGTGTATATCATCTTAGGACTAGCTTCAGTCTGACATTAGAAAAGTGTTTTCTACTCTCACTTGTCATTTTGTTCTTAAGCCGTTGCCTGTTTATTTCCAGCACTGTGACATCTCTCACCAAATGAAGCTGAATATTCATGTGCACCTGTACTTGCCCATTATTGTACAGGGGTGGTTTGTATTGTCTGAAATGTCCCCAGAGGAAAGCAGAAACGGCCTGTCTGCTAATGCTCTCATTTCGCATAATTTAGAGAGGCTTTCATGCATTTGTTATTCAGCAGTGATGCACTCAACATTATTCAGTAACATAATAATCACAGTTTTCTTTTAACATCTCTGTTATTGCTTGTGTACTTATTATAGCACGAAATGTCTCAAAATGAAATGAAACAGCAGCCAAAAAATGATTCATTATTAATTTGATAGTTTTTTGACTCGGTTGTTTTATTTTATTTTTTTGTCATTTCATAAGGCTGGTTTATTCTCCGTCATTTGATTGGTTGAATTGACAATGTTAAATTAATTTTTCAAATTGCTTTTAATTAATTCTAGTTGTTTTTCCACACAACTGTGAACTTTAACTGCTTTTCAGCTACGCACATACACGTTTCACGTGACGTTTATCATTCGACGGACTGTAAGCCAGCCTGCGGTTTCTTTTGCCTGTTTGATCATGTCATTCATTAACAGTGAGTCGTTGTGTTCAGTGTGTGTTCAGTGTGTGTGTGTGAGGCTGAACACATCTCCTTCCTGTTCTCTCCCTCTTCTCCCAGAGTGCTCTAGACCACACAGAGTTCAAACGCTGTGGCCCGTTTGACCCCTATATTAATGCCAAGGTGTGTACCCATGACCTCTGACCTCTGACCTGCACGCTTTACCTCCACACGCCTGGGTTTGTCGGGTTTCTGTGTCGGGACAGTGTGTCGCTTCACTCTTTCCTCATGTTTGTGAATCATGTTGGTATACGAGCGCACATATGCTGTGTATGCGTGAAGGCGTGTATTTATTAAGACGTCTGACCGCTGACAGTCTGTGCTGCGATTCTCGCTAGAGTCTGATTTATGTGTTTGCGTATGAGAGCATTTTATCATGAGCGTTTAAGCTGAAATATCAATTTTGTGAATTGCAAAAATGGTGATGGATTTCTAACAGGCTTCTCAAATGACAGGCAAGAGAAGGTATTATATTCACATTCATTTCTTTACCATATAAATGCTTGTCAGTACATTTAGCAGTGCACTTTTACAACATATTTGGATGACAGTAGAAGTATTTATGAAGTTACAAAGATGTGCTTACGCCATACTTAATGGGTCAATAAAAAGCACTCATTGCATTTAATATCAGTTTAAACTGTGATGCATTTTAAATCTATATTTCATATAGATTTTTGTATTAGGTTTTTTCAAAATGTATTTTTGGTGCAAACCCCATACAGAAACTTGCAGGGGTAAGATGATACCATAGAGAGGACCTCTTCAGACCCTCATAACTGTGTTATAATAACTATATTATTTTATATATTTATTTTATTTTATTTTTAAAGAGAAGATAATGTTAGTTCAGGCTGTAAAATGTCTTGTGGTGCAACTAAAGAAAGTTATGATATTCATCATTTTGGTGCTGCACAATTAATCGAATTTTTAATCGTGATTACAATTACAGATGCCACAATTATGTAATCGTTCAAAGGCACAATTACAAAAAAATCCACTTACATTATTTTGATTTCTTATGGCATGTGTGTGAGAGAGGGGGTGTGTGTATTTTTTTCTACAGGTTATCTTAAGGTTTTTTTTTTTTATCATTGTTTTAGTTTTTAATTATTACTTTTTTATATT
The DNA here is from genome assembly GCA_036247105.1 of Cirrhinus mrigala. NCBI lineage: Eukaryota > Metazoa > Chordata > Actinopteri > Cypriniformes > Cyprinidae > Cirrhinus > Cirrhinus mrigala. The sequence continues at coordinate 31,411,975 of CM070029.1, forward strand.
TAAAGAAGAAACTTACCTTTACCTTTTTACCCAATCATTTACATATTTGTAAATGATTTTATTTTATTTTATTTTATTTTTAAAGAGAAGATAAAATTAGTTCAGGCTGTAAAATTTCTTGTGGTGCAACTAAAGAAAGATATGATATTCATCATTTGTATAAAATACTTTTTACCTTAAACATATTTGTTTATTTTATTTTATTTTTTTCTATTTTATTTTATTTTATTTTATTTTATTTTTAAAGAGAAGATAAAGTTAGTTCAGGTTGTAAAATGTCTGTGGTGCAACTAAAGAAAGTTATGATAGTCATCATTTGTATAAAATACTTTTTACCTTAAACATATTTGTAAACTTGTTTTATTATTTTATTTTATTTTTTACACAAGGCCTAAGGAAAATGTTTTATTACTTTTGATAGTTGCAGCATGATATTTAATTGAAAATTAAATATTAAAATAAATAATTATTCAAATTATTTTTAATTATTTACAAATCAATGGTTTATATAAAATACATTTTACATTGAAAAATATATTTGAAAAAATAATTAATAATTAAGATGTTAACTGACATGCATTCAAGGTGTTACACCACATCATTACAATTTTGTTCAAAAAATATTTTTAGTAACTACTATTGTAAATAGTTTCAAAACCATATGAACCTGACACTGTACATACAAATATTATATTTCTGAGAAACTGTCACACGTTTTACTGTTTTTAACGTGTACTAAACTAATAAAGTACTTGCCTAGTAATATAAGGTAACTACAAGGGTTAAGGTTAGGTTTAAGGTTAGAACCTGGTTATTTCCCAGTTATTGTAACTACTATAAGTATATAAGTATACAAGTATTATGTACATAGCATGTACATGTGGAATAGGACTATAAAATAAAGTAAAAAAGTAAAATAATTAAATAAAGTAAAAATAAAATAAAATAAGATAAAATACTAAAAAAAAACAAAAAAAAAAAACTAATAAAACCTATTGATTTTCTTTTCTTTCTTTGTTTAATTTTTGACACACTTTATTTGTTGTCGATCTGTACACAAGCCTTTCTAGCATTTCGTCCCACTACTGAATAATCAGTCAGATGTCTTTGCAGTTTATAATGGGATAGGAGAAAACGTTTGAGCATTGAGAAACTTCACACACTTATCCTTCAGAAGGAGCTGTATTTTGTGTATTAGATGTCCCGTTGAAGCTCTCTTTCATTCAGTTGCACAGAGGGGTTTGGCAGAAGCATTAGACGGGTGTCGTATACAAGCGTTTGTGTGTTCACGTGTGTGGTGTGTCAACCAGGTTACAACTGAACAGACTGAAGTCCAAATGAATAATGCATGAGCTGACAGGAAGTGTGTGTCACTCAGGGTGTTTTGTGAGTGTGAAATGGTGTTTCTAGCATACCTGCTGTGCCACACACACACACACACACACACAGACAGACAGACACACATGCAGAGTCAAGAAGCTTTTCTGTGTAGCCGTCGGGTTGCATCAGTGTCAGGAAGCGTGTGAGGGGTGAGATAGAGACGCAGGCGGAGAGAGCTGGAGCGTAGTCATGGCAACAGTGGCTGGAGAGCTGAGGGGCCGAACCCGCCAGCACATCAACAAACACATGAGGAGAAAAATGAAGGGAAGAAAATAAATAAATAAACAGAATGCTGAATGGAGGAGAAGCCACAGTATAGATGGGTTTAGATGTTCTACAGCATAATAATAATAATAATAATAATAATAATAATAATTTTATTTATTTGTTTATTTATTTTAATTAATTTTACTCCTACAAATCCCCAAAGTGTTAAGGAGAGAAACACATAAACACACGGAAGTAGATTGTTGCAATTGTTCTTTCTAATAATAATAATAATAATAATAATAATAATAATTATTATTATTATTATTATTATGATAATAATAATCATTACTTTTACTATATATATATATATATATATATATATATATATATATATATATATATATATATATATATATATATATATATATAAACTAATAAGAATTTAACTGAAATTAAAATTAAATTAAAAGAAACTAATTCATAATATTAGTAAATAAAATTGAAATAAAAAATATGACAGATGACAAAATTTACTAAAAAATAAAGCAAAAAAAAAAAAAACTAAACAAAACAAAACAGAAAATGGTAAAAAAAAAAAAAAAAACTAAACAAACAAACAAAAAGAAAAACACAACTGACTAAAACTTCAAAATGAAATTAAAATAAAACAGGAAAATCTAAACTAATTCACTGTTACTAAATAAATAAAAATAAATAAATAAAAATGACCAAAAAATGCATAGCATGGTAAAAAGCACATGACTGACTAAAACTTAAACTGCAATTAAAATTAAAACTGGAGTAAACTAATTCACAGTATTACTAAATAAATAAATAAAATAAAATAAAAAGTGACAAAAAATATAATTAAAAAAATACTAAAAATTAGAAAAATTCAACACATTAAAATTAAAACTGAACAAACCTTAAACTATTTCACAATGTTACTAAAAGTTGTAATAGTAAATAAATAATAAAATAATATTGATAGATTCATATTCCTTATTTAACTGTAGTGCTTGTGATGACCACAACAAGCATATGCAATGCTTTCCTGTTTTATAGGGTGTTACCTACAACAAGTGTGTTCTTGTTTGAATAGCTCCCTACTGGAAAACATAATAAATTGGAAAACATATCTTGCTGAAATCATGGATGAACCTCTGTGACTTGTGTAGCTACTACTGTACCAATGTAGATGTGCCAGCAAACATAACTGTGAACAGTCAATTTAAAAAGTGTGGACAAACACTGATAATAAAAAAAAAAAAACAACCACCCTAATAGAAAATCAAACACACACTTACTCATTAATACAGCTGATCCACACTCGGTTCACCTGCCTACTATGAATCTATTTCAGGAGAGCCTTATTTAGCAAATGCATTCATCTCTACTTCCCCTTGATTATGTCTGTGGGAAACCTCTCTCTCGCTCTCAGATGACCTAGTTAGCACCGTCTGTGTGAAAACCTACAGAAAATATTGCCTTGTCATCACAATTCCCATTGAACGTTATAGGTCTATTTCGAAACCTCATTGTTTACTCTCTAAATATGCCACCACCTTCTAGAGATTTACACTAGACGGTGTTAAAAACGATTTCAGATCCCAGAACGCTGTAAGATTTGAAGTCAGGTTTTGAAGCAGATCAGAGTCTTATTCATTTTCCTTTACTGTGAATAATTCGTAGGACTCAGTCCAGCGTGAGACTCTGGAGATTTCTGTGACTTCCAGAAGCCGGCTGTGCATCACGAGCAGCGCTCTCTGTGACATTAATTGTTTAAAATCACGTTAGTTGTGTAGCGAGAACATGTTTTTTTTTCTTACTGTGAAAGCTTTTATGTGTGTGTACTAAACATCTCTGTAGAAATGCTGTGTTTGAGATGGTGTAGTGTGTGGAGGATAATGTGGAAAGCATTTGCGTTGCTTGTCCTCCAGAGAAATCACACATCTGTTCGAGTGCTCATGTATGAGGGAGATGTGTTGAGGACGCTTGACAGAGACTGAGAGACGTCTACGGTTTTACTTCTGTCATTTGAGGCTTTATTTTGGCAGCTGGCTCTGAATCTTATGAGATCTGGCAAGAACGTGTCTGGGTTGTATTTCAACCTAAAGGAAAGAGATGATGTATTATTTACTGTGTAAGAGACGATAATTAAACCCATAAGGTAAAAGAAATGCTTCATTTCATTTAAGATTGTTTGGATTTTAACCAGTGATATTTTTAGTATTATTTATGTACTGTTATAGTGTTTATTCATATTTTTGATTAGCTTTTATTTTCTATTTAAATTTTATTTTATTTTAGTCTTTTATTAATTAATTAATTAATTTATTTTAAGGCTCTCAAAAATTAATCGCGATTAATCGCATACAAAATAAAAGTTTGAGTTTGCCTAATATGTGTGTGTACTGTGTGTAATTTAATTATTAGACAAATGAACGTATATATTTAATCGAAATGTGTTTTTATTTACAAAATATTATTTATATATAATATAAATTATATATAATATTAATATTATATTAATATAAAAATAATAAACACATATACTTGTAAATATTTCTTAAATGTATACATGAATGCATTTGTATTTATAAATACATAATAATTGCACACATATATTAGGCAAACTCAAACTTTTAATTTGTATGCAATTAATCGCTTGACAGCCCTCATTTATTTATTTATTATTTTTTATTAGTGTAGTTTTAAGTTTAATTTAGGTTTTAGTCATTTTGTTTTAAACTTCTCTCAGTTTTAGGTTTTTTTTTTTTTTTTTTTTTTTTTTCATTAATTTGTTTATTTTTATTTATTTTATTATTTTTTTTAAAGTTATTTCAATATTTCTACTTTTTTATTTTATTTTAGTGTAGTTTTGTTTAGTTTAGGTTTTAATCATTTTGTTTTGTTCCTTTCTCGGTTTTAGTTGTATGAATGTATTTGTTTTATATAATATTTATATATTATATTTAGTTTAAATAAAACATTTTTCATAGAGTTTATTTATTTATATATTTATTTATTTATCTATTTATTTATTGTATGATATCTAAGTTTTGTTTTATTTTATGAAAGTGGAGTTTTGTTTAGTTTAATTTAGGTTTTCGTCGTTTTGTTTCGTACCTTTGTCAGTTTTAGTTAGTTTATTTATTTACGTATGGATGTATTTGTTTGCTTTATTTCAAGATTTTGTAGTTTGGTTTGTTTTCATCTAATATTTATATTTTATATTTATTTTAAACAAAAACAAATTTCATAGGTTTTATTTATTTATTTATTTTAAGAATTGTAAGTTTTATTTTATTTTAGTGTAGTTTTATTTATTTACTATTTATTTCAGTGTAATTTTGTATAGTTTAGTTTAGTAATTTTGTTTAGTTCCTTTGTCAGTTTAGTTAATTTATATATGTATACATGCATTTATTTATTTCGAGATTTTAAGGTTTTGTTTGTTTTTCATCTAATATTTTATTTGATATTTATTTTAGCATTTTTTTATTTACAAAAGCATTTTTTATATTTTTAGTTTTGTACAGTTTTAGTTTTTTACTTATTTAAGATTTCTACGTTTTATTTTATTTTAGTGTAGTTTTGTTAAGTTTAATTTAGGGTTTAGTAATTTTCTTTGTTCCTTTGTCAGTTTCCGTTAGTTGGTTTATGTATGTATGCATGCATGTATTTGTTTATTTCAAGATTTAAGTTTTGTTTGTTTTTCCATCTAATATGTGTATATATGTTATATTTTAGCTTATTTAACAAAAAAAAAAGTCATAGTTTTAGTTAACAGTAACATACTGAATGCAACAATATTTTTGACAATTTACCACATTTCCTTCCATTTCTGTATTGTGTATGTATAATATTAGTTGTACTGACTTGATGATTTAAATAAAATGCAATGTATTATCTTTTTATAAATATAGTAAAAATCTCCAAATAATAAACACAATATTCATTAAATGTTCATTAAATTGTTCTTAATAATTATTTAAATGATAAATTAATTAATATCCATTCAAATAAATCTTATAAACACAGGCCTCAATTCATACATAATATATAAATAATATATTTTATTTTAGTATGTGACAGATCATGAAATATCATGATTTTGTGAGATTGTCTCGTGTGTGTGTGTGTGTGTGTTCCTCTCGTGCGCTGCTCTGGTGGCAGCATCTGTTCCCACAGGCACACTCTGATGATGTAATCACCCCTCCCCCTCCCACAGGTTATGTGCCGATGATGTAATCACTATGACATCACGTGGTAGGTCAGCTTTCAGCACTGATTATCCTCACCCGTACGCATGTGCGCTGACCTGACAGGCTGCATATCATAACCCTCCTAGAGTAATCCCCACATATGTAAACACGCCAGGCTGCGTTTGTGTCTCCTGTGTCATTTTAATGCTGAATTTCATACAGTGAAATTGTGAATATGCATATGTGAAACTTGCATGTCGTGTTAATGAGCTTACGTGCTTTGTTCCCTCAGGGAGGGCACATGTGCTCACGTATGGAGTCGTGCGCTCACATACATGCGATAAGATGCGGGATGACAGTCTCTGAGCTGAGGAGTCATCGGGCTTATTAAACACGGAGAAGAGCGCGAGCGTGACGAGAAAGCTAAGCTCCGGCGGTTTGGACTCGTTTTATTAGGTTTAGTGCAGAGCTCAGGAAAGGCCATCACTGTGACAACGCTTTGGGTGGTTTACCCAAAAATCAAAACAACTGTTATTTTCTCACCCACGTGTTGTTCCAAAACTGTGTGATTTGCTTTCTTCTGTGGAGCACACAAGGAGGTATTTTGAGAAATGTGCTGGTTGCCATTTTACATGCAATTACAACAGCTTTATGGAGCCAAAAATACTATTTAAAATTTCAAAACTGCAGTTCATATGACTAGTGTACTTTCTGAAGTCATATGATAATTTTATGAGGAACAAAGGAACAGATAGTATTTATGTACTGTACAGTACATGATTTATATATGAGCAATATCACACGAGTAGCCGTGCGATATGGGTTCTGTGACACTCCACAAGCGGAGTGATACTAACGGTGAAACGGTTGGAGTTCTGTTATCACTAGAATATCACACTCCTCTCAGCCAATCAGATGTAAGCATCAGAAAGAACTGTTGAATAACCCTTTATACATATATACATTTATTCTTATTTTGAAATTAGTTATTTTCATATTTTCAGTTTTAGTTATGGTTTTACATGATTACGTGCTTTTATCATTTTAGTTCTAGTTTTAAATATTTCAATAAATTCAAGCTCGAATGAATTTTTTTTAATTCATTTTTAGTTTAATTTTAGCACTTTAACATAGTTTTTTATTTATGTTAGTTACCAGGGTAACATTTCTAATTTTGTAAAGTTAATATTAGTAAGTTTAAGTTTTCATCTAAATTTAATTTGAATTTGCTTCAGCTTATTGCTTCAGATTTATTTTTTAATAATTTTAGTTGTAATAGTAATGTTAATGATGCTGAATAAAAAAGTACAATGCAATTTCTATTTATATAGTTAATAATAATAATAATAATAATAATAATAATAATAATAATAATAATAATAATAATAATAATAATAACATGCAATAATGATAGTTACTACTATTATTATTATTATTATTATTATTATTATTACATATACTATAGTATTATATACTATTACATATATTACAATAATTTTATTAGAATGAAAATTATACAAATAAAAACTGAAGTTTTGTACATTTAGGTTTTAAAATGATTTTCTTTAATATTGTTGACAACAATACTACTACTGCTACTAATAATTATTATTATATTATTATTATTTATTAACTGTTTCTATTATTACTAATAAATGTGTTCTTTATTTATTACTTATATATTAATACATATATTACAATATTTGCTATTAGAAGGTATTATTTGGTATTGTAATTATTATTATTATTATTATTATTATTACTATATTATTATTATTATTATTATTATTAATTGTTATTAATTGTTACTATTATTAGTAAACATTTATTATTATTCTTATTTTAACTGTTACCATTGTTACTACAAACGTTTATTTCATTGTTGTTAAAAACAGCAGTATTTTTATGATTAGAATTATACAAATTAAAAAAAAAAGTTTCTATATATCTAATATGCATATTTTATTAAACATCTTTTCTTCGATCTAACTAAAATGATTAGTTTCAGTTAACAAAAACTACAAAATTTTAGGTCATTAATCGCTGGTCCATGCTACCTTGTGTTTATGAGAGAAGTAGCAATTTATTTATTTATTATTTATTTATTATTTATTTATTTATTTATTTGAGTTTCATTTAGCAGCTAAGTCTAGTACAAGTTAGCAAAACTGTTTATACCCAGGAGCTACTTTTTATCCAAAGCAACTTACAAAACAGGCAAAAAGAAGACAGTTTAGTCCAGTTGTTGTGTTTTTTTTTTTATTATTATTATTATTATTAATTTTTTTTTATTGCTATAGCAGTAGAAAGGGAGCATGATATGATGGGGAGAAGAGGGAGAAATAGAAACAACTTGCAGGACTTAAACTCACATCACATGTAGTAGAGTTTTAAATGAAAACATGTTTCATGTGATTTTCTCATCAAGTTAAGTCAAGTTAGTCCACTCCATTAGCATTTCAGAGGTAGTTCCTTTTTGGGCTTGTGAGCGCTAACATGCTCAGTCATACAGGACAAACACAAACACAATGTAGCATTTCCGTTGCGCACGTGTTGTTTTCAAAATGTCACAGGCAAATCAGCACTTTCTATGTGAAGCAGTGAAAGCTCACTTCTCCTGTCAGTCGGCCTGTCAGCGCTGGACCGGAATTAACAAGAAAATGAATGTGTTGTGTGAAGCTGGTTTTATGTTGAAAGACTTTGACCCGCTGTGGTGTCCGGTTCCTCAGCAAAGAAATGAAAAGTTGCTGACGCACAGCTCGTTCACTTGAGAAAATCTCTGAGTTCAGGAAAAGAGCGAGAGAGAGATTGTGTTTGATGAGGCGAGTCTGTTGTGTGAGATTGAGCTGAGATTGGAGGTCTGCGTCAGATGTGAGTTGAGTCCAGGTGTTTCCTTGGCCGTTCAGGATCTGTTGTGTTTGTGTTGGTGGGGATCTCACGCTCACACGGCCTGAACACAAGCTCATAGACGCTCTGAAGATGTGAGAGGCGATATTACAGGATCTGATTCTGCTGTGTGTGTTGTGGTTTTCCTTTTTTCAGTGTGAAGAATAATGGGCTTGCTGTGTTTTCGTTTTCCCGTCTGTGGGGGGGAAACGGCAGGTGTAGTTTTGTTCTCCCGTCTGTGTCCCATTGGCTCTTACTGTGACCTCTGTCTTCCTGTGTGTTTGTCTCTTTGTCTCTGTCTGCCTCTCTCTCTCTCTCTCTCTCTCTCTCTCTCTCTCTCCAAAGTCATTATTAAAAAAAAGTATAAATTATTTTGTATTATTATTGTTAGCATATCAAGAATAGCAATGATAGTAGTCATTATGAAACAATTACAAAACATGTTGTATTAATATAATTAATGATAATGAAAAATGAATTAAAAAAATGTACAAAGACATTTTTTTTTGGTGTTGTTATTATAATTATTATATGTTGGTCATATAATAATTATATTGGGAAACAATTTAATAAATAAATAAAATTTGGTATTAATATCATTAACACTGAGTTGTTATCATTCTAATAGTGACAATAATAATAATGAAAGTAAAAATATTGGATTAAAAAATGGATAAAAATCGTAAGATAAATATATTTTGTATTTATATTAAAATATTAAAAACAAACATTAATTAAATAAATGTTCAATACTGTTATTATTATTATTATTATTATTATTATTATTATTATAAAAATATATTGTATTCTTATTACAATAGTATTAAAAACAAGTAATTAAATAATCCATAAATGCAAAAGTTGTTTTAATAATAATAATAATAATAATAAATATTTTGTATTCATACAAACAAATTAATACAGAAATAAATGCTCAATACAGTCATTTAATAATAATAATAATAATAAAAATAAATAAATAAATAAATAAATAAATAAATAAATAAATAAATAATGATGATGATGATGATGATGATGAAAATAAATTGGATAAAAACTGCATGATAAATTTATTTTGTGTTTCATATTAACAAAATATTAAAACAAACAAACAAATAAATATATAAATAAAAACAAATAAATAAATACATAAATAAATGCACAACATGATGATTTTTATTTATAATTTTAATTTATAATAATAATAATAATAATAATAATGAATACAATGGATAAAAAATTGTGATAAATATATTTTGTATTTCTTATTAACATTAAAAACAATAAAGTAAATAAATGCATAAATGCATTTTTTATAATAATAATAATAATAATAATAATAATGAATACAATGGATAAAAATTGTGTATTTTGTATTTCATATTAACAAATACATAAATGCACAACACAATTATTTGTATGTATAATTTTTATTTATAATAATAATACTATACTACTACTATTACTACTACTACTACTAATAATAATAATATTAACAATAATACTACTACTACTACTAATAATTTTTCTGTCTCTTTTTTTTTTTCCTTGTCTGATTTTTTTTTTTTTTTTTTTTTTTTTTTTTTAATTTTCAAGGTCCATTGTGTATATTCACAATATGGATGCAGTGGAGTGTGTGTGTGTGTGTGTGTGTGTGTGTTCTTGTTTACCCTACATTGTGGTGAACAAATGTCCCCACAAGGATAGTAAAACCTGAGATTTTTTGACATTGTTGGGACCGGCCTGTGGTCCCCATAAGGGGAAAAATGTTAAAAATACTAAATGATGCTTATATGAAAGTGTAACAATACAAACAGGCTTTCTGAGAGGGGTAGGGTTAGGGGATAGAAAATATCATTTGAAAAAGTCCCCACAATTCACAGAAACCTAACATGTGTGTTTGTTTGTGTGTGTACAGCAATGCTTTACCTTCTCTGATTGTTTAGTTGTGGGGTGTGGCTGTTCACCAAACCAGCACATCACTCATTTTCATTCACTCCCCCCCTCCCAAACACACACACACAGACACACACGGACACAGGGACGCACACACGCTCAGAGTGGTGGAGTGTGATGTGGCTTGTGCCAGCTGCCGGCCGCCCAGAGGCCTTCACAACCTCATCCTCTGTGCACCAGACATCTGCTGCTGTACCTACTGCCACCACACACTGATCTCTGAGCACTGCTCTGACAGGACATTCACATTCATACAATACAGTGGTATACGATCAGTCCTCTAGTGTGTACTATCAAATAGTGTTTTAGAGCTGTTTATTGTGTAACTCCATATTTACACACTGAAGATTTCACCTAATTCAGTTAGCAAACAAAGCAAATATAAGAGCGCCCTCTAGTGCTCAGGGTTTCAAAACTGCGGCTACAGTACATCAGTCAATGGATGGATGCTTTGTTATAGTCCTGATGAATATTTAATGCGATAAACCATTTTGTTTAACTGACACTAATTTAAACATAATATTTCAGTCTACATTAGCTGTCTAGTAATATAGGGGTTTAAATGTCCCATGCAAATAAGAGTGCTAGTTAACCAAAGATGTAAGCAAATACAGTAACATGCAAACGTTTGGTGTCAGCAAGAATTTTTTTTTATTACTTTTATTCAGCTAGAACACAATAAATTGGCAGTGAAGACATTTATAAGTTTCTGCTTGCAGCCTTGTAGGTGCTAAAAAATTCTTACCAAACCCAAACTTTTGAAAAGTAGTGCACATATTTAGAGACTTAAGCCAAGAAGTCCAATAAAATTACTTTGTATTATTACTGTTAGCATATCAATAATAACAATAATATTAATCATAATAAAAATAATTGCAACACATTGTATTAATAATAATAATAATAATAATAATAATAATAAAAATAATAATACACGAATTTTGTATTATCACAACAAAAATAATAATGATAAAATACACAAAATATTTATACATATTGGTAATAAATAAATAAATAAATAAATTTGTGTTAATAACATTTATCATAATGGTGATAAAATCGAAAATAAAAATTGTAATACAAAAAACTACGGCAAATATATATATATATTAAAGTAATATTAAATGCAAACAAGCATACAATAAATGCACAATACTGTTTTATTTTACTTAATAAAAATAATAATAATAATATTAATAATAATAATAATAATAATAATAATAATAATAATGGTACAGTAAACATATTTTATATTCATATTAAAATGGTATTAAAAACAAACAAATACATTAATGCACATATTACAATTATTTTAATTACTACTACAACTGCTACTGCTACTAATAAATAAATGAGTGAAGGAATGAATGAATGCACAATACTGTTCCTTCAATTAATACTACTACTACTAATAAATGTACAATGCTGTTATTTTACTTAATAATAATAATAATAATAATAATAATAATAATATAATGAATAAAAATTTTATGATAAATATATTTTGTATTCATATTAAAACTATAATTAAAAACAAACATAAATAAATAAATACATACGTAAATAAAATGTGGAGTACTGTTATTTTAATTAATAATAATAATAGCAACATATTTACACATATTTACAGCAGTGCTTAATGTATGAATATAATTGATTTACAGAAAAAAAGTCATATTTTTCCAAGCAAAAAATGATTTGTATGATTGCAGATCTCGAGTTTGCTGAATGTGTTGAAACATGTTGCCTGCATGCGATCAAGCTTGCATGCTCTCTGCTCTGTGTGTGTCTGTCTCCATACAATCTTTGGATGAATAAGCGTGTTTTGTGTGATTTCATAAATTCAGTCAGGTGATTGGCTGCTGTTGTTTGTCTCAAAAGTTATGAATCTCCTACAATTCTGCTGTTTTGAATGACCTTGTTTTTTGATTCATTCTCCAAAAAGCCGGCTTCATTGCTTCAAAGCTATGTCAAAGAGTCACATAGCTTTATGACCTACTGGAGTTTTCAGCAAAGGCTACAACTTTGTCCGTTTCATCAATGAACTTTGGAAATCATGTTGATTTTTCGATCTTTAAGTAATCAGCCCTTTCTGTCCATCAACGTCTCCTTCTCCTCTCCTAATCCTCCTCTCCACAGAACAACGACAACGAGACGCCGTTGCACTGTGCGGCTCAGTACGGACACACTCAGGTGGTGCAGCTGCTACTGGAGGAGTTGACCGACCCCACCATGCGCAACAACAAGTTCGAGACGCCGCTCGACCTGGCTGCGCTCTACGGCAGGCTGGAGGTGGTCAAGCTTCTGCTCAGCGCTCATCCCAACCTGCTCAGCTCCAACACCAAGAAACACACACCTCTCCACCTGGCGTCCCGCAACGGACACCTGCCCGTGGTGGAGGTGCTGTTGGCCGCCGGCGTGGATATCAACTACCAGGTGAGGATGCTGAGCATTTGACACACTGTTTATGTCAGTCTCACATTCTGACCTAAGCAGAAATGCAGCATTAAATTCTGTTTTTGCGCTAACGATTCGCATTCAAGTGCTTAAGACCATTTTAGGCATACTACAGTAGTTTTGTATTTGTACTGTTTTTGCAGTATGCATTATGTACAAGCATCCAATTTATTGGATTTAATTAATTTATTTATTTATTCATAAATCATAAAATTGAATTAAAATGGCATATGTTTGTTTTTAATATAATAATATTTAACCTTTTAAGGTTCTGTCATAATATGCTGGTTAGCTCCGCCCACATCAGAATCTCATTGGTTAAAAATTCTGCTCCACATTTTTTAAACATCAAATGTGTTCTGATTGGCTGTGATTGTTGCACTGCACTGCATTTTCACTTGTGAGGGGAAAAAAGCTTGGCAGTTATGCTTATTACTTCATATTATGGCTTCTTTCGTGCACTTTCGGTATTTTTTTATAATGGCAGTGTTTTATTTTTAGTTTTTGGCCTATTTTTTTCTGTTTCACTTTCTGTTATCAATTTTTTGAAAGAAGTCTCTTATGTTCACCAAGGCTGACTTTATATAGTAAAATCAGTAATATTGTGAAATATGATTACAATTTAAAATAAGTGCTTTGTTTTTCTCATGTATTTTAAAATATATTTTATTCATGTTATTAAAGCTACATTTTCAGCATCATTACTAAATTTAATATAGGAAAATCAGTAATATTGTTAAATATTATTACAATTTAAATTTTTTTTTTTCTTATGTATTTTAAAATATATTTTATTCCTGTTATTAAAGCTACATTTTCAGCATCATTACTACATTTAATATAGTAAAATCAGTAATATTGTGAAATATTATTACAATTTAAAATAAGTGCTTTCTTTTTCCTCATGTATTTTAAAATATATTTTATTCCTGTTATTAAAGCAAATTTTCAGCATCATTACTACATTTAATATAGTAAAATCAGTAATATTGTGAAATATTATTACAATTTAAAATAAGTGCTTTGTTTTTCTTGTGTATTTTAAAATATATTTTATTCCTGTTATTAAAGCTAAATTTTCAACATCGTTACTACATTTAATATTGTAAAAACCATACAATTGTGAAGTATTATTACAATTTAAAATAAATGCTTTCTTTTCTCATGTATTTTAAAACATATTTTATTCCTGTTATTAAAGCTAAATTTTCAACATTGTTACTACATTTAATATAGTAAAATCAGTAATATTGTTAAATATTATTACAATTTAAAATAAGTGCCTTCTTTTCCTCATGTATTTTAAAATATAATTTATTCATGTGATCAAAGCTGAATTTTCAACATCATTACTCCAGTCTTCAGTTTCACATGATCCTTCAGCAATCATTATAATATGCTGATTTGCAGCTTAAATTATTATTATTAATGATAAAAACATTTGTGCTACTTCATATTTGTGGAAACAGTGATACATTTTATTTTTCAGTATTCTTTGATGAAAAGAAACTTCAAAAGAACAGCATTTATTTGAAATCCTTACTGTCAATGTAATGCGTCCCTTCTCAAAAAAGTATTAATTTCTTTAAAAAATAATAACTCTTTAAAGGCCATGGATATCAAATTCTACAAGCAAAATGGGTTTAAATACTTTGACTTGAAAGCATTTAACCACATATCAAAGCGTGTGTGTGTTGGCCAGGCATTCATCAGTGAGTACAGGTGGTTTGATCTCACCGTTTTCACTCAGTGTCTCGCCGTGATTTAAAGTAGCTGCTCTTTAGCACCTTGCCAGGACACTCCCGTCTCTACCTGAGAAACCTGCTCACACGCTTAACAGTAACAACCTGCCATCTGTCTCTCACTCGGTACGTCCTAAGAGCAGCGACCCACTTTGACATAGTCTGGTTTGCCTGCTAACATGCTGAGAAAGCCGGTGCAGTGTGAAAATGAGTTTGTCTGGTCTGCGTGTCGTCTCCGTTGGGTACTGATATGCCACATCGGACTCTGTTATTGCCATCAAATGACCTGTAACACAACCTACAAGATCAACCTTCACAACTTCTAAGTGTCTAAAACAATATGGGGTCACTGTATGTGCCTGTGTATCTTATGATAAATGTTTAATTTGTTAACAGACAGAGAAAGGCAGCGCCCTTCACGAAGCAGCTCTATTTGGAAAGACAGAAGTAGTACAAAAACTACTCAACGCAGGTAAAAATAAACTCAAATCCAGAACTTACAAAGCTTTTGACTACTGAAATTGTACTCGGAGGCGTTCTGTGTGGATGTTTTTTCAGGTATCGATGTGAATATCGTGGACAGTAAGAATCTAACAGCGCTGGACACTGTTAGAGACATGCCCTCTCAAAAGAGCCGACAGATCGCCGCCCTCATACAAGGTACGTCTAGAGCTGATATCACACACATCGCTGAATCTGAACAACTCCGAGTTGTTTTCTCCTCAGGTCATCATTTTCACGCTTGTCTTCTCTCTCTGAAGCTCATATGAGCGGCCGTCCGTCAGACGTGAGCCTCCCTCCTCCACCAGTGCCTCCACCTCAAGAGAGCCTGAGTCCCAAAAGAAAAGGTCAGAGAAACACTCGAAAAACTCTACTTGATGAAACATTTTCACACTTGAAATATTAGGTGTGTTTTAAAGCAGTGAAATCATTGAGATATACCTTATAAATTGAGTACATTTAAGTACAAATTTGAAGTAGATGTGAATAACAACATTTAGTAACATGACAAATAAAACTGTAAAATCCAATGAGTATCAGATTTAAAAAAATGATGCCCATCCTCAATCTAACCACAGATTTCTTAAAGGGACAGTTCACCCAAAAATTAAAATTACACCATGATTTACTCACCCTAGAGCCATCCTAGGTTTATATGACTTTCTTCTTTCAGATTAATATAGTCAGAGTTATATTAAAAAATGTCCTGGCTTTTCCAAGCTTTATAATGGCAGTGAATGGGTGTTGAGATTTTGAAGTCTGATAAAGTACGTCCACCCATCATAAAAAGGACTCCACACGGCTCCAGGGGCTAATAAAGGCCTTCTGAAGTGAATCGATGCTTTTGTGTAAGAAAAATATGCATATTTAAATCTTTATAAACCATAATCTCTAGTTTCTGCTTACTGTCGTATGCATGTTCACGAGAGAGTGGCGTTCCAGCGGATGACGTAGGACGTAGCATAAGCTCTGGTGAGAGAATATGCTAGTTTCGTGAGAACCAAGTTTTGTTTACAGCAAAGGAAAACCAGTCGTCTCTTGGCTTATATCAAAATCCTCTGACATTTTTCTTCAAAAATCTTTGTTTTGTACTTCTAATTCGTAATGATTCGTCAGTTCTGCATTCATCTCCGTCCTACATCACTCTCTCGTAAACCCTCGTCTAAAAGTTAGTGGAAGCTAGAGATTACAGTTTATAAAGTTTTAATATGAATATTTTTCTTACCCAACGCATCGATTCGTTTGTGGCCTTTATTAACCCCCGGAGTCGTGTGGAGCATTTTTTTTAATGATGGATGGATGCACTTTTTTGGGCTTCCATCTCAACAGCCATTCACTGCCATTATAAAGCTTGGAAGAGCCAGGAGATTTATAGGTCTAAAATGAGTAATAATTGCAATTGTTGAAACTAATCAATATAATTTCTCCATTATAAAATATTTTGATTTTAAATTTAACCAAAAATATTAAGTATATGTTACAAATATATATTTTTTAAGGGGTGTCAAACGATTAATTACATACGAAACAAAAGTTTGAGTATGCCTATTATATATTTGTGAACTGTGTGTAATTATTATGTATATATAAATACAAACTCACTCATGTATATATTTAAGAAATATTCTATAAGTATATGTATTTATTATCATTTTTTCTATAATTTACTCTATATATAAATACAAATATTTTGTATATAAATGACATAGTTCTCTTTAATATATACATAATTACACACAGTACACACACATATATTAGGCAAACTCAAACTTTTATTTTGTATTTATTTTGTATTTTGCGATTAATCGTTTGACAACCCTAATTTTTTTTTTTTTTTTTAGTCAAATGCTAATTGCTTTTCATTGTATAAACAAAATGAACTATTGGATTTTTAGGCATTTATTTTAGTATACCCATCTCAAACAATCACTATATTTTGTATAGTAGAGTATAGTTTTTTTTATTGTTGTATTATTTACATAGTCTCTGAATAATTTTTAAAGTGCCATCTGTAGGTCATCCAATTTGTTTGAAAATTAGTATATTTTTGCAAAAGCATTTTATACTTTTACTGTTGCTGCAATATATAGCATGTACAGCGCCCTCCACAAATATGGGCGCCCTTGATAAATATGAGCAAAGGCAGCTATGGAAATAAATCTGCATTGTTTATCCTTTTGATCTTTCATTGAAGTAAAAAGATAAAAAGTGGGGGGAAATCTCATTATAAAATAAATGTTTTTCTCTAGTTCACTTTGGCCACAATTATTGGCACCCAATTATTGCAAAGTCTTTTTCCCAAGATAACAGCTCTGAATTTTTTCCTATAATCCCTGATGAGTTTGGAGAACACCTGACAAGAGATCAGAGACCATTCCCTCATACAGAATCTCTCCAGATCCTTCAGATTCCCAGCTCTATGTTGGTGTTTCTTCTCTTCAGTTCACCTCACTCATTTTCTAAAGGGTTCAGGTCAGGGAACTGGGACGGCCATGGCAGAAGCTTCATTTTGTCCTCAGTGACACATTTTTGTGTTTTGGATCATTGTCCTGATGGAATATCTAAACACAGCCCATCATAAGATTTCTAACAGTGGCAGTCAGGTTTAGATTATTTTTTTTTTTTTGTAATCTCTTAGTATTTGATAGAATCCATGATGCCATGTATCTAAACGAGATGTCCAGGATCTCTGGCAGAAAAATAGGCCCAGAACATTAAAGATGCAGCAGTTTATTTAAATGTGGGCATGGGGTACTTTTTATCCCTGTTTGCACCAAACCCATCTTGAGTGTTTGCTGCCAAAAAGCTCTTTTTTTTTTTTTTTTTTAGTTTCATCAGACCATAGAAGCCAGTCCCATTTGAAGTTCTAGTCGTATCTGACAACTAAACATGCTAGAGTTTGTTTTTGGGTGCGCGAGCAGCCTAAAAAACCCCTCCTAAACATTATGTGGTGATGTAGGGGCTATCTGAATTTTTTTTAGGCTTTCTGGCCAGAAGAATTAATCTCTGCAATTCTCCAGCTGTGATGCTTGGAGAGTCTTTGGCCACTCAAAGTCTCGTCCTCACCATCCATTATGATGATATAGACACATGTCCTCTCTTCTAGGCAGATTTGTAACATCTTTAGTTGATTGAAACTTCTTAATTATTGTCCTGATGGTGGAAATGGAGATTTTCAATGCTTTAGCTCTTACAGCCACTTTCTATTTTGTGAAGCTCAACAATGTTGTTCTGTACATCTGAACTATATTATTTGGTTTTACTCCTTGTGATGGACAATTAAGGGAATTTGGCCTATATTTAAAATCCTGTGCAACAGGAAGTTATGGCTGGACAGTTTCATGCTCCTAGTCACCCTGGTGTGCTAAAAAATGTAAATGTGAAAGGGAATATATTTCAGAGATATTTTACTCATAAAAAATGTCAAGGGGTGCCAATAATTGTGAACAATGTGAACTAGAGAAAAAAAACATTTATTTCATAATGAGATTTTCCCCAAAATTTCCATTGTTTTACTTCAATGAAAGATTAGAAATTTGTGAATTGTTTGAATGAAAGATCAAAAGGATAAACAACGCAGATTTATTTCCACAGCTGCCTTCGCTCATATTTACCAAGGGTGCCAATATTTGTGGAGGGCACTGTATACTTTGTACAGTGTGAGTTTCTCTATGCATAAAATGTGATGAATGAAACTGAAGTAATATTAAATTATCTTATTGGATTGTTATAAGTCAGTTTTACACAGAATTGCATAGAACATTTAAAGGGGTCATATGATGTTGCAAAAAAGACTATTATTTTGTGTGTTTGGGGTAATGCAATGTGTTTACGTGGTTTGAGGTTTAAAAAAAAAAAAAACATTATTTTCAAAATACTGTACATTATTGTTGCTCCTCTCTGCCCCGCCTTTCTAAAACGCGTTGATTTTTACAAAGCTCATCGTTCTGAAAAGTGCAGTGTGCTCTGATTTGTCTAATAGAGCTGAGTTGCGTCCTCAAGCGTGTGATGGAAATGTCACACCCCTTACCATGTTGTGATGCCGTGTCACGGCGTGACGAGACAAAAACAATAAAACCCATTATAAATGAGGCATTTGAGGCATTTGTTGCATCCAGTGAGGACATGACTACTGATTATAATGACTCATACTGTCTTTTTACGCGTTGCGTTGCGTAACGCAAACATAACACCTTGTCTGCATTTGTGATCGTAGAAACAACAAACAAGCTCACTACACAAACACTGCTTAAAACTCACGTTTGAATAATCAGTAGCAAATTCTTTAAATATGAAAACGTACTTACAGGCTGTGAGTCAGAAGCCCCAGACTGTCCTCGCAAAGTTGGAACTGCCCGACTTTATAGAAGAAGCATTTGTGCACAGCTGGGATTGTAGGCTACGCTCCAGGGTTCAGGAAACATTCCTCCATAAAATGTGCTGCACACACTCAAATATTTGGGTTGTACTGTTCTGGAACAGTGTTGTAAATATAACTTATATAGCTGATTTTTACTTGTGTACTCATTTGGAAGGCCAAACAAAGTACTTTCGCTTTTGCAACGAAACACACGGCATCGCTGTGCAACATGGTGGAGGCTGCAACAATACTACAGTGAGAATAAGTTACACCTTCTTTCTTTGCGTGTACATTTGGGCGGTGTTCTTCCCACACAGCTACGTAGATTTGCAGGGGCGTGTTTGAACGAGCCGTTTTAGGAAGGCGTAGCTGAGTCTTTTATGAAGAATATCTTTTTGGGTTTGAGACTTTAATCCTTGCAACTTCACAGATCTTATATATGCACGAACTTGTAACACTCCAAAGACAAAGGAAAACATAAAATCACATCATATGACCCCTTTCAACAGCATGTGGAAACACTCAAAATGCCAGCAGCTTCAGCAGTTAAAATGTGTATAATTTGTGGTGCTCATACAGATGCCACAGCGTTGAGTCTGGCTAGCAACATCCACTTGTTTCTAAACATTAGTTTCTTGTCACCCTCTAAAAACTAAAAAAATAGAAATAGCTTTTATTTTTAAGTCCAGCAGGCCAGATGTGAGAGGAAATGTAATCAAATGGCTAATGCTCGTGGTATCCGTATGCCAGATGTTCTGCAGATGTTGTAATGCGTACGTTTGTGTTTTGACAGGAGAAATGGAGCAGCAGGTCAGTGAGCTCATATCCGGTTTGGCTCCGACGCCTATGGAAGAGAGTCCTTATGAAGCTCTGTTTGAGGCATCCTCCTGTGTCTCACTGGACAGCCTGGCAAGCGGAAAGTCATCAGACAGAGACTCCGGACGACCAGACAGCGAAGCTGGAAAGGTGAGTGTGTAAAATATATTTTTGTCTTAAATAATTTGCTGGCTGAAAACAACCAACTACAGAGAACAAGTATTTCTTTTTTTAGGTCTTTGTCATCATCCTTTCAATTTTGTTTAAAAAATAAATTCCTGATCACCCCCATGACATCCAAGATGTTCATGTCTTTCTTTCTTCAAATGAGAACCAATTAAGGTTTTTGAGGAAAACATTCTAGGATTTTTCTCCATATAGTGGAATTCAATGGGGATCGATGGTTTGAAGGTCCAAATTGCAGTTTCAATGCAGCTTCAAATGGCTGTACATCCCAGCTGAGGAATAAGGCTCTTATTTAGCAAAATGGAAAAAAAGAAAAAGAAAAAAAAATATATATATATATATGTATATGCCGCAAAAATCCATTAATATGCAAATTAGACACCGTTTATAGATACATTGTTTATAATGGGATAACCCATTCATGGCCATTTTACACACATTTTGCATAAAAAAAAAAAACTGGTATATCAAATCATTCTGTTATATGTTTCATAACATAGTTAAGAATAATCTTTATATGAAGTTTGGTATAACAATTTTGATTTGATTTGTGATTTAAAACAAAAATCCCACTGTTTTTGCCTTTTTATATCTATTCATATTTGTATCTATTCATGTCAAAAAAAAAGGACTTTTTAAAGTCCAGGTGTCTTCTACAGAGGAAGCAGCATAACATGAATAAAATATCATTTTTCAAAAATGGTATTTTTCACTTTTTTTCTTATGCTCTAAACAATGTAATGAAATGAAAAAAATACGAAAAATCACAGAACTTTTTTCCCCTGGTAGTCAGGAGGATATATATATCTTTTTTTTTTTTTTTTTTTTTTTTTTTAGCCACAAATGCTCATGCTAAGACGAAATATGTCATTATTATCTTGCAAATGGGACTCTTCTGATGCGGAAATGTAATTGCTATTTATAAAATCATAGATTTGACTCTGAGTTCCCCTGGATAGGCCTCGTCCCAAAGCCCCACACATTCTATATTAATGAAAAACTAATATATTTCTGCCGACAGTAAACATCCAGTAAATGAATCATTCTGCTTGGCAGAAATTATGAATTTATTAAGAAGTTATGATTAATAATGCATTTAAACTATATATTGATCTTTGCCTTATTTAAACGTTTCCCCCTTTTTTAAATAAAAGCAATAAAGCAGTTCTTTGAAGATAAATCTGAAGAGTTGTAGTACAGTTTCCTCCACTAGATGGAGACTTTGAATAGTGATTTCTGAGTCTTTCTTTCCAAAAAAGAAATGTTTGATTGTAAATTGGTCAAATGTTTCTTACAGAAAGACCGACATCATCCACAGAATCAGTCTGCACAGGACGAGGATCTCAGCTCTGAGGTAAAATCCCTGTTCAGAGATCCATTGTTTGACTAAAATCAAATGAAGTCTGGAATCCCTAATAAATACCTCTGGGAGAACAGCTCAGTGTTTCCATGTGGCAGATGTGATTTACCCTGCTGTTTCCAATATCTGCCTCTTTTATCACCTGGTATGATGGTGAATGATGGTAACGGTGGTAATACCATGGTATTTTGCCATATAGTGAATGATAACCATTGATCTTTACAGTACCTGGAGCCTTAAGATACTATAATGAATGTTCGAAAATAGTATTGGCATGAATCTTTCTAATTTCGTTAGTGTTTCATATTTAATGTCTGTATGACACAAGTGTTGTGAGTACATAATGAATAGACGTATTGATTTGCAGCAGTACACACGGTAGAGAACAGAACAATGAATATTGCGGCGAGAGGCTGTTGAATCCGTCTTTCCACTCACTGACTGCCGTTTCCGCACGTCTACCCAAATCAAATAGCTTCCTCATGCATATTAATGCTGTGGATCTCTGCAACACACAGCAAACCTTCTGTCTGAAAGACTCGGGAGCCCATGACCAATACTAAAACACTCCACCTCTGTCTCTGCGGCTGGATACATAGATTCACAACTTCTGAACACTTTAGCTTTGAACTAAAGTTGTAGGTCAGTTTTGTACAAAGCTTTTTTTGATGCCTTCATACAGTGTCAGCAAAAGGATCACTCACTGGACTGTGTCATATAAATGTCAGCCATTCAAACTTAATACTGTTATCCACTGGTATTAAAACGGTCATCATTTTCACAGCACCGCTGCTCGTAAAGTGGTGCGGACTGTGAAATAAGCGACTGATTTTTATATCAGCGTTTTCTACCTCACTGAGTCCATCTTTCTTTCTCTCTCTCTCTCCGCAGGCGGTTTACACCAACAGCAGTGTGGACGAACGCGCCGAGCCTCTGGAAGAGGAAGACCACACGTATGAGCTGTTAGTCACCGCACAGACCAAAATCCCCAACAACACACAAAGCAAAACAGGTACACGCACACTTTCCATGGTGTCCTCTTGTTCTGAGACCTCACATGAACTTTATACATTTGCCTCACTTCTTTGTTTATTAAACTTGAGGTAATTCGCATATGCCTTTCCCTTTCCCAAAAATGGCATCATCATCAAGGAAAATAATAACAAGCACATTATATTACGATAGAACAGATGTTTCATATTTCTAGTCTTTCTTTATTCAAACAGTGATGACAAAACAGTATTGCTATTGTAAACTAAAACTACAAAAAACTTCAGCGGCCAATCAGTGCTCATGAACCCGTCGAGAGTAGCCTTACCTTGGCCAGATCTTGTGGAATTTGCCTCTGGCTCTGATGTCTCTATAGTGGTTAAAGATGAGATATACTTCGTTGTTGATTCTTATGTATTTACACACTTGTTCCGTCGAACAATTACCTACAGCCGAATCACAGCAGTGCCGTTACAAAAACGCCGTTACAAAGGTGAAACCAAAATTCCTCTTAATTTCACTTTAAGGAATCAAATATAACATAATTTTTGATCAGATTTTTTTGATTATTGATTAGAAGATGCTCCTGCAATTTTGACTGTGCTCCTAAATTTTTTAAGCTAGGAGCACAAGTGCTCCTAAAAAAAAAAGTAAGCGTAGAGCCCTGATGGATTTATTGCATTTTGGGGAAAAATAATAATAAGAAGAAGAATTTAAAAAAAATACTTTTTTTATAGTAAATCTTTGAAAATCAAAATCTGGATTTGAATTTTTAATGTTATTATAATCTAAAATTGCTATGTGAAAGTTTGAAACAGAAAATAATGGTGTGTATGTATATATATGTGTGTGTGTATATATATATATATATATTTTAGGGGTGTAACGGTACACAGATGTCACTGTTCGGGGGTCATGGTTCGATACAATTTCGGTACAACAGGAAAGAAAAACAAATCTACTATGCTTGCTATGCTAAGTTTATTTTTATTTATTTTGAACAGAAAGTAGTACAAATTACAATTTTTTATTTTTTTATTTTTCACCTAGATGTGAAAATACTAAATATTATATCAAATTATAATGCAAGTACATGTATACATACAAGGAATAAATACTTGAAATATATTTGATTTAGTAAACAGATAAACGAGGGGAAAACACTGTGTGATGTAATGTAGCCTATATATGCTGAGGTTCATTTCATTTTTTGTGACAGAAAGGAAACTCAAATGACAGAAAGTGACATCCTATTTGTTTTCTTTAATTTACAAAATACCTTTTACAGTGATGCATTATTAATAAGACAATAAATGTCAGTGTTTTAAGATGATTTTGCTGGTATGAGGAAAGTTGAAGTAATCGCGCCTGCAAAACATATCAGTTCCAGGCTTCCAGCACTGCTAACTTGACAGTGCAGTTAGTACTTTATCAAAATAAAATACAGTGAACCAAACATTAGCGTGCCCGCCTCATTGTGTCAATGTTGGAACACGACTGAAGTACAAAGCCTACAATTTTGATACTAAATAGTAGTTTAGTATTTGGATTGTAAAATGGGAAATATTATGGAATATCTGGATTTGTGCCGAATGAGATAGGTATTCTCCATTTCGAAAACAGTTGAGTGTGCAAGCCTTTAAAGTAATGTTATACTCCTTTGTCAGTGAGACAATCAGCACATGCTCACTGTCTAGTGGGCTTTGTTTTGAAGTGCGCAACTCACGGCATTCGCTGTTCTTCTGCTGGCGGTTATCAAACAAAATATATTAGGAATGCACGATATTATCAGACCAATATTGGAATCTGCTGATAATAGCTTTAAATGTAAATATCGGCATGGCGCGCGATATGAAAAATTTTGTCGCTATGTCATTGCCCATAAGAGGAATAACTCGCATGTGCTCGGGGTGTGCTAACGATTAGATCACGTCAACAGTGTGGCTCATTCTTGAAGATTTTTTTTTCTCTGAATGATGGTTAGATTTACCGTTTTGCATTGCTGCATTTAATCTGAGAACGCACAATCAGAATGGCGCGTTCAGAGCACGATAGAGTAAACAGTAATAGCACGTGCAGTGGCAGCAGAGGCAGCCTCCCCCGGGTCCTAATGACCGTTCGGTAAGGAGTTTTAAATCCGTAGGGGGCGCTGTTGGCCTACTTTTATTAAAATGAAAGTAAAAGAGACAAATAACACTGTTTCTGATTAAATAAATACGTAATTGTTGTCATAAAATTATATGTATGTTTTGATTTAAAGGTCAGAAAATATAGCTTACATTAATAAAAAACAACAAAAAAACAAACATGACACTTGTAAATTAAATAATTTTATATATACTGATTTATTCATTAAACAAATTAAACTCATTTTCAAACAAATTATGAGCTCTAAAAGACTGTTTTCCCTTAAACCATCTACAAATGTTAAATCTTAAAATAAAATGTTAGGTTACCACTGCATTTTTCTTGATATGTAGTTTATTTATAGTTCATTTCAAAGCTTCAATGTTCTGTCATTATAAAACAGCTTTAGTGTTGTTTATTTAATTCTAAAAAAATATGTTCCACTAGCCAAAATTAAAAATAAGTTGCTTGTAAGTTTATATTTTTCACTCAGGAGAGACTTTTTGTTTCCATACAAAAGGAAATATAACGGTATCTGCATCGGCTATCGGCTGTGGGCCAAAATATCGGCATATCGGTTTAATTTGTTGCGTTTTATGTTTTGTTTATCAGTGTATTTTTCTGTTGAATAACTTCAAGTCTTTTTCTCCAGATGTGGATGTCTCAGCCAAGTCTTCCAACAGTGTCCTACCTCAGGTGAGAATATTAATTTGGCTTGAGATTTGTTTCAAAACTTCACTGTCTACTGCTGTACCTACATAGTCAGCTGCCTTATAAGGCAACATGCTAACTGCTGTGACACCTCACAAGTGAGTGAGTTAAAACACTTTAGGCAGCAGCACGTATCGCTTCACACAAGACTTGAGACTCAATGTATTCCAGTTGAGTTTGATATGACCTTGCTGCTAATAGCTAATAGCTTTTTACTCTAAAAAATATTATAAGACACAGCATTTCTGTTGTTTGCCATCTCATATTTCTTGTTTTTGATTAGCTTGGCGTAGTGCATTTTTGGATTGCCACCTTTGCTAAAGATAGATGTTATGCTGTCTCAGTATTTGGCTAAAACGTAGTATATTATCAGGCAGCATAATTGAGTTTCCTTTTGGATCCCATGATGCTTTAAAATGCTGCCTGCATAGGAAGCTCAAAGGTTTTGGAACAGAGCTTTGTTGTTCATTACTTTTTTCATCATTTTTCTTTTTTTTTTTTGCAGTCTCACATTTGTCACGCTGTCCGAGCACTGTCTAGTGTGCAGTAGACAGTTAATTATCGTCTGTATGCGGCATCTGTTTTGTGCGTGTGTGTGTGTGATACAGACACTGTTTTTGTGTGTGTGATTGTGCATCTGACAAAAGCTAGACATTCTTTAATATGTGGATATTGGTGTTATTTTTCGCAGCGAAAGACCGCCGCACACATTGACCTACGACCTTCAGGGTCCACCGCAAACACTCTGCAGCCGCCTGCACCTCATTTTAGCACAGGACAGACGTCTGGAGGTGAGTGTGTGCATGTGTGAATGCTTGAGGAGCTCACTTACTAATGGAGCTGTGAAAACTAAGAATTATTCTTTATGGTGTTATTGCCATTGCCATGGTTGAATAACAATAAGCAGTGGAGTGACAAATACTATTTAGCACTAAAATATGTATCAAACAAATTAAGACTGCTTGTTCTCTACTCTGTAAAATGCTTGCCATCTGTCTAAGACTTGTACGTTTGGGCTGTCTTTGAAGGAGTAGTTTCTTTAAATAACATTTACACACCCTCAAGTCACTTATATGGAGCCCCTAAATAGACATGGGGAAAAATGAGGTGGGAGGAAAATTACATTTCAATGCTTTTACGTTGTTTAACAAAGCCTTTGAGTTCCCCTAAGAAACTTGGCATTTGCACAAGAAATTTAGCATTTACCTTTTACCCTTTTATTTACTCGTTGCACTTTTGCATTCCCCCTAGAAACTTTTGCATTTGTGTGTTAAACTTTTGTGTTTGCTCGCAAAACTCAAGCATTTTCTTGATAAGCTTAAGTGTTCGCTTGCTAAATGTTTGCGTTCACTTAAAAAAAAAAAAAAAAAAAAAAAAAAAAAAACGTTTGTGCTTCTTAGGAAAACTTTTGCACTTATTTGCAAAATGTCACAGTCTCACACAAAACATTTGCATTCCCCTGACAAAAAGAGCGTTTGCTCGTTATACTTTTGGGTTCCCCAAAAAACATTTGTTTGCACATTGAACTTTCGTGTTTGCTTGTTAAACTTTTGCATTCCTTCAATAAAATTTTGTTTGCTTGCTAAACATTTGTTTGTTTGCTAAACTTTTGTTTGCTTATTAAACTTTTTTCTGCTAAACTATTTTGCTTGTTAAACTTTTGCATTCCTTAAACTTTTATTTGCTTTCTAAACATTTGCTTTACTTGCTAACTTTAATTTTTGCTTGTTAAAGTTTTGCAGTTGTTTTTTGCATTTTAAAGTCTTGCACAACTTTAGTTGTTGTTTGCTAAACTTTTACTTTTGCTTGCTAAACTTTTGAATTTACTTGATAAACTTTCATTTTTGTTCATTAATCTTGGATTTTTGCTTGCTAAACATTTGTTTTCATTGACTAAACTTGCATTTCTCTAATAAACTTGTTCTTTGCATTTGCTAGCTAAACTTTTATTTTTGCTTGCTAAAGTTTTGCATTTGCTCACTAAACCTTTGCATTTGCTCTCTAAACCTTTGTTTGTTCACTAAACTTTTGCATTTCCTCTCTCAATTTTTGCTTGCTTAATTTTGTTTTTAATAAACGTTTTGCTAAACTTTCATTTTTCCTCATTAAACTGTTGCATTTGCTCACAAAACATTCATTTTTGATCATTAAACTTTTGTTTGCTTGCTGAACTGGTGCTTGCTACACTTTTGTGTTTGCTTTCTAAACATTTGTTTGCTCGCTAAACTTTCGTTTTTGTTTGTTAAACTGGTTTTTGTTCATTAAACTTTCATTTTTGCTTGCAAAACTTTGCTTTTGCTCTCTAAAACTTGTTTTTGTTCAATAAACTTTTTTTGCTAAACTTTCATTTTTGCTTGTTAAACTTTTGCATTTTCTCATGAAGCTTTTATTTTTGTTCATTAAACTTTAGCTTTTGTTTGTTAAACTTTCATTTTTGCTCATTAAGCTCTTATTTTGCTTGCTAAACTTTAGTTTTCATTTACTAATCTTTAATTTTTGCTTGCTAAATGTTCTTTTGTTGCTCTTTTGTTCACTACACCTTTGTGTTTCTTGCTGAACTTTCATTTTTGTTTGTTAAAATTTTAGTTTTTGTTCACTAAACTTTAATTTTTCCTGACTGAACTTTCACGTTTCACGTTGAACTTTCACAATTCACTAATCTTTAATTTTTGCTTGCTAAACTTTTGCTTTTGCTCACTAAACATGCATTACTCTAATAAACTTTTGTGTTTGCTTGTTAAACCTTTGCATTTGCATGCTAAACTTTTTTGTTTGCTCGTTAAATGTTTGCATTTGTTTGCTAAACTTTAGTTTGTTTTGCTAAACTTTTGTGTTCCTCAAGAAACTTTGTGATGAAAATAATAAGAGGAGGGAGAAGAAAATATATATTTCAATAAATTTCAAAGCTTTTGCAAGTAATTACATAAGCATTGGAATATAGATTTTCCTCACATCTCATATTTGTGTACAGTATGTTCCAAACCTACATGCTGAAATTTTGAAGAATGTTCGTGCTGCTCTTTTCCGTGCAAGTTCCAACTCCAGAAAACACTACTGAAGTAACTTAAGTTGTCCAAATGTTCATTTTTGGGTGAATATGTCAAAATATCTGCAGTTTTGGAGCAAGAATATTGGTAGGATGATAATTCAAAAGTGGACACATTTGTTATGTCCCTATGCATTTGTCCCAGTTTGCCTCTGTGTGCTTCTCTGATCCTCCTAAGTCATCGCTCAGAAATCCTTGCCTAACTTAGAACAATGTTTACTCAGTGTAACACGACTCTAGTTAGCATGACCAAGAGAATACCATTCCGACTCGGTTGCTTGCTACTTCAAAGGTGAATTCTTTTAGAAATGCTATTAGAAACAGACATATGAAGCCGTTATATTGTAAAATGGTACAGAATTCTTGTTTTAATATAGTTGCATTCTCATTATACTGTTGAGTGCCATTGGTGGAATTTATATTAAAGCCTCACACTCTCCTCGTGTTTCAAAACAAACAGCAGAACGCCTCTTCTCGTCTCCTTGCCCTTCTCGTCCCTCGCCAAGCTCCGTAGAGCTCAGCTGCCACCTCCACAGCCATACTGCGCTCAGCACCTGTCAATTACGCTGCAGGAAATCGGCCTGTAGACACACACTAGCACACACCCAAATAACAGGGCGTGAGCTCGTCATATTTCTCATGTCAGGGTCTCACAGCGGGAGCGATGCGTTGACGTATAGAAATCTTGAAGGAGGGTCTGACCTTAGTGCATTGGAGACGAAAGCTTCACACTAAGTGCAAAATCATGTTGTGTGTTTTAGACGTCCCTTCCTTCTTTTAATAAATGCTTCTCGCTGTTGGCACGAGCTTAGAAAGCTTTTAGCGAGGAGATGGCAACAGCTGAATGATGAACTCAGCCCTGTTACCCTAGAACTTTTAGAGGGGTGACATTACTTCAGTTCATCAGATGTCAGCACTGCTCCAGTGTGCTTGGCTGTGTTCGAAATGGAAAAACTAGCATACAACTTACTTAGTACAACAATAAGACGTTTTGTGGACGGCGGACTTTAATGTACTAGGTTTAGAAACAGATCTGCGGTGTTCTTTGGCTTGAAACATGCTCATTGCTGTATTTCATTGAACATTGGATGATTTAACCAGTGAATGCTTGTAGTTACTGGAAACTGACTTGTTGTTTGAGTAAACACCTGACTTTCTCTTGGAGAAATGTTGTTAATGTGTATTGTCAACTCTAATGCCTTGGGTTTGGATGGAGAACAGCCCTGACTTCATCTTCTCCAGAGGGTCTTGTTGATTTAAAATGATGTCATAGGTTAGGCTTTGGGTCACAAACGCAAACACAGACTCAAGTCCCGAGCTGCCTGTATGTTTTTAGGTGTGCCATTTACATGAGGAAATTGATTGGACTCGTGGTTCTGGCTTTATGTGTCTGTATGTTCCTCCAGCACACTTGTCAGTGCCTCACTGAGTGGGCGGTTTATTTAGTCCCAATGCCTTGGAAAACTTGAGACATGAAGTTCTCAGGAGAGAGTTGCTACTAAATATTAGAGCTGAGTTGAGTTCATTTGAACAGAAACTTACAAGGTTCCAATGCTCGGATTTTGCTTTGGACTTTAATGAGCAACCCAAAGGTTAGTCTTGGTCATGTTTTTATACAGTTTTCAAGGATAGGAGGTTGTTCAGGTAACTACAGTGCAAGTGAGGTAAAATATTTAATTTTTTTTTGGAGTTTCTCCATTCATTTTGACAGAAGATGTGCATGCATGACTGAAAATAGCTGTCACATGATGTCCACACAGTGAACTACTTCATCTGGAAATGAACGTTAGTTTAACGGTCGACATGCTTATCTGAATAACAAATCCATTTTATTGGGACCGACATCTGAAAGTAACCTGAAAGTGTTACCTTCTTGAGGTACAGCTATGTACAATGTTACAAGTGCTTGCTTGAGTTTGTGTACTTGTGTGCAGAATGTTTCTGGCCTTCGGCTTTGACATGGCTGACTTGGTTTTCTTGTCACCAAACACCACACATAACACCAGGTTATCTCTCTGGTATGGTGGCCATTTGCCCAGCCGCCTGGCTCGTATCATGAACCTGGAGTTGGATTTATCTCTTGGTCTGTGTGTGTGTGTGTGTGTGTTTGCCAGTGGAGAAATTTCAGCCAAGTGCAGTGGATATACAGAAGAGAACAGATCTATGGGAGTGCTTTTCACTTGTTGCACTTGCAAATATTGTTCTTATAATTCATTCAACATTCTTGTCAGGAGCCATCTATGCAAGAGGACACATGCAAGAGTAAACCAGGCGTGAATATTAGCCAACAAATCGCAATTGCACAGTCCCACTGTACACACTAACATTTCTATAGTGTTAGTAATCTCCAGTCCTAAAGCGGGTGATGGAGTTTCCTAAATGTCTGTCTAGGTGCAAGATTCCTCGATTCTATTTGAGTATTCTCGAGTATAATCTGCAAAATACCGGAAGTGACGCATTCTACATATCAAACCCATTTAAAAAAAACATAATACAGCATGAAGCAATTAAGAATTCACAAACGCTACGATTCAGTTAAATAAATATATGCGATGCAGGTTTAATATATGCGCTTTATTTACACGCGTGTAGGTTACGTATGTGCGTATCAGAGCGGCTCCGTTCACAGTAAATGCTGCAAAACATTACACAAACTGTTATAATTTACATGTGTGGAGCGTCTTAAACTCCATCTCTGCATGTTGTTGTGAGTTTGGGTTTATTATAATGTTCATCTGGGAATGCAACATGCACTATTTCATCAGATTTGTAAGGTAAATCATTTGTAAACCTACGCAAACTCAGGAGAATACATCATTATCTTTCTCAATATGCTAACTGTTCATCGCAGTTTCAAAATAAGTTTGAACCCTCACTCTGAGTTTACATGTTTTGATGTCCACATATTCAAGAAATGACAGTGAAGTAATGGCCAAATATTAATGATTAAGTGGACATTTGAATTAAGTGTTGTTGAGTCAATATTAAACACGGATTAGGTCGCGCAGTAAAGTGTAAAAACAGTCGTCAGGCCGTTGGCGCCCTCTGCAGTCATTTGTTATAATGCCGAATGTACATTAGCTCTAGATACTTTGTTTGAACTAATTATTATTGTGTCATTGCTATTATATGTGTATTTTAAGTCATTTTAAAGGCTATTGTTCACTTAAGTCTATTTTCTTTTTTACTACAGAAAATAATTATTATCCGATTACTTGATTGATCGTCAGAATAATCGACAGATTGCTCGATTACCAAAATAATCATTAGCTCTAATAACTGATGTTATGCGACTAAACATAATTTTTTTTCTTCTGGCGACAGATGTTGATAGATTTATGTATATTGCAGCCACTGCACTAGCCACGTAGGGATGGGCGATTTTTCCGATTTTATCAATTTATTTGAATTTAATGTTTTGCCACAATTTTTTTTTTTTTTTTTAAATCAAGGATCGCAATTTTGAATATAAATATTGTCAAATGTTGGAATTAGATACTTTGACAATATGCCAGTGATAACAATAAAGAGAAAAGAAAGGTCCAACCGCATGTCGGTGCACGTGATTAACTGCTCACATGTGATGCGCTCATATCACTAGGCTTCATTTACACAAAATACGCTTTTGTGTTGACAAAGATGTGACGTGGGCAGTGGAAAAGGAAAAACATGCAAGAAGATGGGAGTGAACGACTTTTAACTTGAGCGCTGCATTTTTAGAATGCCGTTGCAAGAAAACGTGAATGCAACAGTCAAACCCGTCCGTGTTTACATACGAAAAAACAAAAACAAAGGGAAAGCAGCACAATCAAATATAAAACCTGTGAAGAACTACTACTTATATATATATATACCTTCAGTTATTTTGAATTTGAATTACCATGACTTTTAAGATTTTTGAAGCATTTTTCTTATATTATTTCTTAACATATAACATATATAATAGACAAGTTTGTACAAGATGTAGTTGCGGTTGTTAATAAATAAAGAAAATTTTTTATAAAAGATTAATAAAGAAAAAGTTACTTGAATCATGTTATAGTTAAATTTTTAAGTTGATTAGTTAAAGATCGTAAAAAATCAAGAATCGGTCAAATGTTCTGAAAAAAATTAGATTTTTTTGCCATATCGCTCAGCCCTGCTGCGACGCTTCTAAAACGCGCCACAACGTGGCTCAATAAACACAAGCATTGACTAGAGTGGCAGCGATCAGCTCTGGCGGCTGTGATGGAGCTGTAATGTCCCACAGACATGCAAAAATGCAAAAATACTGTTTCCATTGCCGTTTTGCGAAATACTACTTTTTCGAATTGCCTGAAAAACACCTCATGCGAGCATGAAAACATTTTTGGGATATATGGGACTTTTTTCGAACTTGACATTTCGTCATTTTGTTGTCTACTGTTCAATTTTAGAAAAATTTAGGGGTGCAATAGCTTGTTACTGCGGCAGTACCCTCAAAGTGACACCTTTTGTATCTCCTTTATCCATAAAAGGTCCATTATAGTACCATAAGAGTACATTTTGTCATTTAGCAGACGTTTTTATCCAAAGGACAATAGAAGCATATTACTGCCTTAATGGTACATTTTACTACTCAAAAGGTGCTAATATGGGTAAAGATGTTACAAAGGTATCACCTTGAGGGTACTGCCCCAGTGACACATTTTTCCTAACATATAGGTTGATGTTATTTTTCAGGTAACAGTCTAAAAATAACTTTTTAGAACTTGTTCAGCAAGATTGTGTATAAACCTTTGCTCTGGCATGACATCGGTTGTCCTAAAAGAGAAAAGTGAGCGTAGAAAACAATTTTCGCTAATGTGCTCTATAGTGCCCCCTGTGGCAATGCAGAGAATGCAACTCTCCTTGAAATCAAGCTTGAATAAAAGTATTAATGTTTCTTTCACAGTCATCTCTGTGGTATCCTGTTTCAAGCTTGCCACTCATAATGAAGGGAATCCTTAGTGAGGCATAACTTCTCTGGAAGCAAGCCTTATAAAGCTGTACACTTGTTAGCAGTACGACAGAGAGAGAGAGAGACAGGGAATAGAACAAGCAAGTCACAAACAGATCTCTATGGAGAAAAGTCAGCTGCTCATAGTCTGCGTTTGGAATTCTCTAACACGGGCACTTTAGAATTGGTGAGTCCAAGAACTTTCTTTCTGCATTTCTGCATTTCTTTCTCCCTCCCTTTTCCAGTCAGAAAACAAAAACAGATCTGTTTCAGGCACTGGACAGTAGTAGCGTGGGCGGTTTTGTGTTATCTGGTCTAGATAGCGCTCCACAGTTCGTCTGTAACTCTCTCACTCTCTCCTCTGTTCTCTTGACAGAGAGCTCGTCGCACGGTCAGGATATAAGCGCTGCCGTTCCTGAGCAGTTCACTGGTCTGCTTCACGGTTCCTCGCCGGTGGTCGACTGTCGGGAGGAAGCGTTCAGGCTGCCGTCCTCTGGAGTGAAGTCCGCCGAGGCTTCCAACACTTCCACATCTGCGAGCTCCGCCCCCCCTCCCCATCCCAAAACGTCGGTCGCCATGGAAACCATTCTCCAGGACACTGACCCCAAAGCTATCTACGCCACGGTCCACAAAGAGCCACGGGATTCGCCAAAACACAGCTCGCCCGCCCGCGATTCTCCGCTGACGAGAAGGATGCCTCCGCCGGGCGATCTCAAGCTAGCGCGTAGCCTTTCGAAGTCCGACTCCGACTTGCTGGTGTCCCCGCCAGGTGAGGAAGAGACGGGGTTGGGCGGCCGAAGTGAGTCGGTGTCCAACTGTAGCACGACCAAGAGAAGACTGGAAAAATCACCTTCGTTCACGTCAGAATGGGACGAGGTAAGAGCTCCCCCTTGTGGCCTGGATGTACTATCCTTACACAAATGTATAAAAATCAATTGGAATTTCAAACATCAAACATTTTTTAATTTCTTTGATAGCTTTAATTGTGTATTCTTTAGCATAGGGGTGGCAGTATACCGGTAGACACTATTAACTGGTAGATAACTGTCAACCGGTAGAGATTTTGGATTATCGTCTCTATCGCAGTTACATGCTCACATGACATGGCTGTGCTACGTGGTCACGAAAACGTATCGTCTGCATGTGATTTTAGGCACTGAGGTTTAAAAACAAGTGATTTTAAGCAGCAAAAGCAGTTATTTTTTGATGCTTATAGGTCTTTAATGATGAAATACGCACACTTGTATGTGTCAAAATGCCTGTCTTTGCAAGTATCCTCGTAAACACGGTAATTTAGGTCTTAAGTGAAAGCAAACAGCTGAGAAAACAAGTGTGTAACAGTATATTGAATCTGGGCAACTCTTAAAGTGACAGCAGTCTAATATTCCTGCTGTCTGTCATTCATGTTAATCAAACAACAAAAGAGAGAAAATCTGTCACTGCTCTTAACTAAATTACTTTTGTAGCTTTAATAAGAAGAAATATAGATTAAATTTACACAGTCTAGAATATTTTTATACAATAGATAACTTTTATGGAATGTTTGTAGCGTTTCCTATTTATTTCTTCTGTTTATTTATTTATTTTTTTTTTTATTTTAAGGTAGTATTTGGTAGGTTTTGTGATACTGACACTGATGACAGGAATTATTAAATTTCTATGGTATCAAAAATTTTGATATCATACAGACTTTACTTAAAGAAAAATAACTATATTGTGATATATATTGGTACTGTGAAATAAAATCACTCATATATAAGATTTTGGTCACATCGCCCACTCCTAGTTTAGCACATTGCTACGGTTAGCGTACTAGAAAGTTTACGTTAGACTAAAGTCAGTTTGAGATTTATTTAAAGATTAGTATTCATAGTTCATTATTCATATTGATAATAGTTTTAGGAACATTTCTTTTGGAAAACGTCATTATAGCATTTGAGTTAGGGTTAGGGTTAGAGTTATTAAATGAACATTCAGGTCTTAAAAATTTGTTTCAGCCTAAATTATAAAATATTATACAGTATTCTAGTTGTTGTTTCAGGTTTAGATCACGTTTAAAAATATTATATAAATCAAATGCTAATTTAGAAATTTTGTATTTTATTTTATTTTATTTTTAGTGCTGTCAATTAACCGCGATTAATCACATCCAAAATAGATGTTTTTGTTTAAATAATATATGTGTGTATACTGTGTTTATTTATTATGTGTATATATATAAATACACATACATACAGTATATATTTTGGAAATATTTACATGTTTTTACAGGTATATATTTATATTCATATAATTGATATTATACATATTGTTTAATATATAACATATTTTTCTTAAATATATACATGCATGTGTGTGTATTTATATATACATAATAAATATATACAGCACACACACATATTATGTAAACAAAAACTTTTATTTTAGGTGTGATTAATCGCAATTAATCGCTTGACAGCACTATTTATTTATTTTAATGTAGTTTTATTTTATTTTTTTAATTTGGCTGCATCTCTGAAAGTATATCTTTAATATATCTTTCATTTAATTCCAAGTGATCAAAACTATGTAATTCACAGAATCTGTTAGTAATGGCACAGTTAACGTTAATAGTTGGAGTCCACAGGGAAAATTTATGAGATGCAGGGAATGAATGGTAAATGGTGACCTTTTCAGTCGGTCATTTCTCATTGTTCAGTGACTTAAAGGGAAATGTTCATGCAAAAGTGGGTTCATACAAACATCCTCTTTTTTTCAGTTTAAGATCTGACATTGTCAGATAATTTTTCTGGAATTTGAAACATGAATTCTTTCCCTGGAACACAGAATTATACATTTCTGGGGGTGTTCAAGGAATGCTCTGGCTTCAATACACCTCGTCTTTGTTATTTACGTTATTTCCAGTTTTTCAACGTTGTTGTGACAACATTCTGTTATTAACGCTTGTAAACCAGGTAAACTTCACACAGTGTCCAAGCATGGATGCTTCTAAGAAAGGAGGTGTTGTAGATTACTTGTTTACATGGGGCTGAGCAGGTGGCTCGCCAGACCATTGTCTTGAATCTGCCGAAGAACATAAACTTGTCTCCATCCCGTTGTCTGCATATGTTCATGATGTCAGATGATGAAAAATGGCCAGAAACAATCTAAACAAAAGCCATCTGCTACATTTGTACCACCAAGTGCATGACAAGTATCATACTGTATACTTAGAACAGTAGTCCCACAAAAATGATAGCCAGTTGATAACACACATATATATATATATATATATTTTTTTTTTAAGCAGCAATTAATGCAAGTGTTTCAATAAAATTATGAGCTTAACATTTCTACATTTCTGGATTTATGTAAACCTTCTGAATGCTTTTTAAATGCTAGGGATGTGATGAGATCCGGTATATTTCGTGAGATCTGACTGGTGTCGCGAGAATGTGACAATATCCTCGCAAATTTTTTTGCAGTGTTTACATAAGAGCTGCATGATTAATCGTTAAAAGATCGCGATCTCTATTCAAACACCCACGCAATCTTATTCCTAAATGAGAATGATTCAGCGGTGTCTATTACGACTGTTTCACATCGCGCTGCTCACACATTGACGCTTACGATGTGAAAAGACATTAAAATTTACATTCATGCTGCTGTTGATCCAAAAAGAGCAACACAAACAGTCTTTTCAACCAGATAATGATCATTATTTAAATAACAGAATTACTGGGCTAAAAAGTTATAGTTTCTATATAAACACTTATTGTCTACAGTAGCGATCAAAATAAAAGTATCTTAACAATTGTATGTTTTGTAAGGCTTATCCACTTCCGCCAGGAGGTGGCGACAACTGCGCGTTTAAAAAGTTTTTATCATAGAATCATTCATTGAGGAGATTCCAAGTCTTTATTAAACACTGACTCCTTCATTTTTTTTTTTTTTACAATTTTGTTCCAATATGTTTTTTTTAAGCAATGAACATTTTGTCAGAACCACTAGTAAATTACGTTATTTTGTTTAGATTAATCTAATCTTTCTTTTCTTCAGAATTGTGATCTCTTATTTTAAAAAAATCGTGATTTTCAATGTATCCAGAATCATGCAGCTTTTATTTCACATGTTTATTACTGCATATAATTCATTAAAATAGAAGTTTAACTTCATAAAGTACAAGTTCATATTCATTTTCAGTTTAATAAAATACTATTTTTCCCTATATATTTCATAATTTAGGATTTATTTAAAAAATGTAAAAATCTCATCTCGTTTCGTCACACCCCTACTAAATGCAGTTTATACTGTTGATTAAAGGGTCATGAAACCCCCCTGTTTCAGGACTGGTTAGTTCTCACCACAGTTTTAAAAAATGCTGCAAAAATGGCGTGGTGCGGTGCGGAGGGGGAAGAGGGGAGAGAGTCAACTTCGGGTTCAGACAGTTTTTATTTCGCTCCCTTTGAGTTAACAACACAAATAAATGCACAGCCATTTGCACTCTGTATCGAAAACCTATATATGAACGCGCTGTTGCACCTCTATTAACTTTTAAGGCTTATTTTGTGGCGTAATAATCCTTTTGATGGATTGGGTCAAGGAGTTGTAAAAAAACGCTATTACACTCATTATATGAATGAATCGCGTTTGTGCCGAACTCCTACAAAGCAAACAAAAACAAACACTCTTCTTCGATCCATGAACGTTTCTCTCAGTTAATATACGCAATCTCACAGTCTGAAGCATCTGTCATAGCAAATCAACACACACTGTCGTGAATAATTATGCGAAGCGTCTTCTCATAGGATAAGAACACACAGCCTCATGAATATTTATGAGACACCGACGCATCATCGAAGTACAACACAATGTAGATTTTAAACCCAGAAGATGAAAATAGCACAAAAAATCTAAACATTAATCATTTTTCTCCAGCAATTAAAATTAAAGGATGCTAACATTTGTCATCTATGATGTGCAACACTAACACCTCTGATAAAATCTCAGAAAAAGTAGTCTGGGCTTTCATGAACCTTTAAGCTAAAGGAGAAGTCCACTTCCAGAACAACAATTTACAAATAATTTACTCACTCCCTTCTCATCCAAGATGTTCCTTGTTTTTCTGTCTTCAGTCGTAAAGAAATTATGTTTTTGAGGAAAACATTTCAGGATTTTTCTCCATATAATGGACTTCAATGGTGCCCCGATTTTGAACTTCCAAAATGTAGTTTAAATGCAACTTAAAAGGGCTCTAAATGATCCCAACCGAGGAAGAAGGATCTAGCGAAACGATTGGTCATTTTTTCAGAAAAATAAAAATTTATATACTTTTTAAGCACAAAAGCTCGTGTAGCACAGGCTCTGGGATGCGCGTCCACGATGCTACGAATTAGTGATGGGCCGTTTGAACGAATCTTTAATGTGACTCGGGAAGAACGAGTCATCTCGGGAAGTGATTCGTTCAGTCGCGCAACATCCTATTAGGTTCTGTACTGGAATTAGTTCACCTGTTTCGAGTCTTCGGGTTTTTCGAGTCGTTCGTTCATCTTATGGGGCTGTCACGTGATGAACGAACGACTCGAACCCGAAAACTTGTCAGATAAGAGGTGAGGTGAGCTAATCACAGACTAAAGACTAAAGGTAAACAATGAATGAATCTTTTCTGTTTCTTATCGCATTATAGTTTTGTCTTGTTTGTAGTGTGATCAACATTTGTGTAAGCAGTAGATGTGTAAGGGAAATAACACATAACATTTTAATTATATTTTGCTAAAATGAACGAAATGACTCAAAAAAAGATTCGTTCATTTTGCTGAAAGGAACTTGGTAAAATCTGTAAAATGATCCGAACTTCCCATCACTACTACAAATCACGTCTAAGTTCATTGTCTGTGTACTTCGGCTCAAAAAGGTAGAGTATGGCGACAAACTCCATTTTATTTTCTCCTACAACTTCAGAATCGTCTGACATCGTTGTACCTTTTTGTTTGTAAACAGCGTTTGACTAACTTGCACTTTTTTAGTCTTCGCGTGTTCGCTTTGTAAACACTGCGTCTGTAGATCCGCCTATGTTCGACGTGATTCGCATCCCAGAGCCTGTGTTACATGAGCTTTTGTGCTTAAAAAGTATACAATTTAAAAAATAAAAAATAAATGACAGATCGTTATCGCTA
Source organism: Cirrhinus mrigala (assembly GCA_036247105.1). Taxonomy (NCBI): domain Eukaryota; kingdom Metazoa; phylum Chordata; class Actinopteri; order Cypriniformes; family Cyprinidae; genus Cirrhinus; species Cirrhinus mrigala. Next base: position 31,452,023 of record CM070029.1, read on the forward strand.
GATAAGACCCTTCTTCCTCAGCTGGGATCGTTTAGAGCCCTTTGAAGCTGCATTTAAACTACATTTTGGAAGATCGGGGCACCAATGAAGTCCATTATATGGAGAAAAATCCTGAAATGTTTTCCTCAAAAACCATAATTTCTTCACGATTGAAGACAGAAAGACATTAACATCCTGGATGACAAGGGGGTGATTACTTGTGAATTGTTGTACTGGAAGTGGACTTCTCCTTTAACTCGGCATGGAATGTTCCTTTAAAGATTACGTATCGCAGCTTCTTTGAGAAGAACGTGAAAGGAAACATCTGTAATCCAATCTGAATTAAGCTTCCCATATTACCATAGCTTTGGCTTCAATCTGAAGATCTAGACACTGGATACAAACACGGAGGGACTCGTTTCCATTACACCTGGTCTTACACTCTTACAGGCGAGACGGTCGCAGGTAATGGAAGACTGTTGCCCGACACACTCAAGTGCGCAGATGAGGAGCTGAGAAGTATCAGAGGCTCAGATGCCATTTTTGTTTTGGGTTTGAGGCCTGTTAGACATATTTGACTCTTTTCTAACACACAAAATAGACCAGGGTTAGGTAAGTTCGGTATACACATAAATAACAGCTTAAAGGAGAAGTCCACTTCCAGAACAACAATTGACAGATAATGTACTCACCCCCTTGTCATCCAAGATGTTCATGTCTTTCTTTCTTCAGTCGTAAAGAAATAATGTTTTTTAAGGAAAACATTTCAGGATTTTTCTCCATATAATGGACTTCAGTAGTGCCCTGAGTTTGTACTTTCAAAAAGCAGTTTAAACGCGGCTTCAAATGATCCCAAATGCGGTTGTAAACGATCCTAGCTGAGGAAGTAGGGTCGTATCTAACGAAACGATCGGTTATTTTCATAAACATAATATAATTGATATACTTTTTAATGTCGAACTTTTTTAATGTCTTGTCTTGCTCTTTCCGACCTCTGTTTTTGTTCCGGTTCATGACAAGTTAGGGTGTGTCGAAAAACTCCCATCTCATGTTCTCCCTCAACTTCAAAATCATCCTGTATCGCTGTTTTACCTTTTTTCAAAACTGCATTTTGGAAGTTCAAAATCGGGGCACCATATCAGTCCATTATATGGAGAAAAATCCTGAAATGTTTAACTCAAAAACCATAATTTCTTTATGACTGAAGAAAGAAAGACAGTAAAGCAGGTCATACCAGTGAGTTCAGCTAAAAGCTTCATATGAAATCATGAGGAAAAAAGAGAAAATTTGTGATAACTGAAAAGAGACAGTGGACTTATCATGGGCCTTTCTTCATAAATCTATATGAAATAGGAAGAAGGAAGTCAAGTGATGTCATCTGTGTGATTTTTGTTTCAAAATAAACAATTTTTGTTAAACGGTAACACCAGTGACACCCCAGGGGACCACTACTTTCATTGTATATTTTATAATTTTATATTATATTTATATTCATATTTTACATTTATTCAGCATTTTATTTTTTTGTTTTTCATGTCATTTACATCATCTGTTACCCTGGACCACAAAACTAGTCATGGGTATATTTGTAGCAATAGCCAACAATACAGTGTATGGGTCAAAATTATAGATTTTTCTTTTATGCCAAAAATCATTAGGATATTAAGTAAAGATCATGTTCCATGAAGATATTTTGTCAATTTCCTACCGTAAATATATCAAAACTTAATTTTGGATTAGTAATATGCATTGCTAAGAAGATTTGGACAACTTTAAAGACGATTTTCTCAATTTTTTTTTTTTTTTTTTTTTTTTTTGCACCCTCAGATCCAGATTTTTAAAGTTGTATCTCAGCCAAATATTGTCCTATCATAACAAACCATACATCAATGGAAAGCTTATTTATTCAGTTTCCAGGTGATGATAAATCTCAATTTCAAAGGTTGACCCTTACGACTGGTTTTGTGGTCCAGGTTCACATATATTTGATAGTTCTGAATACATTATTGTATTTTAAATTATAAAAAAAGTTTTTGTCAGTTTTTGACCTCAAAATAAAGCACTTTCCCTCTGTACATAGCTGTGGGGTCAAGCGGTTTTGCTGTGCTTGGAATTCGATCATAATTAATTTAAAAATGAATATTGTCACATTGATGGTTCAAGAAGGTGTAATTGTTCAAATAACATTGTTTCATTTTAAAATATAAAGAAATTGCAACCCTAAAGTGTTTTTCAAGTGTAATGTTTCTGTAAAGGCTAGGAACAGAAAAATGGACATGAGCCTGGAGCAGTTTTTTTTAATACCTTTCACCTGTTTTTGGATTTGGATTGTGTCTGCGTTTTTTCTTTTTTCTTCTTATTTTGTCTTTTTCATGACCTTATCACCATGTGGATAACTTTACTCAGTGGGTCAGGAGACATTTCCTCTAACAATAACAGTTTAGTCTGGAAATAGTATGTTGTAGCAACACCTGTGGCGTTTCTGCTTTCTGTGTGGAGACATTCGATGTGAAATGGCGAGAGGTCAGGGAGCAGAGAAAACTCAGCTGCTGATAACAGCTTTATTTTCTTCATTTGCTGACCTGTTCTGTGTCTGTTGACTGTTTTTCCATTTTCTTATCTCTCGTTCAGTTTTCTGCTGCCTTTCTGTCTCTCACACATGTTCAGTGTGTTTCTGTTGCTCATGAGCCAAACATCTGAGATTTGTGCGGAATTTTTCCAGTGTGAAGAGTCGTTATAAAACACACACCGTCTCTGTTCCTTTCATGCTCTGTGTCCATGTTTGTTACTCTCTCCTGCCCTCTGCTGGAAACATCTATCTATCTATCTATCTATCTATCTATCTATCTGTCTATCTGTTAATCTCTACAGTATCTATTTGATCAGCATATTTCAGCATATTATTAAGAAACCGGCAGCTTGTGACAAAACAGAAGTGCTGTTTTCTGATGTCAGTTGGTTCTTTTTTTGTGAAGGTAAACTTTAGCAGCTGTAATTGAAGGTCCTGCTGCTTGTGAAAGCCTCAGGATGAGTCTGGTGTGTACGTGTGAGACAACAGCAGCGCTTCATGTGCAGAGTTGTTTGTTTGCCGCTTCAGTGAGTTGCAGCAGCAAACTAAGCTCCCAGAGTGAATCATGAAGCTTAATTCACTTTGCTCCCATTGGATCTGTGTTCTTAATGAACAGGCTTTTATTGACGAGCCCCAGCGATTGCTTGATTTATGGCAAATGATGGAATCAAATGAACAGAGTCAAAATAAATTCACTTTCTTAATGCATTGGAGATTCAAAGTCTGAGTCCACATTGAAAATCTTGGATCCAAAGTTAAATTTAAACCTGAAAACAAATTATGCTGTATAACATGATCATATGAATCAACATGATATGACATTTTCATTTTTACTTTTTTAAAATGTATTTATTTGTTGTTCATTAATTTTAATTGAAATTAAAATGCAAAAATGTATTTATTTATTGTTCATTAATTGTAATTGAAGTTAAAATGCAAAAATGTATTTATTTATTTATTTATTGTTCATTAATTTTAATTGAAATTAAAATGCAAACGTTTATTTATTTATTGTTCATTAATTTTAATTGAAATTAAAATGCAAAAAATGTATTTATTTATTTAAAATCGCTATTTGTTTCTTCTGTGTTAAACCTTTATTATGCATCAATTTCCATTTTTCCATTATTAATTTCTTTCTTTATTTATTGTTCATTAATTTTAATTAAAATTAAAATGCAAAAAAGATTTATTTAATTATTTATTGTTTGTTATTTTTAATTAAAATTAAAATGCAAACATGTATTTATTTATTTATTTATTTATTTATTGTTTATTAATTTTAATTGAAATTAAAATGTAAAACATTATTTATTTAAAATCCCTAATTGTTTCTTCTGTGTTAATACTAACAGTAAACCTTTATTATGCATCATCTTAAAATTGGTCAGCTTAATTTTAAGTTTCATTAAATTGGTAATGATTATTTCATTGCTGCTGTTTTTTGATAACACATTTGTATTAAATCATAAATAAAATGAAAATAAAAAAAAAAATTCTCACTTTATTTCTCATGATTTTGAGTTTATATCACGCAATTGTGAAAAAAAGTCAAAACTGCGAGATACAAACTTTCATTTGCGAGAAAGTCACAATTGACTTTATTTCTCATGATTTTGAGTTTATATCACACAATTCTGAGAAAAAAGTCCAAATTTTGAGTTTATCTTGAATATATCTTCTTTAAATTGGTAATGTTCTATTCATTGCTGCTGTTTATTGATAACACATTTGTATTAAATCATAAATCCAAAAAATGTAAACAGACAACAAAGAATTTCTGTAAAAAAAAAAAAAAAAAAAAACTCACAGAGCCCTATTATTGTAAAAACTGTTGTTGTAAAAAATAATTAAATTAACATGGTTTTAAGAATTCAATTGATTTGACATGATTTTTGATTATTAAAATTTAATCAAACCAATAAAATTATTTAATAGCATCCAGAAAAAAATAAATGGAAGATGCATAATTTAAAAAGTAAATAAATAAATTATTAAATTAAATAAATTAATAATAACAATAAAATAGAATCTGGGGAAAAAATAAAGCTTTTATAGGGCACTAACATTTAATTAATTTTAAACTTTTAATAAAATGTCCAGAAATGACCAAAAAATAGAGCACAGAACAGTATAACTAATAAAACAAGACAGTTTGTTTTGTCTGTTTTTTTTTTTTTTTTCCTGCTATTCTTCAATTATATATCCAAAATAAATGGTTTTACTGTCTAGGAAAAAAAGCCTAATTGTACCTGATCTAAATTGTTAATGATTGAAAGCAAAACCTTAAAAATGTGTCACTGAATATCTCATTTGCCTCAGAAATGTGTCAAATGTCAGATGTAAAATGACTGGCAATATGTTTCATGTAGACGTTAAATCAACATGAAAAGCATCTTCTCTGGCGTCTGTCTGTCGCAGCAGAATTTGTATCCATATGTTGTCTCTGTGTTTGGACAAACAGCAGTCTGTCATCATTTCTGTTGTCTGTTTTCTGTCTGTTTCTCTCTTTCTCCTCCCCCAGCGGTCACGGCTGGCTGGTCCGGGACCCTTCGCTGCCCTGAGTGACAGCGTGTGGGTGCAGGAACGCACAACACCCATCACTTTCCCTCTGTCTGCGTGCGTGCGTGTGTGCGTGCGTGTGTGTGTGTGTGTGTTCGTTCTTGTCGGACACACACGATCTCACACAGTCTAATTTTTCATACAAAGGAGATTTTGACTTGCATGAGGGTCTGTATGGCAGGGGGTTGGGAAGGCGAAGCCAGCTCATGCTAATACAGGCCGTCCCAGGATTAGACTGAACGTGACAGTGTGGGAAGCTCTCTGTATGGGCCAGCAAATTTAGGAAGGGGAGGTTTGCACTAGATGCGGAGATGCAGTCAGCCCGAGGGAGTTAAAAGAGTGAGACGCGTCTCCTCTGTCCCCGTCCGTACGTCTATGCATTCGTCCATCCGCCGTCCCGTTCCGGCCCAATGGCTGCCACACGACCAGCGTTTGTGAGTGTGATTGTTTTCTACCTATCAGCTGCTTTGGGCGCACGACGGAATTGTTTTTTAAAACAGTTGTCATGGATTTAACGCCGGCGGCCACAAATTCTCAATGGTGCATGTCTTGGGAGGATCCAAGAATATATTTAGCTGTGTCGAGATTAATGTATTTTCTAGAAAACTTAGGAAGAATGATGTCATTGGCGTCTTGACAAATCTTTTCTTGTTTAGCTGTTGTTTTGGTCGACTGATTTTTGCTAGAAGAGTTTACTTAAGAGTTGATGCTACTTTAAATCCTTTAAAAATCTCAAGTATTATTTGATGTTTCTTTCTGACAAAACACAGTGTTTGGTCATTTGATTTATTTCTGTAAATATTTTACAGACCATATTTAACATGATTACCTAGTAAAACAGGTTTTCTGTTTGTTGTGGATAAACTTTTTTTTTTGGCCCATAATTTTGTCTGTCATATGCGGTAGCTTGTTTCTGCAACTGAATAAAAAAAAAAAAAGTTAAGATAAAAAAAAAGGTAATTGAATTTTATTTATCTCACAGTTCTGACTTTTTTTCTCGCAATTGTGAGTTTACATCTAGCAATTCAGAATTTAGTTTATATCACACAATTGTGAATTTTTTTGACCTTAGAATTGCGTTAAGTAAGAATTGTGAGATATGAACAAAAACTGGACTTCATAACTCACAGTTGTGAGTTTATATCTCACAATTCTAAGAAAAAAAGTCAGAATTGCGTGAAAAATGTAGAATTGTGAGATACAAACTCGCATTTGCAAGAAAGTCAAAATTGTGAGGTTTTATCTCGCAATTCTTACTTTATTTCTCATGATTTTGAGTTTATATCATGCAATTGCGAGAAAAAAAGTCGTAACTGTGAGATACAAACTTGCATTTGTGAGGAAAAAGAATTTTGACTATTTCTCATGATTTTAAGTTAATATCTCACAGTTCTGAGGAAGAAGTCAGAATTGCGTGAAAAAAAGTCAGAACTGTGAGATACAAAAATTTGCATTTGCGAGAAAAAGTGAGTTTCTGTCTCATAATATAAACAGGCTTCCATAGCCATAATTTTAATCCCCAAACTTTTTTAAAAAACTGATGAACCAATATGACTTCAACAACTAGCATAAAAATAGAATTGCATTAATTAGATTTTCAGTTTGTGTCAAATTAGTTTCTCCAGTGTTTATATAATTGTATATCCTAAAACTTTATATAATTTGTGAAACAAATGTCACATCCTGACGACTAGCGTATGGAAATAGGTCACTTTTTTGTTTGTGTATTTAAATTAATATTTGTAAACTTATTAACAATTGAATTCGTATTTGTAAACTTATTAACAAATTGTAACTTAATAACAAATTGTAAGACTAATTTCACATGCTTCAACAATTAGCAAGCAAAATATATTCCTATATGTTATATTTTCCATTTATTGTGCCAAAACTTTTTTCACGAATTGTTTGCTACAATTTTGATTTCTTTAAACTTTCTGAAACTTGTGAGATGTGAGAATATAAATTACTTTAAAGATTAGCGTGCGAAAACTACTTTTGTAAATAAGGATTTTTGTTTGTTTTGACTGAACACTTTTTTTTATTATTATTATTTGCAGTGATTTAAATTAGGACTGTCAGTTTAACACGTTAATTAGTTATGAAAAATTCCGCAATTAAAATATTTTAACACAGTTAACACGCTGGCCCCGCCCCCAGACCAGTACATCATTATTTCATATAGTTGACTGTTGACAAATATGATGCAGGGCAACAACTCCACAAATCCAGTTATGCCCTAAAATTCAAGATATTGGTATAAAAATGCCCCTGTATACGTTTTGTCTCATATTTGTAAATATCACATATCACACGAGCAGCAAGAGCAATATGACACGACTGCTGATTTTGTCCCGATCTATCACAAGTTTAAATGTGATTTTATGCAAAAGTTCAGTAAATAAGACGTTTGGTATTGTGTTATATTTTAAACACAATATGATGTGTATGTATGCTGAATTTTGCAGAGAACATATTACCTTTGAAGCCATATCAGAATTGTTGTGCGTCTCTGAGCAACACAGCAATGTTTAGTTTCTAAATGAATCCACGTTTTGAATGAATCGTGTGAATCAATGATTCAAAAGCCCATTTATAAAGAGAGCCATTTACTTCATTCCTGAATGAATCAGCTGTTTGAACGAATCGAATAAATAAATGATTCATAAAGACATTTATTGCCACCTACTGGCAGATTTAGTGTCTTATATAGAGTATCATTTCATCAAAAAAAAGAAGAAGAAAAAAAACATTAAAGGGATAGTTCACCAAAAAAAAAAAAAATAATAATAATTTACTCACCCTCATGTCGTTTCAACACGTCGTTTAATAAATTTTATGTTGAATCAAATGAAATATTTCTTTCTAAAGCTACGATTTGTAATGTCTACTTGACACTTTCTCATTTAACACAAAAATAGCTTTAAATGATCTTTTCTGGGTATTTTCAGTCAAATTTGTTTTGCGATTAATTAGATTAATAAATTGAAACATCATGTAATTAATTAGATTAAAAATTGTAATCGACTGACCACCCTAATTTAAATTCATATTTCTAAACTTGCTGCAATTTGTAAAACCAATATTGCATGCCTAAAAGATTGTCACACAAAATAGATATTCATAAATTTGATATGATAAATTTCTATACATTTTTAAAAGTTTCAGCAGTATAGAATACGACTTTTGTAAGATTTACCATTTTTTTGCGCCAAAACATTTTTTTTTTTTTTTATCTCCCTGAACTGACCAATTTGGCAAGTACAAGTGATTAGCACACAAAACAGACTTCCGTAAACAAGATTTCCGCTTTGCTGTGCCAGAACACATTTTTCCAGTGTTTGTGATGTAACATTGTTTACAGAGAAAGGCCGTTCTGCACTGAACCCGATCTAAATGGCTCTGCTCGCTCTGGCTGGACCGGCACCTGTCTTGGCAGGATTTTGGACTTGTTGAATGGATGGCAGCTTGGCTCTTTTGTGACTGGTTCTTGCCTCTCGGTCTTGGTCCTCTTGCCCTTTTGTTCGCCCATGCCAGCCATGCCAGATGCCTGGGGTCTTTGTAGTGGCACAGCAGTTATCTATTCTGAAGAGGGCCACAAACACACAATCCACCCCGTATGCACCCCACGGCTCAGCTATACTTCAGCTGTCGACCTGTGACTCCACCGCGGCCTTTGACTCCACTATTGTTTGAGCTGTTTACCATGAAGAGGCCCTTACCGGCCATTCACAATGAATCGCTCTCACTCGCTCTCTGCATTATCTCAAGAAACTGACTACAGGCCCTGTGAATCAATAACATTGTTTTGTTTTGAGTGTGCGGTGCTTATGTGTGTGTGTTTTGAGCCCGTGGGGATCACAGGCCGGACTCTCAGGTTTGGTTTATCTTCTCTACTGAGGTGCATTAATGCTGGCTGCTGATGGGAATCTGAATTGTGTTTTCAGTACCGTTTTCGTATTGGTTGAGAGTGACCTCCGGCTCAAGGTGTGTATGTTTAGATTCTGTCTGCTCAGAGGCTGAGCAAAATCTATGTATTGGATTCAATTATGTATTTCCTGTTACTCCTTGTGGGTTTGAAAGTGGGTCATGAGAATTTTATAGGATAACCACATGAGCCATGTTCTTCATGCATGTCAATGAGTCGAATCTAATGTGGCAGACTGAAGATCAAACAAGACATTTCATTAACATTTCATAGACTAAACTAATAATTTTCCACCAGTGTCTGTCACCTCAGATTCTCTAAACAGCGCTGTTGATGACTACAGGCAGGCCATCAAACTGACGTTACAATAAATAGTCGCGTTTCTAATAATGAAAACCTAATTAGTGTTTTAACTAGGTGCAATATAATACGATTCGTGTCAGTCTGAGTTTGTCATTCGTTTAGGTTCTGTTTCTGCCACAGGTAAAAAAAAAAAACTTTTCATGCACAGCAATCAGGAAAGAGAGCGAAAAAATCATGTGAAATATGGTTTTACAGTCAGAAAAATCTTTACTGAAATAAATCAAATTACCAAACACTAGCTTTTTTTCTATTACCCTTCAAATTGCTCAAATTGAAATTGCGAATTGAAAATACGCTTAATGGAAACGCATCAATTTCACAAAAACTCCCATATATTTTTATGCTCGCATGAGGTGGTTTTTCAGGCAATTCGAAAAAGTCATGATCATTCTTCAATGTACTGTAACCTTCAAGAAACACTTCATACGTAGAAAAAATATTTAATATTCAAAGTATAAGGGGCTTTCCCTGCCATTAATGCTTAGACATATGCGCACATCTGCGGAGCGTTACTCCTCCAACACGGCCACCGGAGATCGTTGCGGCCACTGTTATCAGGGCTGATGTTTATGCCAGCTGCACTGTGCATGTTTCTGAAGCCTCTCTCCGCTTTTGATTAAATATAGCCAAAATCTGTCAAAATTCCACCAAAATTCATTGCCGTAACTTATCGAGAGAGGAAAAAATTATGTTTTAGTCACATAACATCAGTTACTGGAAACGGCGTCATTTCAACATACTTTTTTATCGGCATTTAGAAAATATGCGTAAATCTGTAATTAAAACGAGCCTAGTATCAGAAATGTATTAATTACAGACATGCAACAAGTCAAAGTGAACAGTGACATAAAAAAAGTGTTTTGGAACAATAACAGAAAAAAAAATACAGAATTAATTTAAAAAATGTAAAAACAAAATAAAAAATAAATAAATAAATAAAAATTGTTTAAAAAAAAGGTATCAGAAGCTCCTTACACAATAAACCCTCACTGGTTCAAAATCCTGTATATTAAGGAACTGTATATTAATATGAATTTTTTACCAGAAAAAACAAAAAAACAAAACAATGTCAGGAAATAACTCTCAAGGAGACTTTGAAAGTCATAAAGTGGGTTTCCATCCAAAGTTGTCAATTGAACTTATGCCCAGAATTAGAATATCACGTAAAACGTTTGCGAATAAACACAACAAAAGAATAAAATCGTCACTTCCTGATCATCTGGGACTAAATATCTCTAAGAAAAGTAGGAAAAGCCACTGAATATAATCATTTTTATATATAATATAGAGCTGTGACTAATGATTATTTTGGTAAACAAGTAATCTGTTGATTATTCTGGTGGACATTAAAACGTGTAAACTCAGAGTGAAATTTGCGCTTTTATGTTGAAATTGTGATGAACAGTTAGCATATTGAGAAAGGTAATTATTTATTCTTGTGTTTCGTAGGTTTATGAATTATTTACCTTACCAATATGATGAAATTGCGCACGTTGCGTTCCTAGATGAACGTTACAATAAACCTAAACTCAGCAGTTTGCAGAAATGGAGTTTGAGACGCTCCACACATGTAAGTGATAAGTTTGTGTAGCAGCATTTACTGTGAACGGAGCCCCTCTGAGATGCACGTACATAACCTACACGCATGTAAACAATTAAAGCGCATATATTAAACGTGTTGAATTGGAAATTGAATCGTAGTGTTTCTGAATTCTTAATAGCATTATTCTTTATCATGATTTTTAAATGGGTTTATTATGTGGAATGCGTCACTTCCGGCACGGACAAAATGCAATCAAGGATTTTTTTTTTTAACATCGATTCGAGGAATCGTTGCAGCCCTAATATAATAAATTACTTGTCCCTCAGAGTGAGCAGACGAAACACAATAAATGTGGTGATTGCTTTTGGAGGTGGATGTCTGCTGTTTAGGAATGGCTGAATACCACATAGCAGTTACAAAACATGTATAAACATAGACATCTGTTGGTACAATATGTGTCATGACTAAACATGCGTCATCATTTTCAAAAGCCTTGTTTTTCACAGTCCACACTACAATGCAAAAAGGTGTTTACAAATGTATCCACTTTGGGGAGCATTTCTCAAAAAGCTCTGTTTTCCTTGACAAAAACACCATCTTAGTGTGGATGGAAGACCAAAACAGAGAGAAAAGATGAAAACAAATTAGTGTGGACAAGGCCTAAGACCCAGCAGGCAGTTATACAGAAATACTTTGATGGCTGATTTTGCTCGGGCATTTAAGGATGAGCATGACAACATTTCAGATGCTGTCTGCTGGTTAGTCAAGTTATGCCGTCTCATCGCGCAGTCACATGACTTTTTTGATGCATGGAAGAATTTATTCTGCAAACGCGTTTCCATCTCCCATTATTCGCATGAACCCTTTTCGCACAAGTGAGCGTAAAAACTTTTTTGTTAATAAAGGGTTTTTTTTTTCTGATGCGATGCTTCAAAATGCGCATAAAACAGGGTGATGGAAACATAGAATAACCTCTCGCCGAATACACTGGTTGATTATTTTCATGCTCTAGCTAGTACATAATGCCTGCACAAATGGATTTGTAAATGCCAGTGACTTTTTAAATATTTTTTTAATGTGTTGTTGTAATTTCAGAGATAAAAAACAAATCATATAGACATCTCTGAAATGTAGGACACTGCATTTGTCTTGTAGGAAGTGGGACAAAACTCAATTTCAGGACTGCTCTGCAAATTGTGGGACAGGTGGTCGTCCTATGCCTGCCATTACTACAATCACTATCAATAAATGTGACAGAAAGGCAAGAAATAAAGACACATGTGACCCTGGACCACAAAACCAGTCATAAGTAGCATGCAGTAGCCAACAATATATTTATATGGGTCAAAATGATCAATTTTTCTTTTATGGCAAAAATCATTAGGATATTAACTAAAGATCATGTTCTGTGAAGATACTCTGTAAATTTCCTACTGTAAATATATCAACAGTTTTGATTAGTAATATGCATTGCTAAGAACTTCATTTGGACAACTTTAAAGGAGAAGTCCACTTCCAAAACAAAGATTCACATATAATTACTCACCCCCTTGTCATCCAAGATGTTCATGTCTTTCTTTCTTCAGTCGTAAAGAAATTGTTTTTTGAGGAAAACATTTCAGGATTTTTCTCCATATAATGGACTGATATGGTGCCCCGATTTTGAACTTCCAAAATGCAGTTTAAATGCAGCTTCAAACAAATGCGGTTGTGAACGAGTCCAGTCGAGAAAGAAGGGTCTTATCTAGCGAAATGATCGACTATTTTCATTTTAAAAAATACTATTTAAATACTTTTAATCTCAAATGCTCATCTTGTCTTGTCTCCCTGAACTCTGTGTATTCTGACTCAAGACAGTTCCAAAACTCCAATCGTATTTTCTCTCTTAACTTCAAAAATCATTTCAAAATCATCCTACATCGCTGCAGAAGTACCGACCCAGTCTTTGCAAAGTGAACATGCAAAGAAGATCAAACACCCTTAGCAAAGAAGGTAAAACAACGATATAGGACAATTTTGAAGTTGAGGGAGAACATGAGATGGGAGTTTTTCGACATACCCTAACTGTCATTAACCGGAAAAAAACTGTTCAGGCAGGAATGAGACAAGATGAGCGTTTGACATTTAAAAAGTATATAAATTGTATTATTTTTATTAAAATAACCAATCGTTTCACTAGATAAGACCCTTCTTTCTCGGCTGGGATTGTTTACAACCGCATTTGGGATCGTTTGAAGCCTCATTTAAACTGCATTTTGGAAGTTCAAAATCGGGGCACCATATCAGTCCATTATATGGAGAAAAATGCTGAAATGTTTTCCTCAGAAAACATAATTTCTTTACGACTGAAGAAAGAAAGACATGAACATCTTGGATGACAAGGGAGTGAGCACATTATATGTGAGTCTTTGTTTTGGAAGTGGACTACTCCTAAAACTATTTTTTAAATAGTTGTATCTCAGCCAGATATTGTCCTATACTACAAACAGCTTATTTATTCAGCTTTCAGATGATGTATAAATCTCCATTTCAAAAAATGTACCCGTATGACTGGTTTTGTAGTCCTGGGTCACATATAACTATAATAATAATGATACACTGTAAAAAAAAAAAAAAAAAAAAACTTAAAAAAAGTTTTATAAACCTAAAGTGTTTTGTGCTGCCTTAAAATTTTAAGTTTACTCAACTCAAATATTCACATTTTCATAGAGTAGAACTTAACATTTCATGTTGACTAAACTTAACATTTTAAGGCAGCATGAACACTAAGTTGAAACAACTTTTTTTGTTGTTTTTAACAGTGTAATAATAATAATAATAATAACAATAATAATATGTTTGCTTTAGAGTTCGTTGCTGAAATCTGGTTACTAGTCAAAGTTCAAGTATGGTTGTATAGTTGTATTGGTCATTGTGCAGTTTGCAGCTGTGTATTTCTGTAGAATTCAAACAGCTATCATTCACAGTTTCTACACTGCCTTTTATTTGCATGTTTATTTAATATTTTGCATAATTTGATAGCTCTCTGCTACCAAAGGTACTGCACAGCTTTATTGAGTGTGGTTTATAATATTTAAACCCACTGCACAGAATTTTGCAGATTTTAGCTTTTTCTCACTGTCACTGACCCACAAAAGTATACAACCAATGCACTTCTATTGTTATATTCTTTTTAAAGCTGCAATTTTGTTATTTTTAGCTGTGTGTGTGTGTGTGTGTGTGTGTGTGTGTGTGTGTGGTGTGAGCTGTTTTGCAAACACAAGCAGTATACTCTATGATGCAAGCTCTCTTGCTGATGCAGAAAACATTTAATTATTTAGCATTCATTCACTCATTTATTTCCTTTGCATGCAATATTTCTCAGTTTGGTTCATTAATTGAGCCTGTGCATAATGCGTGTGTGATTATAGCACGCTTTGCCTTATTTGCATGCAGCATGGTTCGTCTGGACCAAGTTTAAACCTGTCAGCCTGTGGAGTCATCCTCTGGAGATCTCCAGCTCTGTTTAGAGAGTCAGAGATAATGACAGGAGGAGATGCTTGAGGAAGCTCAAGTAAGCTCAAGTTTGTTTTCTCAAGCTACACTTAAGGGAGATATTTTATTCCTGATTTTAGTAATATCTTAATATCACACTTGGACCGGCATTAGTGTTGAATTGCCTCTAGATGGCTCCATGTAATGATGTTAGCTTTCTTTTTTGTTTTCTTAATGTTTGGTGGAAGAGAAATGAGACACTTCATAGATCCATACACAAACATCAGATAAGACTGAGTTAAATGTTCTTAATTGTCAGTGTTGTAATGCAAAAACTTAATAGTCTCCCTAAAAAGGGTCTAATTTTCTTTAAAGCTATTTTTTTTTCTTTCAATTTTGAGGTGAAATATACATGTAGCGTTTGCCCTGGTTAATTATGCTCTCTGCAGTGAAATATATCGCAAGTTGACATAGCCATCAGTTCGTTATTCATCTTAATTTCTTTTCCAATTGTGTGAAAAGGTCAGCAGACACACTGATTATATTGAAGAATATTGAAGTAGATAAATATGAAAGACTTTGCATTTTTAAATAAGAGGCAAAGCATTTGTGGCAAAGACGAGTTTGGGTTGAGTTTGATGCTGAAATCTGGTTGAAAGGAGGCTTTATGTATATGTTGGTATCATTGTATAGTTCTATTGCTATACACATCCATTATACGCTTATTTACACATGCTAATAACATGCTAATCATGCTAGTAACATGCTAATCATGGTAGATTCATGCTAGTATCGTGTTAATCATGCTAGAATCATGTTAGCAACATGCTACCCTGGTGAAAAAACCAGCATATGCTGGTAGGTATGTTTTGATGCTGGTTTAAGCTGTTCCTTTGCTGATTTATGCTGGTCCTTGACCAGCTAAAACCAGCATAAACCAGCTAAGAACCAGCTTAAACCAGCAACAAAACATACCTACCAGCATATGCTGTTTTTTTCACCAGGTTAGTAACATCATAATCATGTTAAAAGCATGCTAGTAACTTGCTAATCATGCTAGAAACATGCTAACAACATGCTAGTCATGTTAACAGCATGCTAATAACATGCTAATCATGCAAGTAACTTGCCAATCATGCTACTAACATGGTAATAATACTAGATTCATGCTAGTATCTTGCTAATCAAGCTAGAATCATGTTAACAACATGCTAGTAACATGCTAATCATGTTAAAAGCATGCTAGTAACTTGTTAATCATGCTAGAAACATGCTAGTAACATGGTAGTAACGTGTTAGAATCATGCTAGTAACCTGTTAATCATGCTAACAACATACAAGTAACTTGTTAATCATGTTAGAAACATGCTAGTAACCTGTTAATCATGCTAACAACATACAAGTAACTTGTTAATCATGTTAGAAACATGCTAATCATGTTAACAACATGTTAGCAAAATGCTAATCATGTTAGAAATAACAAATAACATGCTAGCAACATGATTGTAGCATGTTATGCTAGAAAACTTAGTGACTTGGTAATCATGCTAACAACATACTAGTAGCTTGTTACATGTTTGAACCATGCTAGTAACTTGTGAATCATGCTAACAACATGCTAGTAACATGCTAATAACATGCTAACCATGCTAGAATCATGCTAATCATATTAAAACCATGCTAGTAACTTGTTAATCATGCTAAGAACATACTAGTAACTTGTTAATCATGTTAGAAACATGCTAGTCATGCTAACAGCATGCTAATAACATGATAATCATGCTAGTATCTTGCTAATCATATTAGTAACATGCTAATAATGCTAGCAACATGTTAGTTTCATGCTGATCATGTTAGAAACGTGCTAGCAACATGCTAGTAACATGTTAATCATGTTAAAAAACATGGTAGTAACTTGCTAATCATGCTAACAACATTGTAATCAGCCTATAAAAATGCTAATCATGCATGTTAAATCATGCAAGCAATGTGCTTCCATCCTTTAGGCTAGGCTTTCTCAAGCCAACTTAAAGTTTGTTCTCAAACTTTACTCATGTAGTTTATTATTTGATGTTTTCTGCTACCAGAAAGGTATTGATTGAGCACACTTTATCATATATAAACCCATTGCACAGATTTCTACATTATTCAGGACACACAATACAAAAATACACAAAATATGATTCCTTGTGTCAAAAAATAACCTATTCATAGTCAATAAACTAACATATTTTAAGTCAGCAAAATTTCCTTCATAAATCAAGGTGGAATTAGTATGAACTGATTCATGCTGATGTTTTGTTTCAGCCGTTTTGCTACATTTATATTAGCATTATTGACAAACTCATATCGTTTTACCAGCGTGAAAATTTGTAAAAGACAGGAAGAGAATATCTGTTCGTGTGCGGTGAGCGCTCTAGCAAATGCACTGTATATTGAAAATGAGAAAACTGTGCTGTGGGACAGAGGGATGTCAGACATAACTGATGACTCGTCTTCCTTCAGATGGATTCTGGATGAGACTGGAATGAAAAAACTTCACACGGCTTATCCTTAAATCAGAAATACTCTCCTGTTGTAGATGGAGCCAAAGTGGCGCTAACGTCGGGATCAAAGCACTCCCGCTTTCCTCTTTCTAAGGCTATTCATTTATTTATTTTTTTTTTTTGACAGTTATTCAAGTGTTTGTGCATTTTCAAAGAGTTTATTCCTGGAAACATGGACAATGAGGTGTTGAACCAACCTGGAGTCACGTTTATATTTAGTTTCCATTAACTGCATTAAAGGGTTTCTCAATTGTGCCATTGTCAAGGGTCAAACTTTGTTCTCCCTTTAAGCAATAAATAGCAATTGAACAAGAGTTGGTTTTTTCCCTGCAGAGACAGAGGCATTCCCTCTCTATTCCATGGAGACAGCGGCCGCCCCAAAGAGTAAGATCCTCCACACGTCCCTCTGGCTTCATGTCCACCTCTGCTGTTCCTCTGCTCTGTCCTGCTGCTCGCCTAATAGCAAAGTTAAATGGAGGTGTTCTTATGGTTACATGTTTCCAAAGAAAAATAAAAATCTGTTGTTGCTTGTTCATAACATTCTAAGTTACAGTGATAGTTCACCCAAAAATGAAAATTCTGTCATCATTTATGTACCATCACGTCTTTCCAAAACTTTTTTATTTGTGAAACAACAAAGATATTTTGAATAATGTTGATAACCAAACAGTTTTGGTTCCACTTGACCACCTTTATTTTTTGACTATATGATGGAAGTCTGTGGGACATTCTTCAAAACATTCATCAACATTTTGGGGCGAACTATCGCTTTAACTCAAACGAAACAGTTAAAAAAATCATTTTTGTTCATTTAAATAACGCTGAAATAAAATATAAATATTTAGAGATTTGAGCTAAGAATATGGCTGCGCTGCACCACCCAGCAGTGTTCAGCGCTGAATAAAAATAATATATTGATATTTAATATTAATATATTTCTGTCCACTTTTATTGTGTTACTTTCAATAAAAGTGTACTTATTTTATTATTTTATTCGCTTGTGATATTTAAATTCATTATCGTTAAATTGATTTAGTTAAATGGAAAAGACTTACAAAATTACTTCATATTATTTAGTAAAATAATAAATAATTATCACAAAGCATTTTCAGTTTCGGTTTGATGAAAAAACGATCAATTTATTATTTATTATAAATTCTATTAAACATTCCTTTGGTAGCTGACTGAAGTAAATTACTAAAAATAAATAGTAATAATGGTAAAAAGAAAGAAGGAAAGAAAAAGCTCTATTGAAATATAAAATAAAAAAGAATAAAAATCAAAAAAATACTTGCAAAGGAATACTAAAATTAGAAATGAAAATAGAACATAAAAGTTGATTCAAAATCTTAAAATAAAATAAAATTAAATAAAAGTATGTTAAAAGTAAAAAAAAAATGTGCCCATGCAGATTTCTGTAGTCATATAATAGTTTTATATGAAAAACAGAGCAAAATTAAAGTCATAAAGACTTTAAAATCAAGTCTGAAAACTTTACCATCACATATGTGACCCTGGACCACAAAACCAGTCATAAGAGTCGTTTTTTTTTAAAATCCTCCTTTCCGTTGATGTATGGTCTGTTATTAATCTGGAATAGATATAAATCTGGAATCTGAGGGTTGAATATTGAGAAAATCAAAAATTTTACTAATCAAAAATTAAGTTTTAATATATTCATGGTAAGAAGTTTACAAAATATCTTAGTGGAACATGATCTTTACTTAATATCCTAATGATTTTTGAAAAGAAAAATTGATCATTTTGACCCATACAATGTATTGTTGGCTTTTGCTACAAATATACCCGTGCTACTTAAGACTGGTTTTGTGGTCCAGGGTCACATATGCCTTTACGGTATGGAAGAGAGCAGCATGAACGTTCTTCAAAATATCTTCTTTTGTGTTCCACTGAAGAAAGTCATTCAAACGGGTTTGGAACAAAACGAGGTTGAGTCAATCATGACAAAACTTAAGTTTTTGCGATCTATACGGTTAAACATTTGTCTGTCACTAAAAGTTTAGCAATCTTGTCGGTGTCTTCTCGCAGCTTTCTCTCGGCCAGCTTTTTTTGGCGTTGGTGGCAAGATTCAAGCTCTCTCTCCCTTTTCTCTGTCTGTCGCTCTCTTTTTGACCCTGCTACTCTGGATAAGCTATTGCTCGGCAGCTTTGCTGTCACTTAAAATGAACCGTTTCCTTTTACTAACTCATAGTTCATTATTCGAATTTATTCGTTTAATATCAGCCGCACAGACGCATTATCTCCCAATTAAAAGAATTCCTGTGCGTCATTTGTAAATGCCTCGTCACCTCCTCCATTGTCTTCACATTGCATAACTCCACTGTTGTACTGAAGAATTAGGAGCTGCTTCCACACATCAGTAGATTCATCAACTGCTAAGGACAAAAATCTTAATCTCATTGACTCGGCCTGTTTTTGAAGTTATTGAATTCATGTTTCGTGACTGAATTAATGAATCCCCATACTGAAATGACAACCCAGACTGTGCTAATGTTATGTAATCGGTGTCCTTTCAGTTACCGCAGCAGTGTGTCAATCACTGAAAGGTGTGGACGTCATGATCAATGAATGCTGACTCCAAGTGAAGAGTTGCTTACGAGACTTTTGCTAACTTTCAGAAACGTCCTGCTTTGCTGAACTGCATTGATGTATTTGGATGCAAGGCTTCTCCTACCCTTATGTTTTTTTTCAGACAGTGTCTTATAGTCCGACATTTAACTGGTTGGACTAGTGATTGATGATGGTGACAATATGAAATGACATCCTGGACATGTTGTTCTCTTGTTCCTGCATGTTTTCAAGTTTACCTGTATGTCTTGGTGTTAACTTTCTTGGGTGTTTGGATTTCATGAGTAAGAACTTCAGTGCACCTGTGACTGTATTGGTCAGAGCTGGTGCAACCAAATATTAAGCAGTTTCTTATCTGCGTTGTGCATGATTCTTATAACCTTGGGATGATAGATGGTGTTTTCTCGGTCGGATTTGTTGCTGCATTACTGCTTCGTCTGCTCTGCTGGGAAATCATAAATGCAAAGTTTTAACATAAATCGCAGCTGCTTTTATCACACTGCACTGTGGTTACAGCCTAGTGGTTGTTTCATGGTGTTTGTGTTTCTCTTACAGATTGAGAAGATCATGACTCTAATTGGTGCCGGCATCGACTTCTCCAAAGACCAGGAGTGCCCTGCTACGGGTA
This sequence comes from Cirrhinus mrigala, assembly GCA_036247105.1. Taxonomy (NCBI): domain Eukaryota; kingdom Metazoa; phylum Chordata; class Actinopteri; order Cypriniformes; family Cyprinidae; genus Cirrhinus; species Cirrhinus mrigala. The sequence goes on from CM070029.1 coordinate 31,472,204, forward strand.
TGTGTTACTGATATTCTTTCAACTTGTCAACTGTATCTGTACACTGCTTTGCTGCTTTATTATCATTCAGTTGAAAGACACAAGGAGTTTGTGCCATAATGCATAAGCTATAGACCAATTTGTAGTAGATGTCACAGTTACGTCACTTGCAGAACAACACTGGTAACAAGTGGAGGGGAAAAGAGTAAAATCTGTGGAATAAGAAAAAAAAAAAAAAAACGTTTCTGTGCCTTTTGATGCCAGAATCAGAATTCAAATAATTTTTATAGAATACTGTCATCAAAGACGCCATTTGAAGTTAAAACGCAGATGTTTAAACGGCCGGACTATGGATAAAAGCTGCTATGATTACTCTACTTTTAAAGCATAAATTTGATTTAAACAATAGGTCTACTTAATATTCACATATGCTGTTCATAGGGGAAGCATTGTATTAGCCCTAACGTTACAGTTACAGCATGACATTTTTTATATCTATATCTATTACTATTAACATTTTATTTATTTGTTTTATCTCACAATTTGGACTTTTTTTTCACACAAATGCAAGTTAAAGGAGAAGTCCACTTCCAGAACAAACATTGAAAAATATTTTACTCACCCCCTTGTCATCCAAGATGTTCATGTCTGTCTTTCTTCAGTCAATAAGAAATTTTGTTTCTTGAGGAAAACATTCCAGAATTTTTCTCCGTATAGTGGAATTAAATGTTTGAGCTTCCTAAATGCAGCTTCAAATGGCTCTAAACGATCCCAGCCGAGGAAGAAGGGTCTTATCTAGCAAAACGATCACTCATTTTTGAAAGAAATTGACAATTTATATACTTTTTAACCACAAATGCTTGTCTTGTCTGCATGAACTCTGTTTTTTTCCAGGTCAATGTGGTCAATACAGTTAGGGTATGTCGAAAAACTCCCATCTCGTTTTCTTTCCCAACTTCAAAATCGTCCTACATCACTGCAGAAGTACCGACCCAGTGTTAACAAAGTGAACATGCAAAGAAGATCAAACACCCTTTACAAAAAAGGTAAAACAGCGATGTAAGACAATTTTGACATTGAAGAAGAAAATGAAACGGGAGTTTTTCGACGTACCCTAACTGTATTGACCCAGATTACAGAGACTACACATGCGCATCGCAGAGCCAAGACAAGACGAGCGTTTGAGGTTAAAAAGTAAAAAAAAAATCAATTTGTTTAAAAAACGAGCGATCGTTTTACTAAAGACCCTTCTTCCTCGGCTGGGATCGTTTAGAGCCATTTGAAGCTACGTTTAGGAAGTTCAAATTTAGGGGCACCATTTAATTCCACTATATGGAGAAAAATTCGGGAATGTTTTCCTCAAGAAAGATCATTTTTTATCGCCTGAAGAATGAAGGACATGAACATTTTGGACGACAAGGGGGTGAGTAAATTACCTGTACATTTTTGTTCTGGAAGTGGACTTCTCCTTTAACATCTCCTAGTTCAGACTTTATAAGTCAATTTAACTCAACAGTAGTACGTTTGTCAATTCTCAGGGGAAAAAGAGAGAATGATGAGTTGTTGTTCTTTCTTATTGGAATTGGAAGATTTAATCTTGGAATTGCAAAAATGAAGTCAGAATTTTGAAATAAAAACTCAAATTTACCTTTTTTTTATTCTTTTATTCCATGGCTCCATAGACCACTACTCGAAATCTGTAATTTTCTGCAACCAGATAAGCTCCGCCCACCAAAAACGCCATCACTGTTTACAAACACTGAATTGGTCTATAGAACACCTTTTATCTGTTTAAAAAAATAACAATTTTTAAATGTAACCTTTAGAAACTCTCAAAATAGAAATTGTATGTTTTTATGTAAACATGCCAAAAATTGTTTTTTAATTATTGTTTTTTAGATTTAATATTGGCTATTTATTGGTTATCAGCAAAAACATGGAAATAATTATCAGCTTATAATCATAGCTATCCACTTTAATTTTAATACGTAAATCCCTAATTTCCCCTCTGTCTCCCAAATAATTTCCTGCCACACTTTGTGTTTAATGAAAAACAAAAGAGTAAAAAAGAATAAATAATTTCAATAACTCACCCCCATGTCATCCAAGGTGTTCATGTTTTTCATTCTTCAGTCGAAAAGAAATAACAGTTTTTGAGGAAAACATTCCAGGATTTTTCTCAATATAATGGACTTCAATGGTGGCCAATTGGTTGAAGGTCCAAATTGCAGTTTCAAGGTGGCTTTAAAGCAATATACATGATCCCAGCCAAGGAATAAGGGTCTTATCTAGCAAAACGATCTGTCATTTTCTAAAATAAATAAATAAATTCTTCGTCTCTGTACTTCAGTTAGAAATGGTAGGGTAGGGAGGAAAAACTCCATCTTATTTTCTCCTCCAGCTTCAAAATCCTCCGACATTGTTGTTTTACCTTTTTTTGTAAAGGGGTTTGACTTTCTTTGCACGTACGCTTTGTAAACGCCGAGTCGGTGCTTCTGCCTACATCACGCGTAACCTTTCCAACGTTACTACGTAATGCGTGAAGTCAAGCTAGTGCAAGACAAGCATTTGTGGTTAAAAAGTATATTAATTTTATTTAAAAAAAAAAAAAAAAAAAGATAATTTCATTATATACGACCCTTATTCCCCATCTGGGATCATGTAGAGCCCTTTGAAGCTGCACTGAAACTGCAATTTGGACCTTCAACCCATTGATCCCCATTGAAGTCCACTATATGGAGAAAAATCCTGCAATGTTTCCCTTAATTTCTTTAAGACTGAAGAAAGAAAGAGCATCTTGGATGACGTGGGGGTGAGTAAATTATCTGGAAATTTTTATTCTGAATGTGAACTAATCCATTAAGGGGTTGATTCTGTGATAACAACTGGATGGATGTACATTATCCCACTTATTACTCATCTACTTGCCACATAAGTAAATAGTTAGACACAAATGCAGATTGGAGTTGAAATAGTTTATTAGCTCCTTAAATTCAGAGCTTCCGCAAAGTTCCTAACAAACAGCTGTGAGTCGCAAAGAAGTTCGTGCAGACCATAAATTAAAGGCGTAATGTACAGTCGTATCTCTAATTGCGCAGATTTTCACCACGTAAATAAAGAGGACAAGGGATTTTAAAATCTTGTCTGTCCGAAACATTCATTCTGGATTGTAATTTTGTTTAAGGAGGACAGTTTAACAAGATTACTGCATGCCTACTATTAATAGTCCTCTGGTTTCATTTTACAGTGAATACAGTCAATAACTGAGGCAAGATGATAGCAGTTGCATTTGAATGAAGGGAGAGAGAGTATGGCGGTGTGATATGAGATATGTGAAAGAAGTGCCATCAGTTGCTTATGACGACAATTGTTGTTGTGGAATAACACACCTCAGAATGACACGACTGACCAATCAGACTCAGATATCCCAGAGAGTTGTGAAATAAATAAATAACATCTATCGGTTATTAAGTCTGAATGTGCTGTCATTTCTGAATGCTTCTTCAGGTAGCAAAAGCAAACAACCAAAAGTGCAAGGATGCACTCATGGTGTGCTGTAAATACTACTCAAAAATCATGATCCTAACCTTTATCTCCACACTAAAATCTCAGCTGGCCGGGAAGAAATATTTTCTGAATTGAGACACTGTGAGCCAAGAGACTGTAGTGTTCACCATGAATTTTTAAAAGCTTTGCTTAAAGATGTGCTGTAGATAAATTGTGCCTATAAATGGTTGTTAAGATGGTATTCTCACTTGAAATGGGATAGAAGCTTGGTCCCGGTAACAGTATTCAGTATTTCACAAATAAGCTTATTGTCTTTAATTGAGAGAAGAGAAGGTCTTGTTTTTGTTTAATTGCTACTTATTGTACTCGAAGCTTTGGCCGCCTGGTTGTAGCTGACCATCAAGTTTTTTTCTGGATCTTGTGTTTAAATGAGGGTCTGCCTTTGCTTCGGCTCCACTATGAAATGAGACCTGACCGGGCAATCCTGCAATGAAACTCAATAACCTATTGATGGGCAAGAGGAGGACGAAGGCCAAGTCCAGAAGAGTTACATTAGTGAACAGAGGATATGGGTTTGGCTGGCCCTTTAAATGGAGAATGAGAAATCCCAGTGTGCCGTTGAAGGACGAGGGGACACTTGAGAGTTAAATCAATGGACGCTGAAAAGCTTGACGATTCCGCCTTGGTGATGCGTGACCTTGTTCTGTATGGAGGCAGCTTATTGACCTTCCTCTGGAATTAACCAAACTACAGCAATCGAGACCAAGGAGGCCGTCACGCTTCGCTCCTGTAAGTGCAAAAACGGATGGGAAAGCAGCTGTTCTTAAGTTTAAGCCTCGAATAAAGCACCCTTCTCACATCAGTTTATCTTAAAGCCTGTAAACACTGTTTCAAGTGGTGTGTTTCTCTGCAAGGGGCCTTTGTGTTCCAACTGGGTTCATTGGCCCATATAAGTGCAAAGCCTAGCTTGAGGACCAGTCCTTCCTCTGTCCTTTGTCACATGGCACTGCCTCTGACCTCATTTCCTGTTTCCTGCGGGCATCCTATTTGGACACGTCTCTTGGTTTTTAATTTTATCAGTGGTGCTTACTAAAGCCAGCATGTATTACGTTTGATCGTACTGACATTAGAAATTTGAACCAAACTGTAAACAAAGTATCATACTGCGAAGGCCCAAAGGCACAAAGTTTGTGCTTTGGACATAAATGATACCATAAATCATGTGGCTTGTTGAGAAGCTGTGCTTCTATTCTAAGAAATCAGCCTAAAGATTTTCGGATAAGCAATGAAATGGAAAAATAAATCGAGAGACATTTTGTTCAAGGCCAACAAACCACTATCTAGATACCTCAGAGAACCCTCTAGCATGCTAATCTTGGTACACTTGTGCCATTTATCTTAGGGGTGCCCAAACTCGGTCCTGGAGGGGCGGTGTCCTGCAGAGTTTAGCTCCATACTGCCTCAATACATCTGCGGGTAAGTTTCTAGTATGCTTAGTAAGAGCTTGATTAGCTGGTTCAGGTGTGTTTAATTGGGATTGGAGCTAAAATCTTCAGGACACCGGCCCTCCAGGACTGAGTTTGGGCACCCCTGATTTAGCTAGTCATAATGCCAAACCTTCTGAGCACTACAGAACTTGGCTCAGCTCTTCTAATACCATTGGAGAACTCTGTAACTGGTGGTTTTGCAATTCATTTTAAAGGCATTTGTAACATCAACAACACAGTATTTCATTAATAAACTCCTGCAACAGGGTCGTTGGCAGAGTTGGTCCATTTTGTTTCTGTCTTTGTGGATAAAGGTGCTAAAATATTAACATGCATGAGTGTCAAGGGAATTAGAAGAAGAACTGCCCCGCAGCTTGGCAGTAAACCCAGAGCTACATCCTCCAGCCTAGAAGCTCTGCATATGCCTTGGTGTTTGTGCTTTGCTTTCTGGGTAGACACTGTTTGGCTTTTTCCCTTTCTTTGCCTTTTGAATCAATGCCTCTAATATTGTTACCATAATCAACAATACCCTGACGAAAGAGTAATGGTCCTGGTTGGGTCAATGAACGGGACAAGGTTTGATGAGTCCATAGATAATGGACAGCAGGCCCGCATTTTCTTTTAGGGGAAGAGAGAGCGAGGCAGGGAGGGGAGGAGACAGAGAGAGGGAGGGGAGAGCCGGAGCGAGGGAGAGAAAGGAGGAGACGGAGCAGGAGCGCTGCAGAGCAGAATTGACAGCGTCCGGTTGAACAGGGAGACCGCACCTTCTATGCTGAAGGGATTACTGCTGCGTTTCTTACAAGATCCAGACTCGTCCGCAACGCAAGTGTGTCAAGTTTTACCGGCATTCTCCGGAGCAGGGCGGGGGGTCTGCAGACACCCCACTGACCTTGCATTACTAATTCAACAGCAGCCACGATGTCTCGAGGAACTAGAGGGATATCGAGATGTCTGCAACGTACTCTGAGGATTGACTGATTGTGGGACGTGCACCCACTTTCTCTGTTCAGACCTCGATGGGACTCTGGGAGACTTTGATGTGTTGGAAAAGCAAGTCTTGTACTTTTGCGGTCTCGTGTCTCTTATTAAGTTGAATGACTCAGGCGGATACTTGTTCTCATTGGTTTTTCTCTTCACTTTTGTTTTTAATTCTGTTTCAATTACACCGACTTTATTGACGAGGCTTACATCTGGTGCCGTCTTTTCTGTCAGCTTCTTCTGGATCTAAATTTAATCAAAGTCAGACATATTTGTTGTGGAATTAAGTTGATATCAGTGGTTTTATTCAAGCAAAGACTTTTTTGCTCTTTGCCTACCGTCTCGCATACCTTTGATCCTGAGAATCACAGAGTGATTTTGTGCAATGCAAGTCATGCAATCCTGCCTGGCTTTTAAGTAGCGCTATCATAGAGATTGGATTAGAAGTTCATTTGCATGAAGAGTGCAGTACGCAAGTTAAGAGTTTCCAGGCTTACCGTAGAGTCTCATAGTAATTTTTAATCACTCTTTGGAGATCAGGAGATTGTGGTGTTTTGAGTTGCTCTGCATCACCTCAAGGAATCGGTAGACATTGCTTGGGAGTAATGACTGTTTTGGGATAGTTTACTTGTGCACCTACCTCCACATGGGCACTCATGAGGGAAATACCAACTTTCAATCATCTGATCCTCATTAAACAGCTCAGTCAATTAAGGCTTGCAAAGGTGGATCTGCAAACTCCCATTTTCAGGAACTAGCCTGTCTGGGATTATAAGGAAACTGGTTTTATTACAATGGTGCACGTTGTCTTCTGTGACTTTTTGGATTGTGAAATCAAACCTTTGATTCATAGGGTGATTTCTGGGCTCATGTGGAAACTTTGATGATTGCTGGTCTCTGCAACCAGTTGTACTTCATTTAGCATAACTGTTAAAACCTCTCCAATGTAAATTGATTTAATAAGGTCATAATGTGGAGTCCAAATCTGTGATCAGTCCCAGCATTGGGCCCATCTTTTTCCCAAATTCGACAACGACAAACTTCATTCTTAGCAAGAGTGGTTTTGCCCCCCTGCTGTGGGAGCGGCCACACCTCTCGGCCGGGATCCTGTCGCCTCTGCCGTCTTGGTGTTTGTGCTCTCGGCACTGTTGGCCGAGGATGATGTGGCAGTGCCACGTCTCTTCCTCCGAGTGCCGATGTTACCGTCTCAATGGTTTCTCGCTGCTCAAGCGCCTTCCTCTGTCCGCAGGTGGATCCGGGAGGCTACTTGAACAGCCGGTCGGTGATTGGTTGGAGCATATAGGCCTTCCGCAGTACGAGAGCAAGCTACTACTTAACGGCTTTGACGACCTACGGTTTATGGTGAGTAACTCCTTCCATACTTGTACCTAATGTACTGTGCTGCCTAAAACTTTGTTGTCTTTCTATGCCTTGTTCTTTTTTTTTTTATCAAATCAGATTGTCATTACGAAAATGTTCGTCAATTAACTTTTGTATGTTTGGCATGCCAGTTTTGATGTTTTGGTGGTTGTAGATTACGCAGAGTAATCTCCTTCATGCAAACACTCAGAAAGAAAGGGTTTTCTAGTACCCTGAATAAATAAGCATTAAGCGTTTGCAAGTATGCCGTTGTAGCAGAGCAAACCTGCAGCCAAGCAGACTTCTGTTGCAGCAGTGGGACAGTCAGCATTCTTCTTAAGCTGGGAGGTCAAATGAACAGTGAGCACTCTTTGGTCTTAACATGATTTGCCATAGCAAAAACATGCACTTAATCAAGGCAGATGTCCTGGTCTGTATTCGGCGCCTGAATGATCAATCATTAACAACCTAATTAGGACGTAGTTACGAGATTGGATGCTAAGTGGAAGTTTGATTTAGACCGAGCTCAATCACTTCCGATAACTGTAGGCTGTAGACAACAGAAGTTTATATAACACTAAGCCTGTGGAAAATAGGTTTTGAACAATCCCAATAAAGAATTGCTAAGGTACCAAATACAGTGTCAACACCAAGAATGATACCTCAAATCATGCTTACTTTTCTAAGCAAATCTTTTAATGAATTTCAGCTGGTGGATGATAAAACAGGCAAAAAGTTTTCTCTGAAAGGAGACACAAGTCATATCTAGGGATTACAATATCATAGACTGGTGTTGAGATCTTTCGACTTGAGCATCCAGAACTAGAGAACATTTTCTCGAATAGTTACTTAAAGAGCAGGTCATATGGGTTTTCGAAAAAATATCTTTTTTTGCAGTTTGTAACGTACTGTCCTTTAATGTAAACAGCCTGCAAAGTTGTTAATCACAAAAGTGCATGATTAATAAAAATATTGTCTCTGAAAAGAAAGAGTCGACTCAGAGCTGCCTTAACGAGTCATCATATTTTCGGATCTTATGCCTGTTACCGTTCTACATCACTAGGTAACACATTTGCATAATCGGCACCATAATCTTGACAAGTTCAAAGCTTGTTTCGCTAAACGCTTGTCCATGAAAGATAAGTCCGTATCTTCTTTATTTGGACCAACAAGCATTTCCAAACCACAACCTGTAAGTACGATTAATACGTTATGTGTACATTTTCAATTGAGTGCTCAAAATATCAAGTTTGTGATGTATACCTAGTGCAGCTTTGGGTTTCCAGGTAAACTACGATATTACTGTCTTACTGAAATATTTCTGATAATTCGCTGTGAACCCACCATTTCCTAACAATGTATCGATTAATGTAGACTGTCATTGTTCTAATTACTTCGTTTAATAATAATGTAGACATACAGGGGTTGGACAATGAAACTGAAACACTTGCCAATATAGTATTGGAGGTCTCATGGCTATATTTGCGCTGTCTGGTGCCCAACCTTCACTTATTGTACATTACACCAGTTAGAGCAGAGTGTAAAGTTTCATTATGTGCACCCAATAGTTCAAACATTGTACCTTGAAGGTAGTGCTCTGTATCAGGATAATAATGCACCAATACACACAGCAAGATTGGTGACAGACTGGTTTAATGAACATGAAAATTAAGTTGAACATCTCCCATGGCCTGCATAGTCACCAGATCTGAATATTATTGAGCCACTTTGGGGTGTTTTGGAGGAGCGAGTCAGGAAACGTTTTCCCACATCAGCATCACATAGTGACCTGGCCACTGTTCTGCAAGAGGAAAATGGCTCAAAATCCCTCTGGCTGCTTTGCAGGACTTGTATTTGTCACTCCCACGATGAAATGATGTTGTATTAGCTGCAAAAGGAGGCCCAATATCATACTAATTGTGATCTAAAACCAGGTGTTTCAGTTTCATTGTCCAACCCCTGTATTTTGGTTTACAAACTGTATTGTTTCATCAGTTAGTCACGTTAGCACTCGGCTAATATATACACCATCATTGTTTTGTGTTTACAGTTCAGCAGCTAAACTTTAGCTGTGGGCACAATTCACTTGCATTGTATACGGAAAGACCAATCACGACAGACTTAGCCAGCTGACCAATCAGAGCAGAGTAGGCTTATGTAAGGGAGGGGTTTACTGACCTTAAGCTCAGAACTGCTTCGAACAAATCATTTCGAAGTCATTGCAAAATGATTTTAATATTAAATGTACATTCTGAGAAAATTACAATGTTTTCTCTTTTTTTGGCTTTTTTATGCTTTTTATCAGACAGGCCAGTAGAGAATGACAGGAAAGCATGGGGTGGAGAGTTGGGAACGGGATTGGCAAAGGAGCACAAGTCGGGACTCAAACTCGGGTCGCCAGAGGTGCAGCTGCACCATATTAGCACCGACAATTACAATGTTTTCTGACCTTAGATGCGTTTAAACCTGTTGTAGGGGACTCCAACACTATATTAGGACATTTTAAAATACCATATGACCTGCTCTTTAAAATACAGTTGCGATTGCTTACACTAAAGAAACTCTTCTCTTTTTGGCTGTCGATTCATATGTTTCTGAGGATTCAAATATAGGAACAAGCCCCAAAAAGAGGTTCTTCACCAGATTGAGAAGCCTGTGAGGCTTTATGAAAGAAGCCTGATGCCTTATAAAGGGCTGTGTTGTTTTTACCGTGTGAGGTAATGAGAATTGATGGTGATGCGGTTGAAAGCCTCAGCTGGCCGAGGGAGGCGATGTGTGTGTTGTAAATCAGCGATACAGACGGGTCCCTGGTTGCCCTCTGTTCCACGCCGAGCGCCACCTCATTGCAGGAGTAATGAAGGTTTTATAGCCAAGCTGGTCAGCAGTAGGTGAGTGTGTGTGTGCACAGACCCCATCCTGATGCATCGTCCATCTCTGCAGCACCTTCACAACATCATTCAAGATGTTCTTGCATAGATAGATAGAAAAATGCAATATGAGGCTCCAATCCATTAATGCTCTCAGTTAGCCATTTGTAATAACCCTGAAGTGCAATTTAGCACTGTTGTGTACAGTTGTTGATAGTGATACCAATACAATACAGTTTTTATAGCAATTTTGATACCTGAAAAAAAACATTTGCACATCTTGTACACACTTTACAACAATTTTTACGTTTACCCAAAACTATTAAGCAGCACAACCGGTTTTAACATTATTAATAATAAGAAATGTTATTAAATCAGCATAGGAAAATGTTTTCTGAAGGATAATGTGACACTGAAGACTGGAGTAATGATGCCAAAAATTCTGCTTTTGATCAGGAATAAATTGCATTTTGAGATATATTCAGGTGAAATATATTGAAATATATTCAAGAATACAGCTATTTGAAAATCTGGAATCTGAGGGTGCAAAGAAAAAATCTAAATATTGAGAAAATCGCCTTTAAAGTTGTCCAAATGAAGTTCTTACCAATGCATATTACTAATAAAAAATTAACTTTTGATATATTTATGGTAATACATTTTTAAAAATATATCTTAATGGAACATGATCATTACCTAATATTCTAATGATTTTTGGCATAAAAGAAAAATCGATAATTTTGACCCACGCAATGTATTATTGGCTATTGCTACAATTATACAAGCACTACTTAAGAATTTTTGTGGTCCAGGGTAGGTCTTGGCTGGACCGTACAGCTGTACTATATATAGGTTTGTCAGCTGTACTATATATATATATATATATACAGAGGTTGCGCTAGATTTTAACATTGTACGTCATTTTGACGGACAGGGTCGTAAAAATTCTGTCAAAATTTATTATTACTTGTCATTTCAATAACACATTTAATTGCTTTTATTTTTTTACATTTTAATTTTTAATCATGAACCTACAGGATGGCAGCGCAGTGTTTAAAAACAACAAAATACGTTAGGGCTGGGTAAACAAACAAACAAACAAAAAAAAAATGATTTTTTGGATTTTGATGAACCAAAATTGATTCTTAAATCCCAATCGATCTTTTTCTATGCTGTTTTCAACTGATGAATGAACAGTACACAGTGCGCCTTCCTTCCAATAAACAGCAATAGGCTAGGATTTTGATATAAAACAAAGTCTCAGATTTCAAATTCTGTCCATTTCTTTAGGAAATTCAAGCAATAAATCTTCTGTGTACTCATCTGTGCGTAATCAAACACATAGCAAAACATTTGTGACAGTTTTGTTTTTGTTCTGGATCCCCTGCTCTGCTGCCACACTGGAGCGCACTTGCCACCAATCCCACAGGGGTGGGAATTACAGCTACAATTTATTAACACGACCTCTGAGATTATATTTGTAGCAATAGCCAACAATACACTGTATGGGTCAAAATTATCGATTTTTCTTTTATGCAAAAAATCATTAGGATATTAAGTAAAGATCATGTTCCATGATGATATTTTGTCAATTTCCTACCGTAAATGCATCAAAACTTAATTTTTGATTAGTAATATGCATTGTTAAGAACTTAATTTGGACAACTTTATAGGCGATTTTCTCAATATTTTGATTTTTGTTGCACCCTCAGATTTAAGATTTAGTTGTATCTCAGCCGAATATTGTTCTATCCTAACAAACAATACATCAACAGAAAGCTTATTTATTCAGGTTCCAGATTTTCAAGTAGTTTTATCTCTGCCAAATGTTGTCCTATCCTAACAAACTGTACATCAATGGAAAGCTTATTTATTCAGCTTACATATGATCGATAAATCTTAATTTAAAAAAACTGACCCTTACGACTGGTTTTGTGGTCCAGGGTCACATATACGCATATATGCAGTTTCAATTCTTTTATTCGGTTAGTCAGCTCATGATGTGCTGCTCTACTCAAAATCAGTGTGGCATGATGCAGTCACAAAATGGCATAATACTGTATGCCTTTTGTATTTGAGTGTTCAGCACAACTGAACTCCACAATAACACTTCCACTGATACAGGAGTCTAGTCTCTCTGCTGTGCTCAGTTTGCCTTGCCTGAATGCATTTGTGGACTTATTCTGATTTATACATGCAGGACTAATAAATCTTGGCTGGACCGTACAGCTGTACTCTCTTACATACTTAACTCTGAATGTCTTAGTGGTAGTGGAGTGAGGACTGAATTCAGCTTTGTTTATATGCTGGTCTGTACCTATCATACTGTAGGCGCATTGAGCTTCTTAAGCAAAAGCCTCAATTTCATCTCCATGCATTTGAAATTTCAAAGAAGGTCAGTCTTTTTTTACAGTGAGCTGATTGGAAAGAGGCAGGCGTTTTAATAGCTCAGCGGGTTTAGCATCTTGAGCTGTCGATGTGTTTAATAGCTACAGAATGCTTTGAACATCACTGTAAAGCTTCTTCCCGTCTTTGTGTCTTTTTTCCACTTCCTCCCCAGTGCTTTTTTGCCTTTTGGAGATGAAGACTTCATCTTTTTTCGCTCTGACTCTGGTTTTTCATGTCAGAGTGGAGGATTGACTATACGGTCCCTCTAAGGTTATACTGGTGCAGGAAGCTTAGCTTTCTTACATGCATAAAAACATGTGTTTTGTTTCTTTTATAGCATTTCTTTTCTGCTCTCATCTTTTACCAGAATTCTCCTCACTACATTAAAAGAAGACAGGGCTCCAGGCGGTGACTAAAATGGTTGCTAATGCAACAAAATGTTTATGACAATAATTTAAAATCTGTTTACCTTTGATGACAGTCTGGAACGTTTTATGCATGTCAATATACGTTTTTTTCAGATATCATCTTCTAGGCTGCCATTAGCTGACAACTTGAGCCAACTGATGAAAAAATTACTCTCATGAGCTAGATGTTTTTAATGCATCAGTCAAAAAGATTCTCACAGATCAGTTAACAGTTTGAATCAGACTGTTAATGTCTGAGTGAATGAATCATTCAGAGCCGTGACTGACTTTATCACTGAACCAAATGTCCATTTGTGACCCTGAACAACAAAACCAGTCATAAGCATGCATTTTTTAAAAGTTGAAATTGTACATCAGCTGAAAGCAATGAGTAATGAGCCAATGAGTAATGATGATGAAAATTCAGCTTTGATCACAGGAATTTTACAATACATATAAGTAGAAAACAGTTATTTTAAGTTGCAATAATATTTCAGATTTTTACTGTTTGTGCTGTATTTTGATCAAATAAATGCTTAGCAAAAGAGACTTTTGTTTTTTCAAACACAAAAACATTAAAAACCTCATAGCTATTTATGCATCCATTTCTGCCTGGTCTCATTGTTTATATGTAGGTATTAGTACATTTACAAGCACAAAACATGCATATTTGTGACCCTGGACCACAAAACCAGTCTTAAGTCGCTGGGGTATATTTGTAGCAATAGCCAAAAAATCCCATACATACATTGTATGGGTCAAAATGATACATTTTTCTTTTATGCCAAAAATCATTAGGATATTAAGTAAAGATCATGTTCCGTGAAGATATTTTGTAAATTTCCTACCGTAAATATATCAAAACGTAATCTTTGATTAGTAATATGCATTGCTAAGAACTTCATTTGATCAACTTTAAAGGTGATTTTCTCAATATTTAGAATTTTTGCACCCTCAGATTCCAGATTTTCAAATGGTTATTTAAATACTTATTTATTCAGCTTTCAGATGATGTATAAATCTCAATTTAAAAAAAAAATTGACCCTTATGACTGATTTTGTGGTCCAGGCTCACATTTAAAACATACAAATAACTATGTATTTTTAGCTAAAAAAAAAATAATAATAATAAAATAAATATTTACAAATCTTTTATTTCATTAAGATATTTGTATCAATGTATTTCTATAATTTTATTGATAGACCCCTTAACCTACCCCCAAACCTAAGCCTACCCATTTTATAGGAAATATAAAAAGAGATAAAACATAGTTGACCGAAATATGCAGGGAAATGGCCATTAAAAGGGCACCTATTATGCCCCTTTTTTTACAAGATGTAATATTGATCTTTTGGCTCTCCTGAATGTGCCTGTGAAGTTTTAAATCCAAATACAATACAGATTTATTAAAAAGTGTCTAAATAGTGCTGTTTCAGGGGTGTGTTGCCTTACATGAAAATGAGCTGCAACTTATCACCCAACTCCAGAAGGGGGCAGAGCCTAGACGTCTATGTTTTGTGTATAGCAATAAACAGTAAGGAGAAGCAACATGAGCGAGTGTGAGAGAAAAGATATTTTTACTGTACTTAAATGGAGCAAATACATGATTTCTTACCAAGAGTTGCTGAACAATCAGTGATCGCCTGCAGTTGCTGACGGTCGCAAAAGCGTGCAGTCGCTTTCTTATGTGTGCTGTTTTACCGGTTTCACTTTCGCTTTTGAAATCTATTACGTTTAGCAAGGAGGGAAGAGGATGGATGGGGGGCACTTTGGCGCGTCACCTGTCCTGCTTAATGTAGATGCAAAGTAATCTGTTTAATGCGTTTACATGGCCGAATTTTAATTTTGTTCAGTTTATCAAAAGGTTTATCCCACCTCTCATCTTATTCTGATTGAGGTGTTTATATGGAGCATTTTCATTCGGATTGGACTTTTAAACTGAGTACAGTGCTCCATGTAAATGCACCTAGCGAGTGCCAATGAATAGAACATAACTGCAGTAGCCTGTTAGATGATCTTACAAAACGTTTAGCTTCACGTTTTCCTAGTTAAATCCAGTAAATAGTCAATGAACAAGATGAACTCTGTACCTAACTTTTTTTGTGTTTAATTCGTCAAGTAATCCATGAAAGCTTGCATAATGTAATTACTTTCCTTTATTTACAGGTATAGAAAAATATCAATGAACTTACAAAAAGATATATAAATAAACTCTTAAAAACATTTGTAAAACTAAATCATCTTTGTGTATAGACTTATAGGAAATGTAGTATAACTCATAAAAAGCCTCAATAGACATTTACAGCAGAAACACTTAACATTCTTAAATATTTTATGATCGTGAAACAGAGCAAGGGTGTTTCTGACATGACACTGCTTTCGACACAGCCGATCGCACACAGACAAAATGGCTGATATGGTAATACGCGCCTGTCAGTCAATAGTGGTGGGCGGGGCTACCGAAATATGACATAATTTTGCGGACAGGCTCCAAAGTGCTTGTTTTTTTAGCCTGGTCTGATTTTATGAAAACTTAAAAAAAAAAAAAAAAAGACTGGATGTATTTTTATCATGATAAGATGGCTGTGTACACAATTCCAACATACATTTCTGTCCAAACACCTTCTAAAAGCGGATTTTCCATAATAGGTGCCCTTTAAGAAACAATATAGCATTAGAAACATTTTTTTATAGTCGCTAATCCCACTCCTACCTCTCAACCAAACCATTTCTGTACAGTATAAAGAAAAACATGACAGACAGATGAAGTCTGAATTATTGCAAAAATGTCAAAAGCGGTCCAAATGACAATGCTTTGCAGCCGCAATCCTCTCTGGTGGAATACAATAGTTTTGTATGAGGTGCAGAGCAGAATTTAAGTTGTTAATGCTGAAAAAATGCTGAAAACATGTCAGTATTGTGCGTTTAAATGCAGTAAATACGTCATTGTACGTTTTAGTGTCTGTAAAAACATAAGTAAATATAAGTTTTGTAAAAGCACATTTTATGTAAAATGCATACGAATTATCATGAGATCACATTGTCCATTTGTACTACAGCTGCAAGAAAAATAGGTGAAATACTTAGCAATTTTCTAGAATTTTACCCAAACTGAGAACATGCATTTGGAAAATGGCATTTCAGGATTCACATCTCTCAACTACGTTTTCATGCATATTAAAAACGTTCTAAAAGTCATATCTGGTGTAATATACTTGCTGTACTAGACAGAGACACGTCTGTGTGTTCACCAAGGCATGGTGCTTTCCCCATTACCCTCCTTTCCCAACTAATTCCAGATGCATTTGCATGGATATGGAGTGCAGGAGTAAGACTCGGAGGTCTTGCTTTTATTCGGATGCCTGTGGTGAGGTCGTCTTACATCTCTCTAGAAGTGCATTACCTCCCGTATCCCGCTCTATTCCATCTTCCCGTCCTGTCATCATCTCTTCATCGAGGCGATCGCGTTTGATCACGCATGAGATATTTGATCAATAATTGAGATGAGCTCGTCTGCCGTGTTTTTAGGTCTTGCGTTAAGACTTTGCGTACAATTTGACTTTAATATGTTGCTATTTTTGCTCGTGCTTGAGTATTAAAAGGCATTTAAAATTAAAGAGAAATCTGAGGACACAAAGGTGCATTATGGGAATAGTAATTTGCTGATGTCTGATGTGATAGGTGGAAGCGTAATATTCAGTTAAACAGGTTAATTAAGTGTGTTTATTACATCCATTTGTTTCGGCAGAGCGCTGCACTCTGCTGTTTCATACATCTGAGAACAAACTGATTTGTTTTTGGAAAGTGAGTGGAATGGAAGTTTAAATAAATGAGATGCATCTTTTAGAGGAATTGTATCTCAATATATTTCAGCCTTTTGAGGATATGCAGTGTGAATTGCATTCATATTTTTACATGCAGAAAGGGCAGCCAATCAGAACAATGTCATTTACATACAGATCTCAAAAGTACAATAACAAGAAGTGAAATATTGTTTTTGGTGCAAGAAAAACGTAAAAATTAAATGTTGCAGAAGTCTTAGGGCTGGAGGATGTTAGCATTCTCCTCGCCACTGACCTCGTGCGCAAACGACTTACAAAGTCATTCAAAGGGAGGGTGAGAAGTGGAATTAGCTTTATGTTTGGGGTCAGTGAATGGTACTTTAGATTGACCGGCCAGAGAACAGAGCCGGCATCCTGATAAGATAGCAAGACCTGTACCAGCTGCATCTGTAGCCAGAGTGTGTGTGTGTGTGTGTGCTGGTATTCACCAAATGTTCCCATAGGGGTAGCAATACCAGTAATTTTTTAACTTTGTGGGGACATTTTTTTTGGCCCCCATGAGAAAACAAGCTTATAAAGCATATAGAATGTGTTTTTTTGTTGTTGTTGTTGTTTTTAATCTGAGTTGCATAACATTTCCTGTGAGGGGTAGCTGTAGGGTAAGGGGATAGAAAATACAGTTTGTGCAGTATAAAAACCATTACACCAATAGAGAGTCACCATTAAACATGGAAACCAAAGTATGTGTGTGTTAGAGAGACAGTGAGAGACATTGTACAAATGGGAAATTTAACAGCGAACAACCGTAAATGTGATTGCAAATGAATTTTATTGGCACAATGTTTTTAAAGTGTTAGATCTTGTTTTTGCATATGTATTGTGTACTGTGTGTTTACTTACCGCTATGAAGAGGTTTTTTTTTTTTTTTTTTTTTGAAAGATAAAAAAGGATGAAAAGAGAAGAGATGCATTAAATTGATCAAAAGTGACAGTAGAGACTTTTATAGTACTACAAAACATTTGTTTCAAATAAACTAGAATGAACCTTTCTATACATTAAATAATGCTGATAGAAAAAAAAAAAAAAAATAAATATATATATATATACACAAGTGATAATGATAATTAGCATTGATAAATACGGTTTCACTGTGCTTTTTATCATATAAATGCAGATTTCTTTAAAAAATAAAATAAAATACTGACCCCAAACTCTGTTGTTTTTTTTTTTTTTTTTTAAACACAACAGGAGTTTATTTAAATGGGATGTTTTGATCAGCACTTTTCACAGTTAGTTAATTGCATCAGCTATAATTCAATAGTTTGTGCAAAACATTTCACACATTTAACACAAGTATTTTATTTTCATATTAATTTTAAATATTTTATATAATGCATTTAAAGGAGGCCTTTTATGCCCCGTTTTACAATGTGTAATATACAGTTGAGGTCAAAAGTTTACCCTTGCAGATTCTGCAAAATGTTAATTATTGGACCAAAATAAGAGAGATCATACAAATGCATGTTATTTTTTTTTATTTAGTACTGACCTGAACAAGATATTTCACATAAAAGATGTTTACATGTTTTTGTTATTTGTTTTTTGTTTAGTGATAGTTGTTCATGAGTCCCTTTTTTGTCCTGAACAATTAAACTGTCTGCTGTTCTTCAGAAAAATACTTCAGGTCCCACAAATTCTTTGGTTTTACAGCATTTTTGTGTATTTAAAACCTTTCCAACAATGACTGTATAAATTTGAGATCCGTCTTTTTACACTGAAGACAGCTGAGGGACTCATATGCAACTATTACAGAAGGTTCAACCGCTCACTGATGCTTCAGAAGAAAAAAAAAAAAAACATGCATTAAGAGCTGGGGGGGTGAAAACTTTCGAACAGAATGAAGATGTGTACATTTTTCTTATTTTGCCTAAATATCTTTTTTTGTTCATTTGTTTGTAAGTAGAAGAAGCTACAGAAGATAGTTGCATGTTTCCTTGAAGACAACATAAGTTACATTTACCCATAATCTTCAAATTCAAAAAGTTTTCACCCCCTGGCTCCTTATATGCATCGTGTTTCCTTCTGAAACATCAGTGAATAGCACATTATTAGGCAAGGCAATTTGCAAAGATGCATGAAAAAAAAACCTTATACTCACTTCTGCCGTAGGTGAAGCTGCATCACGGATGATTCACATGAACGTAGACTCATTCATGTAGATCGGCGGGCTCATTCCCCTCAAAAACAAAAGTAACGCTCAGATTTTGGGAGTAAATGATGACTGATGACTGACATTATTACATTCAACAAAAAAACGCCTCAATCGCTTAGGAGACATTCTTGTCTTCCCCTGCACCAGAGTCGAAACAATGGCGGTCAGACTGTTGACAGCTCAGTCAGACGGTCGTGTCAGTCATATGGTGGGAGCGGCCTGGGTCTGTGTGACGTCACACAACCAAGAAGCTGAGAATGGCTTGATTTGAAAAAGGATGTTATTTATAGAGATTAAAAAAATACCACTGGGTGGATTTTTATCATTATAGGGTGGTTGTGTACACACACTACCAATACACATGTATGTTCAAACAACATGTTAAAGTGCGTTTTGCATCCGATGACCCCTTTAAAGCCATATCAGTTTAAACTTCTGATATCAGGTTTTCTGAGCACACACATTCAAAGCAAACGCACAGAAAGCAGCTGCCGCACAGCATGTGAGTACTAAACTAAGTTCTCTCATTCTTTCATGTCTTATTGCGCTTAAACTGTCAAATACACAAAAGTTTGTTAAAAACACACAAACAGTCGGTTAAGTCTGTGAAGGTAAACAGCTGGGAAAGAAATTGCATGTTTATATTAGACCTGTGTGGCAGCAGTGTAATATACAGTAAATAAATCAATAAATCCACTGCTCTCTTGTCTCCTCTGAGGCTGGGGCTCTAAATAGTGTTCTGTGCTCGTCTGTGCAGCCAAAGACAGAACAGTTAGCATGATTTGTTTGAACGTTTGCCATGGCATTAGAAATGGTACACCGTTGTCACTTGCAAAAACACAATGGCAGTGCCATGGGTGTAAACGTGCAGATTAAGGCGTGGTAATATTATAATAAAATCCCGTCTATGTCATGGGGAGAAGTGAAATCTGAGCAGCTTGTTTTTTCACAAGCTTGCAGAGAAAGGCTTACCGTTACTGGGTTGTCCTTTTTCCATATTTTCTGGGTTGGTAAATGCACTGGAGATCCAGTTATACCACTTAAAGGAGAAATCCACTTCCAGAACAACAGTTTACAGATAATGTACTCCCTGTTGTCATCCAAGATGTTTATGTCTTTCTTTCTTCAGTCGTAAAGATATTGTTTTTTGAGGAAAACAGGATTTTTCTCCATATAATGGACTGATATGGTGCCCCGAGTTTGAACTTCCAAAATTCTGTTTAAATGCGGCTTCAAACGATCCCAAATGCGGTTGTAAACGATCCCAGCCGAGGAAGAAGGGTCGTATCTAGCAAAGCGATCAGGAATTTTCATAAAAGTAATACAATTTATATACTTTTTAATCTCAAATGCTCGTCCTGTCTTAATCTGCCTGAACTCCGTTTTTGTTCCGGTTCATGACAGTTAGGGTATGTCGAAAAACTCTCATCTCATGTTCTCCCTCAACTTCAAAATCGTCCTATATTGCCGTTTTACCTTTTTTTGTTAAGGGTGTTTGATCTTCTTTGCATGTTCACTTTGCAAAAACTGGGTCGGTACTTCTGCAGTGATTATTTTTGAAATTGAGGGAGAGAATACAACTGGAGTTTTTCATCATACCGTAACTGTCTTGAGGCAGAATACACAGAGTTCAGTCAGAGCAAGACAAGATGAGCGTTTGAGATTAAAAAAAAGTATTTAAATGGTATTTTTTTTAATGAAAATAACTGATTGTTTCGCTAGATAAGACTCTTCTTCCTCGGCTGGGATCGTTTACAACCGCATTTAAACTACATTTTGGTAGTTCAAACTCGGGGCACCATAGCAGTCCATTATATGGAGAAAAATCCTGAAATGTTTTCCTCAGAAAAACACAATTTACTTCACACAATTTGCTTTACGACTGAAGAAAGAAAGACATGAACATCTTGGATGACAAGGGGGTGAGTAAATTATCTTTAAATTGTTGTTCTGGAAATAAACTTCTCCTTTATGAATGAATAGTTATCATTTTAAGTGACTTTTTCTGTACATGCATTCACAGCATGTCAAGTCTCTTCATTTATCATTCACCCAGAAGTGCAGGTGCTCAGAACCAAGCGTCTAATTGGTGCTTGTGAGTCACTTGATGTCATTCACATGCTAGTCTAAGAAATGATTAAGAATTCCTCTGTAGTCTTAAAGCATCTCCATCACTCCTCAGAGTTAATTCAAGTTCCTCTACATTAAGGACATTTCCACCGAGGTTTTCCACGGCTCCAAAGCGCACAGATATTCTTTTGATTGCTCGTACGTTGCTGCTGGAATTGAGCTGTTGTTTTGTGGACTTCTCTTGTTAGTAGCTGATTTTCTCCTCTGCCGTCACGAGGAATCTCCTCACAACTGAAATCAAAGTTTTATTCTCAGACATCTTTGTGAAATTGGATAGTTCTAAAAACGTTATTTCTTTGCAAACTTTGCAAAGTCTACAAAGTCTCCAGAGCTGTGAGTCATACAAGCTTTTATTACTGCTGTTTGCCAAAGTAAACATCACTATTACATGCTCGCCGTTTGGGATCTAAGCGCAAAGTATACAAAAATTTCCTTGTGATTTGAACATTAATGATACCTAAAGTCAGTAAAAGAAAAGTGACATTAGTTGCAGCAGCGTTTGTTTTCGTCTCCAAAACTGAATGTACACCCTCCATGTTTCATTGTCATATTATCCCATCCGTACAAGAATAAAGCATCTTTATGTGTTGTACTCAGAGATCTGATTTCAGTCCATACTAAAGGTTGATAATGAGAGAAGAAGAGTTAAGTGGATTGGAAGGAGAGAGCGAGCGAGAGATAAAAAGTGGACGGAGACAGATTGATCCACCTCAACCCTTCTGCATTCAGCTGCCGTTTCTTCACTCTAAATGATTTGGGCAGTTTTACTCGAGCTTATTCCCATCTGCCTCCTTCTCTCACTTTATCACAGAATGAGCAGATGAGACTTAAAGTGGTTCGGATCGCTCATGTTTGAGTGGAGTGAATGATGACAGACAGTGACGTGATTTGTCTGTGTGGACGTGTTCATCAGAGCATTAGATGTCTCTTGTTTGATTCGGAGCAGATCTGCACCTTCCTTCGGTGTCTGTCTTGGATCAGAAAGTGTTAGTTTGATGCACAGGATGTTTGTGATTATTACTCATGCCACTGTTTTCTTGCACCTGCTAAAATTGTATGACTTATTACAGTTCTGTCTGTCCACTGAAGTGCTGCGTGAAGAGACAATTAAAACGTATTTGATGTTTAGTACATACAGGATTTTTTACTGCAGGCTAGTTAGGACAAAAACTCAGCAGACGACATGATCACTTTTCTCTTTATCACACTGTACGTCATAAGGACACTGCGATGAGTTTTTGATTATTGTTATTCGTTCTTTTTTCTTTATTGGCTTTGTTTTGTAATTTGCTTTTTGTTGTTAGTGTTTTATTGAATTTAAGCATTTGTATTTTATTTTCTTTGTGGTTTGCTTTTTGTTGCATGATATTAGTTTTGTTTTGTTGTTTGCTCTGTTGTATTGGTTTTGTTTTGTGGTTTGCTTTTTGTTGTTAGTTTTTTATTGTTGTGTTTGTTTGTTTTTTCAGGGCTATCAAATCAATGAATCGCAATTAATCGCATCCAAAATAAAAGTTTGTGTGTACATTGTGTTTGTACTTTAGAAGTATACATTAAAAAAAAAAAACACACCATTAAACTTTATTTTAAATGCAATTAATTGATTTGACAGCAGTAGTAGTAGTGTATTTGTTTTGAGTATTTAATTTTGCAGCTTTTTGTTTGTATTTTTTCTTTGTTATATTAGCTTGTTTGTGGTTTGCTTTTTTGTTCCTTATTAATGGTTTTGTTTGATTTCTTTTATTTAATTATTTTTTGTAGTTTGCTTTTTGTTCTTAGTGTTTTATTGAATTTGTTTTTTTTTTGAGTATTTGATTTTTGTTTAGCTTTTAGTTTTTTGCTTTTTGTTGCATGTTATTGTTTTTGTTGTTGTTTGCTCTGTGTTTTATTGGTTTTGTGGTTTGCTCTCTGTTGTTAGTGTTGTTTTTTGTGGTTGATGTTTTGCGATTTAGTCATAATTAATCGTATCTAAAAAAAAAAAAAAAGGTTTTAACATATTAATATATTAATGTATTAACATATTAATGTTTCATTTAGGGCTGTCAAATCGATTAACCGAGATTATTTGCCACCAAAATAAATATATTTGTTTACACTGTGGGTTTACTGTGTATATTTATACCTATATAAACGCACACACACACACACACACACACACAATTTTGGATGTAATTAGTCGTGATTAATCAATTTGACAGCCCTAGTAATACTGTAATTTTCAAGTATTTCATTTTGTTTGGCTTTTTTTTTTTTTTTTTTTTTGTTCTTTGTTTTATTTTGTGGTTTGCTTTTTGTTAGTGTTTTATTGGTTTTGTTTTGTTGTTGTTTAGAGTTTTTGTTTGTTTGTTTTTGTTTTTTAAATATTCAAAAAAATATATAAACTTAAAAACCCATCCCACCCCTGGTAGACTTCAATAATATAAACTAAAACACAACACATCCATTTAACAAATAAATTAAATAAAAAGAAGTGAATAGGTAAATAAAAAATGACAAAACAGGTTTACAAAGAAGATAAAAAGACACAGTATCAAAAGCAGTATGCCATATATTCACAGTCTTAGCATGGGATTTTTCTTTTTCTTTTTTCTTTTGTGTGTGTGTGTGTGTGTGTGTTACTGGTTGTATTTTGTGTTTCTTAGGATTTTTTTTTTTTGGGGGGGGGGGGGGGGGGGGGGGGGTTTGAGTTCGTTTTGGTTCATGGTTTGTTTCTTTTTTTTTTTTTCTTTCTTTTTTTTTTTTTGTTTAGTGCTTGTTTTTGCTATAGTTGTGGTTTTAATTTTATTTTTGATTTAGCAGTGAAATGTTCTTGTTCAATTGGGGATTGCAGCTGTGAATAATTTTGTTTCAGTGTGTATCTGTGTTAGGATGGACTCTCTCTCTCTCTTTCTCTCTCTCTCTCATTCGGCACATAATGACAGCCAGTGCTCGAAGGAGTCTTTATTTTCTCCACAGGGCACAGTTTGTGGTTCTTGTAATGGGCACGCGCAATCACAGAAGCACAGTTTGTTGGGTACTGGAAATCGGTCACTTCAACATCTCAAAACACTAGCCCTCGCTTGCTGTAAAGTCCTGTCATACACTGTTTATCTGGATCCAGTTTACTATATTCTAGCCGTCATTTGAATGATAGACACTTCAGGTGCATGAAGGGTCTTGCACAGTGTTTCCTGCTTAAATGGATGGAGTGTATAAAAAGATTGTGTGTGTGTGTGTTTGAGATCTTGTTGTGAGATCAGCACCTCAGATTGCTCTCTGCGCTGTCTTACATCGATCGCTCAGATGCTGCTGTGTTAGACGCGCTGTGTTTAGAGTATATGGCATTGATCAATGAAGAAACATGAAACAAGCACACTCATACAAACAATAAAAGATGTGTGCCTCTGTCCTACATGATATATATTGTGTCCTTAATCCATAAAGTGGAGACCTTTTGTATGTTTGTTGATGAAACTAGAGCTGCTTTATAGATTTATTTATTTTTTTTTATGTTGCACTGCGTACAATGAATTATACCTTGTTTTTTTAGGAAAAAAAAACATTTACCAAGTGGTGCACTATTCCCACACTATTGGTCTTGTGTTGAGATGTTGTGTATATTGTATTTTTGTCTTGTTTTTAGCTAATGGGTGTGTATGTATGTTTGTGTAGGGAAATGACGTGATGGAAGAGCAAGACCTGAGAGAAATTGGCATCACGGATCCGTCACATCGCAGGAAGATCCTCAGTGCTGCACGTTCTTTACCAAAGGTGTGTGTCAGTCTAAAATGCTTTGATATGGATGGTCATATGCTAATAATCACTTGTGACTTTAGCCTTTAGCAGTGTTATACTGTAAGATTTCCATCATTATATGTGTCAGCCGATGGTTTATCTGTACTGGTTTTGTTTGGCTTGAACTCTGCAGGTGAAAGCATTAGGCTGTGACGGCAGCACGTCTCTCGCTGCATGGCTGGACGTCCTGGGTCTTCAAGAGTACCTGCAAAACTTCCTGTCCAGCGGCTATCGCACGCTAGAATGCGTGAAGAACCTGTGGGAGCTGGAGATTGTTAATGTGAGAATGAGATGCGTTCAAACATTTACAGTATTGACTTTTTGATGTTGTTTGATTTATATCAAGTATTATATTATTATTATAAGTATAATAAGTATATGTATATTATATATGAAGTATTTACATAGTTGGCTTTTCATTTAATTTAAAAAATTCAGTTACAGTCGTGGCCAAAAATATCACCACCCTTGCAATTCTGTCAGAAAATGCAAACCTTCTCTTTGTTGCAGTTCCAAATGTTTTGGTAGTCACATGTTTATTTTTTTGTTTGCATTGGAACAACACAAAAAAAGAGAGAAGAGGAGTCAAATCGGATACAATTCCACACAGAACCCAAAAAAATGCACTGGACAAAATTCTTGGCACCCTTAACTTAATATTTGGTAGCACCCCCTTTGGAAAAAATAACTGAAATCAGTCTCTTCCTGTAACCATGAATGAGTTTCTTACACCTCTCTACTGGAATTTTGGAGCACTCTTCTTTTGCAAACTGCTCCAGGTCATTCATATTTCAGCCTTCTCCCAACTGCTGTTTTGAGATCTCTCCACAGGTGATCTATGGGATTCAGATCTGGACTCATTTCTGGCCATTTCAGAACTCTCCAGCGCTTTGTTTGTAACTATTTCTGAGTGCTTTTTGAAGCGTGTTTTGGGTCATTGTCCTGCTGGAAGACCCATGACCTCTGGTGGAGACACAGCTTTCTGACACTGGCCATGACGTTGAGCCCCAAAATTCTTCGGTAACCATCAGATTTCATGATACCGTTCACACAGTCAAGGCATCCAGTGCCAGAAGCAGCAAAGCAACCAAAACATCTTTGAACCTACACCATGTTTGACTGTAGGGACTGCGTTCTTTTCTTTGAAGGACTCATTTCTTTTTCTGTAAACAGTGCCATGATGTCCTTTACCAAAAAGCTCTACTTTTGTCTCATCTGTCCACAGTACATTCTCCCAGAAGGATTGTGGTTTTTGTCGCATAAGTTTTGGCAAACTGCAGTCTTGCTTTTTTATGCCTTTGTGTCAGCAGTGGTGTCCTCCTGGGTCTCCTACCATAGCGTCCCTTTTCATTCAGATGGCGACGGATAGTGTGAGCTGACACTGTTGTACCCTGTGTCTGCAGATCAGCTTGAATTTGTTTGGAAGTTAATCTGTGTTCTTCATCCACCATTTGAACAATCCTACATTATAATTTTTCATAAATTTTGCTCTTCCGTCCATGTCCAGGGAGGTTAGCTACAGTGCCATGGGCTGTAAACCCCTTGATAATATTGGCACAGTGGACACATTAAGATCTCTGGAGATGGACTTGTAGTCTTGAGATTGTCCATGTTTTTCCACATTTTTTTCTCTCAAATCCACAGACAACTCTTTACACTTCTTTTTTTTCTCCATGCTCAGTGTGACACACAACACAAAGGTTGAATCAACTTTTCTCCATTTTAACTCGTTAACTGGTAAAGTGTGATTACTATATTGCTCAGACCTGTTACTTGACACAGGTGTGTCTAAATACAAATTACAGGAGCATCACATGCTTGAAAAGTAATTATTTCTTACAATTTACAAAAGGTGGCAATATTTTTGTCCAGTCCATTTTTGAGTTCTGTGTGAAATTGTATCAAGTTTGACTTTTCTTCTCTCTTTTTTTTTTTTTTGTGTGTTGGTGCAGTGCAGACAAAAACAGTAAGCACGTGAATACCAAAACATTTGCAATTGGAACAATTTTCTGAGAGAAGTGTTGCATTTTCTGACAGAACTGCAAGGGTGCCGATATTTTTGGCCATGACTGTACTTCATTCTTAATTATTAAATTGGGATCAGAGTATTTATGTTGCTTAATAGAAATTAAGAGTAATTTTTGCCTTTGTGTGCGTTTTATGTCTGTTTGTAGGTGCTGAAAATCACATTGTTGGGCCACAGAAAAAGGATTATTGCATCGTTAGCTGAACGGCCGTATGAGGAGCCTCCGGTCAAACCACCCCGCCTCTCTCAGATTAGAGTAAGTACCACTGTATACTATAATATTAACACACTGCAGAATAGTTTTTTTTGCAACATGAACTTAAAGTAGACAATATGAGTATATGTAAACAAAAACAAGACTGAGGGCAGAATTACAGTTTCTTTAATATGCCGTGTTTTAGGCCAGGCAGCTTTTTGTAATGGGTTTGGCCTCTATAAAAACATGATTAATATTTTGCATGACATATTAATTAATTTTAATCCATTTTACTGAAATGGCATATGATTAAATGATTAAAGTCAAACTCTAATAGACCAAATATTTTATCTGTAAATGTGTATTAATTTAAATGTTTTAAAAATTCAAAAGTTGTGTTCACTTTGCTTTGCTTTACACTGCATAAACATAACACCATGTCTGCATTTGTGATCGTAGAAACAACAAACAAGCAGCACTACTCTACAGTGCTCAAAACTGGCGTTTGAATAGTCAGAAGCAAATTCTTTAAATATGAAAACGTACTTACAGGCTGTGAGTCAGAAGTGCCAGACTGTCCTTGAAAAGTTGGAATTCCTCCGTAAAATACGCTGCACACACTTGAATATTTGCATTGTACTTTTCTGGAACAGTGTTGTAAATATAACTTTTTAGTTAGATTTTTAGTTGTGTCCTCATTTGTAAGGCCAAACAAAGTACTTTTGCTTTCGCAACAAAACATACAGCATCTTCACAACATGGTGACGGCTGCAACAATACTACAATGAGAATAAAAGTTACGCCTTCTTTCTTTGCGTATATATTTGGGCGGTGCTATGCAAATCTACCCACACCGTGACGCAGACGTGGGGGCTTGTTTGAATGAGCCATTTTAGAAAGCCGTGAGTCTTAAGTTTTATAAAGAATTTCTCTTTGGGTTTGAGACTTTAATCTTGGCAAATTTACAGAGCTTATGTATGCACAAACAGCTTGTAACACTCCAAAAACAAAGGAAAACTTGAAATCGCATCATATGACCCCTTTAAAATTTTTGAGGAAAACATTCCAGCATTTTTCTCCATAAAGTGGACTTAAGTGGTGGCAAATGGGTCGAAGGTCCAAATTGCAGTTTCAATGCAGCTTCAAAGGCCTCTACAGCCCTGCTGATCCCAGCTGAGAAATAAGGATCTTTTCTAGCAAAATTATATGTAATTTTCTAAAAAAAAAAAAAAAAATGTAATAAATAAATAACATTTATATACTTTTAACCATTAATGCTCATCTTGCACTAGCTCTGCAATGCACATGCATTTCTTCATGCGTTGTGTAATCACGTTGGAAAAGTGACGCGTGGTTTGTTCTTTGTCTGTGCACTTCAGTTCAAAAAGGTAGGGTAGGGCAAAAAACCAACTTCAAAAAACATCATTTTTTTTTTTTTTTTTAACATTTTGTAAAGGGCATTTGACTTTGTTTGCACGTTTGCTTTGTAGACACTGGGTCGATATTTCCGGCCATGTCACGCGTGACTACATAATGCGTGAGGTCAGGCTGGTGCAGGATGAGCATTTGTGATTAAAAAAATATATAAATTCTTTTTTTTTTCTTTTTTTTTTTAAGAAAATGGCCAATCGTTTTGCTAGATAAGACCCTTATTCCTTGGCTGTGTTCGTGTAGAGTCCTTTGAAGCTGCACTGAAACGGCAGTTTGGACCTTCAACCCATTGGCCACCATTGAAGTTCACTATTTGGAGAAAAATCCTGGAACGTTTTCCTCATAAACCTTAATTTTATTGCGACTGAAGACAGAAACACATGGACATCTTGGATTTATAGTAATTTCATTCTAGAGATAACATTTAAGGTCACGTTTTATTTTCACAAACCATGCATTTCGAGTTTTAGTCCACTAGAAATGTGCAAGATGTGTTTTCTGTTTCCTCTACTGAATCATCCAGGTTAAAAAAAAGTGTTACTTATTGAACAGACCGCATTTCTGTCTTACACAGAAGGATACTGGATGAATCTCACAATGAAATTGCTTATATCTCACACGAAAATAATAATAAACAATAAAAAACAAATAAATTATATTTTGTATGAAGAAAATACAAGAAGCACATTTTAAGGTCCTATAAGGTTGTATTTTCCTCTTTTCCCCTCAAATTTTCTAACAAGCTGTACCACCCTCACATCTTAAAACATCCATAGCGTTTTACGTCATCATCAAATGGAAAAATAAATGGGATCAGTGTACGAACAACTGTCTTATTTTATTTAATTATGCTGGTTTAAGTTCTTTTAAATAATTATATTACTCCAAAAACACTTTCAAAGAAATCTTTATCTTTCCAAGAGTTTTATCTGAAGCAAACTTTAAAAACCTAATATATAAACTTGTTACTTAACATGAAAATAATCAAGGAAGCTGGCATGATGTTAAAACACAATCCAACATACCAATCCTTCAAATTTTCATTACTATAATGCAAAATAAAATAAATGTATTTTTCTTTTTTCTTTAGAAGTTCCTTTGTCCAGGTCAAAAACATTTTGAACAGGCTGCACTTCTCTCTCTCTCAGAGGAAGGATATTGGGTGATTTTCACAATAAAATTGGTCATATCTCAACCTAAATAAATAAATGAATGAACAAAACCAGAAGCACATTGTAAAGTTGTTTGCATTTCCCTTCACTTCCACTTATCTGTACTAAAATAAAGTAAAATAAAAAAAAAAAAAACTAAACTAAATAAAAAATATTCTCTTTGTTCACTAGAAATGTAGAGAAAGTTGTGTTCTCTGTGTATTTTCCTCCATTGAAACACCCAGGTCGAAAAACAGTTTGCTTTATTGAACAGACTGCACTTCTGTCCCTCACGGCCTTAGTTTTATTCACAACAAATGAAATCTGGCATCAACCCTGATTTTAGTCTATAACAAAGTGCAGCATACTGTAAACTCTCTCTCAAGCTCATTTCTGAGCAAGGACATCTTTCTGGTTGGCTGGTCTCCCTCATTGAACGCTTCTTTTGCAGTGTCAGGATCTCATGTCCCAGACCTCATCTCCTCTGAGTCATTCAGACTCCTATACACGCTCTATGGATCCCCTGTTACCTGTAGGCGATTCTGGGAGGAGGAGAGGGCCCGACTCAGAATATGACGTGGCCATTCGACAGCGGCCCAACGACAGACCACAAGTGAGTCAGACTCTACAAATCTGTTTCTGCTCAAATGATGCTCAGTTCGATCAGTTTATTCTAAAAGTGTATTTCTTTGCTAAAGGAGAGATTTGAGGAACGTCAACGGGAACCTCGCTTGACCTTACGACCCCCGAGTTTGGCGGCACCATACACACCGGTCCAGAACTGGCACCATCAGCCCGAGAAGCTCATCTTTGAATCATGCGGTTACGAGGCCAACGTAATAACATTTATAACATAAAACAGCCTGTTTAATATAATAATAAAGTCATAATTCATATTAAGGCGACTGGTTATGAAATCATCCGAACCGTTTATTGTGTTTAGATAATGTGATTTAACTGTTTGCTTTTGCCAACTGAGACCAACTTAAATCTGTCTCTCTGTCTTTATTGGTTTGTCCCGTCTCACTCGTCCTGCAGTATCTGGGCTCAATGCTCATTAAAGAACTAAGAGGAACGGAGTCAACGCAGGACGCCTGTGCTAAAATGAGGGTAGGTGTTCACAGAGTCTCCAGCCAATGAGAGCTCAAGGTCTCCTGTGAGGAGTCACGCCAGGACGCTGAGATTATTATTATATTTTGGAACGGGCAGCAAGCAGCACTGTCAGGGAAAATGCCACCCATGCGAGTCCTCTGCGGGGCACTAGCGCAAAAAAGGACAGTTTCATAATATACGGCTAACAGGGTCTGTCCAGAAAGTGGAAAATGGACTTCCGCTTCATCGCACTGTCCTGCTTGCGAGAGACAGAGTGCAGATTTGCACTTAAAGGCTGTACAGATAAGCAGCCATTCATGTCGGTGTTTAAATGGTTAAATAATCAAGCTAAACTGTTTGCTCAGCCACTCAGTGCAGAGATGTAGTCAAATTGAGTCGGGCCAGGGTGACACACTTAATGAAAAGACCAAAGCGAAAACAGTCAGAACCAGCAAATGTTTTCTTTGAGTAAATGATAGAAAAAAAAAAGGGCATAAGAAATGTTTCTTTAAATATTAGTCACTTCTGGTCACATCTCACCCCAAAATATAAGTTATAATAATAATTAAGTACATTTCCCATCAATTCCTTAAATAATAGTGCAGTATTCATTTAAATACTTTTAAGCCATCCTGTGCCTCTTTTGGACGTTTGCTGAGGCCCCTCTAGTGGGCACCTGTTTTACAGTAATGAAAATTTTGGGACAAAATGTGTTATGGTAGTTGCAATACAATCAATCAAATAATCAATCAATACATTTGTATTAAAATATATTCTGGGTATTATATTAACCCCATATGTTATAAAATGCATTGACAAACCTCCTAAAACTCTCTCTCATTCTCAGAGGTCGACAGAACAGATGAGGAAGATTCCCACCATCGTCCTGTCCATCACATACAAGGGTGTGAAATTCATTGACGCTGCCAACAAGGTGATGACATCATCCTCCTCTGTCGTTCACCCCGAGCAGGCAGATAAACAGCCGGTCATTAAGCTGAAGCCCTCCGGCTCACGGGCATCTCTGTGTGCTCGTCACGTCACATGACTGATAAACGGGCACACTGAGGAACTCAGATTTATTGAGTGACTCTTGGCTGATCCTGAGCTCTTTGTCAGTTTCTCATTGCTAAATGTCATGGGTGTCTGAAAAAGCTCCTGATTTAATTTATTTGTTTTTATTCATTTTTGAGTCAGTAGACATTGCATTGACATTAATATTCTAAAAACCAACATTATAAAATATTTTGGGTAGTTTTGGGAAACTGATTTCAGCAATGAGATCTGTTTTATCATCATCCATTCACCCAATTCATTCCATCCTTCCACCCAGTCCATTTTATGATATCCCATGCCATCCCAAATTTCCAACCTCCCAATCCAACCCATCCAATCCATCCATCTATCTATCCATCAAATGCCTTCCCAATCTAACCCATACATCCAATTCATCCTATCCATCTATCCCATGTATCCATCCAATGCCATCCCATCTGATTCACTCAATCTATCCTATGCCATCCCATCCACCCAATCCATCATATGCTATGCCTTTGGCCTTCATCCCAGCCTCCCAATCCAACCCATTCCCGTCTATCCATCCTCTCTCCCCCAGTCCATTCCATCCATCCACCCAAACCATTTTATGCTATCCATGCCATCTCAAAATCCCAATCCAATCCATCCATCCAATGCCATCCCATCCACCTAATCAATCATATGATATGCCTATAGCCTTATTTGGATGGGACTACTTTTACATAATAAACACAGAGATGTTAGTCCCATCCAAACTGGTATATGAAAATCGCAGACGTTTGGTGGTAAGAATCAAAACTCACACGTAGTTTAGAAAACTAGTCCCATTCAAATAGGACTTTTGGCCTCTATCCCAGCCTCCCAATCCAGTCCAATCCAATCCATCCATCATCCCATCGCATACCATCCATCCATTCATCCTTCCATCTAGCCATCTATTTCTCCCCCTAATCCACCCTATTCGTCCACCCAATCCATTTTATGCTATCCCAGGCCATCCCGAAATCCCAACCTCCCAATCCATCCTATGCCATCCAATCCACTCAATCCATCGTATGCTATGCCTGTGGCCTCCATCCCATCCTCCATCCACTCAGTCCATTTATCCAGCTACTCAATCATTTATGCAATCCTATGCCATCCCTCCATCCGAATCCATCTAATCAAACCCATCCAGTCCATCTAGCCATCCATCCAATGCCATACAATCCCTTCCCATCCACCCAATCCATCCTACCGTCCATCCCTTCATCCATCCATCCATCCATCTTTCCATCCCATCTATCCACCCAATCCATCCAATGCCATCACATGCTATCCCATGCCATCCCAACCTCCCATTCATCCCTCCCTACATCCATCCATCAATCCATCCATCTGTTGCTATGCCATCCCCCCAATCCACCCTGTCCATCCAGCTCATCCCTTCATCCATCCATCTCATCCCATCTATGCACCCAATCCATCCAGTGCCAGCACATGCTCTCATGCCATCCATCCATATATCCATATGCCATTTATCCATTAGGACTGCAACGATAAAGGGATTCATGGATTGATTCTGATCTCTTTTGAATGCATTGCGATTCTCTTTGGAATCGAATCTATCCATCCCTATGCCATCCTCCCAATCCATCCAGCTCATCCCTCCATCCATCCTTCCATCCCATCAATTCATCCACCATCCATCAAACTGATTTTTCAGTATTAACTGATACTGTTTTAACTATTCCATTGATAACTACAGTAGTAGTAGTGAGCAGTTTAAGTTTGTTTTTGTTGAAGTTCTTGCATATGTTGGCTAAAGTCATCTTGGGCTTGTGTGTGCAGAACATCATTGCAGAACATGAGATCAGGAACATCTCCTGTGCAGCTCAGGATCCAGAGGACCTCTGCACGTTTGCTTACATCACTAAAGATCTGCAGAGCAGCCATCATTATTGCCACGTCTTCAGCACTGTAGATGTGGTAAGACCATCATTGCACTGTACACGAGATGAGCACTTTCTCCATCAGAGGTTCTCAGCTGCTTTGCTTCAGTTCTATATGCTGATTCAGTATTTTTTTAAAAAAAACATCAAGCTGCAAACAGCTGAACTGCGAAAGTAAAAACTGGCAAATTTGCATTTCACATTATTTTTTCCCTGCTGTCTGTGATAATCAGAACAGACCAGTTTTATGACCCACCAGTTGAGACCTACTGCTCTAAAATACTAATTTTTTCCAGAGCACTGCGAGTCTCTTTCTCTCTTTCTGTGGTGTGCAGAGCACCGTGGGCCAATTGCCAGGCCTCTGATAGTATCACAAAGAGTTTTATAGGAGAGGTTGTGAGCAGCAGCCCATTAAAATTACATTGATCATACAGCTGCCTGAATGATACAGACACACACACTAAACCCATCACTAAACCAGTAGAGCTGCAACTAACATTTCACTTGGTGATTCAAAAATCAAGAGATTATAGAACTGATAATTGACTAATCAGATGATTATTGCATCAATTAATAATAGCTTTTCTTCAAAATATTATATTAGACA
The DNA here is from genome assembly GCA_036247105.1 of Cirrhinus mrigala. Lineage (NCBI taxonomy): Eukaryota > Metazoa > Chordata > Actinopteri > Cypriniformes > Cyprinidae > Cirrhinus > Cirrhinus mrigala. The sequence goes on from CM070029.1 coordinate 31,506,544, forward strand.
TTGTATATAGACCTATATAGAGGTTTTATATAGACTTTTTAATATAAAATGTTCAGTTAAGTTTTGATCAAAATTGCCATTAAAGACATTTATAATGAATGCATGCATCTTGACTGCACTGAGAAATCTTGGTTCCAGAGTTTGTTTATTTACACAGCCTGCTGCTTTATTAATTTAGATTTAATAAATAATGAATTGCTTATAAAAGCAAAAAAGGCGGTTTTTTTTTAGTTGGTCTAAAATTTGAGTTTTGCTCCTGAATAGCAAAGTTTGTCAAATTATGTTAACTGCAGACAACGTCAGATATGCAATTCTGTATCTTCAAAAGCTTCTTTTAAAGAAGAAAGAAACACAGGCTGAAGTTACAAGCCCTAATTTTTGTGGAAGATCTGAGAGTTTATGTTTTTGACCTAGATGCGAAAAGAAGAAAAAAAATCAAACCACCAAAGAGATTTCATATCCTTTATTATTACATATTACAGTATCTACAGCTGTCCTGGTGTACTTTTACAGACTCACTGATGTGTAATTATATAAAAAGCTGCTCTTCATTACACTATATGACATAGCTAAGCTTGTTATTGCATACTTTATGAGTTTAAATGCCTCTTAAGAGCAGAATAATGTTGGAGGCCTGTACAAATGTATTGATGTATGATTCTGTTGACGAGGCTATTAAAAAAACTTCTGAAGATGGATTGAGGTCATTTGAACTCTTTGATCATTTCTTAATAGCGGTTTAAGCACCTCATCATGATTGTTAATTACCACGTCTCCACCTCCCTGACAGAACCTGACCTATGAGATCATTCTGACACTGGGACAAGCGTTTGAAGTGGCCTATCAGCTGGCACTGCAGGCCCAGAGGACCAGACAGCAGCAGAGCGCAGCGGGAGCGACGGAAATCATCGAGACCAAGAGCAGCAGACCCGTCCCCAAACCACGAGGGAGCATGCGCAAGTCAGGGGTGAGAGTGCCCACATACACACGCATACATTCACAATCTGACCGTCAGATGGTTACCAGAAACAAATGACAGTTGTTTTAAAAAGGAACCCCAGGTTTTAAGACATGTATGGCTTTATATAATGTAAATTATGTCCCTTACTGAAATATGTAGTAGAAAACCAATGAAAGATACGTTATTCAATAAATTCACATCTATTTATATATATTATGGATTATGGGGGGATTTCAACGACGTCAAATGGTTGCACTCGGTGAGCTACTGGCATTAACTGTTGCTATTTTTACCACAACACAACTCATTCAGTGCCACATTGTACAGCTTTTGCATGTAATTTTCAGTCAAAGGGCAACAAGAGAAGTAATGCAAGTCTTCACTGCTTTTCTAGTGATAAGAAGAGGAGGAAAGAATGGGAAGATGCTGGTAAACGAATGAAACTACATAAGGACCAGCATCTGAATTCTCTCCACTTTAGTCCTGATGCCTTTGAGACTTCTAGTAGACCACAGCTACTGAAAGAGCTTACAGGTGGTGATGGATATAAATGTAGGCTTAAACCAAATGCCATACGATAGATTTCTTTCCCCACAGGGAGTCTAAATGCCTCTGGATATCGAGTGAAATCTGCGCTGAGAAACTCCTTCAGTGGCTGCGGCGTCTTGACAAACGTCGGCATGTTTACATCCTGCCAGGATGGCATCTAGCGTTTCTTGTCTCTGCCGTTTGTAAGCTCTTTCAGTAGCTGTGGTCTACTAAAAGCCTCAAAGGCATCAGAGCTAAAGTGGAGAGAACAAAGACGCAGGTCTTAGGAAGTTTTATTTGTCTACAGGCATCTTTCCATTCTTTTCTCCTTGTTCTTATAGCTTAAAGCGCTTCTCTTGTTGCCCTTCGACTGAAAATTACAACCAAAAGCCACACAATGTGGCATTGTTTCAATTAAAATAGCAACAGGTTGCGCCAGCAGCTCACCAAGTACAACCATTTGACGTAAATCTTTCATGGGTTTTCTACTACGTATTTCAGTTAAAGGAGAAGTCCACTTCCAGAACAAAAATTGACAGATAATGTACTAACCCTTTGTCATCCAAGATGTTCATGTCTTTCTTTCTTCATCCGTAAAGAAATTGTTTTTTGAGGAAAACATTTCAAGATTTTTTCATATAATGGACTGATATGGTGCCCCGATTTTGAACTTCCAAAATGCAGTTTAAATACGGCTTCAAACGATCCCAAATGTGGTTGTAAACAATCCCAGCTGAGGAAGAAGGCTCTTATCTAGTGAAACGATCGGTTATTTTCATTAAAAAAAATACAATTTATATACTTTTTAATCTCAAACACTCGTCTTGTCTTACTTTGCCTGAACTGTTTTTTTTTTTTGGTTCATGACAGTTAGGGTATGTCGAAAAACTCCCATCTCATGTTCTCCCTCAACTTTGGAATCGTCCTATATCACTGTTTTACCTTTTTTGTTAAGGGTGTTTGATCTTCTTTGCATGTTCACTTTGCAAAGACTGTGTCGGTACTTCCGCAGCGATGTAGGATGATTTTGAAATGATTTTTGAAGTTGAGGGAGAAAATATGATTGGAGTTTTTCAACATACCCTAATTGTCTTGAGTCAGAATACACAGAGTTCAGGCAGAGCGAGACAAGACGAGCATTTGAGATTAAAAAGTATTTAAATTGTATTTTTTTTAATGAAAATAAACGATCGTTTCACTAGATAAGACCCTTCTTCCTCAGCTGGGATCGTTTACAACCACATCTGGGATCGTTTGAAGCCGCATTTTGGAAGTTCAAACTCTGGGCACCATATCAGTCCATTATATGGAGAAAAATCCTGAAATGTTTTCCTCAAAAACCATAATTTTTTCACGGCTGAAGAAAGAAAGACATGAACATCTTGGATGACAACGGGGTGAGTAAATTATCTGTAAATTTTTGTTCTGGAAGTGGACTTCTCCTTTAAGAGACAAATTTCATTTACATTATATTGAGCCATGCAAGTTTTAATACCTGGGGTTCATTTTAAAAAGGTAGCATTTAGGGAAGAAATTTCAGTGTATTTAAAGTTTGGTATTTTTCAGGGTTCTTTAATAAATAAATATCAAAAGAACATAATTTATTTTAAGTAGAAATGTTTTCTAGCATTATAAATGTATTTATTTTCACTTTCAATCAAATTAATTCATCCTTGCTTATTAAAAGTATTATTTTATTTATTTATTTTTTTAAAGTTTTTAAATGTCACTGTTTAGACAGAATATGTTGTAAGTAGGCTATGTGAACAAATGCAAACAGGAAATAAAAAATAAAATTAATTATAAGTATTATACTAATATAATTGTTCTGTATTTGAAAGTTAGCTTTTCTCTACCAAAATGATGATGGCTCAACCAGAAAAAACACAAAACAACTCACCACTGCGATCTATCTGTGTCTGAATTTGTAGTCCAGTCACTGCTCTATGTTTAGATGTTTTTTTTTTTGGTTTCATCCTCTCAATTCAGCTTCACCTTGCTGTATTCTTTACACCTTGTTCTCATTCTTTATGCTTTCCATCACTCTATTTTTCCATCGCTCTTCCATTTTTCCTTCAACCAGCTCGTCCTTTAGTCACCTTGTCACTTCAATAGTACCAATTCCCATGGTTACTCACTTTCTATGACTTGCTGCCAGATCCATATCTAGTCCACTTTTGTTGTAATGTGACAGATCTTTTTGACCAGTCCTGTGGAACCCCCTGCTGGTGCTGTGAAGAATCACACATTGAAAAGTGACTACATACAATATATGAGTGTTCAAACGTTTGGGGCCAGTAAGAGATATAAAGAAATAATATTTTTAATAAGCAAGCATCGTCAAAGCGTCAAAAGTTTACATACACCTTGCAGAATCTGCAAAGAGTTTATTATTTTACCAAAATAAGAGGGATCATACAAAATGCATGTTATTTTTTATTTAGTACTGACCTGAATAAGATGTTTCACATAAAATATGTTTACATATAGTCCACAAGAGAAAATAATAGTTGAATTTATAAAAATAACCCCGTTCAAAAGTTTACATACACTTGATTCTTAATACTGAATGATCCACAGCTGTGCTTTTTGAGTTCATGACTCCCTTGTTTGTCCTGAACAGTTAAACTGTCTGCTGTTCTTCATAAAAATCCTTCAGGTCCCACAAATTCTTTGGTTTTTCAGCATTTTTGTGTATTTGAACTCTTTCCAACAATGACTGTATGAGTTTGAGATCCATCTTTTCACACTGAGGACAAATAAGGGATATGCAACTATTACAGAAGGTTCAAACACTCACTGATGCTCCAGAAGGAAACAAAATGCATTAAAAGGGGGGTGAAAACTTTTGAATTTGAAGATAAGGGTAAATTTAACTTATTTCGTCCTCTGGGAAACATGTAAGTATTTTCTATAGCTTCTGAAGGGCAGTACTAAATGAAAAAAATATCATATTTAGGCAAAATAAGAAGAATGTGCACATCTTCATTCTGTTCAAAAGTTTTCACACCCTGGCTCTTAATGCATCGTGTTTCCTTCTGGAGCATCAGTGAATGTTTGAACCTTCTGTAATAGTTGTCCTCAGTGTGAAAAGATGGATCTCAAAATCATACAGTCATTGTTGGAAAGAGTTCAAATACACAAAAATGCTGAAAAACCAATGAATTTGTGGAACCTGAAGGATTAATAGTGGGCAATTTAACTGTTCAGGACAAACAAAGGGCTCATGAACAACTATCATAAAACAAAACAAAACAAAAAAAAAAAAAGCTGTGGATCATTCAGGAAACAACACAGAATTAAGCGTATGTAAGCTTTAAACTGGGTCATTTTTATAAATTCAACTATTATTTTTTCTTGTGGACAAAATAAGCACGTATGATCTCTCTTATTTTGGAAAAATAATCAATATTTTACCGATTCTGCAAGGTGTATGTAAACTTTAGACCTCATCCATATCTCTTATGAGAGGAACAAACCTGTCATAAGCAGCTGTAATGCTTTACATCAGTTCTATCAGCTATAAGACCGCCTGACGTGCTATTGATGTCTCTCAGAAGGTATTTACATGTCTTCCTGCTATTTTAGGTGGAAGCGATGGATGTGGACGCTCACGGTCAGAGCAGCGCGACCTGGATCCTGGACTCCAAAGATCCCAAGCGCACCGTCAGCACCAAGTACGAGACCACCATATTCTGATTGGACGCTCCTCTCCTCCACGTCCCGCCCCCTCACACCTTTTCCTTTTGCTCTGTGCCTTCACTCTCTAGATAGACTCTGACCTTCCCTCGACATGACCGAACTCCTTCCCCCTTTGCTCTCCTCCACACAGAAGCCGCCTCTCCATTCACCTTCTTCTTCTTCTTCTTCTCCGTCTGTCTCGCACAGTCCTGAAGCCTAGTTCTGCTCTGGCTGTCCAACAACCCTGTTACTCGGCAAACACATTTTCTCACGATTCTCTGTCCCGACATAGCCCTTTAAGTTTGTACAGGTATGCCGCCCAGTTTAGGAGCCTCTCTCTTCTGTAGTCGTATCATAACTGGCCTGAAACCAAAGTAAAGCTCTGCTGAGGACCAGAACATCATCTCTTTCAGTGCTGTCATTTAACCCTCCTGTTCCAAACGTGAAGAAAACTAACATTTCCTACTCTGTTCTGCTCAAAGGACTCTTCCTCCGTCATTCACACTGACAGGTTTTCTCTTAACTAGATTTTCTTTCTTTTCCCCTTCTGTGGTGCTCGTCTCTACCAGGCGTCGACCGCAATGAGACGCTGATGAAGACTTCCTCTTCCTTCTCTTCAGTCTGAGTTAAAACTCCTGGACTCCACTAAACATGTAGCATCAGATCAAAACTGTCCACACCGCCAAGGATTACGATAAAAGGCACTTTCCATAAATATGGTACATTTTGGCATCCCAGAATTTTTTTTTTTATGCAATAAAGGCACAAATTGCACATTTAGAACTGGAACTCATATATATATATATATATATATATATATATATATATATATATATATATATATATATATATATATTAGATGAATCTTTGTGTAACGTAAAAACAACGTAGCATGGACAGAGGTCTTGACCTTCCCGACTATATCCAACAATTAAAAGAGCACATCAGTGTTTTAATTAAACTAAAATATAAATTACCGAATTAATCATTAATTGACTAACTAGCTCGCAACAGTGACGCCTTATTTAAGGCTGAATCAGTATTCTTTTTATTTTACTTTATTTTATCTTTTTTCGTTCTTTATTTTATTTTATTTCATTTTATTTTATTTTATTTTATTAGTTATGTTCTTTATTTCATGTTGTTTATTATTTTATTTTATTATTTTTTTTATTTATCTTTTTTCCATTCTTTGTTTCATGTTGTTTATTTTATTATTATTATTATTATTATTATTATTATTATTATTTATCTTTTATTTTTATGTTTTTTATTTAATGTCGTTTTATTTTATTTTAATGAATTTTTATGTTGATTTATACTTAATGCAATTCATGTTTATTGAATGTTTATTTTGTTTTATTTTTGTTTTATGTTGTTTTGTGTTTAGCTTATTTTTTATTTGTTTGTTTGTTTGTTTTAATTGTATTGTTTTATTTTATTTTTGTCTTTTATGTTCTTTTTTCATGTTATTTTATTTGATATTATTTTAAGGTGTTTTTGTTTATTTTTAGTGAATGTAATTGTTTATTGAATCTCTATTTATTTTGTTTTATTTTTGTTTTGATATTTTGTTTAGTTCTGTTTTATTTGAGTTTTTTATTTTGTTTTATTTTATTTTTATTCATCTTATGTTCTTTTTTCATGTTTTTTTATTTTATTTTATATGATTTAATGTGTTTTGTTTATTTTTAGTGAATGTAATTAATGTTTATTGAATCTGTTTAATTTGTTTTATTTTAGTGTTTTGTTTATTTATATATTTAGTTTTGTTTTATTGGTTTATTTGTATTTTTATTTTATTGTTTTTATTTATTTATATTTTCTTTAATGTTTACTACTTAAAAAAAAACAAATAAATAAATCAGGTTTTTAAACTGTATTTAAACAGGAATTCATCTCAAAGTTTTTGTATAAATATTTGTATAGTCACATAATAATTGCACAGTATTTAGTGTTTAGTTGATGGACAAAGTTTTCTGAAGGTTAAGCACCTCTTTTCACTTTGCTATGAAGGAAAACAAATGATTTCACAGCTTTTAAGCCCCATTTTGTATCCTTTTTTTTGTGGAAAGTGCCAGTAGATTATCAGATGTCAAGCTTTGTTTGCATTTGTTGGGATTCTTTCAGCTTACATACTTACAAACCTTTTATCATGGGCTGTGAGGACTAGATGGATTTTTATTAGTCCTGTTACGTTACTATGCACATCTAAAAGATGATATACATTCAGTCCATCGCTCACATCTAGATGGGACATTAGACAGCTGGCAGAAGCTTTCTGGAGTGCATTAGAAGTTAATTGAATTGGAATCGAAGTACCTCACTGTAAATTTAATTTGCTGCCAGTTTATGGATTTGCGTTTAGCACTGTGATATGATGTGTTGTCTTAAGCCTAAGTTGGCAAACTAGGCTGGGCCTAAACGTCTGAACCAAATCACAAAGAGGTGTCTGAGCAGACCGCCTGCTGAAATGCGTCTGATGTCAAGGAATCAAAGCAAAATGTAATATCGACTGCTTATTATAGGCTTTATCAGGTGGCACATGCTCAGTAAGCAGACTGTAATCAGTGTTGTAGTGAACGTGGGTTTGTACAAGCTCGTATGCCATATCAGTCTTGAGTTGTGGTTTGGAAGTACAGTTTAGATTTCGTTTTGTTGTCTTAGGGGTTTAAAGTTTGAAGTACATGCATATATTCTTCACAAGCCTTAAAAATCCTCTTGTGATCACGTGAATTATGGGTGCTTAAGCATTTACAAATACATAGCATTTATGGAAAAACTCAGTGTCAAAGCATATATCATGATGATATGGAAGCCTCTTCTGCCACATAAAAAAGTATCCAAGCATGCTTTGGATGTAGACAAAAATATAATTTCGTTAATCGTTAATCTCTTAATTGTGACTAATGACGTGATAAATGTGATAAAAGGTTTTTTTGAAATTGAGAGTTAAACATCTAGTTTAGTTGAATAAATAAGCTTTCTGTTGATGTATTGTTTGTTAGGATAGGACAATATTCGGCTGAGATACAACTATTTGAAAATCTTAAATCTGAGGGTGCAACAAAAATCAAAATATTGAGAAAATCACTTTTAATGTTGTGCAAATGAAGTTCTTAGCAATGCATATTACTAATCAAAAAATGAGTTTCAATATATATACGGTAGGAAATTTACAGAATATCTTCATGGAACATGATCTTTGCTTAATATCGTAATGATATTTGGCAAAAAGAAAAAATAATAATTTTAAAAAACAATAAAGTAAAAAACAGTAATTTTGACCCAAACAATGTATTGTTGGCTATTGCTACAAATATACCTGTGCTACTTAAGACTGGTTTTGTGGTCCAGGGTTACAAATATGATGTAAAAAAGGTGAAATTATGAGATACAAAGTCATAATTATGGCATTTGTAACTAACATAAATTGAAATTGACCAAAGTTCAAGACCGAAAAGTCATGACTTGGTTCCCTTCTTAGTGTTAGAATTATAACTATTTTCTCTCACTTTAAACCTTTTATGTCATTATTTACTTTATATCTTATATATTATGACTTAGTATCTCATAATTTCACATTTATCTTCTGTCTTAATTATGATTTACCAAAGCATGATTTTTATTATTATTATTATTTTTGTTTTTTATGTGGCGGAAATGGTCTTCCATATAACGACACAATAGCAGCTGGTTGTATTTGTTGCATCCCATTGCAGTGAGAACCATTATAAAGAGTTGACACAGTTCAGTGTCAAAGGGAAAATATGGATAAAGTTGTGTTTGCTGACCTATAATCAGCATCTAATGCAAACTAACATCACCTTTTATTTCCTGCCACTCTCTCTATCCTAAATTTTTTTTTTTTTTTCTCATTTACCCTTAACAGTCTGCCTAGTCAATCTGCTTCTTCTGTTGTTGTGCAATATTCAGTTCTTTCCTCAAAATCTTGTTCCTTTGGACCCCAAAAGTGTGTGCGCACCAAAAGCGAATGAAATTATTAGCACGAGTAGATTACATATAAAGTCAATGCAAAGATCTGCGCTGATGGCCTTGCGCTACGGGCGTCCCGAGTTCGAATCCCGGCTCGAGGACCTTTCCTGATCCCACCCCCTTCTCTCTCTCCCACTTTGCTTCCTGTCAGCTATGATCTGTCCTATCATAATAAAGGCCAATAATAAATCTTAAAAAAAAAAAAAAAAAAAAAAGTCAATGCAAAGGCGCCAATAGACGTGAACACGCATATAATAATTATGAATGTGTCTGGGGAAAAACAGCAAGGAAACTGCATTAACGTTTGAATAATTCATTGATAAACAAGCACTTTCTTTGCTTTCGGCTTAACCCTTTGAGTGGTACGGTCCCACATATGGGATTCTTATTTCTGTGCCCCTGGGAGTACGGTCCCACATATGGGATTTAGAACGTTCGGTGACGTCACGCAACTGCCAAATTCAAACTGTGTTTTCGCACATTGGCTGGCGCTGAGCCAGAGAGAGATGCGCACTGCACTTGTCACATAATCACAATTATGCAGTGTTTTCAACCACATAACATTTATTTTGGGTTTCAGAGATTTAAATACACATAAGTACTAGCAAAACAGTACATTTAGAGTTTGTAAAATACACACGGATGTCTATGGAAGCAGCAAAAACAATCCATTCAAGTATAATCTGCCGTCGTGTTTGATTCACGTAGTGTAAGTAACAATATAATTCACTCCATTCCTTTCCCAGTTCACCAGCCACTTGCATGTATTTCGGGAGAAACTGGTGAATTTACGTGCTGTAAATTCGGATGACAGGACTCTTACGGCAACGCGAACAAACATGGCGGCGCCCATCTCGCATTATAAATCACGATCCAGATCATTTATAAAGGTTTTAAAACGGCAAAGTACACTCACTTACACGTGTTCGTCAATCGGAATATCAGATAGTTGAAGACATGGTAAGCAAGTGTGCGAATATTTTGAATAAAAAAGGAAAAACAAAATAAAAGCGATACCTCTGTCATACGGTGCTATAGTGGCTGCGGTGTGTCATGTGACAATTATGACGCGTCGTCATGGAAATAATAAAGCGAACGTTCTAAAATAACGGTCGCCTAAAAAAACTCACTCTGGGGGTCAGATAGAATATTTTAAACTTACCACTGAAAGGGTTAAGTGATGAAGTTGGCGACACTGACTTGTCATCTGTATGCATGTTTCATACAATTGGTTCATTGGAAAATAGACATTTCACTCTCTATAGATGTATTTTCATGTCTGTAAGGCAAGTATACACAGAGTTTTGAAGTTTCACGCTCAAGACCAAGACGGCAGAAAGCGCTCTTTGCTTTATTTTACAAAAGCACAATGTTTCATTGTTATTCTGAGTGCACACAAATAAACGTAGAGTCTTTACAGATTCGAAAGATGCATTTCTCTTATCTGTATGGCCAAAAATGACAATATTATGTATTTTAAGTATTTTAAGAGCAAGTCAGCGCACAGTCACCTTCATCTGTCATGCAGTGAGCACGCTACTCTTCAGCTTCCACACGCCGCACGGACACTTCAATAGCGCGCATTTTTCTAGGTTAACATTAGATTGAGCGTCCATGTAAATTTGCTACTACTTGCATGTTTCAGATAAAAAGCCAAATTTGAGGTTGGATGTCCTGCCCGATGTACTATATTGCCACATCGACCAACTGTTAACGATCTGTTCATCACAAACTGCGTGACTTCGCCACTTCCTGTGGATTTTTATTTTATTTTTGTTTCTGTGACTAAGTGACTAATAAAATATTGGTCGACCAAGCCTCTTCTCATCGATTAACGGTTAGTTAGGGGGCGGCCCTAATGAGAATATTAAATATTTTGCTCTGATTTTGCGACGCTCAATAAATTGCGATATTACAATGCCATTCTAACCACAAGCTAACTGAAAACAAAATGAGAACTACAGCATATATTTATTTAATTAATTCACATGATTTCTAATGTGTAACAGGAAAGTTAGCATGAAATGTTATATGTAGCCCATTTTAATCTGCTGTATTTCTGAGTGAAAAATATTCAGTAAGAATACTGTTGAATATTCAGTTCAGTAGGACTTGCATAAAACTTCTAGTCAGGCTAGGCTAGTCTGATTTCTAATCAGGCAGCCCAGAATGGCTGTTTTTATTATCCATTGGAGTCTTTATGGTCCAAAGGGGAGATTTCAGGAAAAAAATGACTGGCACAATAACGTCATTCTTCTCTTCACCTTTATTTTAAGCTTCTGACATATCCGTTGTAAATAGTATCAGCATGTTAACTAGATCCCACATTTTATTTGTTTTGGTTTTGTTTTAATTCCTTTGTGTATGTCTCCCTGTAGCTGACCGCTGTGTCGGATGCCAAACAGAAAGGAAAGTTGGGATGCCAATGACAGCATGACTGTGGATGAAACATCACTTGTATTGTGTGTGTTTGTGTGTGTGTGTTTATATAGATCTATGTAAGTGTCAGAAGTCTCCTCACACCTGCAGTGAGCTCCGCCCATCCATCACCAGGTTTCACCTTAAACACATGAGCCAAAGACAAACAAAAATGGTCCCGTCCACACATAACAAAACCTCTCCCTCTGCTTTTATCTGTGCCTGTGCTTTTATCAGATTTCAGACACGTTCAAGGACTAAGTTTTCAAACACTGGAAACACGCAGCAGTCACTGTATTCTCCCGCAGTAACAAGAGCCGGTGTTGACGTTGTCTTTGCTTTGATTTCTTTGAGTTTTGTTTTATTTTTATTGCGATGCGACAGTCTGCATGCTCTTGTTTCGTCTGTGATTTTTGTCGTCTAAACTGATGGTCTTTCATCTCACAAAGATGCTTTTATTTTGTCTGATAACTGAAAATAAAAACAGTAAGTTAGAAACACTGATTCCAGTTCAGCGAAACACTGATTAGAGACTGCAGTCATGTCTTTTGATGTCCAGTTAAGATCAATCCATTCGTAAGTATTTTGAGTCAGGTGACCAACAGGCTTTAGTACAAATGTTTGTCGAGCTAAACAAAATGGGCAAGACCATTCAAACAAAAGGACTATGAGTTTCAATAGGAAAGTTTGGCCACAGAAAGTGCCAGATTAGTGGGAAATCCTGTGTGTTGTGACGTCTTACGGTACACTATCATGAAAAGTTAATAATTTTATGATGGCATGAGAATGGTACAGTCCAGATTAGTGACTCTTACACGTATACTGTGATTTCTAATACAAAATAACGGCGTTAATGTGACACTACAAACAACGGCGAGTTGTTTTTATGTGTGTAGTTTTGTGTCTTTCCTTTAATGATTAAGTTGCAGAAAGCAGGGTATGTCTAAAAAATAAAAATAGAAATTGAAATTTGCATATTCATCTGTCATGGACAAACCTGCGCTTATGTTTTGTGTAGATAATGCATAAATATGAGGTGTAGATGGGAAATATTCCTGTATGCATTTAGCCCTAGTTTACAAGGATTTTAAGTCTGGTACTTTTTATTTAGATTTTTTTTTTCTTCATTTTTAACATGGTACGTTAAAAATGGGTACAGTGCTAAATACAAGCAGATGCTAATGCTAGCACCTGTAACAGCCGCAGTGTTTGCACAACTAATCATGTTAGCGAATACAACGGTGACAGTTTGGATCATATTCATGGCTTAATGATGAAAATATAAACAATATCGAATTGTAAAGTAATCCTGGGTGGTCTGTCTTTTGATACTTGAATGATTCTGCTTTTATAGATATCTCTCTCTATATATGTATATGTATGTAATGTATGTATTTTTTTTTTTTTTCTTTGTTAACTTTTTGGTCATGTTTTTGTCATATCTAGAGAGGAACGTCTTTTTAAAGCTCAACATATCATGATGCAAGTGAGCATGAGACTGACAATGGAATCTCTGAGAGACCTTGCCACAGAATCAAAGAACGATTGTAAATAATCTTGGGCTTCCAGTCTTTTTTATGATTATTATTTTTCATAATTGTACATCCAATAAATGAAGAGATGGTATCCAGTGTCCTGTCTTTTTTCGTTCCTACCCAAAACCTTGTGACAAAAGAAGAATACTACATACAACTTTCTGAATTTGAAGAGGATTCTGGGAAACAAGTATCTTCTGGAGCTTCCAAAGGACAGTATTAAATGGAAACAACAACAACAAAAAAAATTGGACGATCCCTCTTATTTTGGTAAAATAATTAATAATTTGCATATTTTGCAAGGTGTATGAAAACTTTTGACTTCAACTGCATAAATGTCAATATTTATTTCAGTTACATAACGGCTCATTTTATTTAGCGTAAATATGGATTTGCTAAAGACATTTTGTGGTGAATTGATTAAATTTTATGTGATTTGTTTCTGTATTAAAGTGTTTGAAGCTTTCTTGCAAATAATCGGTGAAACTCAATGATTTTGAAGTTGCAAAAGTTTTATTCAAAAACATTTAGGAGCAGAAATTCCTTCATTTTAGACCTGCAAGAAATGAATATTTTAGACCTGTTAAATGAATATTTGGACACAATATATTAATGTCCTGTTGACGAGTATTACAGAAGAGACACAGCAAAAACTTCACTCGACAGTTTCACACAATGTAATTTAAACATTTCCCAGACAACAACATGCAAAATTTTTACAATATCAAAGAAGTTTGAAATGTGATGTTGCAAGCCGACAACAAAGTCAATTTAAGAGTGATAATATTGTCCAGTTTGTTCCTTGAGTGTTGGCAAATGTACCACAAAAATATACAATCAAATAATTTTTCTTTGGGCAATGTCAGTGTTTTACAATTGACAATACCATTTGTTGTGCCTATGTTTGTGTGCTGAAACTTTCCTGCCTTTTGTACTTTTGTTGTTAATGTGCTTTTTGGTTTGTTTGTTCAATGGATTCATGTGCTTCTAGAATTATGAAATAATGGCTTTTCTTGTAAACTTTCTTTACATTTACCACACATATAGAGCCAAAACAACAGCAGCAAATTCTTAACCAATCACCAGGTTAACATTGTAATTTCCTCAAAAATTTAAGATCTGAGGCCAGTGGCATAAACACTGCTTCTTAAAAACAATTCTGACCAACCAGAAATCTTAAAGGGGTCGTCGGATGCCCATTTTCCACAAGTTGATATGATTCTTTAGGGTCTTAATGAAAAGTCTAGAATATACTTTGGTTAAAAATTCTCAGTGGTTGTGTAAAACAACATCCTTTTTACCTTGTGAAAATCGACTCATTCTGATGGATTGTTCCTTTACATGCAAATGAGCTCTGCTCGCCCCGCTCCTCTCTTCTCTCTGTGGAGTGAGGTGCTGCTCTGAGATAATGTTTACTTTAGCCGCAAAACTCGCTAACTAGCACGTTATTAGTAAAGGTGATTGCAGAGATTCATTAAAAAATTAAAAAAAAAAACCCTTATACTCACTTCTGCTGTATGTGAAGCTGGATCACAAATTATTTGCGCGAACATAGACACATGTAGATCGGGAGGCGCATTCCCTTCACAAACAAAGGTAATCCACTGCATCTTCAGTGGCTCAGATGTCGGGAGTAAATGACGACCACTATGTTCATTATTTGTTACATCCACCTCAATCGCTCAATCTGAGATATTTTTGTCTAATTTACATCCCTGCTCCAGCATCGAAACAATGGAGGTCGGACTGTTACAGCTGATCTAAGGTAAAGCCACCTTTCCATTATCTCAGACTAACGACAAGTGACAGACCGGAAGTCATTCATTGCCAATGGCGAGTAGTGCGGGAGCTGCGTGGAGTTTTGATCATATGGGTATACCGAAATTTCGGATCCGATTTGAGCTGCGGATGCGTTAAAATATTTGAACTTCTGCGCTAGACCGTATGCGACTGCCCGACCGGAGGTGATGTATTCTATTAAAAACGATGAGGTAAGGTTAGAATGACCAATATTTTGTTCACTTTCACATTATTCTTTAAACACTATTTCTGTAAAATGGTACTTTAGAATAATTATGGCAGAAATAATTATTTTATAATTATTAAATCATTATTTACGTTGATTAGCCCCATAAAACCTACTATGTTTTTATTTTGGGGGTCTTTTTTTTTTTTTTTTTTTTTTTTTTTTTGTGACCAAACATTCATACATTGATTCTATTCATTCAAATCATTAATTTTACCAAGGTGAATATGCCGAGGTAACGGTTGCTGCACGACCAGTTTAAAAGTTTTGTGCGGCTGCCACTAGGGGGAGAAATGCGACAGTCGTGTCCAAATGTGGTCTGCAGTGGAAAGGCGGTTTAAGACGCTCATGTCAATCAACTATCGCGTGCGCGCCCTCTGTCGGTGACACGCCACACCGACAGGCATCTGAGAATGGCTCGATTTGAAAAAGAGGATATTATTTTTACAGATTAATTAAAAACCACTGCATGGATTTTTATCATTATAGGGTAGACTTGTACATACACTGTCAACACACATTAATGTTCAAACAACATGTAAAAGTGAAGTTTGCATCCGATGACCCCTTTAAAGAAAAAGAGAACTGACTACTAGTCTGAGCAGTTTAAGCAACGGGCCCAAGAACTGTTCTTCTTATGAAATGTTCTCAGTGTTTGTGAAAGAAAATGTTTTAATGGTTTGGAAATGCTCAAGACCACCACTTCGCTGTAACAGTCTTAGAGTGACTGAAATTTCAAGCATCAGAGCAATGTATAGGAGCAGACAGCTGCTCCCAGAGTTCATGTTAATTATGAAAAATTTACATTCATTTGCCATTAGCCTTTCTGTCTTTTACATTTCTTTTGTACATTTATATTCATCACCATTGTTTCTCGATTAAGCTCAGACAGCTGCAAATAATTGGTAAACTCTGCAATCCAAATATCTTCACTTTTTCCTTGTTAAAAGTTCTAATTTCACACCAATTGTTAAACAGTGGTCACGGATAGCAAAGGGTTGTACACTTTCTTCCCATCTACAGAACGGGTTCCATGTGCCAGGAGCTCCTGGATGGTGATCCAGTTGTCTAGGATGCGTCGGCTGCGTTTCTTCATACTCTTTTTTTGGCTGAGCTCAAGTATGGAAGCCTGTCCTTGTGGTCCGGAGTCTTGTTCCTTCTCTTTCTCCCGCAAGAAGTCCAGTCGGCTCTGCATCATGAACTCACGGCGTCGGCGTTGCTCACGAGCTCTCAACAGCTGCTGCTTGCGTTCCTCCTTGCTCCAATATCGTCCCATCTTCATTTCACTAACCGCATCATCATCCGTGGTCATCCCACTGCGCTCCTCACGTATCTTCATGGCACGAGCCTTTAGCAACCGGTCTCTTACCGGGCGTTTAGCAACATAACGTGAGCCATCGCTGCGGATCTTTACCTTCCACTCCATCCGAGGTGAGGACGGAGGCAATGGAGGAGGTATAATCAAAGAAGTTGCAGGAGCAGCTGTGGAGTCTCTGTTTGCACCAGTTAAGGTGTTGGAGTAAGAAGGAACCTCTTCGCTTGTGTCCCTAACTTCTGGACAATCATTTGTAGACATGTCCCTCAGCTGGATGCAACTCTGGTAGCGCTGAGGCAGCGTGGTACTGCAGCGGCGACGGGACAAGTACGGACTGTTTTCGGCACTCCTTCCTCCTTTCACGATCCCGGTAGTGAGAGACCCATTTGCATGGGAGCCCCTTCGTGCTCCATCCAAGCCTTTTCTACTACTCCCGCCATTCCGAGATAACGACCGAACCTTTGGAGTAGAGTTTTTATTGTCCCCGGTTTCTTCACACTTTTTCTTGGCATCCAAAGAAGGTGGTACATTTAGATTCTTATCCCTACTTGTGCTTGTTCTGTGACGGGGCGTCCGAGGTCGCATGGTTGCAGAGGCACTGGAATCTCCAGCTGCAGATGGTGAAGGGTAACGTTCACTTGCCAAAGGTGTGCTTCTGCAACTTTCCCCACCGGTATTATAGGCGCTTGTACTCTCCTTATCCGAGCGTTCCCTTTCTGGGATCTCGTTGATGTCTGACAGATCATGGTGGATTGCCTCGGCACCTCCACACCTTGCCTTTGCTCCTTTTTCTTCATCGTCCTCTTCGTCAGCTGGCCAGACTTTTAGGCAGCGTTGGCGCAACTGCTGCATCTTTTGAGCCCTCAAAACATTGCGCCACTTAAACTCCAGGTGACGTATTTCCTCGTCGAGAAGGGCAATCTCGTGCTGCATCAGGCCCTCGTTGCAATTCATGTCTACAGGAACACCTGCTCCTGCAAAATCACCTCCACCATGGTTCCTCCCATCCAAAAGAAAAAGTGCATTTCCGTTCTTCTCGTAAAGGCACCGGATCTCCAGTAGCTCTCTGTAGCGTTCATATTCCTCTTCAGTTAACCCTGGCATCAGAGATCTGCTCGTCACCGAGCCCAGTGATTCAGGAGCCCCGTGATCCACCACTCCCACCCCATCTGGCCCAAGCAGCGAGTCGTTGCTGTAGTGGAATTCCCATCCATGCTGAGCAGCACGGAACTTGCGCAAACTGCCAGGTGTATTGGTGGCATTGGTCGTGCATGCACTGGTGGCATCATCGGCCAGCTCGGAGGACTCTTCACAGCGTGTGCTTTCATCTGTGCGACCCACCCCGCTGTCCAGCTCTTGGCTGTTATTAAGTGCAGTGTGCCATAAGTTGGGCCGACCAGCTCGGATTCCATTGATGTCACTCAGCAAGGAGCTAGCTTTCCTTCGGTGCTGAGGGCTTGGTAAGTTAGAGACGTTTTCCAAGTCCTCAAGATCCAGGCCCACGCCCAACTCCAATTCCAGGTCATCAGCCTCATTCTGCCAAGGATGGAGGTTTGGAATGTTAGAAAACAGGAAACGAATAAAACCTAAATTAGCAAATACTAAAATCCTGCTAGGAAAGGTGTGCAGAGAAATTCTGATTCTCATTCTGACTGGTTTAAAGCAGGGGTGTACAAACTCATTAGTAGAGACTCCAAGACATGAATGGGTGTTTCAGATAATGGAATCATGCAAAAAACACTGCTTTAGACTTGAGTTTTCCAAACTTGGTCCTGGAGAGTTTACTTGTAGCTCCTAGTAAGACCTTGATTAGCTGGTCAATGTGTGTTTAATTGGGGATGGAGCTAACTCTGCAGAACGGTGGCCCTCCAGTAACGAGTTTGAACAAGCCAAGTCTAAAGCAGTGTTTTTCGCACGATTCCATTACCTGAAAACTGACCCTTCACAAAGACCCACTCCCTTTCGTTACTGTTGCTATAATCTACTCTCCTGTCTGGTTTGTTTGTCAGACACAGATGTCAGATTCGGCGTTATGATTGGTCAGATCACCTGTCAATAAAACTCCCTGAGAAGGGTCCATTTAGGCAGTGGTTCTCAATTCCAGTCCTGGGGACCCCTGGCTCTGCACATTTTACATGTCTCCCTTATTTAATACCTGATTGAGATCATCAGCTCATTACTTCAGTTCATGGCTCTCTCCCCTAACAAGAGGTGTGTTAAAAAAAGGGAGACATGCAAACTGTGCAGAGCAGGGGGTACCCAGGACTGGAATTGGGAGCCACTGAACTTAGGTGTGTTTGATTAAGGAGACATGTAAAATGTGCACTATTCCCAGTGGGCAAATAGTGACTTCAAAAACGGGTCGATTCCAACTTCCTATTTTTACCCAATTACCACTTGAAGAGATTGCGGTCCAAACTGAATTGGAAAGTCTTGACTAATATTTGCTGACGAAAAAATATGAAGGTGCCCGCTCGGTTGGTTCTCACGTATATGGTTGGGATCCACTAACCAGAGATGTCAAATTCAGTTCCTAGATGCCAACGCTCCTGGAGAGTTTAGCCCCAGCCCTAATTAAACACACCTGAACCAGCTAATCAAGGTCTTCAGGATTACTAAAACCTTCCAGGCAGGTGTTTTGGAGCTGGTTGGGGCTACACTCTGCAGGGCAGTGACCCTCCAGGACTGGAATTTGACACATGTACACTAGTCTAAAGCAGCAAACACATTAAAATGTCCCTGTTTGAGCAGCAGAGGGCAGTGTTTGTCTAAGAAAGCCCAAGCCTGGATACTGTAAATGATTGTAGGGTCTTTTCCCATCTGTTGTAGGAGACATTTAAACGTGAGAGGTTTCTCAAATGAGCCACCTGTGCTGGGGAATATACTGGCCCAAGGGCTCACACACCATCTGGAGCTTCCGTAAAACACACAACATACACACACTTGTGTGCTACTGACCCCAAATCCCAAAAACTGCAGAATCTGTGACTATCTCCCAAATGACCATTCACTGACCATTTGTTCTTATCTCCGGTTTTAATCATTTTCCATGAACTGTTCTAAAAAAATCATGATTAGGTTTTTACTTTGTCAAATTCATGAATACATATGACCGTATTCTAGGTATTAAATACAATTAACAATATAATTATATTTTAGAACTGATCCCAAATGAGTCTTATTCAGATCAATTGTGTATATGAAGCCTTTTTATCGACATAACCTATAGATTGTACATTTTCATAAAGATAAATATCTGTCTTCGTCGGTTCCAAATCATCTTTCTACACTTAATGTATCAGGATAATTATATGCAAATAAGATGTATTTTTTGAGATCTTGATTACTTTGTTTTCCATGCACAGCTTTGTGTCAAATAGTATCATGCCAAATGAACTTCATAAACATGCCTCAGACTTCAAATGTTGTCTATTTGTATTCATGAACTGGGTCATTCCTCAGGGGTTTGCATTATGTTTTATTTAAATATTTACCAGTGGGATACGGACTGTTGCTATGGCTTCCGCATGGGCTAAAGAAGATAAATCTGGTTGTTAAAGCATGTTGACAGACAATGAGGTCTAGGACCAATCAATGAAGAGATTCACATGCAGTGTGAGTCACACAGAAAGACACTGATCATCATTTTTATGTTAATTTAAACAAACTTGTTTGCTGATTTTTAATTCTCTCTCTCTACTCTGTTGTAGCTTTGTCATATGATTTTATTTTCCTTGTCAAAATGAGCCTTTTTCAGTCATGAACACTGCATGGAATTCTCTATTCCACAATGCAATGCACTCAAGTTGACCTTCAATTTTAGTGTGATGGATTAAACTGTATATGCAGTAATTAATATGCCAATTTAAAGATATTTCATACAAATTTGAAATAAAAAGGGAAAATAACAATTTCCAATGTGATGTATGTCATTTAATGCCTACTTTTTTATAGAGTAGGCAATATATAGTTTAATATACACTGTTTAATAAGTAGTATCCACTATTCCATTCCGAACACAGCCGAATTCTCAGGCTGCCATGGAAATCTGTTGAAGGAAATTAAATGGACATGGCTGCTGGAGGTGGTGTATTATGGGATGTCCTAAGTGTGTCTCTCTCTAAACCGTAACCTTGAGTAGAACAAAAGACTGCCGAACCGGCTCCGTGTGTCCTTGTATCTCCTTGGTTTTTTTTTCCTCTTCCATTCTCCTCTCCATTTATTTCCTCGTCGGGGTTTCTGTCCTACACTGACCTCTCCTGTCTGCTTTCATTTGTAAACAGGAAACAGAATGAAGCCATGTGTTCACCTGGACACTAGAACACATTTGTCTATTACTGCTTGAATAAGCAGACCATGATGCACTTCACGTAGTGTCTGAATATCAAATTTGTTGCCGTTAATGGCTTTAGTAACACTTTGTCATTCAACACAGTGCAGTATTTCTGGCAGTGGCGCTGTGCCACTACTAAGTCCACACCAAAAGGAATTATATTTACTCGAGTTATGCGTTTGCTTTGAATTGAGCGCAGCGAGATAAAGGCTGGGTGCCGCAAAACAATTTAAAGACAATAAATTGACAACATGTCTTTCAATTACACTCCCCCTGCTGCAATAACAAAATTCTGTAGGAAACACTGGCAAAGTGATTAACTTAATTGAATCGAGTGATCATATCTGACTGCAAATATAAGCCTAAGGTATTTATTATAGTTTATTCCAATAACTTCAAAGTGGGTCTCACCTCAATATCTGGTCGTGCCAGTAGCAGAGAGATGTTGGTGCTGTCCTCTCTGGTCAGGATGGCCACTGCTTCTTCTCTGTTCTGCACATCCATCCCATTTATCTGAACACAGATATATATTAACATCATTTCACATCACATATAAAGTTTATATAGTTAACATTTTTAATAAGAGACCATAAAATTGTTTTATTTAGTTTCCCTAACGAAGCTGCTAAATGCTATTCATAATTTTAAAAAAGCTGCAAAGAGTTGATGTTTGGGGAGCAGGGTTGCCAGGTTTTCACAACAAAACCCGCCCAATTGGTACTCAAAACTAGCTTAAAACTAGCCCAATCGTCTTTCGAGGGGGGGTCCGCGTTAAAAAAAAATCACGTTCTGGGGGATAATATACACGTTTTTATGTCGGGGTTCCTCTAGTAAATTCACATTACAGGGGCTAAATATGACGTTACTGGGGTCGTTCGACCCGCGGACATCAAAAACAGTGTTAAAGTAGCCTGATTCTTGGCAACACTGTTGGGGAGCCAATGTTTTATTAACAATCGGTATGCAAATTTCTGAACAGGATACATTATTTAATTTCAGTTTTTGTCTTGTGGAATAAAAGTAAACTATGCCATGTCAAAAATGTTGTTTAGAGCAGTACTAAATAATACAATTACATGATATAGTTCATCTTATTTTAAATAAGGATGAACATCTACTAGCTCACTATTAAAAAGAACATTGTTCAAGACACTGTCCTTAAACAACACTGATAAAAACCTTTTAAACTGAGTTTAAGGAAGTCGAATTACCTGCAGTATTCTGTCTCCCTCACGGATTCGGCCATCTTTAGCAGCAATGCTATTAGGGTTGACCTGCAACAACAAGACAAGATACAGAATATTGACTTCTCAGACATCTTGATGGAATATTCCAGGTAAACAGATCTTAAATGAGACCTGTTATGCAAAAATCACTATTATAAGGTGTTTGAACACAGTTGTGTGGTGACAGTGTGTGAAAACAACCAGTCTATAATGCAAAAAAATCCACCCACTATTTTTTTTATTTATTTATTTTTTAAGAATCCCAATAAATCATAAACAGTCTCTCTGAACAAGCCATTCCAGATTCTCCCTACGTACACGTCATTATAGGGAAAAAGTCCCACCCATTTGTGACCATCTCTGCCCTATTAGCATAGACACAGCCCTGAATAAGAAGCAGCAGTTCACCATCACTGTTTTCTTTCTGTAGCTGCTGGAGATATGCAATGTCAGCGCTGAAGAGGCATTATAAGTTTCGTGTTTTGGGATGCTCCAACAAACATAGGAGTCTCAATAGAAAAATTGGTAAAGTCCCCTATATGTTTAGCGATCAATACCAACGTTTCGTGCGCGAATGTCAGCTCCATGCATTTGTTCACGCATTCGTTTTCCAAAATGCCTTTCTGAAAGAGCTTCTTAAAGCTAATGTTGATAAAGCTACCACTCTCTCTGCCTGTTTTCATTGATGCTGCCTTCATGTGCTGCCAGAATTATCGTAAATAGGAATGTGGGAGTTAAAAATTGCATATGAAAGCAAAGTGAAGTCGACCGCTTGAATTCGTCGAGCTCATAATCACAAGTGGGACTTAAAAAGTTTGTGAGAGCATGCGATGACACCATGCGACCAGCTATTTCGCTATTTTTATCGTGCCATACTCCCCATCTTTGTAATTCATAAATGCATTTATTATGCACAGTACAATCAGATGACTGACTTTTAAACCGATTCTGATTCGAACATATAAGTCTGAACACTCTACTGAGAGTGGGATTGTCCTGTTTTGTGTTTGCCGTTTCTTGAAGCTCATACCCTAAAAGTGGTAATTTTAACAAGATATAAAAATGTATACATTGGTTATTTTGAGCTGAAACTTCACATACACACAGTTGGGCCCGTTTCAATGAGGAGGTTCAACCAACTCTGAGTTGACTTACCCTGAGATTGTAAACTCTGAGTTTTTAGTTTTTAGAACAGCGTTTCTCTGTGAGACTCTGAGTTTAGCATGTGCACCGCAACTATGAAAAGCCATGATCGATGGAGCTCCGAAATTATGATTATGATTCACCATGGCAACACCAAAAAGACGTCCGCGTACAACCGAGTCAATATGTAACTTTAATTCTTAATCACTGTTGTAATATCACAGGCAGAACGGTAAGTTATTGAACTAATATTCATTTTAATGGTATCCCAGAGGCGAAAGAAAAAAAAAAAAGGTTCATGGCTGTAGGCTACATGACTTTGCAAACATTTGACATATTAAATAAATATCATTCAGCATCTATTTCAATGTGTAGCAGCTTTTCCCACATAGTCTAATGCTCTTTTCACATAATTAAATGTTCTCTAATCCAAACTGTTGCTTTTCTTATTTACAGTAATGAAATTAACATTTGACTTCTACTCAGCCAACAGCAAGAAGCTTGCAAAATACTGAAGAACAGATGAAGAGGAGATGGCCACAATACCAAGTATTGGAAGAATATTAAAATCCAACATTTGTGTTTGTAGGAATAGGAAATAAATGTAACAGCTGTGGTAGTGGTTGCGGTATATATCTTGAACTACCCTTCCATCTGACATTCTTCCATTCCATACAGTAATCAGCTTCATTTTCGAATGAGTTTGTTTCATAAAAATGTTCATAAAAAGCATGAGGCACACTTTATGTAAACCATTGTAAACCATTGGTACTTCTCAAATAAATATGCATGTGGATTTGGCAAAGAAAATCTAAATAATCCTCTCCCAATGTAAATGTAACTCCCAAATTAATGCAGCTTCCTCATCTACAGGATTCTGTCTAAAAGGACATGCCGTTTGTGTCACTTTCACAGTGTCTGCATGATGAAAATATGTGCAACTAATGAATGAATGTACCTGCACTGCAAAAAATGCTTTTCTTATTTGGTATTTTGGTCTTGTTGTTTCCAATTAAAGTATCTAAAGATTCTTAAATCAAGATGCATGTTCTACATAAGAAAAATGACAAGGTATTTAATATTTTAAGTGTATTTTTCTTATTTTGCAAATTATCTGCCAAAAACATAAGAAAAATAATTGTTTCCATTTGCATTAAGATTATTTTTCTTGTTTTAAGTAAAATGCACTTAATTTAGATTCTAAAATACTCACTAAGAAAAGCATTTTTGCAGTGTGAATGAATAAATGAGATATTTAAACATCACTTATGCTTTAAAAAGGTGGAGGAGACTGAAAGAAACTCTGGGTTTAAGGAACAAAACCTGCTCCTGACCAGGTTAGGTTCACAGAGTAAGTTACCATGGATCTTACTCTGACTATAAAGTTACCTCTCTTTCAGAAACTAACTTGATTTACTCTGCTTTCTCGGGTTTGACAAACCTCCCATTCTGAAACCGAAAACCCAGAGTTTCCCTCATTTTAGGATTAACATACTCAGAGTTTTCACTAAACCTACTTTCTAAAACGGGCCTCAGATAAGGTGAACGACACCAATATTAACTAGCAAGATTTAACCATGCTGTCCTCTTAATAAATATTAAAAGATGTCACGATTCTGTGTTTGCATGGGATGTTGGTGCATATTTTATTACATGCTCTTCTGCTTTTCTTTATTAACTAACTTGGAATCTCTTTGGTTGGATAATATTTTTGTGACGGGTGATTACTAGATGGCTGGCTTATGGACGATCCATTATCAGTGAGTATTTTTCATTTGTTGTAGCCTTGAGGACCTTCCATCTTTTTTTTTTTTTTTCTTCTTTATTATTATTATTATTATTATTATTTATGAACATAATATGTATTGAAACAAGGTACAAGGTACAAACACAGGCACAGCATTTGGCATACTAACATACTACTCCCACTGTCTCTGCCAAATACAGTAATCTTTTCAAATAGAAGAAGTTATGTACAGTATTAGCTTTATATGATTTAGACTTCTCCTTATTTATAACATATTTTTAAAGATATATTCTGTTGCATATTAAATATCCATGTAAATTTTCACTGTAAATGCATCACTATAAGCTTTATTTCTTTCTTTCTTTTGTTTGTTCGTTCTTTCTGTGACAAGTTTCTGTAATATTACTTTACATTAGAGTTTTGCTTTAAATGGGCAATATAAACACACTGTAGGGTTAAAAGTGACCTGTAATTTCTACAGTTTTAGCATCAATAAACAAAATTTACAAACTAATAATAATAGATAATGACAGTCAAGCCATTGTTGTGTCAGACTGCTTGATCAAACAGCAATGCTGAGGCACTTCTTGGAAGAATTAATGTATGGATGGTGTATTTGTGACCCTGGACCACAAAACTACTCGCAAGTAGCATATGGTGCCCCATATGATTTTTGAAAAATCATTTCAAAATCATCCTACATCACTGTAGAAGTACCGACCCAGTCTTTGCAAAGTGAACATGCAAAAATATCAAACACCCTTAACAAAAAAGGTAAAACAGCGATATAGGACGATTTCGATGTTAAATAGTTTTTCGACATACCCTAACTGTCTTGAGCCAGAATATAGAGTTCAGGGAGAGCAAGACAAGATGAGCGTTTGATATTAAGAAGTATATGAATTGTATTATTTTTATGAAAATAACTGATTGTTTCACTAGATAAGACCCTTGGCTGGGATCATTTACAACCGCATTTGGGATCGTTTGAAGCTGCATTTAAACTGCATTTTGGAAATTCAAACTCGGGGCACCATAGCAGTCCATTATATGAAGAAAAATACTGAAACGTTTTCCTCAAAAAACAATTTCTTTACGACTAAAGACAGAAAGACATGAACATCTTGGATGACAAGGGGGTGAGTACATTATCTGTAAACTGTTGTTCTGGAAGTGGACTCCTCCTTTAAGTAAAGATCATGTTCAATAAAGATATTTTGAAAATTTCCTACCTTAAATATATCAAAACTTAATTTCTGATTAGGAATATGCATTGCCAAGAACTTAATTTGGACAACTTTAAAGGCGATTTTCTCAGTATTTTGATTTTTTGCACCTTTAGATTCCAGATGTTCAAATAGTTGTATCTCGGCCAAATACTGTCCTATCTTAACAAACCATACATCAATGGAAAGCTTATTTATTCAGCTTTCAGAGTTGTATAAATCTCAATTTCAAAAAATTGACCCTTATGACTGGTTTTGTGGTCCATGGTCACATATATAGTTAAAAATACACACTTTAACTTTTTTGTTACATCCAAAATTAGTAATTTACACTTGTTAGCCCATGCATTAAATAACATGATGTAAATGCATTGTAATTGTCATGCCTAAGTAGAATGATCTTGTATTTACACTGATTCTTGAGAGATAAAATAGTGTTTTGGATTTAATATGACATTTTATTTAAATGGATGAACATAAGGGCTTAGGATCACAGTCCTCCCTCAGCCTTCATTCATAATTCATCGGTCAGCAGATTCCCATTATTTCCCATTCCTCACCTCGCCCACGTAGATACCCAGATCCTCTTCATCATCAGTGCGATAACACACCGTTAAACCCAGTTTATCTTGCTGACAAGATTTATACAGTTCCACCTCCTGAAGAAAAACAGATAGAGAGAGAATTAAACAAACAGAGATAAAATGCTTCTCCACCGGTATTCCAGTCTAAAACAAACTTAAAATTGAGGAAGTTTAAAGAGACAGCGCTGACCTCATACTCCAGGTCATCTTGTCTGTCCACCTCATGCTGACTAATGTCAAAGTAGTCTGTCGGGTCGTAGTACACATGGTCAATAGGAGGGCTGAGGAGAAACAATATCAAAGAGCAAAATATAAAATGAATTCATTAATTATTTTGTTCTTTTTTGACATTTTACAGTATATTCAAATATAAAACTTCTTAAAAATTGCAATAACATTTCACAATTTTTTCACTGTATTTTTGATCAAACAAGTGCATAATAAATAGCACTGTTTTTTTTTAAAGTGATTTTCCCTAACAGTAACAACCACTATCTGCTTCCAATCCACACTTACAGCTGGCTGAAGAGGTATGGCTCTGGCATGGGCGGCAGTGGAGGGGAAGGAGGCGACTCTGGTCTGTTGTGATGGACGGGTCTGCCTAATGTCACCATGTGCTGGAAGCTAATATCTGTCTGCGTCCCGCTGTCCACGCAGTCAGTCATTACCGTCGTCCCTCCCCCAGCTCCAGGCACACCTGCTTTCCTCTTCGGACCCCACCTCATGTTCCTCCTGCAGCGCAGAGCATGCAGGGTCTGCTCCTGAGAGAGCCGAGACAGGTCTCTACTGTTCACCTGGACAAATATATAGATGGTGAGAGGATTACCACTTTGAATTTTAACATATGTGATCCTGGACCACAAAACCAATCATAAGGGTCAGTTTTTTTAAATTGAGGTTTATAATCTGAAAGCTGAATAAATAAGCTTTCCATTGATGTATGGTTTGTCAGGACAATATTTGGCTGAGATTTGAAAATCTGGAATGTGATGGTGCAAAAAAAAAAAAAAAAAAAAAATCAAAACATTAAGAAAATCGCCTTTAAAGTTGTCCCGGTGTAGTTCTTAGAAATGCATATTATTAATCAAAAATTAAGTTTTGATATATTTATGGTAGGAAATGTACACAATATATTCATGGAACATGATCTTTACTTAATATCCTAATAATTTTTGGCATAAAAGAAAAATCTATCATTTTGACCCATACAATGTATTGTTGACTGTTGCTATAAATATACCCGTGCTACTCATGACTGGTTTTGTAGTCCAGGGCCACATATTAGATAAGTTAAAGAGGTCACATTTTCCATTTTTCCTTAATATTTTGAAATTAAAGACATATTTTACATATACATTCAAATACAAAACTCACATTTCTGAAACTATGATTGAAAAAACATGGTTAACAAATGTTATACATTAGCAACAAGCTGATTTTAATAGATTATGCACATATAAGGCAACAAAAGGAGCCTGTTTAAAAGTCAATTAGATAGTCTGAAAATTCAATAAATGAATACATTCTAAAAAAGATTCTAAATTCTAAAAAAATGGGGTTGTAACCAGTGTTATTGTAGTATTATTTATAGACTATAGTAATTTACGTTTTCAGCTTTTAGTACATTTAAGAAATTTGTTACGTGCTTTTGTCATTTAATTTTTTTAGATTTACATTTTGTATTATGTTTTAGGAGTTTAAATACTTTAACTTAAAGGATTAGTTCACTTCTAGAATAAAAAAAAGTCCTGTATAAAAAGTAATGGACTAGCAAGACCAGCTAGTGCAACATGCTTTTGTGGATAAAAAGTATATATATACTGTATATAAATATTGAAGTCTAATATATGGAGAAAAATCCTGGAATGTTTTCCTCAAAAACCTTCATTTCTTTTCAACTGAAGAAAGAAAGACATCTTGGATAACATGGGGGTGAGTAAATTATCAGGAAATGTATTATCCTGGAAGTAAACTAATCCTTTATAATTATTTCAGTGACGAATGCAACATTTCTAATTTGTTTCTATTTTTTTTTTTTTTCATTTAATATTTATTATTTTTCCTATTTGTAGATTTATTTAAATTATCAAAATTTATAATAGATTTAGTATTAAGAGCAAATAACACTGATTAAGTAGACTTAATAGAAAAAAAGTTAAGAATTTACAGGCAATAATACTGTAACACATGAAGAATATATGAAGGGAGAATGATATTTTTCTCTAATACTTAAAAAGGTCATTGAAGATAGAAATCTTCACAATATGAGAGAACAGAATCAACATAAAGATGCACAGACTGAATGTTTGTTAGTATGAGAGACATTGCTTGACTAACAGTGAACAGCTGTTGGATGCTCTTCAGCGTACATAACAAAACAAATGTAACAGATGTGGTTAGTTAAAAAGATAGTTCACCCAAAAATGAAAATTCTGTCATCATTTATTCACCTTCATTTTCCAAACCCCAATGTCTTTCTTTCTTCTGTGGAACACAAAAGAAGATATTTTGAAGAATGTTTTAACTGTCCATGCGATGAAAATCAGTGACATCCAAAACAACACTGAACCTTAATGGCTCTTTCATTATATGAAAAAAGCCAAAATATCCTAATTTTGCTTCCACAGATGAAATTATCGGTGAATAAATATACGACAAACAATCCTTTTAACGTGAGTACTTAACACAACATAACATCTAAACATCTACAATGGTCACTAGTTGCAAAGAACACACAACATTTACGCAACACTCAGACATAAAAAACGAAACCTTTATTCCAACCTCCCCATTAAAAGTGCACAGCATGCTGTTTATCTGCCCCCTCTGTGGGTAGAAAGAGAAGGAAGAATTAAGATGGGGGAAAAAACATATCCACCAAGAAAGTCCAGTTCATTTAGTGCTGAGGAGACAGTCAAGAAACTGCAATAAGGGAAACTACATACAACTCAGCAGAATAAAGTCTCATGATGATAAATGACCACAACACTCAATATCTGCAGAGAAAAGGGTTTTAAAGTGTGCGTTTAAGGGTTTAATATATAAGATGTACTATTGTAGATATACCCTATGGTATGAAACTCCTGAAGACCTGAAGATGCAGAATGCCTGATTTACATCTTAGATGTATTTATGTTTAAATAACACATCGGTCATGTCTTTAGTGATCATGCAAGTTCTTGTCTACCCCTGTTAAAAAAAAAAAGAAAAAAAAGTGCACTTGTACTTGTGTTAAATGTGCACTTGTACTTCAGAACTATTTAGACAATTTACAATTAACATGCAATTAAGTATCTGAAAACATTACATTCAGTTCTCATTTAAGTACTCTTGAAGGGCAGTACTTTTTCACAAGAGTACCTGGATGAGAAAAAAATGCTTGCTAGTCTTAAATTTTAGCATTTCACTGTTGTGAGCTTGTGAAGTGATTACAGAAAGCCTATTGCAGATCATCTTTGACCTCTGACCTCTATGTCTCTCTGACCCTTCCCAGAGGCTTATGAAGCACTAGCGGTTGTATGAAAGTGATCCCTTCTAACTTATTCCTGTGTATTTGTGTGGAGGTATGGATGAGACTGGTAATCCCTGCAGCGAGAGCGATTGGTAATTAGGGATTAGAGTGATAATATTCAGCAGGATTCTGATGGAAACAGCGTGAGTTTTTAGCTCAGGTCAGGGTGGGCGGCTTCATCAAAGAACACCGTGCTGTTACAACAGCCAGAAAACCCCGAGCAAAGGTACTTTTCCTCCCTCGCCTTCCTCCTCTAGTGACTCCGATTTAAATTCTGCTGCTCTAAATACTGCGTCAAGTAGTAGAATTAGTATGGATGAAGTTATTCCTCACAGACGCACACACTGCAGGTTTCTGAAAGGGTAATGGATATTCATTAATAGGCCGGACAGAACCTACACACTTTTTTGAAGGAAGTTGCCTCGATTTGTGCCTTGCAGGCTTTGCATAACCAAACACCCCCAAGCCTAGCATTACAAATTCGTAAGCCACAAAACACAAGCCTGATTTCACACATCAGTCATTGCAAACACAATGTTAAGTGTTGTATTCTCAGTGTTGCCAATTGTTGTAAACTGTCAGTTTTATCTTTCATGTCAACTGCTGTCACGGCAGAGCAACAGTTGAAGAGAATCATCGTTTTATAGTAGAGTCTCTGTTATAGTGACCATTCATTTGTTTTTAATTAGGGATGTGCAAAATGTCTCGGTTATGTATGTAACCCTCTTTCCCTGCATGGAGGCATCATGTAACCGACGAATTGTGGCACCCGGGGAGCAGTTGGGGGTTTTGGTGCCTTGCTCAAGGGTCTCACCTCAGTTGTGTTATTGAAGGTGGAAGAGAGCCAATTATTCACTCCCCCCACCGACAATCCCTGCTGGACCTGGGACTCAAACCCGCAACCTTCGGGTTACAAGTCCGACTCTCAGTCAAGAGACAAGTCTAACCATCAGTCGTGGAGAGACCAATCTACTTCGAATGTAAGCTAAATGAGCCAATGCACATTGGCATGTGATAATTGCATCCAGCTGCCGCTTGTCACGGCATGAGCATAAATAGGCAGCAGGTGCAATGCGTACTCAGGTTTTCGCGGAGGAGCCGAGTCGGTGACCCAGATGCTCAGCGGTGGTACGGCAACTATGGCAACGGGACGTGACATTTCCATTCCCTCCCTCAGGAAACGAGGGTTATACATGTAACTGAGAATGTCCCTTTCAGTCAGTCACTTCCAACGTCACACTGATGATCGACGAACTGGGAATCCCTACCAAAGCGCCACAAGTGCTGCCCCTTCCAGAGTTCTGTGTGAGTCTCCTGCACCCCTTGTTAGAGCTTGGGCCAGGGCTCACACCAGGAAGACCAACCACCGTTGTCTATGCATTACCTGCTCAGTGGGATTGGATAACACTGGGAAACATACTCGTTCATAGAAAAGGAGTGCTGCGGAAGCCCCATCTTCCTGAAGCAGGTTCAGGTGGCAACTACACATATGGATTAACCCAGGGGTGCCCAAACTCAGTCCAGCAGGGCCGGTGTCCTGCAGAGTTTCGATCCAACTTCCCTAAACACACCTGCTGGGAAGTTTCTAGTATGCCTAGTAAGAGCTTGATTAGCTGGTTCAGGTGTGTCTAATTGGGGTTGGAGCTAAACTCTGCAGGAAACTGGCCCTCCAGGACTGAGTTTGGACACCCCTGGATTAACCCATTAGGGCCTCTGTACATTTAGCATAATTTGGTGTGGTTGTAACCCCCTTACAGGGATGGCAGAGAGACTCTGCTGGCGAAACATGGGCATAAAGCTATACCGTGGAAGAATACACATATGGGATCCCCTCAGGGTCACTACTACCGGTTTTCAAGAATACATCGAGTGAAGGCCTGGCGCCAGACACTTCGCCATGTCTGGCTGCCGAGGGTGATGGAGGAGCTCGACAAGGTCTGCAGTATGGAATCTCTGGAGCAAATACCTGTAATTGTGATACAGCAATCCAACCCTAAGCCAGGACCTCTCGGTGCCAAACCCTGTTTACAGTAAGAACACAGGAGGATACCGACTCAACACAAAGGCTACCGAATCTAGCAAACATGTTGGAGGTGCCCAACCTGCAACTCTACAAATATCTGTCAGTGAGGCACCCCGTGTCAGCACCCAGGAGGATGCAATACTCCTAGTGGAGTGAGCTTGCAATCTGAGCGCTTGATGCAGTGCTTGATAGGCCAAAGCGATGGCATCCACTATCCAGTGGCCAACCTCTGCTTGGAGACGCCTTCCCTTTCTGCCAACCTCCATGACAGACAAAGAGCTGGTCTGAGGCCCTGAAGCTTTGTGTCCGGTTTGCGTACAATCTTAAAGCATGGACAGGAAAAAGCAAAGCTAAGGCTGGGTCTGCCTCCTCCAGGGACAATGCTTGCAGGTTCACTACCTGGTTCCTGAAAGGGATTGGTAGAAACCTTGAGCACATAGCCGGGCTGAGGTCTCAGAGTTAAATGGGAGTCATCCAGCCCAGAGTCTAGGCATGATTCATCAAGCAAAAATGTGTGTGGGTTCTGCACTCTTGAGGGAGACCAATGCAACCAGGAGCAGAGTCTTCACTGATAGAAACTTCAGCTCGACTGTGAGCACAGACAGTATGAGAGAAGTGAACAAATGTAAAAGGCTAACTCTAGACAGAATGAAAATATGATACAATTATAAAATTAATATTCTAATAAGTGCATGACAACATTTAACGGCTTTAGCTACTTACCAGCTTACACTTCAGATACTCTACCAAAACAAAACATCTGTTTGGTTTTGATTATCATGTTTATCACGACCAAGCTAAAATGACATAGTTCATTATTTGCATGCATTTTAAAGCCATATCAGTTAAAACTTCTGATATACAGATATACAGTACGCACAGAAATCCAGCTGTGATATGGCGCATGTCGTTTGAGTGTTAAGTTCTCTTTTGCTTCTAATTGCACTTAAACTGTCAACTACACACACGGTTATGTACAATTAAAGTTATATTAAAAAAAAAATGTCGTGCCTCCGTTTACGAGAGTGACATTTCAGCGGATGACGTAGGATGTAGTGTAAGCTCTGGTCAGAGGTGACAAACGTGGAAGCGCAGAGGAGAGAGCAAAACAAAACACAGGTCGTGAAGTAGAAGTACAAAATGAGGATTTATAAAGAAAAAGGTTGGAGGATTTCAGTATAAGCCAAGGGGAGACTGGTTTTCCTTTGCTGTAAACAAAAATTGGTTCACGCAAGACTAGCATATTCTCGCCAGAGCTAACGCTATGCCTATGTCCTACATTATCCGCTGGATGCTAGAGATTACAGTTATAAAGTTTTAAATATGAACATTTTTCTTACACAAATGCATTGATTCACTTTAGAAGGTCGTTATTAACCCTCCGGAGCCATGTGGAGCACTTGTTATGATGGATGGATGCATTTTAATGGGCTTAAAAATCTCAACACCCATTCACTGCCATTATGAAACTTGGAAGAGACAGGACATTTTTTAATATATATAACGCAGATTGTATTCATCTGAAAGAAGGAAGTCATATATACCTAGGACGGCTTGAGGTTGAGTAATCATGGAGTAATTTTTAATTTTAGACAAAGTCTATGCCACTCTTTTAAACCAGACCGAAATTTCATCTGAATCGAGCTCTGTTGGGTCAGCTGAAATTTTTACAATTCATTCCAATCCAATTCTAAACTGTTAATTTTATAAAAAGGGTTTTTGTTCCACCCAATGTTTTTCTCATTGAATATTCAGTTTCACTTTGGAGTTCTTGAAATTAAACTGATTTGTAAATGGCTTTTCATGTTGACTTTAATGTCTGAATTCTGTGGAAATTCTGCAGTTCTTCCTACAGTATTGTATTGGCACAGACTCAATGCGTGGCATTTGCTGACAATGACCTTGTCTCCCGTCTGGAGATTTCTATACAAACCGATTTGTCCCTCCAAAATCCATTTCAACACAATATTACCGCTGCTGTGTTGTGCCCAAATTTGCCACACTGGACTTGAGGATTCATCGTCCCTCAGTTTTTAATAGTCTTGCTGTAAAGGCCACTTTTCTCGGCTGTCATATCATTTCCAAGGATACGACCGTCAGGGGCACTGGCTTTCATAAACGCAATCATGCACACAGTTTAACACGTCTTCCCTAGTCAGAGCCATAAACACGCACACATTCTCGAAGCATAGTTCGGACGGACGGTTTAATTAACAGTAAGCGATGATTTATTACATAGGAGATGTCCTCATCTCCGGCACGGAGGCATAACCGCGTCCCCAGACGCTAATTCGAGCGGGCGTAATGCGGAATACATCTCCAGCCGCACGTCCGCTCCCGTGGCTGCAGGGTTACGGGCCCACAGACAGATAAATGATTGCAGAGGAACAGAGCTAGGTGTGGAGTGTAGAAACAAAGACAACGACTGGTCTTCAGTATTCCTTATGAAACTGCAGTACAGAACAGAAGGGGGATGGAAGGGGAAGTTCAAAGAAGGTGACAGACAGAGAGAGACAAAACAGGGGGAAGGGAAAGAGAGCATGATGAGGGAGACATAGAGAGACTATCTCAGCCTCTACTGCTTACATGAGCAGCATTTTAACCATGACTGGCACTACGGGGGTCCCAAGGGTCAAACTGGTTATTATATACAACCTTTGGATATCATTTAACTGTCATTCATTTTTATTATCATTGACTATCATTATTTAGATCTTATCAATGTGTGAGTATTATGTATTGAATTCCTGATTATGTTTCTTGTCTTATGCTTGTTGGATGGTGATCATATTAATTCCTCTTATTTGTTTTCTTGCAGATTTAATGAGGGGAACAGATGCTACTGTTATTTTATTTTAGTCCTGATATTTTATGAAGAGGTTTGAATTTTACACCATGTCAGACAGGGAAATAATTATCTTTTCATAATTATCTTACTCTCCTGGTGTATCTTAATCAAGTTTGTTGTTTCACAACCTTTGGGGTAATGTTTCTTCAAGCTGTATTTGTTTTTTGGGACAAACGTTTTGTGCTCTAATTTCATCTGAGTTTTGGATTAGCGTGTTGCTACAATAACAGTACAATACTGTAATGACTTTGTAAAAGTCTTTAACTTACTTTAAAAAGTGCTTATTACAGAAATAATACACTTTAAAAAATATACTATAAGTTTGAACTGATTTTTACACTTTTAGACACTTAACTGCATGTTATTTAGAATTAAATTAAAATATTTTATACATTATGTAATTTAAAATCACTTAAGTGCATATTTATATGTAATTTTACAACTGTGTTGAAATATTTATCTTTGAAATATGGTTAAAGTGCACTGCTGAAGGTACTGACAAGCATTTGTGATAAAACTAAAATATTCTTTATGTAATTTCTGTTGAAACTTGTGTCATGTATTTAAATTTGCAATTGCACAATTGTGATGTTAAAGCTGCAATTTAGTACATTTAAAATATATAAAATATATAATACATATAACTCTAAATTTTAATTCTAAACTTACGATAAAGTAATTCATGCATACATTAGTATGTTAGTCAGCACATCAAAATAAGTTTAAAGCACAAAAAAAAAATATTAAAACATAATGATTAAAATGTGCTTTTAAGTAAAACTGATAAGCGCACTTTAAGAAGCATAGCCATTAAAATGTAAAAGTATGCATAAAAAGCCTTTTATCTCATTGTTATATTATCTACACAGTTTAAAAATATACTTTTAAGATCTGAAGTACACTACAAATGCACATTTTATACATTTAAGTGCACTTATTTTTTAAAAGTGAAACACACAGAACATACAAATATTGGATGAAATAGTAATGAAATTTAGAATTGAGTGAATTATACTCTCAACATTTTTATTGCTTTGTCCATCACCTTTGATTTTCACTGCAATGCATTCTGGGATTAGCCTCTCTTTGAAGAATATATACAGTACTGACTTATTGTTTGCCCAAAACAACATATTATGGTGCATGCCTTTAAAAACAGTCTGTGCATCTGAAGCTGTGCATCAATGCTACCTATTGAGGCTGCTCACTAGGGTTAAGAACAAGCGAAATAGCAGGGAGACTGAGCTTGAAGTAGTTAATGGGATGAGTAATAATGGTGAGATGGCTGGTTTGCCTCTTATCTTGTTCCATCATGCTTTCGGATGGGTTTTAGAAATGGTCTTGGGTGCAGATTGCCACTGACGTGTGTCTCCAGGAGCACGGTGGTACAAGGGGACAGATTGCAGGAATTTATATCAGCAGAATAGCCAGAGGATTTTCATTTGAGGATGTCATTTTCATGCAGATATTGGATGCATCCTTCAGAGTGATTTACCTGAACAACACTATCTGCAGAATCAAATAAAACCCAAACCTTCTTTGTCACACATATATACCTCTATTTTATACCAACTAACACTGTACTTGGGTCTTGTGACCAGTGAAGCCCCCAAAGTATTGATTATTAAAGCCTAACTTTCACACAAACACTTGCAAAAATTATGTTATGATGTTATGTTATACTTCTGAAAGTTGTCGTCACATATACAGCTTCATATGCCTGAGTTTTCTATTTCAGTAGGTTTGCTCGGTAGCTCATGTGAAACGGCGTTGCACTTGAGTGATGAAGAGCTCCGATACGAACCCTGTGAAACTACGGTTTGACTAAACAGCTCAAATCAGCGAAAGAAAGTTAAAATAGCATGGCTGCAACAACAAATGCATCGTTATATCACTTTTGCAATTGTTAACACTGTCAGTAGTTTTAGGGTTGGGTTTGGTGTAGGGGATTCCAACACCTTAGAGCATTAACCTTTAGTGACACTCCCCAGATATCTGAACAGATGCAATACGTACCTCAAGCAGCGTAAAAAAAACGCAGCAATACGCGCCTGTACGTAATAAAAAACGTGCCACGGTCACGTATTAAATGTGTGTTTTATCGCCACTCTCTGGAGATTTCTCTTTGAAACTGCCGCGAAATGTGCAGTAAAGTATGTAATTATGGTGTTGCAGAAATGTATATAGAGGCATGTATTTTCATGAGCCTGGGTGGAATAATACTACTATACTATACTAACTACTATAATACAATACTGTGATTTTCTTCCTTATTTCTAGTACATAAGTAGTTCAAGTTACCTTGATTCATGTCATTTTGAGCAGATGCCGATTATCGGCACAGATATTAAGCATTTTAATGGTTATCGGTATCCGTTATTTTCTAACCTGATTTGCAGATAAAATCATTTTTATAGAAACACTATTGTCATACAGGGCTGTAAAAGCATTTATAGAAAGTTTTTTTTGTCAGAGCCCTTGTTATTCTTAATTTTGACATTTATTTTCATTTTTACACCAGACATATATATCAGTCCAAAATATCAGTTATCGACCCCTAGTTAAGATTACATATAAGATTAATCTCAAGATATAGGAAAAAATAGTGCATTAGTACACCAGTCGTAAGTAGCACGGGTATATTTGTAGCAACAGCCAAAAATACTTTGTATAGGTCAAAATTATACATTTTTTTTAGACCAAAAATCAGTAGGATATTAAGTAAAGATCATGTTCCGATCTATCACAAGCTTAAATGTTTTTATACAACAGTTCAATAAATAAGAAGCTGATATTGTGTTATATTTTTAACACATTATTATGTTTTTGCTCAATTTTGCAGAGAACACGTGTACCTCTGAAGCCATAGCAGAATTGTTGCGCGTCTCTGAGCAACACAGCAGTGTTTAGTTTCTGAATGAATCCGCGTTTTGAACAAATCGTGTAAATCAATGACTCAAAAGACCATTCATAAAGAGAGCCGTTTTCTTCATTCCTAAACGAATCGTGCATTTGAACGAATAGAATGAATGACTCATAAAGACATCTACCGCCACCTGCTGGCAGATTTAGTTTCTTATTTAGAGTATCATTTCATAAAAAAAAAAAAAAAAAAAAAAAAAAAATTATAATAAATTTGAAGGGAATTAAAGGGATAGTTCACCCTAAAATGTTAAATTCTGTCATCATTTACTCATCTTCATGTTGTTTCAAACCGTTCTTTTGTGGAACATTAAAGAAAGTATTTTGAAGACTGTTGGTAACAAAGCTGTTTTGGTTACCAATGGCTTTCATTATATTAACAAAAAATACTGAGACTTCTCAAATGATCTTCTTTTATGTTTCATACTTTACGTTAGGCCGTTGCAGCCTAAATGTTTATGTGTAATAAATTCTATGTTGAATCAAATAAAATATTTCTTTCTAAAGCTAAATTTTTTAATGTGTACTCAATACTTTCATTTAACACAAAAATAGCTTTAAATAATCTTTTGTGGGTATATTCATTAGATTAATTAATCAAAACATTGTTTAATTAATTAGATTAAAAATGTTAATTGACTAACAGCCCTAAAATATATTAAATGTATATATATTTTATTTATTTATTTATTCATCAACATTACAATGCTCATTTTTCACCTTATTTCCATTGTCAATGATGAAATTAAATTAAAAAAAAAAAAAAAAAAAAAAAAAAACACTTTTTTTTTATATTATCATACTTCAGCTCAATTCAAGTTCCAGTGATAATGTGCATGCAGATTGTAGAGTTCAAAATAAAAGTTTCCTTCGGTAATAGCCATAAATTATCAAATTCTTATCAAAAGTTTAAATTTTAATCAAATTTACATTCAAATAGAAATTAATCTACACGGAACCAAAACCGAAACCCTCAAAATGCAGCCATAAACTGCTTCAATCATCAAGATTTAGGCAGATTCACTAAATAGCATGTTTGTGTTACTCCATTTAATACTGCTTCAGAAGTCCCATATTTCAAAACACCCTTAATACATACTGTAGTCATACAGTGTATTTTCAAAGTAATTTTTGCAAATTAAGTATGATAATCAGTTAAAATGGGTGTCAAATTGACTATGCATCTCTTAAATGCTCCAGATGTGAGATTTGTGAAACTTTTGTGAGGCTTTTTAAATTGAAATGCGTAACTTCCTTTCCTACAGCTGCCATATTGAGCAACACATTCCTGACAGTTCATTTCTCAACAAGTGGTCTGTGTTTCGGATTAAACCCGTATTGTGTGCTACAGAGGGTTTATAAGAGGGTTTATTTAGCATCTAATGGTAGCTCGTGTGTGTTACTGTGGCATATTGACACCTGTTTTGTGGAGCACACACAGCATCTGAAAGTGTGCGGGCGGTGAGAAGCATACTAATGCTCCCGCTCGCTCTCCTGGGACTCCCGTCTGACAGCGGCTCAGAGTAAACGCTCTCTAGATACAACCGCTCAGAGTTGGGAGCACCAATACATTCTCACATGTACCTTTAAAGACTTTTGTTGAATTATTAAACCTGTAGCTGCAGTAACATTTCTCTTTGTCTCCGAGATAATACTAGAGCATTGGTTAATTTCCATTCTGTAGAATTCGTCCCAGATCATCTACATGTTCTGACAGTTTCTAGACGTACGAACATTAAAAATACATGCATGCTTTCTCTTTATTTACTTCCATTCTAATGTATAAAGCAGCTGGTAAACTATTTGAATTCATGATTTAATGTTCTAATTTTTTATTACCCATGCAGCATGTACTTGAAAGCTGTGGCTGTTTTGTATGTAAAAATTAACTATGCAGAACTCATATCATACCCTGCAGACAGTTTGTCAAGGGAATATCTGCTGAAATGCCGTGAAGCGGAGCGATCCTTTCCTACTGTGGGCCCGCTGCTATGGATTTATTCAAATGAAATACAAAGTTATGTACGAAAGCCTCTTGAAAAACAAACCAATTGGATGATTATACAGCAGGCATTGTTTGTGCAATCAGCTTTTGTTTGTACGGAGATTCACTGTTTCATTTTGTAGTCTCTCAGCACATACACCATGAGGCAGTCTAAACATCTCCACTGTTTAGTCTGCATCTCTCCTCTCTTTGGCTCTTTGATGTCTAGAACATTATTTTGTTCAAAAACCAAATGAGCTTTGGAACGTCCTACATAGGCAGAAACTGTCTTAACAGTCACTGATATGTTTCACACAAATGGTAATATTCATTCTGTAAATTCTCTTAAGATTCTTATGCAACGGTTTATTTGGAGTCTCACAGAAACCTAAACCCTAACCTTGTTTGGAGCAAATGTGAATCTCGCATGAGAACTATCTTAATAATAGAGCACCTGGGTACCCAAGAGATTTGAATAAAATAATAGATTCGAATAAGGCTGTTACGATTCCTTGATCTCAATTCGAGTACTTGATTAAAAAAAATCCTTGAATGCATTTTGCCTTTTTCTCGAGCAACCAACATAATACCGGAAGTGGTACAAAATACCGTTTTCCAAGGCTACATGATATATTAACCCTATTTAAAAATGATAATAAAGCATAATGCTATTGTTAATTCACAAATGCTAAGATTCAATTAAATATATGCAATGCAAGTTTAATATATGCACTTCAATTATTTACATGTATGCATGCATGTAGGTTACATATGTGTGTGTCAGAGTGGCTCTGTTCACAGTAAATGCTGCTCCACACAAACTTATCATTTACATCTCTGCATGTTGCTGTGAGTTTGGGTTTATAATAATATTCATCTGGGAATGCAGTGTGTGCTATTTCATCAGATTTATAAGGTAAATCATTTATAAACCAATGCAAACACAGGAGAATGCATCAGTATCTTTCTCAATATGCTAACTGTTCATTGCTATTTAAAAATAAAAGTTTAAACCCTCACTCTGAGTTTACACATTTTTAAGTACGCATATTCAAGAAATTACAGTGGCTTTAACATTTCTATCATAAGGAAATGGCCAGTTATTAAAGATTAAATGGTCATTTGAATTAGATGTTGTTTAGTGAACGTTAAACAAGGAATAAGATCACACAGTAAAGTGTGAAAACAATCGTTGGTGCCCTCTGCAGGCATTTGTTATGATGCGTAATTTTAAAGGCTATTGTTTGCTTATATCTATTTTTATTACTACAAAAACAATAATAATTATAAGTATCTGATTACTCGATTAATCGTCTGAATAATCGACCAATTACTCTATTACCAAAATAATCGTTAGTGACAGCCCTGTATGACAATAATGTTTGGCATCCTAGGCTTGTTGCAAAAACCTGCCTATACCTAACTTTTGCAAAACTCAAGAAATGCACACGAAATGGCCAAAAATATTGGTACCCTTGCAATTCTGTCAGAAAATGCAACATTTCTCTCAGAAAATTGTTCCAATTGCAAATGTTTTGGTATTCACGAGCGTATTGTTTTTGTTTGCATTGCAAAAACACAAAAAAACTGAGAAGAAAAGTCCAACTTGATACAATTTCACACAGAACTCAAAAATGGACTGGACAAAATTATTGCCACATTGTCAAAATTGTAAGAAATAATTGCTTTTCAAGCATGTGATTCTCCTGTAATTTGTATTTAGACACACCTGTGGCAAGTAACACGTGTGGGCAATATAGTAATCACACTTGCAATCAGTTAAAATGGAGAAAAGTTGACTCAACCTTTGTGTTGTGTGTCACACTGAGCATAGAGAAAAGAAAGAAGTGTAAAGAGTTGTCTGTGGATTTGAGAGAAAAATATGTAGAAAAACATGGACAATCTCAAGGCTACAAGTCCATCTCCCGAGATCTTAATGTTCACTGTGTTCACTGTGTGCAATATCATCAAGAGGTTTACAGCCCATGGCACTGTAGCTAACCTCCCTGGTCGTTCGAGGATTGTTCGAATGGTGGATAAAGAACCCTGATTAACTTCCAAACAAATTCAAGCTGACCTGCAGACACAGGGTACAACAGTGTCACCTCACACTATCCGTCGCCATCTGAATGAAAAGGGACGCTATGGTAGGAGACCCAGGAGGACACCACTGCTGACACAAAGGCATAAAAAAGCAAGACTGGAGTTTGCCAAAACTTACGTGACAAAACCACAATCCTTCTAGAAGAAAGTACTGTGGACAGATGAGACAAAAGTAGAGCTTTTTGGTAAAGGACATCATGGCACTGTTTACAGAAAAAGAAATGAGGCCTTCAAAGAAAAGAACGCAGTCCCTACAGTCAAACATGGTGTAGGTTCAAAGATGTTTTGGGGTTGCTTTGCTGCTTCTGGCACTGGATGCCTTGACTGTGTGAACGGTATCATGAAATTGATGATTACAAAGAATTTTGGAGCGCAGCCTAGTAGCCAGTGTCAGGAAACTGCGTCTCCACCAGAGGTCATGGGTCTTCCAGCAGGACAATGACCCGAAACACACTTCTAAAAGCACTCAGAAATGGTTAGAAACAAAGCGCTGGAGAGTTCTGAAATGGCCAGAAATTAATCCAGATCTGAATCCCACAGAACACCTATGGAGAGATCTCAAAACAGCAGCTGGGAGAAGGCAGTTTGCAAAAGAAGAGTGGTCCAAAATTCCAGGAGAGAGGTGTAAGAATTACAGCATTGCATTTTTAATGTGAAGCGCTGAAACAATTTACGATGCTTGATAACCAGCTCAAAGTAGCTAAAATAGCATTGGTTTGCTCAGCAAATGCCTTTTTATCTCCAGATTTCTTTTGTTACTATTATTGTTTAGGTTTAGTGTTGTTGGTACATTATTTTTAAGCTTGGTAGAGAATTTTAGCACCACTCAGCAGACATTTCATTTCCTAACTTCTGCGATACATACAACAACCAACGTTGTAAAGTACTGCCACATTGAAAATCATCTGTTTTGTACAAAACCAAATGTACTTTTAGCATCACTTACTGGACATTTCATTAATACTATGTTTTTCCAATAAGCCTGGGTTGGTTTTTGCCTTAAGCATGTTGTTAAACTAAAAATGTGATTCTGATTTAAGCAAACTTTTCTTTTTTTTCTAGTATAGAATGAATATATTTACATTGACATTCATGTTCACCCTCCATACTGATTTTTTTTTTTTTTTTTTTTCTGTTTTGGAGAAGAGCTATCA
The DNA here is from genome assembly GCA_036247105.1 of Cirrhinus mrigala. Classification (NCBI taxonomy): domain Eukaryota; kingdom Metazoa; phylum Chordata; class Actinopteri; order Cypriniformes; family Cyprinidae; genus Cirrhinus; species Cirrhinus mrigala. The sequence continues at coordinate 31,549,808 of CM070029.1, forward strand.
TCTCGAGCAGGTTCACAACTTATTGCACATAGATAATCTGTATTGCAGTCTTTGACTCAACCTCTGACCCTCTCATTTATCCTTTACATGCCCACATGTCTGATACCTGTTGGTGCACATACTGATGAGGTGAAGGATGAACTCACTGTTGACACTCATTTCCATATTGAGTAGATCTTGATCTCTCCCCTGACGATTAATTCCACTGGGATTAATTAGACACACATAGTGCTGAACCCTCATTAACACGCTCCTGTGATATGATCTGCTACAAATGTGCCGTCTGCGCCCGGGTGTGTATGTGTGTGTTCAGAGGTTTGGGAGATCCTTCACACCTAAATTATGCAAAAGGGTGAAACAGCTCCAAGTTGACTTGTACGTTTTCTGATGAAAAAATATGAGTGGTGCAGAAGTCACACCACAATGATAGGGTGTTGTGGATGATTGCTATGCAGTGCTAAGAATTTCTGAGTGTTTTAGCGTGTTTCTCTGCTGTTGCTTGGTGCTTAGTGGACCTAAATCAAAAGAGACAATTTTCTGATATGGCTTTCAATGTCATTTTGTCATTTTATCATCTGACAGGCTGATATTGTAATGTGTAAGGTATAGTTTTTTTTTTTTTTTACATATACACTAGGGTATCCATACAGTTTGCAACTTAAATTCCCTAAACAGTAGCTGTACACTGTATGAGCACAGCCAGATTTGTCCACAAGGTGGCCCAGCCTGTTGCACCACAGTCGAAAAGAAAATAAGAACTTCTAAAAATAAGGTGGAAGTATACTTTGTAAGGCTGTGCATTTGGCTCTACGCATATGTTAAGCAACTGATTAAAGCTTAAAGGAACATACCACTATTTTCTAACTCCCCTAGAGTTAAACAGTTGAGTTTTACCGTTTTCGAATCCATTCAGCCGATCTCCGGGTCTGGCGGTAGCACTTTTAGCATGGCTTAGCATAGATCATTTAATCCAATTAGACCGTTAGCATCTCGCTGAAAAATGACCAAAGAGTTTCGATATTTTTCCTATTTAAAACTTGAGCCTTTTGTAGTTACATCGTGTACTAAGACCGACGGAAAATGAAAAGTTGTGATTTTCTAGGTCGATATGGCTAAGAACTATACTCTCATTCCGGCGTAATAATCAAGGAACTTTGCTGCCGTACCATTGGTGCAGCAGGCGCAATGATATTACACAGCGCCTGAAAGTAGTCTCCCTGTGCAAGCAGGTGGTCACATTGGTTATGTTGACGGAAGTTAGCCTATTTTCAGACTTTGATCATTTTTGAGCGAGATGCTAACAGTCTAATCAGATTCAATGATCTATGCTAAGCTATGCTAAAAGTGCTACCGCCAGACCTGGAGATCGGCTGAATGGATTTGAAAATGGTAAAACTCAGTTGAGTTTAACTCTAGGGGAGTTGGAAAATGAGCCTATTTTGAAAAATAGTGCTATCTTCTCACCATCAACCCCGCCACTGGCATTTAGCCGTTAACGGCTGACACTTGAATATGCTGAATGCGAGTGTTGTGTCACGTCAAAAGCAAATAGAATTTACTGCCACTATCTTGTCTACACTGGATACGGTATACAGATGCGCATTCGCTTTTTAAAACAGTCCACGCACTTGAGTCTGTCATCAATAGTGCAAATGGAGTGAAAGAATGTTCGCTTTGATGCATTTGTTTTTTGTTTTTTTGGCACTTGTACAGATATGAGAAGGATCCCAGCATAAGGAACAAGTGGAAAGTTTGTTTTTAATGGCATCCCAGATCGCATCTGAGGAAGCATGTTTCTTCAGACTTCAGAGCATGTTGTTCTGTAAACCAGGCAGAGTGTCATGGAGAGTTCACAGAGAAACATTTAACGAAACAGTACTAGATCTGTAAGTAAATGATTTCATAATGCTTTGTCTGGAAATGACGGTTTTATTTTGATTATGTTGTCAGAACACTCACATGCAATAGTGAGAGGGCACTGATACGGTTTCCTATGCAATGACGTTAGTTAGTCATAACAGTGGCCGATTACTAAGAAGCCTTTAAGAACTGCCCCTAGGTTGAGTCAGAATGAGGGATGAAAAAAGTACATTTTCCACAAATATATTTCTTTCTTTTTTTTTTGTGCAATTTTTTTTTTTTTATAACATCATAAGTAAACCTCAAAGAACATATTAAAATAAAATTAAATTAATAACAATCCATGTCATGATTTTAAAATTTCTGTCTGGGCCACTGTCGTCAAAGATGACAGATAATCAGCATACAGTGGTTCTGTTTGTATTGGATTGGCAGTATGGTTCTGTTCTAGGCAAAAACTGTGATGTTTGAGGTGTTTTCTAACAGTAACCCGCTGCTCAGTTATTTCAACCTTCATTTTACTCTTACGCAAACAACGAAAAAGAATAAAAAATCTTCACTGTGAGTATATCAGGACATTTCACAGTATTTATTCAAACCCCTAAGCCTGATACAACAATAGAAGGTTTGAAGTTTGATTTAGTAAACACCATTAAAGGGTCAAGGTTTTCTGGTTAGCATGGCCCAACTGGCCTCTGCTGGTACATACACTTTAGAAAAGATTTTTTCTCATTGAAGGCCATTCAGTACTAGGGTTGGGTATCGTTAGAATTTTATCAATCCTGATTCCGCTTATCGATTCCGATTCCCAGATTCGATTCCAATGTGAATAAAAGATGATATTAAGCATATTTATTCTGTTTCTTTTTTGCTAAACATTTAGTTGCAGCTGAATACCACAAACAAAGATCAACAGGCTACATAAAAACAAGATTCATTTAAGAGCTGTTTGCAAAATAGAGCTGTGTGATTCTGGATAAATTGGGTTGTTGTTGTTGTTTTAAATGGAAGTTGTGGTTCTCTTACGATTCTAAAGAAAAAAAAAAAACATTAGACAACTAAACAAAATCACATGTAGGCTTAATTTATAGGTGAATGATTCAGTGATTCACTCAAGATTTATTTGGTTCATTACTGGATGAATCAGTGTTTTTGAATGAATAATCAAAGACAAATACATTTCGCCACCTACTGGCATAATGACATAATCGATAAATCTTTAACATTATTTGGAATGTCAAATTAACTTTCAAAAGGATGATTTACTCTGTTTTGATGAACTATGAACTCTTATCCCAGTACTTCTGTGATTATTTGAATGTCTGTAACACAAATAATGAACTGTGTGGTTGAAAAGACTGTGAAACTGTTTCATTCATATACATGACAGTGGCTCTCTGTAGGTCAGCGGCAGCACGAACGCAGATTTGAATGTTCAAATCACACTGGTTTGATCGTATGCTGCACGGAAGAAAGGTTGAGGAATCAAACGGATGAATCATTGTAATTTAGGAATAGAATCACGTTGGTATTTGAATTGTGTTTGTGATCTTTAACGATCTGTTAAATTAAAATGCTTTGTCATATTGGTGGTGACACCTCTATTGCAACACGTTTAGCTTATCACAAATATTATACTTTGCTTTTTTGGCTTCTGATCGCAAGTGTAGCCGTTCCTTGGAGCGCTATGTGCTTAAATTAGCAAGCAAGGTCCTGGCAAATCGCTAGGTCGGGTCCTCACAGATGGAAAAAAAAAAAAAAAGAACCGCACATAGGAATCGATAGGCGGAAAAGAATTTTTAATTTCACAAGAAATATCCGATTCCGGAATCGGAATCGATTTTCGATACCCAACCCTATTCAGAACTAGCTTTGTTTATTGATTTATTTCATAGTATAGATTTCCTGTGGCTCTAGAATTATAATTCACATGGTACTTAGAGATTAGGTAGCATTGTGTGCCTTAAAGAGTAAAGACAGCAGATTTAAAACTGAATATTTCTGGAAGGTCTTGCAACGGTTCAGCAACTGCTCCTGAGAAGAATAGGAATGCTAATGGATAGCTTTCCACTTCTATTCTACACATCATCAAACACCACTAACTAAAGGTGAACATCTTGCTAATAAAAAATTCATGTAACTTTAAAGAAAACCCATTTGATAGGCCTAGTAAGAGAGAAGATGAGATGTGAGGATGCGTCTGGCATGACAAGACAGACAGACAGAAAGAAAGGGTGTGGCCGAGTGGCGGCGTGCAGCTCTGTGTGTGTGTTGGATGGAGGCATAGTGATTCTTTGATCACTTTAAGCACTTATTTGTACCATATGTTCATTAATACTAATGCAACTACGCAAAAACCAGTGTAGGGCGACTCATTCTGCTTGCTTAATGAGTCTGGTTGCCATAGTTACAGCATCCCATTGCAATGCAGCTCAGAGAGAGAGAGAGAGAGAGAGAGAGAGAGAGGAGCGTGAGGGGAAGGGGTGCTCAGAATGATTGATGGGGTGCTGGATAGCGCTAGTGTGCTGGGCAGATTGATGGTGTTTATTCTGCGGTTGGTTTTGCCAGTGGAAAAGAAGCTACACATGTGCCTCAGTGAGTTGAGAAGCACTGAACACCCACATCAGATAAACACACTTTCCTGCTTTGAGAGGATTTGTGTGTACATCTCTTCTCTGATGTCTCTGATGCTCATTTCCATGTTATCATATCCACAATGTGGAAATGGCTTTGCGGCACACATTGGGTAAACAGCAAGGTCATGAAAAAGGTCACTCTGCAAGTTGATGCTATGATATATTTTGCATTTAAAAAAAAAAAAAAAAAATGTAAATGCATTTTATAACTAACAACTTTTTTGCACACTTAAATGATTCAACCACAAGTGAATATTCAGTCCTCATGTCATTTAAACCAGAGTTTCCTTTTTGTGGAACACAATATGAGAAGTTTTTCAGAATGTTCATGCTGCTCTTTTCCATGCAATAAAAGCATATGGAAATCAGTGAGTTTTAAAAAGGGAAAGTGACATAACCATAAAAGTGAGCTCTATATGAAGTGTATTCTGAAGCCATGTGATAGATTTAACTGAGAAACAGTCCAAAACTCCCATTGCTTTTAAATCTTATTTGCACTTTTGGTCCTGGGTGGTTAAACATCTTAAAAAGAGCTGTGTGAACATTACTAAAAACTTCTGTTGTGTTTGAGTAAAGAAAGTCGCATGGGTTTAGAATGATGCGAATTGTGACAGGATTTCTTCGACTCCTGTACAATATCAAAAATAAATAAATTGTTGTTGTTGAGAATAGAATAAATCATACTGAAGCAAGAATAAACAAATGGGAAAAGCGTGACTGAGCTTAAATCTTTTAGTCTCCATGCTATCACCTTCTCAAAGAGCTGTCATATTCCTCAGATGAAATGACTGTGCTGTGAAATCATACACAGCAGTGACAGCAGAAACTGGTGCAATGAGCTTCAGTTAACCACAGGGTAATATTAGTGTGCAAGCTGAGCCACATGCACATTAAAGAGCTTCACAAACCAGCATCAGCCACCAAATTTATGTATTTCTGAAATCAACAGCAGTGCTTTATCTTCTCTAACTACCCGTAAAATAAGTTACTACTGTTCAAAAGTCTAAGGTCTGTAAGATTTTTTTAAGTAGTCTCACCAAGGCTGCATTTATTTGTTAAAAAAATACAGTAAATGGTAAACAGTAAAGTTGTGAAATACCAGCCTAAGCTGGTTGGCTGGTCTTAGCTGGTTTAAGCAGGAAGTAGCTGGTTTTAGCTAGTCTCCTAGCCTGACCAGCTAAGGAAGTGGCCAAAACCCCTCTAAAACCAGCCTGCTGACCAGCTAAGACCAGGCTGAATGCCCAGCTAAGCCAGGCAACCAGCTTAGACTGGCTTTAGCTGTTTTTTTCAGCAGGGAGGAGACACATAAACAAGCCAAAATGCTTTACATTTCTTAAAATGTTAATTTCTGAACATTAAATATCGATTGTCAGTCTTTATTCACCTGTTTCTTGTGGTTTCTCATTCAAATCCATAAAGGTAAATGGTGTAAATTACATGGCTAATGTCACAGAATAGCATAGTAATATAGCGGGGCAGATTGTAACGCAGTATTACAACGTTCCCCATCAGCGCGACTGGAATTAAAATCTGGTTAGTGTCTTCTGCTGGTTTGTGAAGCATTGTGAAGCATTAGCATTAGTAAATCTAAACTGATAAATAACAGACTGGAGATTAAAATAATAGCAGATTTGTCTCATTTTAAATGAATACTAAAAACAGAGATTTATTTACTTAAGCTAGATAATTTACTTTTACTATGATAAAGGTATCTTCAAAAGGCTTCAAATTTTGGTGCACTTTTTTCTTTAAATAGTGTTGATAGGGCAACTAGTAAATACCATAAATTTAGTTATGCTATCATGTTTGAAAATATTTAAACTGTGTGTTACAATTTACCCCGCGTTAGTTTGTGCCCCGCGCTCCCCTATACATACTCAGTGGAGATCAAAATTAGAGAACAATCTATAAATACTTTTTAAATACAGATTTTTTTTTTCTTCATCACTCAAAATTTAAAAGAATATTAGCTGTAGGTATACCACTATTCTACTAACACGTTTGACAAAACATCCAAGGCATTTCAACAAAAACCTTTATTTTGTGGAAAATAGTGATTAGACTCTGGGCCGGCCATTTTATTATTTCAGTGTTCTTAGCTTCAAAAAGCTGCTTTACCTGTTTTGCATTGTGATGGGGGCATTGTCTTGCGTGAAAATTGCAGGCTGTTTGGAAGATGCTTGCAAGGAAAGAACTGCACGTTGCTGAAGGACGTTTTGATAAACATTTGCATTTACCCTACCGTGCATCTGTATAAAATGCCCAACTCCTGCTGCAGAAAACATCCCTCAAACCATGACACTTCCTCCACCACCTTTCACTGACTTCTTTACACACTTGGGCTTCATGCTGAACAAAACATTTCCCAGCAGACCCAAAAAAATTAAACTTGCTCTTAGTGTTGGGCGATATGCTCAATTTTCATATCGTCCTATCGTCAGCCTGTGAGATTGCCGATACGATATTATCGTGCTAATTTATTTAATTATTCACTTACTTAGTTTCATTGCCAGCAAATGAACCAACACCAGCATAAGGCTAAAGGCAGCCTAATGTTTTCAATATGACTTAACTTGTGTTTGACATGATGATAATTTAATAGAAACATAGTAAGTTACTAATGCTTAGATTTCCTTAGTTATTCTAAAAGCAGCTACAGAAAATGAGCAAAGAACTGTGCTATCAAAGAACATCATCACTGACTAGCCTAGCCTAGCCTAGGGCGAGTTTATGTACTTTAAAAAACACTCCCTGTACCATAAGTGAATACAATAGTACACTGTATGATGAATAAATTTCTTACTCCTTATTTACACTGCACAAGTCTGCGGTGCTAAGGGGGGCCGTTCCCCCAAAACGAGTTACTGTGCCCCCCTTTTCCATCCTCTCCTCTCCTTGCTGAACGGGATCAATTTCAAAAGTGGAAGTAAAACAGCGCGCATAAGAAAGCGATTGCACGCTTTCGCAAGCGTCAGCAGCTGCACTCAATTACAGATTGCATGCTTCCCACCCGAGACACCTCCTCCCGCTCACCGTGATTTGTGCCTTTGTGTTTACACCAGCCACCTCACGGTTAGTTTCTGAAGCGCCCCAGAAGCGGCTCTCAGCTCTGCATCGCTAAAGTTAGGCACCTAGTCTATTTTTGACGGATAATAATAATAATAATCATCATCGTGCTATTGCCAAAGGCATCACGATACTATCATCTATCGGCACAACCCTACTTGCTCTCTTCACTGAAGTGTACTTTGGACCAGTTCTCGTCTCTCCACACAACATGCTGCTCAGGTGAGCTTAGCCCTTTGATTCTTTCTGCTGATAAGAGGCTTGGTCACTGCAGAGTGCGCTTTCAGTCCAACTTCTCTTAAATATGCCGAGACAGATTCTTGCACTGAATTGGCAAGCAATTCCAGCTGCAGTGCTGAACCGATTCCCCATTGAGAGTCTTTGGATTATCCTGTCTTCTTATGTATTTGTCTTACGTGGACGACTAGACTTTTTGGGGGACTTCAGTGAATTAGTCTCACTGTAAACCTGCAATATTTGAGAAATCACAGATTTGGAATGATCAGTTTCTCTTGCAATGGCTGAAAGGGTCATCTCTTTGGCCTTCATCTGGACAACCTCTTGTCGCAGGCTTTCAGTCACCTTAGAGCGGCCCGCCATCTTGCAATCTTAGTAAAAATTAGAGGAAAGCTGCCATTTAAATAGTGTTTGTCATATAATTAAGGAAATTTGCACCAGGGGCCAGAATAACGCCAATATCTTGGAGGTATCTGTAGAAGTTCTTTAATTTTGAGTTCTCTTAGTTCTTTTTTCAAATATATTTAAGCTTTTATACTGTGCTTTAAAATACAATTAATTTATATGCTTAAAAAAAACTGCCCTTCTACTCCTGTTAGGATAACTTCAAATAGGACTAAGCAGTGACCTTGAAATTTAAGAAATTATAGGTTGTTCTCTACTGTATAATCTCATTGTCCCCAGTCTTTTTAATGGTAGTTTAATTATAAGAAGGAAATGACCGACCCCAGACCTAAACTTTTCATCATGGTAAGCTTGTTTAATACTAAAGACTGCAGACCACGAAAGCAAACAATTTGGCCAAACAAAATAAATAAAGATAAGTGATTTAATTAACATTAGCTTGATTGAGGTGAAAGAGCACAAGGCATGATGGATCAAATCATTACGGTTACTGTTCCACTCCACATGTACAGCACAACTCACAATTTCTGTAATTAGAGGGATTAAAGAGAATAAAGTCTCCTAATTAAGCTTAATTAGCATGGTCTTTCAGCAACGTGGATCTCAGGAAACGCTGTCAAAGACATTGGACGCAGCAAGAGACTTGGACGGCTTGTTTTGTTATGAACTGCTTGGATGGTTTTATTTCTGAGAACACGAATCATCCGTGTGTGTGTTAAATTATTTTACGGCGCTTAAAAGGAAGCACAATATTGAAATTCCTCTTCCATTTTTTTCCTCTTCTCCAAATTGCAATTAATTCAACTCAAACTACCTAACATTTGCATGTTCACTCTTATACACTATAATAACAGAGATGCCATTGTAATCATTTTGCTTTTTTTCATCTGTTTATACATACAGCTGCCTTAAATACAGTCACAACTATTTTTTGCTGTCTTGCAAGCACTGGTATTTCATTCATTAACTGAAGATCTAGTCTGTCATTGTTTCTATCAGTGTTTTTGGCTCAGTCTGCATTGCGAACTGTCAGTGTGACATTTGATCATGTCTCATTTCTTTGACAAGTCCAACAAATGATGGATCTGGAAATTGTAGTGAGATGAAACTGAGATTAGACTCGACAGCGTTACAGTCAGGCACTGGTGTGGACGGCCCCGCCGGGTCCTGAGGAGCCACTGAGGTCCACCAATTCATTCCTGCTCTGTGATGCGTAGAAATCAATTACTGTCGTCATATGAGGGCAAACAGCTGAAGAAAAAGCTATCTATCCTTCCTTCATCTCTCTATCCTCCAGCTCACCTTTCTATTGCTCTTCTCTCCATCTGTTTCTAAGAATAATGGAGTCCAAACAGCTCTTTGCTGTAATGTATTCCACTCATTCTTCCTATCCTGTCATCACCATCATGTCTTGCACACTCTTGGGTTCTATTTTTTAGGGGTCACTGGATTAAGCAGAAGCCTGAATAGTAAGTGACCTGGAATATGTGTCATTTTCACTTTTTAGGGTACTTTTAAGTATACTCTATTTTTTAATATTCTTTTTCTTACAGTTGAGGTCAAAGGTGTACATAGACATTGCAAAATCTGCAAAATGTTAATTATTTTATCAAAAATAAGAGGGATCATACAAAATGTAGGTTTTTTTTATTTACTTAGTACTGACCTGAATAAGATATTTCACATAAAAGATGTTTACATATAGTCCACAAGAGAAAATAATATTTGAATTTATAAAAATTACCCTGTTCAAAAGTTTACGTACACTTGATTCTTAGGTTCAAACACTCACTGATGCTTCTAAAGGACAAACCATGCATTAAGAGCCGGAGGGTGAAAACTTTTGAACAATGAAGATGTGTACATTTTTCTTATTTTGCCTAAATATATATATATATATATATATATATATATATATATATATATATATTTTTTTTTTTTTTTTTTTTTTTTTTTTTTCCATTTAGTACTGCCCTTCAGAAGCTACAGAAGATACTTACATGTTTCCCAGAAGACAAAATAAGTGAAATTTACCCTGATCTTCAAATTCAAACAGTTTTCACCCCCCTGGCTCTTAATGCATTGTGTTTCCTTCTGGAGCATCAGTGAGTGTTTGAAAGGGTTCAAATGCACAAAAATGCTGAAAAACCAAAGAATCTGTGGGACCTGAAGGATTTTTCTGAAGAACAGCAGGCAGTTTAACTGTTCAGGACAAACAAGGGACTTATGAACAACTATCACTACACAAAACAGAACAAAACAAAACAAAACAAAACAAACAAACAAAAAAAAACAACAGCTGTGGATCATTCAGGTTAGGTAAGTGTATGTAAACTTTTTAAAGGTATAGCATGCATTTTGTATGATCCCTCTTATTTTGGTAAAATAATTAACATTTTGTAGAATCTGCAAGGTGTATGTGAACTTTTGACCTCAACTGTATAGTGAACGGTTCATCTATATGTTTATTTTTCTTTTGTAAATCAAAAGGTCAACTTCTCTCTGGTCAAGTATATGGGACATCTCCAATCATTTAATCTGCTTAAACCCTACCCCTTTCTTACAATTGCCTGCCAGCTCACAATCAGATCTGCCAGTTTTTCTCTTTTATGTTAAGCCATTTCACTCAGATGTACTGTACAACAAAATATAAACTCTTAAAAATAATGGTTAGCAGCAAAAGTGTAGCTTTTGTAGCAATAGCCAAAAATACATTGTATGGGTCAAAATTATTGATTTTTCTTTTATGCCAAAAATCATTAGGAAATTAAGTAAAGATGATGTGTCATGAAGATATTTTGTAAAATCGGTACTGTAAATATATCAAAACTTAATTTTTGATGAGTAATATGCATTGTTAAGAACTTAATTTGGACAACTTTATAGGTGATTTTCTCAATATTTTGATTTTTTTGCACCCTCAGATTCTATATATTCAAATAGTCGTATTTCGGCCAAATATTGTCCTATCATAACAAACTATACATCAATGGAAAGCTTGTTTATTCAGATTTCAGATGATGTATAAATCGCAATTTAAAAAAAAATGGACCCTTATGACTGGTTTTGTGGTCCAGGATCACATTTATATATTTATTTTGGTGACATAGCAGTTGAAGTTAGCTTTTTTCTGTGTTAATTTGCAGGTATGAATTGTTTACCACAAGAGTAGTAGAGTGCACGAGTACGCATATAAGTCGGGTTAATTTTGAATTAATGTTGACTTTAAAATTGCTCACTTACCACCAGCACCTTTTTTTTTTTCTTCCTATTTTGCTCGTGTAAATTTGCAGTCTGCATTGAACGTGAAGAGAAAGAAAAGCTCTATTCAGATGGGACTAGTTTCCCCAATGAAGGTCAGGTAAATTTGTCTTTCACAAATTACATTTGTGATTTCAGTCTCGTCTGAATTGATCATGACTGTTTTTCTCACAGAACCTCAGGGGAAAAAAAAAAAAAATTCAGAGCAAATTACCTACTGCTTTTCTTAACTCAGTTGACCTCTGAGAAGAATGTGTTATTATGGTGTTGTATTTTTCACAACGCTCTTCCTCATTTATTTTGACCTTTGTTGAATGGCATAACTAAAGCTAATTTTCTCGCCTCCCTGTCAGGTGCAGATCCATTATGGATTTAGACCTTTCTGCCGATTTTCTAGGAAAAACAGCTGCCGGTTTGAGTACAGCAGACAACATATTGCTCAGAGCAGCCACAATAATAGCAGCATCAGATATGATGATTCATTGCTTTATATATATTCCCTCTATATATACACATTTCCAAAGTGAATCAGCTTATTTATGAATAAATACATACATAATTATCATTTCTACATCTTAGTCCCCCAACAACCATATTATCAGTGCCCTTTATAAAGCAGTTTTCCATGTGGAGATTTAGACACACTCTCGTTATATGAAAACAAAGCTTAGCTGTCTGTAAATACTGCACTGGATATTTGTTCTCCTCTGGTATCAATCAATAATCTGTATGCTTAAATAATTATGATGTTGGTAATTACACGGTTGCACCCTTTACTCTCTCTCTCTCTCTCTCTGTGCAGCTTGTTGGGCTGTTCTCCTAATTGGCTTTATTAGTATTGGTGGTCTCTTATCGGCAAGACTTTCTATCGATGATTCATGCAAGCTGCCACCGAGCCCATAAACTGGATATAAATTTTCCATTTAAAAGTACTCCACAACATAATCATTTATAAAAATGATAAAGAATTGCAATAAGAAAAGCACATCATATACAGTATCAATAGCTTTCCTCAAAATCACCCCTATGCCTTTGTTATGCATTTTTTATTGGCCAAGTAAAATATTTAACAGCCCAAACCAGTTGTAAATCAAAGCCACAGAGAAATTTTTGCTACTTCTATGAAGCTGTTTGAAAATGAAATGTTTTGATTGGCTTGGATGTTACTTGTAGGAAGCTGGGCTTATAAAGCTCATTAAATCTCATTAAAATAGGACAGGCAAACAAACAAGCAGTTTACTGCAAACACAGACAGAGAAGAAGAAACCTGTAGGGACGTGATTATAGAGAGACAAGACTACAAATTTCAGACTAAAGACTGTTTATGGCCATTGCTTGCAATGGAACTGGGGGACCTTGCTAAAAGTAAATATGCACATACTGTAATAATAATAATAATGTTGACTAAAATGTTAATAGTGCTTTATTGCTAAGTTTAACACAGCATAAGTATACATAGCGCAGCCCTTAAAGGGACAGTTTACCCGAAAATAAAAATTACCCCATGATTTACTCAACCTCATGCCATTCTAGGTGTATATGACTTTCTTCTTTCAGACAAACACAGTCAGAGTTATATTAAAAATGGCCTAGAACTTTATAATGGCAGTGATTAGTAGTCAAGATATTGAACTGCTGTAAAGTGCATTCATCCATTTTTCATTTTTGGGTGAACTATCATTTTAAAAGTAATTGACATGAATTTATAGGTTTACTGTAGAAAAGCCAAAATGCGTCTAAAAGTGTGACTGACTGAATCGACTGGCTTGGTTTGCCCCCTCAAGCTCAAATGTCAAGCTATGCCCATGAGCCTGTTCACATCAAGACAAATATTCAGTGTAGAAATTTGTGTTATATTCAGCCTGTCTGCCATATTTTTATGCCGCCAACATTTGTGTTGATGTGAACAGACCTTATAATAGATTTTTTGCCTTTTTGTCCACCACAGAAACTTGTCGCTGTGATGCTAAGTTATTGTGGTTAATTTGACATTATCACAAAATGCTCTTTTTTAAAAGAGTACTTAAGTGTGTTAAGAAAGCAAGTAGGTTTTTTTTTAAATGTACTTTTAAGATTTGAAGTACAAAGCAGGTGCACGTTCATTACATGCATTCTATACAATTAAATACACTTGTGGTTTCTAGGGTGTTCCGTTGTTTTGTTTACTGGTCCAGGTCAAGGATTGGTGGTTTATTTAGATCAGCGCTATTCAATTACCAGCCTGCAGGCCCAATCAGGCCTGCCAATCATCTCCGTTGGCTGTGCACTACTTGACCCTGGACCACAAAGCCAGTCTTAAGTAGCAAGGGTAAAATTTTAGCAATAGCCAACAATATACTGTATTGTATGGGTCAAGATGACAGATTTTTCTTGTATGCCAAAAATCATTAGGATATTAAGTAAAGATCAAATGTCCTACTGTGTCAAAACTTATTTTAAGGTCAAATTCTCGCTATTAACAAACCATCAACTATGACTTTTTCCTCAATAAACTCCTAATTTCCTGCTTATTAATAGTTAATAAGGTAGTTGCTAAGTTTAGGTATTGGGTAGGAACAGGGGTGTAGAATATGGTCATGCAAAATATGTGCTTTAAAAGTACTAATGCCAATATGTTCATAATAGGCATGCTAATAAGGAACTAGTTAACAGTGAGAATTTGTCCCTATACTAAAGTGTAACTTTAATTGTTGACTAGTAATATGCATTGCTAAGAACTTCATTTGGACAACTTTAAAGGCGATTTTCTCAATATTTAGATTTTTTTGCACCCTCAGATTCCAGATTTTCAAATTGTTGTATCTCAGCCAAATATTGTCCTATCCAAACAATACCAACCATACAACAATGAAAATTTATTTAATTCTTATTTATTAAGTTTTTTTTATTCAAGCTATTTTTCAGAATTTTATTCTGCTATTTATTCAAATATCAGTTAAAAAAAACTGACCCTTATGACTGGTTTTGTGGTCCAGGATATATATATAATATATAAATATAAATATATAAATATATATATATATAGACGCAACAACAATAGACGCCAGCATTGACAAGCGCTTGTATGAGGGGTATGAAGAGACATACGCAACTCTAGTTTAAAAGAATATAAAGACATTGTTATCAATCATAACTTCTGGAGAGAAATACAGCAGACCCTGGACAAAGATGATTATCAAATAAAAACCGAAGTACAGTATATTTTTTATCTCAGAGCAGGTGCGTTTATTCCTAGACACTATTATTAAACAGCGCTGAAACCTTAACCTTAATTATAATTACATTTATCTATGGTTGTGAGGAACCATGCATGGTTAACCTGTTATTATAAAGTCAGGCACACTGTTATATATGTTAAAATATATATAAAATGAACATATATAGTATAAGTTATTTTTATATATAGTATAGTATATATAGTATCAGTTCATTTTTTAATATGCATTCCAGTTTAAATTTCTAATTTTATAGGTTCCCCAGAAAGAGTTCAGAATGGCACCCTTGGCCCTCTTCAAATTTTAAAAAATCTGGCTCTCAAATGAAAGTTAACTGAATAGCCCCAATTTAGCCATCTATGTATTAGCAATAAGCTAAGATAGAAGAAAAGAAGAAGAAGAAGAAATGTGTTGATGTGTGTATCAGACCATTCAGAGAACGTTTATACCCTTCAGTGAGTAGGATTATGGACAGATAGGGAATAGATTTGTTTTTCTTACCTGGAACATGACCCTGTACTGCTCCTCGGGCTTCTGCACCACACACATGTTACACCCCATCCTGACGTTCGAACCCACACAACTTCAGGCCACGAACGCGCTCGGATCACCTACTCAGAGCAACCGCTGTGCTACTTCAGCCAAGCAGCATATCCCAGATCCCCGCAGACAGTTCGGTTATCTTTCACAGTCCAATCAGTTCAACGAACGTACTTGGGTCCACAGTAGGAGAACGGTTGAGTTCAAAGCATTTCTGTTTCAGACACACATGCACAAGTCTTTATCATGGCTTTTAAAAGCAGTCCATTTCATCCTACCTAACTAAAAAAACTCTTCCGTACAAGAAATCCAGACTGTCATATCTCAAGTCTATTGTGGAGCGTGAAAACAAATGAATCCCAATATGTAAAAAAGTCCATTTGTGCTTGAAGTGAAACGTTGTAGTACAGCACTTCTTCTGTTCCTGTCCCCATTGATGTGCTTAATTCAGGGAATTCAGCATGAAATTACGCTTCTGCACTCACTCTCACGCTTTTATCAAGGCCACTTCCACCAGCGCTTTTCTGGGACTACATCCAAATTACTCCTAAATCAGTAAATGCTGCATGAATGTGGTTGTGTGACGTTCAATGTTTTATTCCAAAGTGATGGAAGGATAATTGGAGAGATTGAATGTTTGGTCAAGAGAGACCTTCAGAGAAGAGCGTTCCAAGAACGAAAATTACTTTTCCCTCACAGTCTTTGGCAAAATCTCTGGCTTTGTTTTAGGTTTTAACTTCCAAGAAGTGACAGTTTCATTCCAAATTTGTATCTGCCAAAGTTTTTGATGCAAAACTGAAAAACAACAACTGGTCAAAACAGTGATTTCTATATACTGCAGAAGCCCTCATAAATGTCAGCTGTTTTCATTTCGAATTGAACTGTAGCTACTGATTGTTATCCTCCTCACATTGAAACCAGAAATCCACGATTCTCTCCCAGTGGATATCGAAGAAGAGTTTGGCTGCTTAACGCCTTCACGTATCCATACAGAATGAGTTCAAGTGGCTCACTTTGGCTTTGTGCTTTTCCCACCTGTTCCGCTTTCACTACGGCAGCTTTTCTTCTTTGAACTTCTGCTTGAGTTTCTACATTCACGTAGGTGTTTCTTGTCAGTCTCTCATCTCTCAAAGAGTCTGAACTCTGTAGTGTGCATGGCGTTCAGTTGGATAAAAATGCATGTTGCACGATGGATGAATTGTTAAAAACTGGTTGCACATAAAAGCGTGAGGTGATAGAGTCAGTACGCTTGAGGAAAATTCAGTCCCACGCACTCCTACATACACATGTTAAACGCTTCTGCTTAGGTGCGAACAACAGCAAACATCCTTCACTTGGCTGGCTAGCCATCTGAACTGACATTTAACACTCGCTCGGGATCCGACTAAGCAAGATGCATTCAACTTTTGTTTCCAAAAAGAACAATGCATTTGCATTTAATTTGTATCTAGCATTATTTAGCTCATTGAAGAAAAATTTCAAGCCGTTAATAGTGTTCATTGACACTCTGTCACACAGAAATCAATATCTTTCTTAATAAGATACCAGTTGGATGCCTTTGGTGCTCAGTGGGTTGTGAAATGTAATTATCAGACATTCGGTTTAACAAATGCTTTGTGGTTTTGCTAGCGCACTTTGCTGCAGAGGTGGGACCTTAGAAAGCTGAGTTGTCCGAATGTGCGTATAAATCTTCATCCAATCGCAGGCTCAAATCTGAGGCAGCAGTCTTTAGAAAAGAACAGTTTGTAGCTAGTTTAGCGACTTTCTCATCACTTAGTTTCTGAGGAAACTCTATCACAAAACATTCATAAAATTGCTGTAACAGCATTTCTACTTAAGCACTGCTTATTGTTAAACTACTTTTTGTGTTACCAGAACTATTTATCCACATTTTGGCTTTTGACATGAACACGCTTCAAGACGGCGGAACGCTTTAACCTCATTAAACTGTCAAAGGGCTCTTGTTGTTTTCACGCACCCTGCTGTTTGAGATTGCAGGCTAGCCATTCATGCTGCAGTAACGTGCCAGACAGACTGAGCGCGCTCTGAGACGCTAACAGGCGTCGCCCTCGTACGCCCACATGCACAGGCGGGTCAAATGTTACCACACACGCTCATGCAAATACAGAAGACTGGCGTATTTCACCTGAAATAACCTCAGAGAGTTGTTGTGAAGACTTAACGCTAAATAACGCAACAGTCTCAAAAGTATTCCTCAACTAGACGGCATCCAACATCAACACACCCTTTGGTCGCCACAAGTGTGACAAAGCCCTGGAAGAGCGTCGGACTCTCAAAGAAAGAAAGTCAGGTGTAAGGGAGAGGCGTGTCATCCCTCTTTCTCTCTCTTCTTCCTCCCAAGAGTGCTGCGTCCTTTTGTTTGGCCAGGATTTGAGTAATCCATACTGACTTGTTTGTTATCCTGAAAAATCCTTAAACGTTGTTTATGGAAAAAGCCACCAAGCTGGATCAGTTCCTCCAGCTTTGGGATGAATTTCTGGTCCTGTTTAGAGCAACATCGCTGTGATGGTGGAGAGGACGGGAGAGGGGCGAGCAGGCAGGTGAGGGGAGGTTGCTGCTGTCTCGTCCCCTCGTGTGAGCCGCTGAATAAACTCCCCCACTGCAGCGCAGAGAGAGAGAGAGAGAGAGAGAGAGAGGCACACAAAGACATTAACGCCCTGTGAAGCCACACACACACACACACACACACACACACTAGAGCTCACGCTCACTGGAGGAATAGTTTAGGATGCAGCCCTCCAGCCCTTCTCACACACACAAACACTTTCTCTCCGCTCTGCTTTAGATTCTGTCCCTCTCTAGACATCTCTGTCTCTCTCTGTTTTTAAAAGCAAGATATTAATGTACAATTTAAGTAGAACTGAATTCAGATTGCTTAATTGGCATGACAAAAGTACAATTTATAACAACATAGAAAATGGTCAAACTGAACAACTGAAATTGGTTTTAAAAACACTGAGGGGAAAAAAATGATACGATTATATACATTTCCAGTTACTGTATATTTTGACTATATATAAGTTAATCATTTCACATCATGTTTTTTGACTTCTACATCCACATAGTTTTCTCTATGGACAGGTTATGGATTTTAAAGATGGTTTTTTTTATGTTTTTTTTAAAGTGTCCTAATATTGTATTGTATTCCCCTACAACAGGTTTAACTGCATCTATGGTCAGAAAACATTGTAATCTTATCAGAATATGCATTTATACATAGAGCCATTTCTCAATGATTTCAAAACGATTAGTTTGAATTAGTTTTGAGCGTAATGTCTCCCTTCCATAAGCCTAGTCTTCTCTGGTTGGTCAGCTGGCCAAGTCTGTTGTGATCAGCACAGAGAGGCAGGGTTGCCAGGTTGCCAAAAGTAGCCCAATCGTGAAATCGTAAAAATCATGTTCCAGGGGGTAAAATGCACATTTTTTGGTGGGGTCCCTCAGGTAAAATTATCATTCTAGGGGCTAAATATTACATTATTGGGTTTGCTTCAACCCGCAGACATTAAAAACAACCTGCGCCAATAGTATGAAAGTAGCCCAATTCCGCGGGAAAGCCGTAGACTTGGCAACAATGCAGAGAGGAGTACTTGAGCAAGCTACCATCTGCAGGTTGAAGCGACCCCCCCTCGATTGGGCTAGTTTTGAGTAGCAATTGAGTGGGTTTTGTTGTGAAAACCTGGCAGCCCTAGCATGCACCTTTACATAAAACAATAATATAGTACTCCAATCTGTTCTTAAAATAATGCCATGAAAACATTTTAAAGGGGTCATCGGATGCCCATTTTCCACAAGTTGCTATGATTCTTTAGGGTCTTAATGAAAAGTCTATAATATACTTTAGTTAAAAATTGACAGTGTAAAATGACACCTTTTTTACCTTGTCAAAATCAGCTGTGCAAAAATCATCTCATTCTGGTTGAGGTTGTTTTAAATGTTAATGAGCTCTGCTCGCCCCGCCCCTCTCTTCTCTCTGTGGAGTGACGAGTCTGTTTACTTTAGCCGCATTTAGCTGCTAAACTTGCTAACTAGCACGTTATTAGGAAAGGCGATCGCAAAGATTCATAAAAAAAACCTTATACTCACTTCTGCCGTAGGTAAAGCTGGATCACAAATGGTTCGCGCAAACATAGAGGCATTTATGTAGCTCGGGAGGTGCATTCCCTTCACAAACAACTGTAATCCACTGCATCTTCAGTGGCTCAGATGTCGGGAGTAAATGACGACCACTATGTTCATTATTACATCCAGCAACACAAAACCTAAACCGCTCAATAGGAGATATTCTTGTCTAACTTGCATCCCTGCTCCGGCATTGAAACAGTGGAGGTCGGACTGTTAAAGCTGATTTAGGGCGGGTCCGGGGTATGTCAATCAACTATTGTGGGAGCGGCCTCTGTCGGCGTGACGCATCTGAGAATGGCTCGATTTGAAAAAGAGGTATTTTTTTTTTTACAGATTAATTAAAAACCACTGGGTGGATTTGTATCATTATAGGGTAGATGTGTACATACACTGCCAACACACATTAATGTTCAAACAACATGTAAAAGTGAACTTAGCATCCGATGACCCCTTTAACACTTATGCAAGCAAACTGTGTCCTCAGCTAAAGTTTAGCTGCTAAACTGTAAACACAATAATGGGGATACATTAGCTGAGTGGTAACTTCACTAACTAGTGAAACAATACAGTTTGTAAACCAAAATATGTCTGTTACATTTTTATTATTAAACGTGAAGTAATTAGAGCAATGACAGTCTACATTAATCTACACATTGTTAGGAAACAGTGGGTTCACAGCAAATTATCAGAACTATTTCAGTAAGACAGTAATATCATGGTTTACCTGGAAACCTAAAGCTGCACTATGTATACATCACATATTAGTACAAAAAACTAGATATTTAGAGTACTCACTTGAAAATGTGCACATAACTATCAATCATACTTGTTGGTTTTTGGTTGTGGTTTGGAGACGCTTATAAAGAAGATAAGTAGCCAAAGAAGATAAAAGCCAAGATTAGAGCAGCAGTCCTCAGGTTCAACAAAAGGTTCAAGTTGTATTGCTGTGGCATCGTGGAAAAGAAATAATAAATTAACCACTGATTCTTCACATTATCATCTTTCGGAAATGAAAACAAAAACAAAACAAAAACTTATTTTGACAGCGCAGAACACAGTGTCTTTTCCACAAGATGTAAACACACTAACTAGCAGGAGTGTTTGTATTTTGCAGGCACAGGGATTATGCTGATGTGTTACCCAATGACGTAGATCAGTAACAAGCAAAAGATTTGAAAATATGACTCCTTAAGGCGATTCTGAATTGACTCTTTCTTTTGAGAAGCAGTATCTTGCACTTTTTTGATTAACAACTTTGCAGACTGTTTACACTGAAGGATAGCTACATTACAAACTGCAAAAAATATATTTTTCAAAACCCAATACGACCATGTGAAATTCTGTTTCAGAATACATTCTTGTTATTGCTCTGCATATAATATTGAGAAAACACAACACAAATTGTGGCAGTTTGTAATTATTCTACATTTCGGCAAATTGGTGGTCAGCCCTTCAGAAGCGAAAAGCGCACTGCACTCCCAACGAAATAAACAAGTTTATAATCTAATTCATAAATATAAAATTTTTTTAACATTATTAAAACTACATACTGATTGACTGATACCATCTTTGTCACGGAAAACACTTGATGGCTCACACTGAGTTCGTAGTTTTACCGTATAGGCTATGTTTGCTTGAATTTATTTCCATGGTCTGAGGAAAATGATCTATTATTGATTTCAGTATGGCTATAAATGTCAAACTCACATTAGACACTTTTAACACTGAATAAAGCACATAATCAGTACCTGAGATTATAATTGTCATATTTTGTATGTTTTGTTCCAGCTGTGACGTTGCAGAAATAGAAACCCTTTCTAAAATAGAAATTTCGCATGTTGCAATCATGGCTAGTTGGGACAAAAACTCTGATTAACATGGAAAAGATATCTTTTATCGCATGTCGTGGTGTCGCGTCGTGTGTAGTTGGGACATAGTGTTAGCCACCAATCTGCTAAAGCTTAAAATATTTACGAATTGCCATGAGATAGTGTTGATTTTTGTCTGACTCAAATTAGGGCTGGACTGAAATTCTGGATTAATCAGAAAGTAATCGAAACCCAAGTTCAGACATAATTTTCCCATGATGGTTATTTGTTTTTTTTTAATCCTGTTAATACTTTTGCACTAAAAACATACTACTGTGTGAAGTCGCCACTATACGGACGTGTCTGACCGTTGCGCTCGCGTTTTGCAGCATCTCGCACGTGACTGCTGTGTTTAAGATGCTGTGTCAAGTTAACAGAATTTAAACTTTTACACAAAGCGGCGCTCACGAATGTCAGTTCCAAAACAGTGGACCAATCAGAAGACCACGGAGGCGGGTCAAGCGTTGCAAACTTTTGTTTACAGTAGCAGGTTGGCATAACTTATGCATCTGATAGCAACATGGCGGAATAGGCATTCTGCATTGCACTTTTTATTAAACCATTCCTGAGCACTGCATCTTGCATTTTAGATGCAAAAACATGTTCTGTGTAAATAGCCAGTAAGAACCTAGAATAAATGCTTCTGCATATAGAGTGACAGGACAAGATGGCTGAGAGGAAGATCACGTGTCAAATTCACATCTATAACTATGAGGGCAAAAAAAAAAAAAAAAAAAAAAAAAATTATATATATATATATATATATTTATATATATATATATATATATATATATATATATATAATAATAACAATGAATGTAGTAAATTCCTTTGGTGCACCCCAAAACATGTACTTATGCACTATTCTATAACGGTTTGTAGTATAAATAGTGCTAGTAGTGTGTTCACATTGAAAATTCCAAAAATTGAAAGTGCACTTTAAATACCTGAATGATGCACTTTAAAAAAAAAAAAAAAACTGAAAAATTAATTGTGGAATATTGAACACTTCATGCACTCAACTGTTTTTTGCAGCTTTAATTACATAGCGAAGGGGGAGGGTCTATCAGACTCTGTTTATGAATGACAAAATAACCATATACAATTTATACACTATGTTGTTAAGTGTACATAATTACAGTGAATAAGTGCATAGTGCGTCATTTGGGCATAAAGGCAATTTACATAAAGGCATTTCAGAGAATTGTTTCTAACGGATTATGAGAAACGTATTGCTGAAACACGTTACAAAGACTATGTAGTACTGAATTGTGGAGTTAGACTGTTAAACAGTTTTTTTGTGTTCAGGATTTTTTGGGTGGGGCTAAAACCATGACTCCATGATGCACTGAGGATGACCCCTCCACTAAAACTATAATGTGCATTAGCATCAGTGGTTCGCCAGCTCAGTCGCGAGCTATTGAGTTACTACCGTTAGTTACTACAGCCTACAGATTGCTAGCTAGCTATGACTTCATCATGTAAATGCATATTACCTCGTTGTGATAATTTACAAAACAGCTTGGTCTCCCTATTTAAATCTATTTGTATTTGATAGTTGAGAGAGGCGGCAGCGTTCCTGTGAGTGGGCGTGGTTTCAGCACAGACAGAGGACACGCCCCCAGCGTTTGAGAGAACACAGACAATATATAATTTTAGTTTATATTCAAGCTATTCACCTCCACATTCTTCCTTAAATGCCTCTGTGTGTGTGTGTGTGTGTGTGTGTGTGTGTGTGTGTCTCTCTCTCTCTCTGTCGCTCTGATCCCTTCTGCCGCATAATGCATTTTTAAAACGTCTGGGTACTAATGGATGGATGTGATATTCATAAGGTCATGGATTCATTTCTATTGTGCATGATTCAGGTTTGAGATTTTTTGAAAATATGAATCATTTATCCTCTGTGTGGAACAAAGCATCAAAGATCCACACCTAATGTCTGGGGCTGTGCTCAGATGTGCTGGTGTCATCATGTAATTCACAGGGGCTATTTATTTTATGCTGATGGAAACAAAGAGCAGCTGAAAGAAAGCAAAAGGAAGATGAGAGAACGAGTGGACGAGGATGAGACGCAGAAGAAAAACTAGGTAACAGGTGTGAGACCGTGATGAAAGCTGAGAAACAGCCAAGAGCCGTAATGTAATTAGTGTGTGTGTTTGTGTGTGTGTGTGTGTGTGTGTGTTAAGGGAGGGCATCATAGAGGGTTTTGGCAAGACAGGGAAACTTGAACTGCTTGTTTATGGACATAACACTGATTCCTGAGACATTGGACAAAACATACCACAAATTTACATGCCATTGGATCAAATGGATAATTAGCAACATTTCCACTCAAATTAATTAGATAGGATCACTAAAATGCAACATAAATGAATACCTCAATGTCCTCTTTATATTATCAAATAATAACATTACATTGCCACTAACCTCTCCTCAGACCATAACTCAATAATTCAAAGAAATTAAAATATATAATAAAGGGAACACTCACAATTTAGAGAAAATTCAGAGAAATATGATAGATCACACACACAATCCTAATGTGGTTTGGTGTTGGGTTGTAACAGGATTAGAGCTGGGCAGAATGTGTGTGAGCACTCATACTCTTCAATCTGTCCTCAGGGAACCACAGCTAGACACATAGACCAAATATAAGAGCACATGAAATTGAGGAATTTAACCTCTTTTTGGAAGATATCATGAAAATACATCCACTACCAGTCAAACGTTTTTGAACAGTAAGATTTTTAATGCTTTTTTAAAGAAGTCTCTTCTACTCATCAAGCCTGCATTTATTTAAACGGGTCATCGGATGCCCATTTTCCACAAGTCGATATGATTCTTTAGGGTCTTAATGAAAAGTCTCTAATATACTTTGATTAAAAATTCTCAATGGTTTTGTAAAACAACACCCTTTTTACCTTGTCAAAATCAGCTCTGCAAAAATCATCTCATTCTAAGGGGTTGTTCCTTTAAATGCAAATGAGCTCTG
Source organism: Cirrhinus mrigala (assembly GCA_036247105.1). Classification (NCBI taxonomy): domain Eukaryota; kingdom Metazoa; phylum Chordata; class Actinopteri; order Cypriniformes; family Cyprinidae; genus Cirrhinus; species Cirrhinus mrigala. Next base: position 31,574,031 of record CM070029.1, read on the forward strand.
CTCGCCCCGCCCCTCTCTACTCTCTGTGGGAAGACGGTCTTGTTTACATTAGCCGCAGGTAGCCGCGTTTAGCCGCTAAACTTCCTAACTACCACGTTATAAGGAAAGGTGATGCAAAGATTCATAAAAAAAACCCTTATACTCACTTTTGCTGTAAGTGAAGCTGGATCATGAATGATTAGCACGAACATAGATGGATATATGTAGATCGGGAGGCGCATTCCCTTCACAAACAAACGTAATCCACTGCATCTTCAGCGGCTCAGATGTCGGGAGTAAATGACGACCACTATGTTCATTATTACATCCAGCAACACAACACCTCAATCGCTCAATCGGAGATATTCTTGTCTAACTTACATCCCTGCTCTGGCATCGAAACAAAGAGGTCGGACTGTTACAGCTGATTCGAGGTAAATTGCTCATGTCAATCAACTATTGTGGGAGCGGCCTCTGTCGGTGTGACGGCACACGGACAGGCATCTGAGAACGGCTCGATTTGAAAAAGGGGATATTATTTTTACAGATTAATTAAAAACCACTCAATGGATTTTTATCATTACAGGGTAGATTTGTACATACACTGCCAACACACATTAATGTTCAAACAACATGAAAAAGTGAACTTAGCATCCGATGACCCCTTTAATCCAAGAAAAATCAGCTAAATTTCCTATTTAAAATAACTGTTTTCTATTTCTAATATATTTTAAAATCTAATTTATTTCTGTGATCAAAGCAAAATTTTCAGCATCATTACTCCAGTTTTCATTATAATATGCTGATTTGCTGTTCAAGAAACATTCGTTATTATTATTATTATTATTATTAATATTTAGAACAGTCAAGTTCATTTTTTAAGGATTCCCTGATGAATAGAACGAACCAAGGATCAGCATATACCTGAAATAAAAAGCTTTTATACTATAATTATAGTACTATAGTATGGTGTTATTATAAAATTCAAAAGCTTGGAGTCAGTATAATTTATTTATTTTTTTTTTTTTTGGGGAGAAATTATAAAAATGAATACTTTTATTCAGCAAGAATGCTTTAAATTGATCAAAAGACATAATGTTACAAGATTTCTATTTCAGATAAATGCTGTTCTTCTGAACTTTCTATTCATCAAAGAAACCTGAAAAAAATTCTATTTGGCTGCTTTCAACATAATAATAATAAATATTTTTGAGAAGCAAATCAGAATATTAGACTGATTTCTGAAGGATCATGCGACTGGATTAATGATGCTAAAAATTCAGCGCTGAAATCACAGGAATAAATGACATTTTAAAATATATTCACCTAGAAAACAGTTATTTTAAATAGTAAAAATATTTCAAAATGTTTTTCCTGTACTTTGGATCACATAAATGCATGCTTGGTGAGCAGAAGAGACTTCTTTAAAAAAAAAAAAAAAAACACTGAAAATCTTTTGACTGACCGTGTATATGGGCCATTCTGCTGTGAATTAAAAGGTTCTTTACTGGCATTGATAGTTCCATAAAGAACCTATAAAATCCATGAAACATTCCCATTCAAATTAATTAAAATGAGCTAAACTGACTTTGAACATTGAACATTAAATTGTTTTAACATTTTGTACAATCTTAATTTTATTTTGTATGCTCTACTTAAAGGAAAAGTCCACTTCCAAAACAAAGATTCACATATAATGTACTCACCCCCTTGTCATCCAAGATGTTCATGTCTTTCTTTCTTCAGTCGTAAAGAAATTATGTTTTTTGAGGAAAACATTTCAGCATTTTTCTCCATACAATGGACTGATATGGTGCCCCGATTTTGGACTTCCAAAATGCAGTTTAAATGCGGCTTCAAACGACCCCAAATGCAGTTGTAAACGATCCCAGCCGAGGAAGAAGGGTCTTATCGAGCGAAATGATCGGTTATTTTCATTAAAAATAAACAATTTAAATACTTTTTAATCTCAAATGCTCGTCTTGTCTTGCTCTCCCTGAACTCTGTATTCTGCCTCAAGACAGTTAGGGTATGTCGAAAAACTCCAATCGTATTTTCTCCCTCAACTTTAAAACTCATTTCAAAATCATCCTACATCGCTGCAGAAGTACCGACACAGTCTTCGCAAAGTAAACATGCAAAGATCATCAAACCTCCTTAACAAAAAAGGTAAAACAGCGATATAGGACGATTTTGAAGTTGAGGGAGAACATGAGATGGGAGTTTTTTGACATACCCTAACTGTCATGAACCGGAACAAAAACAGTCCAGGCAGAGACGAGACAAGACTAGCATTTGACATTAAAAAGTATAGAAATTGTATTATTTTTCTGAAAATAACTGATTGTTTTGCTAGATAAGAGCCTTCTTCCTCAGCTGGGATCGTTTACAACCGCATTTGGGATCGTTTGAAGCCACATTTAAACTGCATTTTGGAAGTCCAAAATCGGGGCACCATATCAGTCCATTATATGGAGAAAAATCCTGAAATGTTTTCCTCAAAAAACATAATTTCTTTACGATTGAACAAAGAAAGACATGAACATCTTGGATGACAAGGGGGTGAGTACATTATATGTGAATCTTTGTTTTGGAAGTGGACGTCTCCTTTAACATAATATACAGTATAAGGAAGCTTTTTCATATTTAGTACATTGTTGTTGTGCAATTGTAGCCTTAAATATGCAGCTCTGACCTGTGTCTAAACTGTGACTGGTTTATACAGTATATATTGCTGTAATTCACATGATATCCCTTTCTCCAGCTACAGTTTATTCTATTTAAAATCTCTTCATTGATAATCAACAGCAGTCAGTCACAACTGAAGTGAAACATTTCTACAAAAGATAAACTACATGCTATATTGGATGAAATTCTTTCAGCGGGGCTGTCTGACATAGTACTGATCCTATGTGTAGTGTTAGATGCTCCATAATTCATGAGAGACTAGAGGTCTTGTCCATTTAGTCTTTGTGAGCTGTCAGTCAGCTGCTAATGAGGAGTAATGGCAATCCAGTGCTTAATAGAGTATCTTAAGTAGATAGGCCACACCCACTCCTCTCTGCAGCCAATCAAAACTCAGCAGAATAATCGTATCTCACAGCTGTGCAGCTGTATGACTCATCACTATCATATTTATCAACACAGAGACACGTTGGCAAATGTGAACTGAAATATCAAGTGTACATATTTCTCACAGCCAGACAGAAACGCAGTTTGTAGTCTGATGATAAATGTTTTTGGCTGTAAATTCTAAAACAACTTGGGTAATAATCTTAAAGACATTTCTGATTATATTTTATGTTTCAATCCTCCTTCTGAATTTTACAGTCAAACAGCTGTGCTTTTAAAGAAATAGTTCACCCAAAAATAAAAATTAAATGAAAATGTACTTACTCAGGCTATCCAAGATATAGATGAGCTTGTTTCTTCATCAGATTTGGAGAAACCACTTGCTCACCAATGGATCCTCTGCAGTGAATGGGTGCCGTCAGAATGAGAGTCCAAACAGCTGATAAAAACATCACAAAAATCCACAAGTAATCCAGTCCATCAATTAACATCTTATGAAGCAAAAAAGCTGTGTGTCTGCATTTGCAACTGAAAACTACTGCGTGCGAATATGAAAAAATATTTAGGAGCACCATGTGCGACTGACCCGATCAGCACATTTGTGTTTGCGCTTCAAAGGTTTCTACATAACTCTTAAATCCTTTCATAAATAAAGTGTAGAGACAGTGTAAATAAGAGATTGATTGTGCAGTGTAGAGAGCTTTGTTGTTTATAATGGAACTGTGTGCGATTGCGATGAACTAAGATGAGTGACATCTTTTAATGATTTTTAAGGGAGTATGTAAATGATATACTGATTTATTACAACAGTTAAATAAACAAGAAGTTAATATTAATTGACTTATATTGTCTGACACTATTGCCTGATTTTGCGTAGTCAAAAATAGTTTGAAACAAGTCACGCTGCGCATCTCCATTCAAACACAGCAGTGTTTCGTTTATGAATGAACGTGCGTTTTTAAACAAATCTAGTGAATCAATGATTTAATTTCCCATTCATAAAGACAGTCACTTGCTTTATTCCTGAATGAATCAGCCGTTGAACGAATCAAGTTAATGAATGATTCAGTGATAAAACTAGTGACTTGCTGCCACCTACTGGCAGTTTTAGTTTCATTTTTAAAGCATCTTTTCACTTATTTAAATCACTTAACATTTCTATATTCAAAATTTTATATTCAAAACATTAATTTCAACATGAATTTATGAATTTGGTTGCACTCATGCCACCTCTGAGCCCTATTAATCTTCTGTAGTACAAATTAATTTTGTTAAAACTGATTTCATTTGATTGGTAAGGGGCCATTCACACAGAACGCGTCTTTGTGTCTAAAAACGTGAGACACCGCGTTCAGGAATGGTTTTAAAAAAAGCACAGCGTAGAAAGTGAGGGTCTCAAGACGCGCTTTTGAGACGTGATGCAATAACAACAATATTCAGTGACAGAGATATTTATGGGATATTTTTATAAAGAACAAGTTGTGATAATCACTTGAAGAAAGGTTATATAATTCAGGGTATCTGAACACAGCCACTATGAGCCCTTCTCCTCCAACATATAACGCAACTGTGCTTGCGGCGACCCAAGTTCGATTCTCGCCTCAAGGTCCTTTGCTGATCCCGCTCCCCTCTCTCTGCCCAGTACTTTCCTGTCATTTCTCTACTGTCCTGTCCGCTAAAGGCGCAAAAGCCCCCCCCCCCAAAAAAACCAAATTAATAAATACAAATAAAAAGGTTGTCATGCCAACTTGCTACTGTAAAGAGAAGCTTGCAACGCTTGCCCTGCCTCCAAGTTCTTCTGATTGGTCCACTGCTTTGGAACTGACATTGATGACGAGCGGCGCTGCATGTAAAAGTTTAAATTCTTTGAACTTGACACGTTGTCTTAAAAACACTGCGCTCATGTGAGAGGTGCTGCAAAAAATGCAAGACGTGAGCGTAATGGTCATGCACGTTTATCAAGCATGTGTTTACACAGAAAAACAATGGAAAAGTAGCACACTGGAATGGAAAAACGCGTTCTGTGTGAACAGCCCCTAACTTATTCTTATTCTACTTGTTCTTATTCTGTTGTTTTAATTAGAAAAAAAAAAAATTAACATAAAAGATGGCATACTTTTATTAAAGTTAGAAAAATGCCATTACAAAGGAAAAAACAAAATTCCCCTCTAAATCACTTTAAGGAGTCAAATATCAACTTGTAATGGGAAGGCAAATTTTTGATTTGAAAGTGCTCCTAAAATTTTGACTGTGCTCCTCATTTTTTTAAAGTTAGGAGCACAAGTGCTCCTAAAAAGAAGAGTAAGCGTAGAGCCCTGCTGATTCAGACCAGAAGACTTTTTCCACTGGAAAAAGCACTACTATTGAAAACGGACTCGTATCTCAGCCCAAAGTAGCAGCTTAGCGATAAAAAATGCATTCTGATTTATTTTTTCTCACAAACACACAATTTTCAATATTTTTTCCATTTATTTTTCATGCGAAACATGGTTTAAAAATATGAGGCAGTGCCCAGTGTCTTTTGTAAGGTTAAAATTCTGTGGCAAGATTGTGAAGCTGCAGCACCTGTCTGTGCAACAGACCAGACAGAAAGAGAGAAAGCTAGAACGAATATGAGCAGAATTTTAACAATGTTCTCATCATTTATTTAGTGCTTGAGGGGATGAGGCAATCATTAAATAACCCACCTGACACCGCTGCAGAGATATGGGCATGTGTACATCTGTCTGCCTTTTTGCCTCTCTCGGACTACATTTACATGGAAATACATATTCTGAATATTCATGCTGATATATCTGCATGTCACAAACAATCAAACTAGGTTTGGAATGACAGGATGGTGGATAAACAATACAATTAATGACTAATTTGTCTGCTGAGTGTTTTTGCTGAACTTTTAGCTTCTGTTTAGCCAGACAGTAAAAAAAAATCATTGGCCCAAAATCCCATTTTGCATGCATATTAAACATTAAATCTGACTGTTCTGCATTTTATGTCTTGCTTTTAACAGGAATAAATTACACTTAAAATATATTGTGACGAGTCGGCTGCCTCCCCCCTACTGATCGCCGCCCTTCACCAGGCTCCCGACAGGAGTGGGCGTGCGAAAGAGGAGGGGCGCCGAAACAGCCAGGTCTGGCGGCGTGCGATGAGGCACACCTGACGTGAATGAAGCCTCATCACCGCCGCTGTTGAAATGCCGAGCACGTGCTCTTCCCCGTGCATGCACGCTGGTGTCCTCGTGGGTCCAGGAAGGGAGCGTTGAGAGGAACGAGCGCTGCCGAAGTGACGAGCTGCCGGTCCCGCGGTCCGCACAAGAACCGCACCCGCGTGACGGCTGACGGGCCAGCATGCCGGGCCGCTGTATCCCCCGATAAGTGCCGTGGGCCAAGGTGGACGAAGCCGCTGGATGAAGGCGCCGCCCCTAGAGCCGCGAACCTGAGAGGGGAGCGCGTGCGGCCGCCGGACTCCGCCCCTTACCTGGACACTTCTCTTTCGAACACTGCCCCTCCTTCACGGAACCCCCAGCACTACGAGGACAACAGATCCCGTTTATTTTGGACACTTTTTTTCCCCTTTTTGGACGTCACGTTCGTTTGCTCCTCCCGCTACAATTTTAAAATAGTAAACAGTTCGTTTAAATTTGAATAATATTTCACAATATTACTGTTATTTCTGTGTTTGTCATCAAATAAATCCTGCTGCTTTGGTGAGCTTAATAGACTTCTTCCAAGAAAATTCAAATTATTTAAAACTTTTGACTGGTAGTGTATTATTAATCATATTTAGAGCAATCAATTCTTTGAACTAATGACCTGTATTATTAACTTAATGGTAGTGTTTTCATAAGATGATCTTATGTGTTAAAAGAGAGTACACTCTTAAAAATAAAGGTGCTTTAAAAGGTTCTTCGAGCGATGCCATAGATCAACCGCTTTTGGTTCCACAAAGAACCATTCAGTCAAAGGTTCTTTAAAGAACCATCTCTTTCTTACCTTTTTATAATCTGAAGAACCTTCTTTCACCACAAAGAAGCTTTTGTGAAACAGAAAGGTTCTTCAGATGTTTAAGGTTCTTTATGGAACCATTTAGAGAAAAAAGGTTCTTCTATGACACCTTTATTTTTAAGAGCGTAGTACAGCTGTGACTGAGTGTAATGTAATATCTGTTGGCTGGTTTTCATGACTGCAAATCCGTTGGGTCAATAGTAAATGACTGTGATTTCTCTTGGGTTTTGTCAAGCCGTGTCCAGACATCTTCCTCTATCTCTATCCCTCATCTCTCTCTTGCTCTTTCCTCAGAGGAATACCTTTTTAATGAGGCTCATTAATGAAGACGATAACAACAGCATGTTTTGAGCAACTGTGTGCAAACACTGTAAATGAAAAGTCTGACATTTTTTTTTTTTACAGTGATGATGAAAGCAAAATGCTAAATCGACTACTATAACAGACTGATAAAACAGGACTCTGCACTCTGGTTACATGACTTTGAAGTTAGCATCTCTGCAATTCAGTTGTCGGTGCATTTTAGATGTAGTACTGTTTCCCTCTAGTTTAAAAACATCAAATCTGAAAACACATCAAAGCCTCACTAAAACATGGAGCCTATTTTTACATTAAAACCCTGTGAGTTTTTTGGCTTTTAGTCCAGGCGACTTAGCCGAACAATCACCTCTATCAAATCAAATCTGAAAAAACTCTAAACGATCAGAACCAATCAGAAGACATGAACCGAATCCTATGGTTTCAAGATGAATGACGGCTTTCAGTTGTCGAGCTGGAAGTTTTATCCTGTTTAAAGTTGGGCTGTCTGTCGATTTAACGTGTTATCTATATATTTATTTATTTATTTACATGCATTTAATGCACCTTCCTGCATAGGCCATCTTACATTTCATACTTGATTGATGGCAAACATAATAAAGGGCAACAACACTCTGCGTGATGGAGCCTACAGCATGCAGTTAGCCTTTCTGTCCCTAAAATTCAAGAAATTGTGGCAAAAATGGCCCAAATGAGTTTTTGTCTCATATTTATGTCATATGATATAGTTAAGCAATCACATGTGCCATTTTGTCCTGAATAGCACTACTGCAAATATGATACTGATTGCAACTAATGATTAGTGCCACGTTAAAAAAAAACAAAAAAAATAAAAAAAAATAAACACAATTTCGAGATTAATTTTGTAATATTTTGAGAATAAATAATTTGAATAATTTGAATAATGTCAAAATTACGAGAATTAAATCGTAGCAATTAAACTTATGATATTTTGAGAGTATAGGCTGCACATGCAAATGCCCCAGAATGTGAGCACCAGGAGAAGTTGCCAGACCATCAGAATTTATTTGAATATATGTAGGATTATTAGCAGAAATCATACCATGTGTCATATACTAGCAGGGGCAGTATGCTTGGAAACAATATTTCACATCTTCGATTGCATTCTTTAGGCCTATCTGTAGTGTGCCAGCCCCTCAATAATAGCAATAAGCTTTGTGCTTTTGGTACTTTTAATATAAAACAAAGCTTCAGCTTTAAAATTCTGTCAGTTTTATAGAGAAATACAAACAATATGTTTTGCAATAATGTGTTTTCACGGTCTTTTGACTCAATCGTCTTTCCGATTACAATGAGACATTAGTTTCAATAAATTATACTGTTTTCTTTGTGAAAATTCCACCATCTACTCTGCAAAAATGTCTCTTTCATTCCTCACACGTATGTAAACAACAAAACGTTCTAAAGGTTGAAGTGGACTCCAACTCATTAACGTAAGTTATACTGTTGTCTTTTCTGAGGTATATAATGTTAAGTAACTATTCACAAGCTGTTTTATTCACTGTAAAATACAGTAAATGATAGGACATAATACTTAACGTCTTCCATTCATTATTTGTAATCAATAATTTTGTGCTTTGTTGCTTTTAATATAACACAGCTCAGCTTCCAAATTCTGTCAGTTTTATCACGAAATACAAATTATAAATGTGTTTTTTCTCTTTACCTTTAAGTTTATAGCACAATATAAACATGAAGGAAATGAAAAAATGAATGAAAAAAAAAAAAAAACAGTATAGCCTAATTTAATGAAACAAATGTATCATTATAATCGGAAAGATGAATGATTCACATGCCGCTTAAACTGAGGCAAATACAGTGATCTGTCACGCCACATAATGTGAAAAATACATTATTGTAATAGACATATTGTTTGTATTATTTCGCTATAAAACTGACAATCCCAATCCCAATCCGGGCCATTTGTATGCGCAAAAGGCTAGAATATACTCTCAAAATATTATCACTTTAATCTTGTAATTGCCACGAATTAATTCTCTTAATTTTGACTTTATTTTCAAAATATTTTGACCTTATTCCCGAAAAACTTTGACCTTATTTTCGAATCATTTTGACTTTATTCTCCAAACATTTCGACTTTATTCTCGAAAAACTTCAACTTCATTCTCTTAATTTTGATTTTATTCTTGAAACATTTTGACTTTATTCTCAAAATATTTTGGCTTTAATCTTGTAATATTTCAACTCAAAATATTAGGACTTAAATCTTGTAATCTTTTTACATTTTTTAACGTGGCACTAAAACACTGTCGTAGTTTTTTCATCTTAAGTCTTCATATGAATTTAAAATGTGCAATCTTTGTATTACTGCAAAAACCAACTAAAGTATTGAAGACTCATCCCACACTATACAGTTTATTTATACAGTATATTCTGTCTAATCAAATGCTGTCTAGAATAAGCACTTAGATGTTCTCCACCCAAAAACTCCCTTTATGTCATGTCGGAAAGATCACATTTATAAGCTGAATGCACATGAGCATTACCGCAACACGATACTTACAGGTGGAAAAGTGGGAAAAGGGAGAAAACACGGCAGATGCAATGGATGCAGCATTCTGTGACTTAATTTGCAAGATTAAGTTGCATGTACAAAATGAATATATTTTTTAGCATTGTGCAGAAGAAGAGTTAAAAAGTATTGCTGTATTTTTTGTAGAAAAGATGCATCTCTATTTTCCTCTGATTTAAAAACACGTCTTAAAAACAAATATCCCAGGAGGACTTGGGCACACCAAAAATGTCAATAAATCAGGAAAACTGCACAACAGCAATTTCTTGAGGTCTTGAACTTTTTTTTGTATTTGTTTAGTTTATTTGATATTGTATTCTATATGTAAGGCCTGTTTCAAAGCTCACTTTCAAGTAACGCATGAGTGAGCATAAGGCTTGCAATATGCTTTCACAGTACTGTATAAGAGATCTGTAAACTGCTTACATCATCAGGATCCTGAAAGATTCTTTGAATAATGATTGTGTGTCTGTCATGCATGTGTAACGGGCATCAAGCCTGAAAAAAAAAAAAAAAAACAATGGAGAAAGTCACTCCATTACTGAACAGTATATGGTTTTCCACATTTGTTAAAGGGATAGTTCACCCAAAAATGAAAATTACCCCATGATTAACTCATCCTTAAGCTATCCCAAGCATGTATGACTTTCTTCTTTCAGACGAATACAATTGGAGTTCTATTAAAAATGTCCTGGCTGTTCCAAGCTTTATAATAATGACAGTAAATAGTGGTCAACATTTGGCTCATATGTAAATTGCACAAGCTTATATCAGATCGAAAGATAAGAAAAAGCCCATATGTAAACCCATCCCTCAAAAGAAATCAGCACATAAGGGGTTGAAAGTGGGCAGAAGACATGAATTAAAACAGCAGGTGTGAACGGGAATGTGTCTCCCTCATCTACTTGTGATCCAATTGACCAAAACGCATCCTAATACCAGATGTAAACAGGGCCAAGGATGCACTGGGCAAAAGTGTATGTTTGTCAAACAGGGAATGAATGGATGGCAAGATGTTCGATGAGAATGAGAAAGAAAGAGAGATGGGCTGAATGTCAGCAGAGGTTAATTGGCTGTGAGATGAGGCTTTGATGACTAATGGTAAGAACGCTGCTTAACTAGCTGAACGTGGAGCATAGTCACACACAGTGGGGGCTGGGAAAACAATATCGACAACCAATAGATAAAAGAAAGGACTAAGATGCAAGGTGGTTATAAATGGCTGGCCAAAAGATGGAGAAGAAACAGCCCTGCCAGAAAACCCATTTACTGGTTTCCAGCTGGTCATTAACTGGTCAGATAGCTACCATGTTCCAACAAATAGCTTGATCACCTTGAGTTTGACTGAAACACAGCCACCATCATGATGAATTTAGACAGAAAGGAAGTTCCTTGTATCTTTGAGCAAAGGATCATTAATTATCCCACATGTATTTTTGTGTCAAGCCGAATATCTCTGTTACACTTTAGATGTTTTATGAGCTGTTCAGCTTCTAGTATGGGTGTTATTTCAGATCACTGCTGAGAGGCTGCGGTGTCATTGTCATGAGAAAATATCCTCAGTGAAAAGGGCACACGCTGATTTGTCCTGCTGCACTAGAACACCGACTGTCCTAAAGAGGCCCCTTGAGAAAAGAAACATCTACTAAATTGTATTGAATGTCCACTTGTACTTCAAATCGTAAAACTGTACTCGAAGATATAATAATGATAAAATAAAAGTGCAGACTAATCCATAAGTCGTAGAGACTTGAAACTCTGAGGTATGGTAGTACTCACACCACCTACAACGTGACCAAGGCTCGTCCCAATCGGCCTGACGGGGGCACTACAGTGATCAAAAGTACAAAATCTGACAATTTTTGGAAAAACCCACTTTTGCAAACTAGTCCTAGGTTTTTTTGCCCGATCTGAACCAAACCAGTGTAGAAAAATTATCTGGAGAGTGAATATTGATAATTATCAAAAAAAGTTGAGCTTTTAACTCACTGTTGCAAAGGGGAAGCAAAACGTTCGAAAGGGGCAGGACCACTTTTACTAAAATGCCTGTAACTCCTGAACAGAATAAGATATCTTCACCAAACTCAGCACACTTATGTAAGAGTTCATTCTGAGGTCACAGGAAAAAGACACTTGGTGGCACTATTAGAGGGAAAAAAACATTAAATTGGCTATACCTACGCACAGTGTTGGGGGTAACGCATTGCAAGTAATGCAAGTTACGTAATATTATTACTTTTTCCAAGTAACTAGTAAAGTAACGCATTACTTTTTATTTGACAAGAAAATATCTGAGTTACTTTTTTCAAATAAGTAACGCCAGTTACTTCCCCCCCCCCATTTATTGATTAAAAGCTCTCCTGTGCCCATGTTGAGAGAAATCATAGGTATGTTAGTTCTAGAATAAATGTGAACATGCATTAATTCATCTCACTCACAAAAAACAGATTCAGTATTCCTCAAAATGAATAAAAAAAGTGAAATTTAGCTCGCAATATGACGCAAACCTGCAATAATTAAATATGTTAAATAATACAAATATCCTGTATGCATTTAATCCTATTTCATTAACCGATGTCTTTGCTGCCGACCTTCGATGATCAAATTCAGTCATACTTATAAGCAAAAATTACTCAAGACAATCTAACATTTGTTTTCCTTTTTTTTTTTTATTGCTGAAGAGTTGACATTTTTGTCTTCTGTGGTCTACTGTACAGACGTGAATTTACTTTTCTCAAAGCCTGAGGCTTATGGTGTGAAAAGGCTTTTACATTTGCCAAAAATAGAACTTTTTATATTAAAAACAAACAAGCAAGCCCTGCCCAGATTTAAAAAGTAACGCAAAAGTAAAGTAACGCATTACTTTCCATAAAAAGTAACGTAATGAGTTACTTTTTTAGGGAGTAACTCAATATTGTAATGCATTACTTTTAAAAGTAACTTTCCCCAACACTGCCTACGCAACCATTTGTCCTATCAACATGAAAATCACTGTGCACAGTCTTGGTCCAACGTGCCACAAGTGTCTATATGGACATTTCTCTGCCTTGGAATTATAAGGTTCTATCTGACAATAGGGATGGGCAATATCTTATCATTTGCGATATACCGGTAAAAATTTCCCCACAATAAGAATTAGTCTTCCCGCGATAATAACAATAAAGTCTAGTTGTTGACATACAGGGGTTGGACAATGAAACTGAAACACTCGCCAATATAGTATTGGAGGTTTCATGGCTATATTTGCGCTGTCTGGTGCCCAATCTTCACTTATTGTACATTACACCAGTTAGAGCAGAGTGTAAAGTTTCATTATGTGCACCCAATAGTTCAAACATTGTACCTTGAAGGTAGTGCTCTGTATCAGGATAATAATGCACCAATACACACAGCAAGACTGGTGACAGACTGGTTTAATGAACATGAAAATTAAGTTGAACATCTCCCATGGCCTGCATAGTCACCAGATCTGAATATTATTGAGCCACTTTGGGGTGTTTTGGAGGAGCGAGTCAGGAAACGTTTTCCCACATCAGCATCACATAGTGACCTGGCCACTGTTCTGCAAGAGGAAAATGGCTCAAAATCCCTCTGGCTGCTTTGCAGGACTTGTATTTGTCACTCCCACGATGAAATGATGTTGTATTAGCTGCAAAAGGAGGCCCAATATCATACTAATTGTGATCTAAAACCAGGTGTTTCAGTTTCATTGTCCAACCCCTGTATTTCTGTGTGCAACAGCATGGAGTGAAATGCTGAAGGCGGACGTGAAACTAGTGTATCGCTAAATGAGAAGCTCCAATCTAGAACTGGTTTGGTCAAAACTGTGCAGTGCGACAAAAATCGGTCTGAGCCTTCAATAACGTTAACTGCACTAGTAGCAAGTGTGTGATGCAGTTTTGCATGTGTTTGAGGCTGTTTACCTGTTGTCCAACAAAGATATAATTTATTGACATGCTTATTCTCCAAATTAACCTCATAACGTAGTCAAGTGTTTTAAATAACCTTTTGCGATCAGACGTGGCTTCATATCACAGAATGAAGCAGAAATGATACTATTTTATACTATTATAAAGGCTTGTCAAATGTCGATTAGCACTGCATTATAAATATACTTTATCCTTATAAAAATACCTAAGATTGCTTGAAGAACAGACAAACCATTTATTGTATCAGTCCTATGTTTATTGTCTTCAATTGTCATCTGCGTTTTATTCACCTACAACGATAACTGGATTAGAGATTCCTGAAGCGTCGTCAGTACTACTACTTCTACTATAAAGTATATGTGGAGTTTCCCTCCGGCTTCCGAATCAGAAAGAGCTTTATTGCCAAGTGTGTTTCACACACAAGGAATTTGTCTTAATGTTAGGAGCTTCCTAACATTAAAACAAACAATTTAAAGAACAAACAATTTAATTAATATTCCAGTGAATTAAAGAGTCATTACATTACATGTGTACTCAGTAATGCTCACAACACCCTATTTGGGTAAAAATAGGAAAGATAATACTTTTCTCTAAAGAAACAGGATTTCCCTGAATTATCGTCATTGATATCGTTATCGCAATAAATACCAGAAATTATTGTGATACATTTTTAAGCCCATATCCCCCATCCCTATGTGACATTTTTGTCAAAATTGAGTTATTTATTAACTTATTCACATTATGTGATGTTTCTTTTGTAAGCTGTGTACATTTGGGGGCTTTTCTTTAGAAATCAAAAATGGTTCTATCTACAGAAGACCATGGAACGCAAAAAACTTTGAAGCTTAATATCTCAAAAGTGCTCAGAATGCAGATAGAACCTTATAATTCCAAGGCGGCAATTTGTGTACCTCATGGCTGCCATTGGCCGATACATTTTGAGCACCCTAGACAAGGTTAACGGAGACCGATTGGACGAAAACTCAGTGGGCCTGTTCGACTCATGGCCCCAAAGGTCTAAGAGAAATGTAAAGGAAATCAGCCACTGGGGGCGACATCACATTTTTCAAGGGCGTAAATAATTGTACGCTTTTCTATGGTAGATGACCTGAATTTGCCAACAATGCTTTTTTAAAGGAGAAGTTCACTTCCAGAACAAAACTTTACAGATAATTTACTCACGCCCTTGTCATCCAAGTCCTTCTTCAGTCATAAAGAAATTATGTTTCTTGAGGAAAACATTCCAATATTTCTCTCCACATAGTGGAGATGCGCCGCATCCAGTGTAGACATCACCAATGATTATAATGCGTTCTACTGTATTTTGTCAAATCGCTTGCGTCCAGTGTAGACACAGTGTTAGGGTAGGTCAAAAAACTCCCGTCTTGTTTTCTTCTTCAACATTGAAAATGCCCTACATCACTGTTTCACCTTTTTTTGTAATTGGCGTTTGATGTTCTTTGCACATTCACTTTGTAAACACTGGATTGGTACTTCTGCAGCGATTTAAGATGATTTTGAAGTTGGTGGAAGAAAACGAGATGGGAGTTTTTTGACATACCCTAAATATATTGGCCGTATTGACCCGAAAAAAAAAAACAGAATTCACCTAGACCTAGACAAGATGAGAGTTTGAGGTTAAAAAGTATATAAATTGTCAATTTGTTTTGAAAATGACCAATCATTTTGGTAGATAAGACCCTTCTTCCTCAGCTGGGATCATTTACAGCCATTTGAAGCTGCATTTTGGAAGTTCAAACTTGGGGGCACCATTTATGTCCACTATATGGAGATAATTCCTGAATTTTTTTTCCTCAAGAAACATATTTCTTATTGACTGAAGAAAGAAAGACACGAACATCTTGGATGACAATGAGGTAAGTAAATTATCTGTAAATTTTAGTTCTGGAAGTGAACTTCTCCTTTAATCACTGATTTAGGTGGGTACAGCCTTGCTAAATAATATGTAATGTCTTTTTCCTTGCATGCTTAAACGCTGCTTGCAGCTATACTTGATTATCATTTTAACTGTAGTGTGTTATTCAACATGACATTTAAAGCAAATATATTTTAAATGTACTAAAATGCAATGGCATCATTATGAATGTGTAACTGCAAATATATTAAAAAATACCCCAAACAAGGTATAATAGAAATGGCATTAGAATATAATTTAGTTGATCATAAATGTTTGTCAGTAGTACAATTTCTTTAAAAAAAAAAAAGTGAAGTGTACTTCTTTTTCACAAGGGACAGTCTAACACAATAATAAGCGAAAGCTGCTTCATGTGAGAAGCGGCTGTGACTGTATGTTGCCTTAAGCAGAAAACTGTGACATTTCTTGTTGTTACTTTCATAGATAACGACAACTAGCCTGGAGGAAGCATGGTATTTCATAGAAAGGTAAATGACACATTCAGGTACAGATATAAAGTCAAGTGCTTCTAGGGATGAGCGGTTATGCATCAGTTGCAGCAAAACTCATATTTGCTGAATTCTGAATTTCATTAATGCCTTAATGTCATTTTTTTTTTCCATTTGCATTTGCAGTTTTGTGTGCAAAAGACATGGCAACAGAATGTGAAATTAAACTATATATGCAAATCAGTATGTGTCTGTGTGTATGTGTGTGCGTTTAAGGTGATATTAACAAAAGATATCTGCATGAAACAGAACATGCTTTTTTTTTAACAAACAACTTTTTTATATTTAACTTTGGCAATACTGTTTGTAAAGCAAATATCCAAACAAAATACATTGGAAATGAATGATTGTGACATAGAATAAATAGAATTATGAATGTGTGTGTCTGAAAATAACGAAAATAAAAGAAAGGCAATAAATCCAAAAGAGAAAGAAAAAAAGGAATACCAGCTATTGAGAAACATGAAAACATGTTCTATTTGTGATTAATTTTTTCTTATTTGCAAATGTTTTGAACGCTGCCGTTTCATTTCACCCCAGACTCAGCATTAAATCTATCTCATGCTCTTAAATAAATATGAATCTGAGAGAAAAACACATACAGCATAGTCTGGTCAACAGCTTCTTATTAGATATGCAGAGCGCTTCTCACAAACGCTGCAGTTTTTTCCCCTGCTGTAATCTAGTTTTGCTGTCGTCTCTCGAGAGCCCAGACTCGATCAATATTCTAATGACAAATCTGCCTCAAGTAATTTTTCTACATAAACAGCACAAACCACTCTTAGGGGTACAGACATCTCGCTCTCTTATTTTCCTCTTAACACCCCTCCTCTCCTCTTCATCCCTTGATAAGCGGTTTCATGGAGATTAGGGCTAGCATTTACACATCTGCGTGTTGATTTAATCCAAATCAATATGGAAGCACCGGCTGTGGATACTTTCCTGATCATTGCTGATAAACAGCACCTCTGGGTGTTCTGTACAAATTTGTTCTAAGATTGCATATGGAGTAAAGAAGAACTTTGATTTTTTTTTTTTTTTTTTACTTTTAATCAAAAACTCTTGCTTGGATGTGGCTGCAGACATGAAAATCTCCTGCTCTCAAATTAAATGCAGTCCTTAAAATGCAATCATAAAAATCCATGTGAGAGATTTTCAGTCCCCCTTATGCCCTTGTATTGTTGATGAAATTAAATCAGATGAGACCACATCTGAATAGAAATGAGTTCAGCTGCAGTTAGACTCACTGAATTTAGCACTCATAATGGTTCTAACCCTAGTTTTTCAACTAGACATAGAGTCAACCTTTGAAAGTGATCTGAATTAAAAATGAATCCAAAGTAAATGTGAATAAGAGCAATTTGGAGTAGACTAAAATAAGTGTTTGTAGTTATTAAAAGTGTTTTAAAACCATATAATGATGTATGAAACCTTTAGGGCTCAAACTGTCACCTTTTAAACTTCATGGATGTACTGAATTTACAAGTTATCTGAACACAGAATCAATGTGAATAAAACAAAGCTGATTCAGTTAGACTAGAGGTAATCGTAAAGTTAGGCTTAAAAATTTTATACAAATGCTCACCTTTTATGTATGAACCCCACAAGGCTCAAACTAGACAAAGAATCAAACTCTGAACCAGTGGATCTGTTGGATTTCCAAGTGACCTGAATCTAGAGCGAATGTAAATGGAAGTAGATTACAGATTAGCATTTTAGTTTAAAAAGTTACATAGAGTTTACATATTAACCCTTGAAGGATCAAGCTAGGCAGCTAAGCTGAGTGGATCTACAGGATGTGCAAGTGATATGAATCCAGAGTGAATGTAGTGGAGTAGTCTACAGATCAGTATTTGTAGTGAATAAAAGAATTTTAATGATATACCATGCAGAGCAACAAGCTTCCTACAACAACAGATTGTATAATTAAGTTTTCATTCAGGCAGATAGTCAGCCACCAGAGGCTCAGTTCCTCTCAGTTCAAAGGAAGTGTTTGTGTTGGTCCTAAAGGGAAACATTACAGTTCCAATCACAAACGAGATCAATCTTAATAGGAAAATAATCTCACATTCTCTCCACTGCACAAATGCTCAGACACACTTCTACCTCCACTCCGATGTGGAAGTAACACACCTTGCATGCAAATACACATGCATTACAGCCAGACAGAGAGGTATGGGCCTTGCGGCTGTGTCAGATCAATACATCATTAGCTCGGTCCTCTTTCTGCAGTCCCTGTTCTTCCCTGCTTGCATCAGCACTTTTAGACCATCTACAGCCTCCACACCCAACTGCACCCATTTTCATCAAAGCTACACATTCTTTTTCATCTCTTGTCTAATTGATTCATATCAAGCCACTGTGTTAAAACAACGCACAGATGAAAACATAAAGATGGAAGGATCAAAGAGGTGATGAGAGGAGTTTAACAGAGATCAGCAAGATGAAGAAAAATGAGCGATGTCTGTGCGACAAGGGATAGTGAGAGAGGTAGAGAGTGGACCAGAGAGCAGGGGGAAGTGCGGAGACTCAAATTAACATGTAATCGTGCTGTAGGCGCTCGAGGCTTCAGTGCCGTGTTGACTAATGGTGCCGCACTCTGCAGAGAAACGGTCACTGTCTGCACCTACTGTGTAAACAATACATGCATAAAACATCTGTATACTTCACATTAGACAATGCAACACTAGGTTTTGTTTCAATAAACACATCATCACTTTGTTCCAAAACCTAAATGAAGGGCAACAGGTAAAATCACTCTTGCTGCACTCGGAGAAATCAAACATATCCATAAGTCAGCTAACCTTTTGTTGAACTCTTCTTTCTGGCCTGGGTGTTACAAGCCAGCATTTGCAGAAGTGGTTATAAATCTGGTGATGAAACTGTCTGCGTTAAGCCCCTACATTGTGTATATGCTAGACTGGTTTGAAGAGGAAAAGGATTACATCCTCATCCTGGAGTATCCGCAACCCTGCAAGAGAGTGCACAGATTTCTCTATAACAATGAATCATGTAGTATGATGTTGTAAGCAATGCTTAGAGCCAAGACTGAGATGTCTTCCACTGTATCATTAAACGTGAAAACATGCTGGTCAATACAAAGATGATGGAACTCAAATTAATGGACTTTAGTGACAGTAGCATCATCAAATCACCTGACTACAAACATAAACAACTAGGTGTGTTGGTTCCTTATGTTACTGTTTAACGTAGGAGGGAAATAGGAGAAAACTTAGTGTATGAAAATAAGCAAATTTACTTAACAAAATGAGAATCTGCTATAAAAATTTGCAGTGAATTTAGTGCATAAAACTGAAGAAAAAACGTATAGAGGCAGCAGATGAAATGCCCCAAGAGAGCAAACTTTATGCAAAAAAAAAAAACAACAAATGTAGTGCACAAACTACAGGAAGAGACCCTCATTAATATATTCAAATTATTGGTTGGGTGGGTGGAAGGAAAATAAATAAAACATTTAATAATTCATTCAATTTTACACTGAGTAACTTTCCAGTTACTATAAACCCTTTCATTTGACTGACACACAAAATTCACAAAATGAAGTCAAAATATCAAAATGAGTTCACAAAATAGAAAATATAGAAAGAAAGGAGGATCAAATTTACAATTGTGACCCTGGACCACAAAACCTTAAGTCACTGGGGTATATTTGTAAAAGTAGCCAAAAATACATTGTATTCAAAATTATTGAGTTTTCTTTTATGCCAAAAATCATTAGGAAATTAAATAAAGATCATGGTCCATGAAAATATTTGATAAAATTCCTACTGCAAACATATCAAAACTTAACAACTCTAAACAACTATTTTTTTTTGTAATATTTTGATTTTTTTTTGCATCCTCAGATTCCAGATTTTCAAATAGTTGTATCTCAAAATATTGTCCAATCCTAACAAGCCATACGTCAATTGAAAGCTTATTTATTTAGCTTTCAGATGATTTATAAATCTCAATTTCAAAAAAATTGACCCTTATGACTGGTTTTGTGGTCCAGGGTCACAATTTACCTTTAGATCAAGGTAATTAGAGATTTAAATGTTCTTTTTAATTTAATTTTAATTTATATTTTTTTATTTTCAGTTTATAATTCCAGTTTAGTTTTCTTCATAATTGTCCTTATCCACTCATGGTACCAATGGTGGTCAAAATGTTATCTTTTACATATATTTTTAGTATTTTTTGCTAGTACAGTTTTGATTTAATTGTTGGATTACTGTCCAAATCACAGATTTGAGAGAGTAATGTTACTTTCATACTTATATAGTTTAATAAGGAAAAGGAGGTGACGTGTGGCCAAGTATGGTGACCCATACTCGGAATTTGTGCTCTGCATTTAACCCATCCAAGTGCACACACACAGTAGTGAGTAGTGAACAATCACACACACACACACACACACCGTGAACACACACCCGGAGCAGTGGGCAGCCATACTGCTATCGCTGCGGCGCCCGGGGAGCAACTGGGGGAACGGTGCCTTGCTCAAGGGACTCACCTCAGTCGTGGTATTGAGGGTGGAGAGAGTGCTGGTTATTCACTCCCTCCACCTTCAATCCCTGCCGGACAAGCCCGACTCCCTAACCATTAGGCCACGGCTGCCCCCCGATTAACGAAAGTTAATCGAAAGTTAATAAACGAAAAGTTAATAGTGAGAAACTGACATTTCAGACACAGCATTGCGGGTTGTTTTGCCTATTTTTGGTCTGGCAACTAAAATAGTTTTGAAATACAGCAGAATCAACTGTTTTGTTTTATAACAACACACATTAGTTTTCTAATTAATCTGCTGAGTGAATAATTCAATGACTCGTTCACAAAGGCAGTCACTGTCCAAAACTGTGTAGAGTTAGTGTAGGCACTACATTTGTATGCATGTTTATAGTTAGAACAGATTCAAGACCACACTAATGGGATAGTAAAGTGTGCATCAGATGTGTACTTTAGAGTTTTGCTTGAAGTAGCAGGTCATCCTGGGATTTTTGTCTGTTGTTTTTATGAATACTGCAAATTCTGATATACTGCTTATTTCATGCAGCCTACAGCTTTTTACGCGTTATACATAAGGCCCTATGATTTTCGCGATGAGGAAAACCCGGACAGATTTCTGGAATCCAGTCATAAAAATGGAGTTTACTGCATAAAACGGAATTTACCAAATTTTGGATGAATAAATCAAAAGTAGGTCAGTAAATTTAAATAAAAATGTGATATGGACTAGTGTCTGTGAATATTAAGCCATACAAATACTATTTAAATATGAATCCTGCATGTTCTGCATGTTTTCAGCCTCTGCCGCCTCGATATTTGAGTGCATGATAAGAACTGCTCTGAGAGTCACTTGGTGAGCATTTTACCACTTTTTCTGAGAAAACTATTGTCATAATACATACAAACAGAAACTTAAAGGTCCTCATAGCAACCCATCAAAATAAAAGTTTGGTTTAACTTGAAGAAACTGTGACAGAAATATATTCCATATATAATTATATATTCCATATATATTCCATTATATTAATTTTTTTTATAAAATTAGAGATTCTTTTGATTATTCAAATTTAATGAAACCATTAAAATGAAATCAAGAAAATTAATGGAAAACGCATAATTTGGTAAAAATAAAACTTTATTTAATAGGGCCTTAAAAATTTCATTTTTGGTAAACATTTAATAAATTGATGCTGAATTGTGTATGTTTTATGATTAATTATACATGTTTTTTGATTATAATTTATTTTTATTTAACCATTAAAACAGAGACTAAAAAATTAAACCAAAAAAAATGGAATCCAGAAATATTAAAATGGAATAAACAGAATTTGGGCATGAAGGAATGAAGGAATGAATAGGAATTTGGGAAAAATAAAAACGGGCCCTATACATGCGTCATTTTTACAAACGTTAGCTACTCTCCAAGACTCACCAGTGTTGCACTGTGACTGCAAAGTTTTGCTTTCCTGGCGCAGGCACGCACCTCTGTCTGCATCTGTTCTGATTAGTGAGTGGCTGATAGGAGCAGCACATTGTGTTCTGTGCCAAGGAACAAATAAGACAGGCATTTAGTATCTAACTTTCTGTCTAAATAATCATTTTATAAGTAAATATAGCTGAAATGACAGTACAGCCATTACCTTTAACTTATTTGTATGATGATGTTGTCAGGCGGTGTTGTGGTTGTAAATTTGGATATTTCAGCAGCACCTTGGAAATGGCTTGGAAGTGACTGCAGTAGTCTGAGCTTTCGGCAAGTTCAAGTTTTTTCGGCAACACACAAGAACCAGCTACAGGGATGACAGAGATGAGCTGATCACACATTAATTTAAATGGTACATTTAATTCTTACATGTTCTAAAAATGTTTGTTAAACAAGTTAAAATGTAGACAATATTGTAAAAACAGTATAGAATATGCTGTATTTAAAAAACAGTATTCATCCAAAATAAAGGACGTGTCATGTAAACACAGTGGTTGTGTAGTGCATTTTACACATTATTACAGGGGTTATGTTAATCTGAAAATATTAGTCCATGCATGAGGTAAAAATAATAGTATTGCTGTAAAAATGAACTTGCCCATTTTGCTGAGTTTAAAGGGTTTGTCCATATTTGTCCAAATCAGTGGTTTTGTCAAAATTTGCTCATTTTCAACCCCAAGGTTTTTTTAAGACTGTAGAGGAAAACTGTTTAATATTTTTGGGACAAACCGTCTGATAGAACAATGTTTATCAAACAGAGGGTTTTGAGATTACAATGTAGTAAAGAATAATGTGCTATTATGAGAATTTTGTTTTTTGCTATTGAGGTTTCTGTCTAAGAGACTCTGATCATTATAGTATTTTCTGGGACAGTAATGTTTGTTAGTAACATTACATTAATTAGCATACAGTTTTTTTTTTATAATTTACAGAAAAAAAACTTAATTGACAGGAGTAACTTGCATGTAGAAATGCACATTGTACTTAAAGCTGAACATATAAACATCCAGTTTTAAGGTTGTTTATTTATTATCTGTTTAATTATTAAACTATTTGTAAATAAATATGAATAAAGTTTACCTGATATTTGTACACAACAGCGTTCAGTCAGACAAACTAATATTCACAGTTTACTGCTGTTTTAAGGTTCTTTGTCCAATAACGTTACATTGAATTGCTATTTTATTTCTTAGTCGTAAATTTGACGTAAAGCGGAATTTACAAACTTTGATACACGAATTTCATAAACTGAAAACATGGCGGAAAAGAACCATCACAAAGACAGCTCTTATGGGTCTATACAAGGTACGGGTCAAGTTTAACAGCTTAAGGTAGGGTACTTTTAATAAAAGGCCCAACATATTGGGAATACTTTAACCTTAAGTTTAGCTTACCTGTTGAGAAGAAACTCCACAAGGTTGTCGAATCGATTGAAACCCAAACTAAATTCTTCCATCCTGTATAATAATAACAAAAAAAAAATCCTCCATGTTTACCCTTGTTTTACCCCGCTGTCGGTCTCTAGATATTTTGGTAGGTTAAGTCACACAGCAGCCACGCCACAGAATATTTTTTAGACCACTTTTAATTTTTAAAAATACTTTTAATTTTTATTTGCTATCAGGATGTGAATAGACTTTTAACCAGTATAACATCAATAAAAAGAAAAGCTTGCATAATTTGTATGTTTCTAGAATGTGGTTGGCAACGAATGAAGACGCAATTTAATTATTAAAAATTGTTAGATATTGATTAAATAGGCAAGAATGAACCTACCATCTGCCAAAATTTGTATTTGCAGGGAGTTTGATTGACAGGCGAGCTGACCAATAATAAAGCTGAATCTGACATTTTGTCTGACAAACAAACTAGACGGGAGGGTAATGTTAAATTAAGGTTGGTGGACTTTAACTTGAGGTCTACGTTTATTAATATGACATTTGAGGTCTTTTATCAGTTGAAACAATATTTCTGATGTTCATTCATGTTTACTTCATGCTATAACTAGTAAAGAGGACCAGATGATCGGTTTACGTGTCGCTAGAACTGAGGCGTTACAGCAATCTGTCACCACATTAAGAGGACACAAAACGGTATTTATTGTTTAAATTTAAAAAATCACCTAAAGTAACCTGGTCTGTCTTGTCTATTGGCGCGTTGTCAGTTTTCTCTTTGCTTACATTTCTCACTGAGCTAAAACCCATGAAGTGAAGTGAGAGCGTCGCGACTTGTAGGCCATAGCAACAGTAACCAAGGAGTGTTCCATTATTGGATTACGTCACAATGCTACATTCCACAGACTGCAGTTCAGCTTCTGACCGCATCTCGCTCTCATCGTGTCAATGTAATCGCCTTTCAGTTCAGTGAGAATCTCAGTAGACGCAAAGCACTCGAAGTCGGTCCACACAGCGATTGCGAGTTTTACAGCGTTTCATTAATGAGTACTAGCATTTCTCCTGTGCTGGAGTCAATGGAGATCAACGCTATGTGTTCAGTGTCAGTAGACGATAGAATGACAGCTGGAGGAAAATCCACTGACCCTTCATTAGCAAATCTAGAGGCTTCTCCTGCAGCAGAGGCAATGGAGAACAGCCCAACAGGTGAATAACAAACTTCAGTTTATGAAATGTTTTCATTTTACATGCATACATATATTCCTTGTGTGTGAAACCTTATTCGTAACATAAAATCATATATATATTTGCATTTTAAGTAGTTTTTTACTTCCATTCTGTGAAGTAGTTTTGTTGTTGTGCCCCTGGTAATCCTTTAATGCGTTTTAATGTAAACATTTTAGATAAATTCAAAGAAATTCAGCGTAATAACCTTGTTTTTGTTTTGTTTTAAGAAAAACTTGCTAAAGGCAAGAAGAATAGCCTTTGTGCATTCTTCAGAAAGACGTGGCTGAGTGTCAAAAGCACCAGCCAGTGTCGACGTCGAGGCAACAAGGTGGCCCCGCTTCAGCCTGCGTCCGAAACGGATGTGGCTGATCCCCAGTGTGGTCCATCCGGCCTCGAACCAACGGCACCTTCGCAGATAGCTGATCCACAGCCTGGTCCGTCCGACCTTGAGCCAACATCTATACAGGATCACACCGAACCTCAGCCGGGTCCATCCAGTGTCACACCAACAAACTGTGATGAAAATCCGGCTGATCCCGAGCCAGCTGAAGGTGAGTCTGCTGTCACTTTAATACTGTGTTGGTTTTTTTCACACTTGTGTCTGGTGACGCTGTTAAGTTTATTAATTTAACATTTGTTTCTAATATTTGGTGGTAATTTATACCTCTTCTATTTCTGTTTGGGGTTTATAGAGGATCAAACAAACACAAAGAAGAAGAAAAAGAAACACATCTGTGGATTCTTCAGAAGAACGTGGCGGGCTGTGAAACGTGCAGCAACCCAATGCAAAAAGCACAACAAGGTGGCTCCACTTTGTCCACAGCCCGACACAGATGCGGCCGTTCCTCAGCCGGATCCAAACGTCCATGAGCCGATGGCTCTGCAGGATCCAGCTGTTCCTCAGCCGGATCAAACCAATTCAGCGGCTCTACAGGATCTGACTGAGCATCCAGAAGATCCAAAGCCTGATTCCTCTGACTCTGATCAAGATTCAGATGATGATTCTCTTCCAGGTCCATCTGGTCTTGAGCTAGTGGCTTCAGAATATCCAGGTGCTTCCAAGCACAGACGAATCAGAGATGGAACCCGTTTCAGAGCAGCCTGTTTCACCGATCCAACTCCTGGTGAGTATTTTTCCACTTGTCAGCCTTTTCTTGTTCATACATTGATTGTTTCATATGGTAATCCAAACATAAATGATAAATCTAGTACTCTTGACCAAGTAGTATTATTTTCGTGATTGGTTATTTAAAGAAATGTTGTTGTAAAGTACTTGATTATCTTGCTGTTTTACTTTCACTTAGTCTCAAACATTGACCATATTTAGTCTCCATGTTTCTGAATGTGTGTATTTATTCAAGCACTGCTATTGGACTTCATGTAAAACTGTGAATCTCATATTCTTTTGGCACATTTTTGCAGTTCCATTTAATGAAATTTACGAAGTGGGAAGAAAGATCGGAGAAGGAGGTTTCGGCACTGTGTACGAAGGGGTTTCGAAACTTCTACGCGAACAGGTTGCCATCAAAATCGTCCCTAAGAGACAAAGAGACCGGTTTATTGAAATTGTAAGTTGTCAAAACCTAATGTGTATATTTAAATACAAAAAATATATATTTTGAATACGTAAGTTTGATATTGAATTCCTAATTACTCAACTATCTTTTCTCAAGCCTGGATGTTCCAAGCCACTGTTTGCAGAAGTGGCTCTGAACCTGCTCCTGAAACGACCACCATTAAGCCCTTACATCTTGCACATGCTGGAGTGGTTTGAAGAGGAGGATCGGTACATCCTGATCCTGGAGCGTCTGCAACCCTGCAAAGACCTGCTCAAATTCATGCTTAATGACATGCAGCTACTGGATGAAGCAAAGACACGTAGCCTGATGTACCAAGTGGTGATGGCAGCCAAGCACTGTCTTGACCGAGGTGTCTTCCACCGCGACATCAAGTTAAATAACTTGCTGATCAACACCAAGACGAACCAAGTCAAACTGATAGACTTTGGCTGCGGTGACCTCGTCAAACCAGACTACTTGGGTGGTTTTACAGGTGAGTTGGCCTTTTGTGTTTCTGTTGCAGTGAGACTGAGATGTCAGTTTTCTGTTTAGTGAAACTGCTGACTTTTACAGTATAAACAAATTTTTGTTTAACCTAAATATCTCTTGTTTACAGGAGGAGTCTGCCCACCGGAGTACTACAGGGAATTAAGATACAAGGCAGGACCAACAACCGTCTGGTCTCTAGGCTTTATGATGTACTCAATGGTGTACAAACGTCAACCCTTTAGATGTCTAGAAGACCTGTTGCAATGCAACCTGAGGTTTAGGCACACAATATCCACAGGTGAGAGAGAACAATTAACTACCATTAACACAATGACAATAATATTAAACACACCAAGCATCAGAACAGTTTTTTTTTTACTTAATACATGCTACATATTTCAACATCAATTTCATATATGTCTATGTTTACGTGTCATATGGACATAAATGTAGTGTACGTGACTAACCAATGCTTTTGGGAAAACTTGTACAGAATTGCAGGATTTGATATGCCGCTGCATGACTCTTGACCCAACCGAGAGAGCAACAGTAGAGGAGATCCTACAGCATGAATGGTTTCAGCAGGGACAAATGACAGGAGAAGCTCAGGATTAGGTAGTGTAACTTTGGAGGGAAGGAAGATGTTGACAGAAATCACACTTGAGAAAGTCCAAGCAGTGCTGTCATGAGCTTCAACTTTCATTTACATTCATTTTTTCAGCAGATGCTCCAAGTCAGCCCCAGTGAGGAAAATTTGCCCAAACTATTCAGCAGAGAGACTTCAGAGCAGAAACCTTGGTTTAAAATATATATATATATATATATATATATATATATATATATATGTATATATGTATATATATATAATTATTCAAATATTTTAATATAAATATAAAATATATTTATAGATAGATAGATAGATAATATAGAAAAAATATAGAGAGAATATAGATATTCTATAAAAAATATATAGAAAACGTATATAGTATCTAAAGCACAAAAATATAATAAAACTGGCTGCACAAAAAGCAGCAAATTCAGAAAAAAAAAAAGTAACTTGTAAAAAAAAATGTGAAAATCTTTTAATGCACTAAAGTTAGAGGGAATGTTGTATGAAAAGGAGCAGTAAATTTAGTGCACAAAAAGAGCAAACTCTGTGCACATAAATAAACAAATTATAAAGAAAGAGAAAAAAACAAACAAACAAAAAACAAAAGTAATGTGCTGTAAAAAAAAATTAAAAACTTTTAATGCACTAAAGTTAGGGGAAACGTTGTATGAATAGGAGCAGCAAATTTAGTGCACAAAAAGAGCAAACTCTGTGCACATAAATAAGAAACAAATTATAAAGAAAGAGAAAAAGTAGTGCAAAAACAAATTTAGAGAACCTGGCAGATATTTATAGATAGATAGATAGATAATATAGAAAAAATATAGAAAGAATATAGATATTCTATAAAAAATATATAGAAAACTTATATAGTATCTAAAGCACAAAAATAGAATAAAACTGGCTGCACAAAAAGCAGCAAATTAAGAAAAAAAATGTGAAAAACTTTTAATGCACTAAAGTTAGAGGGAACGTTGTATGAATAGGAGCAGCAAATTTAGTGCACAAAAAGAGCAAACTCTGTGCACATAAATAAGAAACAAATTATAAAGAAAGAGAAAAAAACAAACAAACAAACAAAAAAAACAAAACAAAAGTAATGTGCTGTAAAAAAAAAAATGTAAAAACTTTTAATGCACTAAAGTTAGGGGAAATGTATGAATAGGAGCAGCAAATTTAGTGCACAAAAAGAGCAAACTCTGTGCACATAAATAAGAAACAAATTATAAAGAAAGAGAAAAAAACAAACAAACAAACAAAATAAAAGTAATGTGCTGTAAAAAAAAATTAAAAACTTTTAATGCACTAAAGTCAGGGGAAACGTTGTATGAATAGGAGCAGCAAATTTAGTGCACAAAAAGAGCAAACTCTGTGCACATAAATAAGAAATAAATTATAAAGAAAGAGAAAAAGTAGTACAAAACAAATTTAGAGAACCTGGCAGATCCATATAGTATCTAATGTTCAACAATAGAATAAAACGCTGCACAAAAAGCAGCAAATTCAGAAAAAAACAAAAAACAAAAAAAAAGTAATGTGCTGTAAAAAAAAAAAAAAAATGTAAAAACTTTTAATGCACTAAAGTTAGGGGAAACGTTGTATGAATAGGAGAGCAAACTCTGTGCACATAAATAAGAAACAAATTATAAAGAAAGAGAAAAAGTAGTGCAAAAACAAATTTAGAGAACCTGGCAGATGCATATAGTATCTAATGTTCAACAATAGAATAAATAAATGCTCTAAACATTAAAAATACATTTAATGCTCAAAACTGAGGGGAAATTCTAAATATGAGCAGCAAATTTAATGTTCTATGCACCAAAAAAATGTAGTAATGTAGTTTACAAAACAAAGGAGAAAACTAAAGTAACCTTTAGCTGCGGGATAACAAAGATGATTCCCTTCAGTTTCTCAAAGTGCTCCTCAGATATATTTAAATTATTGGGTGGATGGAAAGGGAAAATAAATAATTTAATTATTCAATGTTACATGGACTACTTTGTCAATTATAAATATTTCTTTTGACTGTCTCTCACACACACACACACACACACACACACAAACACACACAGGTAAATAATGTAAATTGTGACTCACAGCCGGCAAATCAGATTTTGATGAGATGGGCTGAATCAGTCACATGCTGATATTTAAGGTTTTAAGGATCCAGCAATGAAATTTTAATTTGGTCTTAATACTATAGAGGCAACTGTCCATAAGGAGATTCTATACCTGGTAGGGAAAGCTATTAATTCACATTTCTTTTAGTGTGCTCTAGATTGTGACAGTAAGGTGCAGTTGCCTAAATGTTATAGAGTATATAAAAAAAACATGTAGTATACAATATAATCTGAATATAGCTTCTTTGTCCACAGAAAATCATAAAATAATAAATAAAAAGAAAAATTTAAGAGTGGGAAGTGGGAACACACAAATTCAATCCTTTACTGTCATTCATTCCTGAAAAATCCTGTTGCAGTTACTTTTTAAAAAATAAAATTTCTTGCATTAATTTTGGTGCATGAAAATGCATATTCTAAACTATTGCACTCACTTCTCTGTTAAACTCAGTGTTTCAGAGTCCGATTATAATTACTTAAAAAAAAAAAAAAAAATTATTTCTCTGTTGAACTCCAACTGTTTCATGAGTATTTGGCTCCCTCGCTATGACAGACCATGTATTGATCAGTATTGCATGTGATGCGTTTTTATGCGACTGTAAGTGACGTTACTGACAGAGATTATTCCTGACACAGTGCACATTTTCAGCTTATCGACAGTAAAATTATCACCTGCCAAAGTGGCCTGTGAAACTAGGAAATCCACCTGCCATGTTTACCCACATTTTGAGCTTGACAGGTGTTAATTTCCCATCCTGCTTTGACGAATGTAGGACGGAAGGCTTGTCCTGTTACTCAGTCTTATACCAACTACAAATACATTTCCATTCATGTATAACAAAAGAAGTGTACCAAGCCAATGAAAGTAGTTATGCGGTGTATGGGATGTGTAAAACAGCATGAATATTTTGTGTTTTAAAATTACATTTTAAATATCATTTCAAACCTGTATAATGAAACAGGAAGCCCAGCAATATTTAAAATATCTTCAAGTTACATCATTGACCTTCTTTAAAAGGTCAAAAAAACACCAAAAACATCTACTTTTTGTGTTCCACAGAAGAAATGTCATACAGGTTTAAATCATCATGAAGGTGAGCAAATGAAATAATTTTCATTTTGAATCAAGTATTGCTTTAAGTCTCTTGTGTTTCCATATTATTCGAGCAGACAGTCAGATCGGCCCGGTGATTTCCAGCATTGACCAGACGACCTCTGTGCAGCCCTGACTGTCTTCTACTTCTTTAAAAATTGGGTGGCGTATTATATATAACAACTGATATCAATGTGCTGTAACATCCGTTAAATGATTTAAAAAAAACAATGTAAACACTTTTGTTAATCAGTATTGTTTTCCAGTAGAATATTTAAACGTCCTAAAATTTTGTAAGAAATAAGTGTTGCTCCACTCTCATACACTGTTCCAGTCATTTAAATTGGTTATTCTTTTTGTATTATATATTTTTTTTCCTGCAGCTGTTTTCCCCACCTTTTGTAAACCCTGTTTGTATTTTTCTGTCTTCTCGTGGAGGTTCTTCTGCTGGTCAGGAGTGACAGATGCATCTGCCATATGGGCTGCAGTCAGTTTCTCCACTGTACGTGTGATGGGGTAGGTCTATTCGCTGCCTTCATCTTCATCGACAATCAATGCTTAACCACAATACAGCAACTGAACTGATGAAGATTAGAGACAGTAAGAATTCTGAATTCTTCCACTAAGACATTAGTGGCTGGTTTCACAGACAGGGCTTAGACTAAGGCAGGGTTAGGCCATAGTTCAATTAGGACATTAAAGTAATTTTTAGAAACAACATTACTGGTGTGCATTTAAGACAAAACAAGGGCATTTATGTATTTTAAGATCAATTGGTGCAAGTTTCTTTCAGATGAAACAGCTCAGACTTATATTTTAGTCTGGAACTAGGCTTAAAGGGGTCGTCGGATGCCCATTTTCCACAAATTAATATGATTCTTTAGGGTCTTAATGAAAAGTCTCTAATATACTTTGGTTAAAAATTCTCAATGGTTGTGTAAAACAACACCCTTTTTACCTTGCCAAAATCAGCTGTGCAAAAATCATCCCATTCTGAGGGGTTGTCCCTTTAAATGCAAATGAGCTCTGCTCGCCCCGCCCCTCTCTTCTCTCTGCTGCTCTGAGGGATTGTTTACTTTAGCTGCATTTAGTGCGTTTAGCCGTGAAACTTGCTAACTAGCACGTTATTACGATGTGATTGCAGAGATTCTTAAAAAAAAACAAACTTATACTTCTGCTGTAGGTGAAGCTGGATCACGAATGATTTGCACGAACATAGACGCATTTATGTGATTGGGAGGCGCATTCCCTTCACAAACAAACGTAATCCTCAGCGGCTATGATCTTCAGCGGCTCAGATGTCGGGAGTAAATGACGACCACTATGTTCATTATTACATCCAGCAACACAACACCTCGGAGATATTCTTGTCTAACTTACATCCCTGCTCCAACATCGAAACAATGTCGGAGCAAGGATGTAGGGCAACAAATGCCTGACTGTTACAGCTGACAGGTCTGAGGTAAGACGCTCATGTCAATCAACCATCGTGGGAGCGGCCTCTGTTGGTGTGTCGGTGTAAAAAGAGGATATTATTTTTGCAGATTAATTAAAAACCACTGCATGGATTTTTATCATTATAGGGTAGATGTGTACACGCACTGCCAACACACATTAATGTTCAAACAACATGTAAAAGTGAACTTAGCATCCGATGACCCCTTTAAACCTTGTCTGTGAAACTGGGGGTTGAACACTTATTATAAATGGGTCATATAATGTTGCTAAAAAGAACATTATTTTGTGTATTTGGTGTAATGCAATGTGTTTATGTGGTGTGAGGTTCAAAAAATGCATTATTTTTACAAAGCTCATCATTCTGAAAAGCATGGTGTGCTCTGATTAGCCAGCTATCTGGTGCATTGTGATTGGACGAATACCTCAAGCATGTGATGGAAATGTTAGGCCCCTTACCATGTCGTGATGTCGTTTCCTGGCACAATGAGACAAAAACAATACAACCCATTATAAATGAGGCATTTGTTGTATCCAGTAGGGACATAACTACTGATTATAATGTCCTATACTGTCTTTTTACATGTTGTGTTGTGTTGCGTTGTGCAGCGTAGAAAAGACAAACAACAAGCACTACTCTACACTGCTCAAAACTTCGGTTTGAATAGCCAGTAGCAAATTCTTGAAATATGAAAACGTACTTACAGGCTGTGAGTCAGAAGTGCCAGACTGTCCTTGCAAAGTTGGAATTTCCCCACTTTATAGAAACAGCGTTTGTGCACAGCCGGTATCGCAAGCTACTTTCCCAGATTCAGGAAACAGTCCTCCATAAAATGCACTGCACACATTCAAACATTTGCGTTGTACTGTTCTGGAACAGTGTTGTAAATATAACTTAGCCACTGATTTCTAGTTGTGTACTCATTTGTAAGGCCAAACAAAGTAGTTTCACTTTCGCAATGAAGCACACAGCGTCTCCGCAACGTGGCGACAGCTGCAACAATACTACAGCGAGAATAAAAATTACGCCTTCTTTCTTTGCATATACTGTACATATAGGCGGTGTTATGCAAATCTTCCCACTCCGTGATGTAGACATGTGGGGGCGTGTTTGAATGAGCCGTTTTAGGAAAGCGTGACTGAGTCTTAACTTTCATAAAGAATATCTCTTTGGGTTTAAGACTTTAATCTTTGCAACTTAACAGATCTTATATATGCACAAACAGCTTGTAACACTCCAAAGACAAAGCATGAAATCACATCATATCACCCCTTTAAACTATTATTAATATAAAAATAAAAAAAAAAGGAGAAAAGTAAAATTCTGGTTACATTTTTTGGAAATTTCTTTAACAGACTTTAACTTTTTTCCCACATTGCCAGTCTAGCCAGCTGGTCTTCAACTTTAAAACCACCCAACAGGCAAGCCTGTCTAGGTTGGGAGACCAGCTAACCAGCTTTGTCCAGTTTAAGATCTCTTTTGCATCTCAAAGCTATTAAAAGTACTATTTTACAGTATTTGTAATTTTTTTTTATTTTATTTATTTATTTATTTTTTTTGTAAATTTCTTTTTTCTTTTATAACATAAATTTTGCATTTTTTGCCATTTTTTGCTATTTTGCTTTTGCATTGATGTCAGGCCATCAATATTTGTTAGGAATATTCTTGTCTTGTGGTTTGTGCCAATTAATTTTCAAATAAAAAGAGAAAATAAATTACATGATATACCTTTAATTTGTATAGTATTCAATTAATCTGAAGAAAAGGCACATTCACCTTTATTTTTGCTCACAACTAAAAATTTGAACATGTTTCTGCTTAGTTTTTTTATTTTTTTTTTTTTATCATGACCCTTCATAAAATAAAATGAATACAATAAATATTACAATACAAGCTTACAATCTTGTTACTATGTTGCACTATGTTGTATTAAAATTCCATGCATCAAGCTCGAAATGACATTATAAATGAAATGACATTATAAATGAATTATACATTTTACAGACCAGCATTCCCTTTAGTCTCTTAGAGATTTTGGAAATAGTGATCATTAAAAATTATACGGAACAGTGCCAATTCTAGACAGTTTGCATACAACATTTACGTTGTAAGAATGTACAGGGAGACTTCAAATAAAAAAGGCAACTCATTATGTAATGTTTTCTGGTTAAAACCAAATGATTTCCTGTTGATTCAGTTGAATGTGTGGTTATAGTAATGTGCAATCCAGTTTTGCATTATACTGTATATTAGAGGGTGTTAGTAAATAAATCATTGTTTTTGAATGAATCTGTTGGGTGAATAATTCAGTGACTCACTCATAAAGGCAATCACTGTTTTTCTGTCACCAAATACTGGCTTAATGTGTAACCAAAAGAGGGATGCAATGCAGAAATGCTGTATATTTACATTAATTACATGATTTGTCAAAATAAAAATCAGCTACAATGTAAAACACACAGAAATGGAAATGACACCATAATATCCATAATAGAGAACAAACACACACATTACACTATGCACCAAGTTTGACTGTAATAATGTGGTGTAATTGCAAAAATGCTTTAGTGGAATGTTATTGATAAATGTTATTTTAATTTAAAAGTGTATCTTTGTCAGTATATGGAAGCAGTCATCGACCAAGCAATTGCACATGATTCAAGATCATGAATAAAACTAAGAAAGCAAAGAAAAAAGCCAGTGAATTGACTTGTTCTTGAGGTTTAAAGGTTTAGTTGTGATATAGTGTCCCAGTCTAAATTACAGTTACACTGGTGAATTTGGAAACCAAACAAATTAGAATATATTGATAAGAATAATTTTATATTATTATTCCTATGATGGTAAAATTGGAAAACAATTCTGTAAAATCAATGAAAATGAGTATTTCACAGTTATATTATTTTACCTTATTCTACAGTAGGGAAATTACAATACTTTTGTCCTAATTTCTACACTTGCAAGCAGGGCCTAAAACGTTTCACCACATCTGCCATTTTAGTCATGAAACAAACAATTTTTGGGTGATTTGAGAAAATTTACTGGCCATAAATATTTTTTCCTGGCCAAGAAATCGTTTTTGCAGTTGCTGCTACTCCAACAACTAAACATATTTAATAATAAAAAAAAAAGATAATAATAAATTATGAATTAGAACCAAACACTGCACGATACAAACAAATATGTAGCATGAGCAGTTTTTTTTTTTTTTTTTTTTTTTTTTTAATTTGACTGTATCATTTCAAAATTTGAAGCAAAAACAGAATGGTCTGACTTTAGCATTGTGAAATTGTGCTAAAACCTGCATAAAACAAAAACAGCAGGCAGGCTGAATTTCACTCTCTGACAACAGGTGGCGCTTATGGAATAGCAGTGATAAGGAGGAGCGTCTCGCTGCAGCCTGCGGTGGACATCCAACCCCGCCCACATCCAAGTGCGACGTCACAAACCACGCCCGTGTCCAAATACGTCACATTCATTCATCATTTTGAAACAGGAAGAAGCATCGATAAGAAGATAATTCGTATTGTTTGCTAACCGCTAAAAAGAAGTTGTTGTTTGCCGTGTGGGTAAGTAAAAAATATATCTTTGGTCTTTACCATAACTAAAAACATTGACAATTTTTAAGAATGTGTGCGTCGTTGTGTTCATGTCCATAAACAACAGTTCGGCGCGCATAGTATGTGTTTTAATCTTCACACAGACACGTTATTTAGCTGACAACAAATGTACATATATATTTATATATATATGTGTGCCTGCGTGGGTTAGATGAGTGTTCATTCAGCATTCATTTTATGTCGTCGTAAGAACGTAAGAATCAGTGCACTGTGTGTGTGTGTGCATACATACATACATAAGTGTGTGTACACACACACACACAAATAAATACGTGTGAATAGATAGTGCACTATCTATTCTATCTATCTATGTCTTATGACATGAAGTGAATGCTGAATCAATGTGCATTTTTTTTTATAACCTGACCCCCATACCTGACCCCCCTCTCACCCACTCAGACACACACACACACACTTCATCCCTCTCACACTTATATACTTACACACAAAACACTCACATACATATGACATCTTTAATGATTAACACTCATCACAGTACCCATGCACAGTAAATCAGATGAGTAACCGCATCATTTCACTACGTCTTGCTGGATAACTCTGTGTATGTCACAGATTATCTTTGTATTCTTATATTAATGGAAAGATCACATAACGTTTGTCAATGTTTTTGTGCATTCTACACATTTTCAGTCCAAGCCTGATGCAGGGCAGTTCTGCCGGGTTGAGGGGTCCCTGCTGCAGTTTTACCAGTAAAGAAAATGGCTGATTACAATTCACATGGAGGACCACATAAGCCATGCAGTGGTGCATGGAGGTATGGTGAGAGCATTTCTCTAGATATTGATATAGATAAATAAATGGATAAATCATACATATGTTTGCATGTAGAATGATGAGGTAGCCTAAATGATGAGGTAAATACTTTTTAGTGGACACATATACCTTCCAACACAAATATATTCTTTATTTTTATCAGAAGCGCCAAGAGGACATAAAGTGGAAGTTTGCAAAGGTCCATAGTGGTGCTGGAAATAGAGTCACTGTGAGTTATTCTGTGGGGTGGTGAAAGGTCCTGCCTTTCTACAGATGGACAGTAAAAATCAACAGAATGCCATCAAAGACTACCGGGGGGAGAATCGGATGAAGCAAGAGATGTCTTTTTATTCATCTTTGAGTATCTGGAGGAGCTGGACACATTCATATCAAATTGTCATGATGAACAAGGCCTCATGCCATGTTCTGTGAATAGTCTTTCAGAGCAAGGAATCTCTCTGTGTAGCCTATGGATGTAGGTATGTGTACTGCATAACATAAACTCTTTGTCTGATCATTCAACTGTTCATTCAACTGCTTAGACTTATGATATTTGGAACAAATATTTTGTCACATGATCCTTCAGAAATCATTCAATATTCTAATTTGCTGCTCAGTATTATTATTATTATTATTATTATTATTAAGTTGAAAACAGCTGAGTAGATTTTTTTTTTTTCAGGTTTCTTTGATGAATAGAAAGTTCAAAAGAACAGCATTTATCTGAAATAGAAATCTTTTGAAACATTATAAATGTCTTTATCATCACTTTTGTTCAATCTAAAGCATCCTTGCTAAATAAAATTATTAATTTCTATAATCTGTTAGTTCTATAATAATGTATACACACACACATACACTGACTCCAAGCTTTTGCATGGTATGGTGCAGGGGTGGCGAAATCTGGTCCTGGAGAGCCGCAGCCCTGCAGAGTTCAGGTCCAACCCTAATTAAAACTCACCTGGCTGTTGCTTTCTAGTAACCCATCATACCTTGATTAGCTTGTTCAGGTGCGTTTGATTAGGGTTGAAGCAAAACTCTGCAGGTCTGTGGCTCTCCAGGACCGACGTTCGCCACCCCTGTTACAAAAGCCTTTTTATTTCAGATAAATGCTGATCTTTGGATCTTTCTATAAGAATCCAGAGAAAATGTACTCAACTGCTTTGAATACTGATGATAATCAGAAATGTTTCTTGAGCAGCAGATCAGCATATTAGAATAATTTCTGAAGGATCAAGTGACACAGAAGACTGTAATGATGTAATGATGCTGAAAATTTAGCTTTGATCACAGAAATATATTACACTTTAAAATATATTCAAATAGAATGCTTAAATTTTGTATTATTTTGGATAAAATAAATGCAGGCTTGGTGAGCAGAAGACTCTTCTTTAAAAAAAAAACAATAAAAATCTTACTGTTCAAAAACTTTTGACTGGTAGTTTATATTTTTGTAACATTATATTTGTAATTATTTTTGTAAAATAATAAATATAAAATGCCCAAAGAAGTAATGTATGTCTTTTTATTCATCTTTAAGTATGTGGAGGACCTGGACACATTTCATATCAAGTTGTGATGAACAAGGCCTGAAGGTCAATGTCATGTTTAAACTATCAAAGCAATCAACCTCTATTTAGCCCATGTATGTGTAGCTACTGCATATGGAGAACTGTTGATTCTGTCATTTAAATGTTAACACTTTATGATAAGTGGAACACATCTTTAAAAAAATTACTGACAATTATACAATACCAACTTCTACAATAATTTTACATATTTTTACAATACCAAAATCAAACTGTCCCCTTTAAATTTGATACATTTAAAATTCGCCTAAAATCGATCGTAATAACTGTGAATTTATCTCATTACATAAATGAACAAGGTAAGGTTTAAAGGTTTTTATTAATAATTAGCCTAATGTAGTCAATGCAAGCGTATTACAGGCTGTCATGATGACGAAATCAGCTCCGTATATTAGACATATTAAATATATTAGATTTAAGTTGTGGCATTTTAGCCTAGACATCTTTACACAAATAAGACAAGTGTATTAGTACAACGAAGGACAATGGCCTATCATTTTATATAGATCCCCGAAACTACCGTAAGTTTCTTTGACATACTTCCGGGTTTCCCCGGTATAAGGAACGTCATGACGCATATAGCGATTGGGGAATCACAAGGTGGGTGACGTATTTGAAGTGGGCGTGACGTTCGACGTCACGCTCGTACGTGGGCGGGGTTGTATCAGTGACGGGCGTGACGTCTGACGTCACGCGTGGATGTAGGCGGAGTTGGATGTCCACCGCAGGCTGCAGCGAGCCCTACTTGGTGATAAGAGGGAAAATATAGCATCAACTTTTCTAAAGTCAGTTCCCTTCAGAAATACATTCATATAAACATCCACCACAATATTTATATTTTTCTTCAAATAAACAGTAAGCTTACTCTGCCCGTGCAGTATTTTTTGTGTGCGTGTTTAATGTAGTCCTTGCTTTTATTTTGGCGGAATCTGCAGTTGAGCTTTTATTTTGACGGAAAACTCCAGCTTCTGTAAAAACATGTTTATAAACGCGTCTCATTAGAAATCTGGTTTAATACTAAAACAAGAACAAGATTTAGTCATTGTATATTATAAACAATTTGTGAAAATATTTTGACACGAAAATTCAAATATTTCCCTATTAATCTATTAGTCTGTATCGGTCTTTGTCAGGTGACGTCACACTCACGAGAATCGAATTGCATTTTGGGTATCAATGCCGAGGTGTTCTGTAGTTGCAGAATTGTTTTTTTTTTTATTTGCTTTAAAATGATACGTTTTGTTGTGTTAAAGTCTGCGATGGTAAATTGCACGATAGAAAAGGTTAAAAACTTACCACAAGGAAAGATATTTTAGGTCTCCCACTTGAAAGAAACACTAGAAGACATGCAGCGGAAATAACCAAGAAGCGTTGGATGGCCTGCATAGCAGCTATGATACGCAAAATCAACATATTTGCCAACATATCTCCGTTTATGTTCATTTACCCTCAACATTTTCATAAAGGTAAGTAAGAGATTTTTTAGGATCTGCTTATTTTCTATTTTCTTTAATATCTGACGTTATATCCACATGATGTTTTGGGATATCAATGCTATTCAGTGGTGTAGTGCAGGTATACGGCGTAGTGACAAGTTTGGATAAATGCAAATATTCCCTAAAAGCACCCAGTAAAGACAGTGATGCGGTCAGGAACGTGGCGCTGGGTTCCTTTAAAATATGTTTGATGGTTGCGCCGGCGCCGTCTCACCACCACAGATACTGCCTGTTCATATGCGAGAGCATGTCAAGGAAAGCGTGCTTAGTCGTAACGTTAAAATAATTATTGATAACTTATTTGAATCAGTACATTATAACGAAAACAATACCTTAAAAATGATAAGCATGTTCTTAAACCGGTGAACCGGTTTAAGCCAGACAGCCAGGGAACAGAAACGAGTCATGTACCATGAAATGTCATGCAGTCGTTTTATGCATGACGTTAGGTGCAGAGATTTATTTTATTTCACTCCTGAAATTCTTAACTAAATACTTAACTGAATACCCTAACTAAACTAACTTAACTAAAATACATTTTTAATATTTCTATTTATATATATATATATATATATATATTTCATATAGGTTGGTGTGACTAAAGTGTAAGAAAAAAAAAAGTATTGCAGCCAGCTGAGATGATGACCCACCAGGCTGGAGGAGATGGTCAGCTACACACTGAAGGCTGGAGGAGGTGGTCGACTTCACAAGACACCACTCAGTGCCACAAACTGAATGTAACTTGTGTGTACACAGAAGAAAACTGACTGCTTTTCATGTCAGTTATAAGGGAAATTCTCACTTCATTTTAAATACTTCTGTTAACTTCATACACTTCAGATTGGATCTGCCTGCACAAACACTGTTTTATAAAACTGTTATAGGCACAAAATATAATCCCTCGTTAGTTTAAGTCCTTTGGACCGTATAGCAATGATCGACTGCTTTGAGATTTCCACAGAGAAACCATTCAGTGTAAAAGTGTGTACTTCAATGTCTTCTAGCTACAAGCACTATTAAGTATTTGGCAGATCATCTAGCACTTCTAAGAATCCATGTAGGAAGGCTCATCAGATATGTTTGGCAGAAGCATCAACTCATTATCGTCATCATCATATTATTATTATTATTATTATTATTGTTAATTTATTAAACTTTCTTTGTAGTACTTGCACTGTGTCCACTTAAGAAAACAGTTCATGATGTTCATCATGCTTGTCACATATTCTGTTATGCATTTTGAAGCTGATTTTTAACACAGTGTTGCATTTATAATAAAGTATGTATAATGACATTTTCATAAATGTGTTTTTGATTGTCTCCTTATCAGTACTTATCACCCAAATGAAGTACGGAAAATGTTGAATAAACGGAGTAAAGTTTAATGGTATGGACTCACATGACGTAACTGTTAATTACAATTGTGCAAATTATGTGTGCAAATCAATGGTAGACAAAAACATAACATATAATCAAGTGTAAGTAAATAATATACGTTTTTATACCGTAAACAAGAGCAAGTCATATTTCCAACGAGGTTGAGCACCGGCAGAAGTCAACTTTTTGCGGTCAGGTAACGTTAATATGGATGAGAAAATGGATATGTAGCGTGAGAAAAGTGTGAGAGCTGGCCAAGAGGTGATGGAGACGCAATTTAATTATTAAAAAAAGTGTTAGATATTGATTAAATATTTTACATACATTTTGGTTTTAAGGAATTAGGCAAGAATGAACCAACCGTCTTCCAAAGTTCATATTTGCAGGGAATTTGATTGACAGGCGAGCTTACCAATAATAAAGCCGATTCTGACAGTTTGTCTGACAAACAAACTAGACAGTAGAGTAGATTAACGTTGGTGGACTTTAACTTGAAAAATGATATATATTGAGGTATTTCAGCAGTTGAAACAAGATACTTTCTGGTGTTCATTCATGTTTGCTTCATGCTGTAACTAGTAAAGAGGACAAGATGATCGGTTTACCTGCCGCTTGAACTGAGGCGTTACAGCAATGTCACCACACATTAAGGACAC
The DNA here is from genome assembly GCA_036247105.1 of Cirrhinus mrigala. NCBI lineage: Eukaryota > Metazoa > Chordata > Actinopteri > Cypriniformes > Cyprinidae > Cirrhinus > Cirrhinus mrigala. Next base: position 31,615,766 of record CM070029.1, read on the forward strand.
ACAAAACGGTATTATTTTTTTATTTTTTAAGTGACAAAATTTGAAAGCTGAGACTTTTTCACCTAAAGTAACCTGGTCTGTCTTTTCTGTTGGCGCATTGTCAGTTTTCTCTTTGCTTCTATTTCTCACTGCGCTAAAATCCATGAAGTGAAGCGTGAGAGCATCGCGACTTGTCGGCCATAGCAACAGTAACCAAGGAGTGTTCCATTATTGGATTACGTCACAATGCTACATTCCACAGACTGCAGTTCAGCTTCTGACCGCATCTCGCTCTCATCGTGTCAATGTAATCGCCTTTCAGTTCAGTGAGAATCTGAGCAGACGCAAAGATTATCACGTTAGAAAGCACTCGAAGTCGGTCCACACAGCGATTGCGAGTTTTACAGCGTTTCATTAATGAGTACTAGCATTTCTCCTGTGCTGGAGTCAATGGAGATCAACGCTATGTGTTCAGTGTCAGTAGACGATAGAATGACAGCTGGAGGAAAATCCACTGACCCTTCATTAGCAAATCCAGAGGCTTCTCCTGCAGCAGAGGCAATGGAGAACAGCCCAACAGGTGAATAACAAACTTCAGTTTGTGAAATGTTTTCATTTTACATGCATACATATATTCCTTGTGTGCGAAACCTTGTGCGTGACCTAAATTACGTATATTTTTGCATTTTAATTAGTTTTTTAATTCCATTCTGTGAAGTAGTTTTGTTGTTGTGCCCCAGCTAATGTTTTGATGCTGTTTAATGTAAACATTTTAGATAAATTCAAATAAAGTCAATGTAATAACCTTGTTTTTGTTTTGTTTTAAGAAAAACCTGCAAAAGGCAAGAAGAATAGCCTTTGTGCATTCTTCAGAAACACTTGGCTGGCTGTCAAAACTGCCAACCAGTGTCGACGTCAAGGCAACAAGGTGGCCCCGCTTCAGCCTGTGTCCGAGACGGATGCAGCTGATCCACAGCCTGGTCCATCTGGTCTTGAGCAAAAATCTATACAGGATCACACCGAACCTCAGCCGGGTCCATCCAGTGTCACACCAACAAGCTGTGATGAAAATCCGGCTGATCCTGAGCCAGCTGAAGGTGAGTCTGCTGTCACTTTAATACTGTGTTGGTTTTTCACTCTTGTGTCTGGTGACGCTGTTAAGTTTATTAATTTAACATTTGTTTCTAATATTTGGTGGTAATTTATACCTCTTCTATTTCTGTTTGGGGTTTATAGAGGATCAAACAAACACAAAGAAGAAGAAGAAGAAACACATCTGTGGATTCTTCAGAAGAACGTGGCGGGCTGTGAAACATGCAGCAACACAATGCAAAAAGCACAACAATGTGGCTCCACTTTGTCCACAGCCCGACACAGATCCGGGTGATCCACAGCTAGATCCAAATGTCCCTGAGTCGACGGCTATGGAGGATCCAGCTGATCCTTTGCCGGATCAGTCCATCCTTGACCCTCAGCTGGATCAGTCCATCATTGAGTCAGCAGCTCTGCAGGATCCAGCTGATCCTCTGTTGGATCCAAAAGTCCTTGAGCCTCAGCTGGATCAATCAGTCCTTGAGTTGACGGCTCTGCAGGATCCAGCTGATCCTCTGTTGGATCCAAACATCCTTGAGCCTCAGCTGGATCGGTCAGTCCTTGAGTTGACGGCTCTGCAGGATCCAGCTGATCCTCTGTTGGATCCAAACATCCTTGAACTTCAGCTGGATCAGTCAGTCCTTGAGTCAACGGCTCTGCAGGATCCAGCTGATCCAATGCCAGATCTGTTCTTCCTTGAGCCTCAGCTGGATCAGTTTGTCTCTGAGTCGACGGCTATGCAGGATCCAGCTGATCCTCAGCCAGATCCAATTGTCCTTGAGCCGACAGCTCTGCAGGATTCGGCTGATCTTTCAGAAGATCTGCAGCCTGGTTCATCTGACCCTAAACGAGATCCAGATGCTTCAAAGATGACACCTGTTGAAGGACCATCTGGCCTTATACCAGTGGGTCTGCAGGATCCAGCTGTACCTCAGGCGGGTCCAAGTGTCCTCAATTCACCAGCTTTACAGGACCTGACTGATCGTCCAGAAGATCCACAGCCTGATTCATCTGACTCTGATCAAGATTCAGATGAAGCTGATTCTCTTCCAGGCCCATCTGGACTTGAACCAGCAGCTCCAAAATATCCAGGTGCTTCCAAGCACAGACGAATCAGAGATGGAACCAGTTTCAGAGCAGCCTGTTTCACCGATCCAACTCCTGGTGAGTCTTTTTCCACTTGTCAGCCTTTTCTTGTTCCTCCACTGATTGTTTCTTATCTGTGTCATATGGTAATCCAAACGTAAATGATAAATCTAGTACTCTTAACCAAGTACTATTATTATCTTAATTGCCTATTTAAAGAAATTAGTATTTTAAAGACACTGAAAGATTCCTGCTGTTTTACTTTCATGAACAGTGCATCTGAAATCACTTACTTTCTGAGTCAGTACTACATTTGAATATGAACTTACTTCGTATTCAATTTCAGACTCAGCGTTAGTGTGAAACGTTGTCCATATTTAGTCTCCATGTGAACTGGATGTGTGTTTTTATTCAAGCACTGCTATTGGATTTCATGTAAAACTGTGAATCTCATATATTAACATGTTCCTTTGGTGCATTTTTGCAGTTCCATTTGATGAAATTTATGAAGTGGGAGAAGAGATTGGAGAAGGAGGCTTCGGCACTGTGTACGAGGGGATTTCGAAACGTCTACGCGAGCAGGTAAAATCACCGCTTCATTTACCAAATGTACCGTATAGATCTGTGGATTTAAATGGAAATATTTGTGATAATGACAATACACAATCATTAATATTAATTTCCAGATTCAGTACAATCAAGTTATTCATTTGTAACATCTACTGCACTTACTTTGATTGTTTTGTCTTATTTATTTATTTTTTATTTTGCAGGTCGCCATCAAAGTCATCCCTAAGTGTGGCGCAGACCGGTATATTGAAATAGTAAGTTGTCAAAACTCAATGTACATATTTAAATACAAACTACATACAAATTATGTTTTAAATACAGGTGAAATGTGATACTGAGCTCCTAATTACCAAACTATCTTTTCTCTAGCCTGGTTGTTCCAAGCCACTATTTGCGGAAGTGGCAATGAACCTGCTCCTGAAACGACCACCATTAAGCCCTTACATCGTGCACATGCTGGAGTGGTTCGAAGAGGAGGATCGGTTCATTCTCATCCTGGAATATCCACAACCCTGCAAGGACCTGCTCAAATTCATGGTTAACAACATGCAGCGAGTGAATGAATCACAGATACGTAGCCTGATGTACCAAGCAGTGCTCGGGGCCAAGCACTGTCTTGACCGAGGTGTCTTCCACCGTGACATCAAGTTAAATAACTTTCTGGTCAACACGAACACGAACCAAGTCAAACTGATAGACTTTGGTTGCGGTGACCTCGTCAAACCTTCAGGCTACTTGGGTGGTTTTACAGGTGAGTTGGCTTTTTGTGTTCCTGTTGCAGTTGTCAGTTTTCTGTTTAGCGATGTTGGGGACTTTTATAAACAAAATGTTTGTTTAATCTAAATATCTCTCGCTTACAGGAGGAGTCTGCCCACCTGAATATTACAAGGACTTAAAATACGAGGCAGGACCAACAACCGTCTGGTCCCTGGGCATAATGATGTACACAATGGTGTGCAGATGTCAACCCTTTAGGCATGTAGAAGACATGATGCATGGCAGCCTGAGTTTTAACGTCAGAGTATCCACAGGTGAGAGAGAGCTATTAACTCCCAATAACACAATGACAGTAATAATATTGTTAAATGCACCAAGCATAATACTTGCTACTGTACATGTTTCAGAAGCTTTTTTCAAACTTGACATGGACATAAAAGAACATATGTGACTAACCGGTTCTTTTGTAAAAACTTATACAGAACTGCAGGATTTGATAAACCGCTGCCTGACTTATAACCCAACCGAGAGAGCAACTATAGACGAGATCCTAGAGCATGAATGGTTTCAGCAGGGACAAATGTCAGGAGTAGCTCAGGATCAGGTAGTCACAGGTAGGATCAGATGACTTTGGAGGGAAGGCAGATGATGAGACCTTTTGTGGAAGTCCAAGCTTGAGCTTCAACTTTGCATTTATTCATCTTTACATTTATTCATTCAGCAGATGCTCCAAATCTGCCCCTGTGAGGAAAAACTGCACAAACCATTCAGCAGAGAGACTTCAGAGCAGCAACCGTAGTTTAAAAAAAAAAAAAAAAAGGCAGCAAACAAAAAGGAAAAACAAGTTACTAATAGCAAAAGTAGTGCAAAAACAAATGCAGAAAACTTATTTAAAAAAATGTAGTTAAATTTAGTTAAAAAAAAAAAAAAGTTACAGTGAAAACAAAACTTAGACAGTGCACAAAACTTAGGAGAAATCTTGGTATAAATAGGAGCAGCAAATTTAGTGCACAAAACAGAGGACAGTACTTAATGTATAAAAAGGAGCAAATATCATGTTTAAAAAGGACATTTTGTGTAACAAAGGTGGAGAATATTTACTAAATTTAAATTTAGTGCACAATAAAGAGGAGAGGACTTAATGTATAAAAAGAAGCAGCAAATATAATGTATAAAAGGCATGTTTTGTGCAGCAAAAGTAAAGAATAGGAAGTAAATTTAGTGCACAAAACAGAAAAACTTAAGTAAACTTGTGCTGCAAGACTATTCCCATCAGCTCCTTTAACTGATCCTCATTAATATATATTCAAATTATTGGGTGGGTGGAGGTATATTTATTTAATAAAAAAAAATATAAATTTTATTTTGTGTAAATGTTTATTTTGTTGTTTTGTGTTGTCAGTTACTCTCTTACACACAAACAATTTATGAATGGGGACATTTTGTAGATAGTATAGACATTTTATAGACTAGATTAAAGCTGCAAGCAGCGTTGAAAAGTCCCCGCCACCCGGTGGCTTTAGGAAAACAGCAAACGGTGAGCAATATGGGTTTAAAGTGGTAAATATAGTAGTTATAAATATAGTCATTTAGATGTGCCAAACTTCACGCTGCCAGCTGGTGGCGCTATGCCTATGACTAAATATTGGCATGTAGATGTCTTCAAGCTAGGACTTTGATCAAACATATGAAGTTTGGTGCATATTAAACATGGTATATTTGAGTTGGTATAAAACTTGACATATCCTGTTGCCAACAAGTGGCACTATGATTATAACTGAATATTGGCCTTTAGATGTCTACAGGCCAGGACTCTTATCGAACATGAAGATTGGCGCAGATCAGACATTGTATGGCTGAGTTATACAACAACCTCCTTTTACATGGTGAAACATCGAACTTTGTCACCACGGACACGCCCTTCAACCAAAACTTAGGATCTTTCACAATTTAACATCGCAAAGGCCTTTAGATTAGACTGACCAAATATAATGTTGATGTCATTAAATCTTTAGGAGGAGTTCGTTAGAGCAGGTGGTGCTATGACTATAACTGAATATGGGCACGGGTATGTGTTCAGGACAGGACTCTTATCAAACATGTGAATTTTAGTACAGATCAGACATTGTATGCCTGAATTATAACAACTTCCTGTTTCATGGTGAAACATTGAAGTTTGTCAGGCCTTTACGAACACGCCCTTCAATGAAAACTCAAGATCTTCACAATGTATCGCCACAAAGGGCTTTAGATTACACTGACCAAATTTGGTGTTGATCTGATTAAATATCTAGAAGGAGTTAGTTTAAATACAACACCTGAAAATGATAAAAATGGCACAAAACTTCCAGAGAAAATTCACTTCCAAATTCCTGTTGGGTTTCGGATCGGGGGACTTTTTTGTAGGTATTGATTGGTGTGTTGTTACATGTGTTTACTGAATTTCGTACATGTATGTGAAACATAGCTCGAGGGGCAATTTTATAGGTGGCGGTATCGAGCCATTTTGCCACACCCACTTCTGAAACCCATATCAGATGTAAATTTTCACCACTTCTGGTGTGTGTGCAAACTTTCATCAGTTTTCAAGCATGTTTAAGCCCTGAAAAATGTGATTCATTTTGGAGAAGAAACTGAGTCTAACTAACTCCAATAGGGTCTCCACACCATCTGTGTTTGGGCCCTAAAAAGATTTACTTTTTTTAATACCGTTTTTACAAATAAGGATGTCCCCAAAAGGAGGGTATGTCAGATTTAGCTTAATTCTGGATATAAATTTGGTTAAGAGTGGTTAAGAGGGTGTAAATAGACACAAACACAATTTTTTGTTAATATGTTAAGCCATTTGTGTGTAAATAACAGCTCACATTTAGTTGTGCTAAACAATCTTTAAAAAAGTGCCTATAAAAGACAGCTGAGCCAGTGAAAGTAGTTTGAGGGTGGAGTAACACAAAGATTTTTGGCAACACTGGTCATTTTTCTTTTCTTTTTTTTTTTTTTTTTTTTGGATTCAGTGTATGAAAAGAGCAGTCTTTTTATGCCCTGCAGAAAAAAAGAAAGTCTTGGAAAGGTTTGGAAAGATGTGAAGGTGAGTATATAAATTTTCATTTTTGAGTGAACTATCCTTTTAACTATCCTTTGTGTTTTGACCATATTAGATTGGAGTGATTCCCTCAATGGAATACGCTGGGAATAAAGCTGTTCGGCAGCTTACTAGATGACCTCTGCACCAGGTTTTTTTCCCCACTTCCACAAAAAATTATCTGGTACAGTATATTGATAACAATCTATATACTGTGCAGCAACTTCTGTTCAATAAAAAAATACACAGCAAACCCTGTTTGTATTCTTCTGTCTCCTCATGGAGGTTCTTCTGCTGGCAGGAGTGACAGATGCTTCTGCCTCATATGGGCTGCAGTCGGTTTCTCCACTGTACGTGTGATGCACCGGTAGGTCTTCTTTGCTGCCTTCATCTGCAACTCAACATGCCACGCTTAACCACAATACAGCAACTGAACTGAAGAAGATTAGAAAAGGGTTAGTTGAACTGGAATTTGTGAAAAAGGTTATAATCACTGTTGACAGCTCTCATGCGTTTGACGTCAGACACGTGCTTTGGGGCTCAAAGGATTTTTAGAGCAGCACAGGACTCATAATCAGCACAAATGAGTGTGTATGTTCTATTTGGCTGGACCGTTATGGCAGATGATAGGCCTGTTTGTGCTGTCAGCATCACCACTTTGAAAAATCCGTTTGAAAAAGGCCCTATGAAATCCGTTACTTCTTTTTTCCCAAATTCAGTTTTGTTTCCAAATTCCATTTTTTCCATTTTAATTTTTCTGGATCCTGTTTTTTGCGTTTAAATTTTTCTAGATTTTGGTTTAATGGTCACATTTAAAAAATACATTAAAAGCATGTCTAATTAATAACAATAACAGGAATTTATTAAAAGTTTAACAAAAACTACATTTTTAAGGCCCTATGAAATAAGCTTTTTTTTTTTTTTTTCGAATTCAGTTTTATTTTTTAACAAATTCTTTTTTCCAATAATTTTCTAGATATTTAATATTCAAAAGCATCTCTAATTAACTGTTTTTATTTAAAAAAAAAAAAAAAAAAAAAAAAAATAATATATATATATATATATATATATATATATATATATATATATATATATATATATATATATATACACTACCGTTCAAAAGTTTGGGGTCAGTAAGACTTGTAATAGTCTTTAAAGTAGTCTCTTATGCTCATCAAGGCTGCATTTATTTGATTAAAAATATAGAAAAAAAAAACGTAATATTGCAAAATGTTTTTACAATATAAAATAATGTTTTTTATTTTAACATACTTTAAAATAGAATTTATTCCTGTGATGAAAAGCTGAATTTTTATCAGCTGTTACTCCAGTCTTAAGTGTCACATGATCCTTCAGAAATCATTCTAATATGCGGATTTATTATTAGAATGATCAGTGTTGGATAATATCAAAAGTTGTGCTGCCAAATATTTTTTGGAACCTGTAATTTTTTTTTTTTCAGGATTCTTTCATGAATAACAAGTTTAAAAAGTACAGTGTTTATTCAAAATATAAATATTTTGTAACAATGCAAATTATTTATTATTAACTTTTAATAAACTTTTAATTGTTAACTTAATACATCCTTGGTAAATAAAAGTATAAATTTCTTAAAAAAAAGAAACAATAAAAATGTACTGACCCCAAACTTTTGAATGGTAGTGTATATATATATATATATATATATATATATATATATAATTTATTTCTTTTTTCAGAAATACTGTTGTGTATTTTAGAATAAAATATGCATTTTCATGCATCATAAAATTAACCATTATAAAATCAGCTTTTATAAAAGGACTTCTTATGATATCTTAATAAAAAATATATATATTTACAGTAAAACAAATGTGTGTTCCACAACAAGTGATGTGTTAACCTATAGATAAAATTTTAATTAGCTATAATTTTGTGATTTGGAACTGCTTGATATATAACTGTACACAATCAAGTGATATATTATGTACTTATTAATTATATATATTATATTAATTATCATACTAATATACTTATATATGATATACTCTTTTTTTACATAAACGGTAAACAATCTTCTTGGTAAATTAGTTACAATCGATAACAAGGAAAAAGCCTGAAAACAGCAAAAATAGGCCATCTTAGTTATTGTCTCAGTTATTGACTGTAATGAAAATGACTTCAGGACTTCAGTATTACTGTAATGTATTCATCGGCAGATTTTGTATGTTGTAAGGTACTACTTTTGTTTTGGCAGACGCTTTAAGATAATGTACAAATAATTTGTGTTTTCACCTGGTAGTTGATCAAACTGTTGAAAAAACAAAAACAACCTCATTTTTCTGCAAGTAAAATACAAGCGTACTACAAATCTAGTTGTTATTTTAATGATCATAAGGATAAAATATGACAGTACTTCAAAAGGCAGTGCTGAAGTGTCGAGCGCATGTGAATGAGAGCGGTGTGTATTTTGTTCAAACATTTCTGGACATGAGAGTCCTCCCTGTCCATTTCTTTACCATTTACTATACAGAAAGGAATACAATGTGTGCTTCATGCAAATAGTCTCTCTCTCTCCTCCTCCCCTTTCGCTCAACCTTCATTCTCAGTTGCAATGAAATATCATTGGGTCTGTAATGGACACTGACTCTAAAGAGAATGGAAATACAGGCATGTGTGGAATATAGATTAGAGGGTAAAGCATATCTTTCAGCAAGGCCGTGAAAAAGCTGTGACATCGGCTCTGGAGGGGCATTTAAAGAAAAGATTGGAAAAGAGAAGGAAGGGGCAGATGGAAGTGTCACCTTGAGGCGAAGCAGAAAGAGGGAGGGGGGAGTCAACCAGCGCCAACACTTCTCTCTCGACACATAACACCGCCTTTCTTCCCAAAGAAAAAACATACACTGCATTAAGCCAGTGATGTGCTGTAAGGAATCATCTTCAAAACGGCTCTATCAGCAGCACGTGTGACTGTATCTGGTTAATTATCACAGACAAAAATGTCAAAAAATCCCTCAGCTTGTAAAAACGAGTAAACAAACAAAACCGGCCTTTTTAAGTAATACATGTTAGCAAGTTGCCAACAATATGTTACTCTAGGCTCTGTTTACACTTGGTATTAAGATGCGTTTTTTGGTCGATCGGATCACAAGTAGACGGGAAAAACACATTCTTGTTTACACCACCTGTTATATCTCCTCTGTCCATTTTTGACCACTTTCCTCATATCATTCATGGGAGGGTCTATAGTTGGTTGTTTTCTGATCTTTCGATTATATTTTTGCAAAATAAGCCTACTTATGAACATGAAAGGAGACACTGGAAAATAATATGGAGAGCAGCAGCGTTTTTTTCTGCTCTAAGGGTTGTGTGTCAACCAAAGCATTTTTCCCGAAGCTAGCATATTTTTTCAATTGTTTTCAATGGGTGTGCCGCGTTTTTAAAAGGCCAGGAGCGTGACGAGGCGCTGGACCTTTTCTTTTCTCACTGCTCAGAGTTAAAGAGTGTTCAACTTTGGGTAAAATGCAGCGCTCATTACTGCAAAACTTGTGTTTGAATTAGGACATTTTGCTTTTTACACTACGAGAGCAAACCTCTGGAAGTGGTTGAAAAAAAACATTTGAAAAAACAAGCTCAAAACATTTGAGACCATTTAAACCTCTATTTAACATTGTCTGGGTGTAATTGAATCAATAAAAACGCTTGTTAATACCAAGTGCAAACATCTTGTTATGCACAAAAATGCATAACGTAACAGAAGAAAAAATATTTTAAAGTATAATCAGTTTCAGTTTTGTGTCCTAATTACGTGACGTGCTAGAATCAATCAAATGCACGTGTGGGCAGCCTCTTTCTGGAAGCGCACTGCATGCACAACAAACTGTAACGTATATGTCTATAATCTTTTTAAGATTATTAAATGTGGCTGATAACATCTTTGTTATGGAATATGCTTGTTGGTTCGCATTGAGTTCGCAGTTTTAATGCACATCTTTGCTTTAAAGGGGTCATCAGATGCAAAGTTCACTTTTACATGTTGCATATGTCACATATATCCGTCTATGTTCGCGCAAATCATTCGTGATCCAGCTTCACCTACAGCAGAAGTGAGTATAAGGTTTTTTTTATGAATCTCTGCAATCACCTTTCCTAAAAACGTGCTAGTTAGCAAGTTTAGCGGCTAAACATAGGTAAATGTGGCTAAAGTAAACAGCCTTGTCACTGCACAGAGAGAAGAGGTGGGCGGGGCGAGCAGAGCTCATTAACATTTAAAGCAGCCTCAACCAGAACAGGATGATTTTTGCAGAGCTGACTTTCAAGGTAAAAAAGGTGTTGTTTTACACTACCATTGAGAAGTTTTAACCAAAGCATGTTATAGACTTTTCATTAAGACCCTAAAGAATCATATCAACTTGTGAAAAATGGGCATCCGATGACCCCTTTAATTTATTTTCAAGATCTGAGGTAAACTTCTGGTTATGCGTAAATTCCTATGGTAGAATTTTTTTTTTTATGGGAAAACTTGCTTTGAATGATCATGGCATGTGTAGCAAAAGTGTATGTTTTTTTTTTTTTATACAGAGTTAGCATTAGGGTTGTCACTAACGATTATTTTGATGACAAATAATCGGTTGATTATTCTAAGAATTAATCAAGTATTCGGATCGTTATAATAATTTTTTTGAAGTAATGTAAATAGACCTAAGCAAACAATAACCTTTAAAATTACCTAAAATATTACAATGAGGTAGTAATAATAATTGGTTCAAATAAGTATCATACACCGTAAAATAAAATCTATAAAATTTACAGTAAAAAAAAGAAGAAATGGTTATTATTTTAATGAAAAAACATCAAATTAAAAAAAAAAAAAAAAATGTAACACAGGGAATTCTGGGAATGTCAGTTTACGTTTATTCGCTGTAAATGTTACATTTTTTTTTTTTTTTTTTTTTTTTTTTTTTTTTCCCACTTCCAAAAACTGTATACTACTATAAAATTACATGCAATGTCCAATACAGTTTTTCACCATATATAGTAGGGGAACTTACTGTTAAACCTTTTTTACTAATTTTTACTGTAGCATTTTTACAGTTCACGTTCATTTTAACAGTGTATGGTTTTATTGAACAAAACCGTAAAGATACATAATGTATTATAACCAACTGTACATTATGCATTATATCAGAGGGCACCAATGGCCTGATGATTGTTTTTACACTTTACTGCGCAATCTAATCCTTTGTTAATATTGGCTAAACAACATTTAATTCAAATTTCCACTTAATCTTTAATATTTGTCCACTTCTTTACGACAGAAATGCTACAGCCACTGTAATTTCTTAAATATGTGGACATCAAAATGTGTAAACTTCGAGCGAAGGTTTAAACTTTTAACTTGAAATCACGATGAACAGTTAGCATATTAAGAAAGATACTGATGTATTCTCCTTTGTTTGTGTAGGTTTATAATGATTTACCTTACAAATCTGATGAAATGGCACACATTGCGTTCCCAGATGAACGCTATGATAAAACCAAGCTCACAGTAATATGCAGAGGTGCAGTTTAAGATGCTTCACGTATGTAAATGATAACAATTTGTGTGGAGCAGCATTTACTGTGAACGGTGCCGCTCTGACACACACGTACGTAACTATACACATGCAAATAATTAAACCTGCATTGCTTATATTAATTTAATTACTATTCTCAAAAGCATTATTGTTTATTATGATTTTTAAATAGGTTTAGTATATTATGCAGCCTGGGAAAACGATCCAATATTGCACTTCATGGAATCTTGTGCGTGGAATGCACAAGATTCTGGAATAAAGCTGGAATATTCCTTGTGCAAAACAAACAGAGCTAGATGTTTGCAGTGCTTCTTGCCAATCTTGATTTTTCATGTTTTATTCACTTGTTAATGGTTTCCATTTACTTCATTATTTTAAAACCCATTTACAACTATAAGACATTCATTGCATCCCTCATATGCTCTCGTTCAAATTTCACTCATTCATCCATTGCACTTCCTTAGCTCTCGACATTCATTTATTTATTCCCATGCCTCGTTTCTACTCATCCAAGTCGATCCCTGCTGCTGCTCTGTTCTTCATCTCCACAGGATTAAGTGTCTAAACTAAGTGTGTTTGTGTGAGGCCTTCTATTAGAAAGCATGTATTGATCTGAGCAGCTGTGACTGATCATTCAGGGCAGGCAGGTGTCTCTTGAGTGTAGTGTAGCTGCAGTTTATAGGAGGGATCGAAATCATCTCAGTAGGGGATTTTACCTGAGATACACCCTTAAAGGAGACGCATGTAATTTAGTGTTACAATACCTTCTATCACTGTTTAATTTAGAGGGATTGGGGAACCTGACTGAAATACTTTCCATTTATTACATACATAAACATTTACCCTTTTTACAACAATAATCAAATTCAATATCTAACACCCCATCTACACTGGATTAAAATTATGTTCAAAAATAATATCAGATTTGATATTTACCTTGGTGTTAAATGTATTTTCAAAGAATACCATGGCGTTACCACAAGTCCAGTGTCCAAAAACCACATCCAAATAACCGTGGTCTTTTTTTGTTAGCGAAGGAAAACACACACATACATATCTGCCAACTGTGGCCAGATCTGCACTGAAATATGTCTGCGCACTATAAACACCAGAATCCAATATTTGTAGCCACCCACAGTCTAAGAGAGAGAGGTTAGGCTGAGGTAAAAGCAAAGCTGCTCTGTGGTATTGTGGCATGAAACCTCGGCTGATTTCACGCAGAGCTTAACCGCTTTGACCATGTAATAGAGTGGAGAAAAGAACAAAATAATCCTTCTCCCCCTCCCGCCATCCCTCTGTCCCTCTTGACCAAGAATCACTGTTCCTCTCGGAGCAATCACAGGCTCTGAGCGAGCAGGCTGGTATTATTGTGTGATACAAGGTTAAGACCGTGTCTTGGTGGCTTTTGTGGTACCATAATGCACCTCAAAAACAACATTTTTAGAGCTGTAGTCACAGAGATACAGTGTGTTTTAGTTTCTCCGACAATTAGGATATGATTTATAGCAAAAATTATGAAATAGCGTGTCAACCCTCATGAGGTTTTTCGACCTCATAAACTGCCTGTTTTTGGAAAATAATTCCTTGGTAATTATTATTTGTAAGGGCCATTTACCATTCTTAACCGCTTTATTATTATTTGTTATTATTTTGTTAATTTTATCTTTGATACAGTACCCTAGTGAAAAAAAAAAAGTGTGTTTTAACCCTTGTCTTGGGCACTCAAGCAAACAGACCAGCTGGCTGAAAAGCTAAACCAGCTAAACACCAGCTTAATCCAGCCACCCTACTATCTTAAACAAGCCTGAGCAAATTAGCGAAGCTGGTCTGTTTTAAATGGTTTTAAAGGGTTTCAAGGCACATAAACCAGTTAAACACCAGGCTTAAAACAGGACCCCACTCTTAGCTGGTTTAAGCCATTATGGGTCATTCTACAGAATTGGTGCAAACTGTTCTCCCACAACCAAAAAACCATTTAAAATGCATTTAATATTCAAATCTTTGATGTTTGCTAAGATCCTTCTACTATCTATTGAAACTCACAAGAACATTTACAATATCAGTAAGCTTAGTATATCTAAAATCATTATTTATTTGGTACTTTCAATTGGGAGGTGGCTGTCCTGAACCCTAGCTCCTAAATTTCAACTTATGAAAATGATATTGAAATATTTTTTTGCATTTTATTCCAATGTAGTTTTTAAAAAATAGCTTTTTGATTTTGTAAAAAAACTCTTACATTATTCTGCTTTCTTAAGATGTGTGGGGGTGTGTGTGTATTTTTCCTACAGGTTATCTTAAGGTTTTTTTTTTTTTTTTTTTTTGCATTGTTTTAATTTTTACATTCTTACTTTTTTTTATATTTAAAGAACAAACTATATAAAATGTGGCATGCAGTTGCTTCAAACAATGGTATAAAGCTATTCAAAACATCATTCAATGTAAACTGTGATAATCGCAATTACAGTTTCAAGCGAATAATCGACAAGTATGATTTTTGTCAGAATCGTGCAGCCCTAACTACACCCCCTACATTTATGATCAGGAACAGTGTTGCCAAGTCCACGGTTTTCCAGCGGAATTGGGCTACTTTAACACTGTTGTTGTGTGTTGTTTTTTTATGTCTGCATGTTGAAGCGAACCCAATAACATGATATTTGTCCTCTGGAATGCTAATTTTACCAGAGAAACCCTGCCAAAAAAAGTGTATTTTACGATTGGGCTAGTTTTGAGTGGCAGTTGGGTGGGTTTTGCTGTGAAAACCTGGCAGCCCTGATCAGGAAATATTTATGTGTCACTCTCTCTCATAGCTACATGGTGAGTAAATAGACCCCCTCATTTGGAGTTAAATGTGTTCAATATGATGAAAAATCTATGTGTAACTTTAAAGAATGTCACTACCGAACCCCTTTTTTCTGCAATTAAGCACACTTTTTTGGGTATTATTCGATAACGTTCAGTTTTTATGTGTATACAGCTGTTCAGAACTGTGCTAGTAACCATGTGCTGATTAGCATCTGTGAGCTGGACCCAAAACTATCCAACATCGTCACTACCAAAACAGTCGAGACCAAAACACATCATCATTGTTTTAGTAGTGACAAAGGGGAACACATAATCCTTTGTTTGGTGAAAATAAACAAAATTTTAGGACAGTTATGCACATTTTTAGTATGTTTTTGCAGTGTTTTAGGGTGTGTTCACACTTGTTATGTTTGGTTTGATTAAAACAAACTCTAGTGGGTTGGCACCAATAGCCTCATGGTTAGCGTGCCAACATATAGTGCCATTGCGCTGCGGGCGACCCGAGTTCGAATCCCGGCTCATGGACCTTTCCTGATCCCGCCCCCTTCTCACTCTCCTACTTCGCTTCCTGTCCAACTACACTGTCCTATCTAAATAAAGACATAAAAATGGCAAAAATAAATCTTTATAAAACAAATCTGCTAGTGCGGTTTATTTGAGTGTGAACACTGCTATCTGAACCCTGGTGCGCACCAGACAAGCTTCTAAATGTACTCTGTTGAAGTTTGAATGAAATATGAATGCAACAAGGACCAAATACTTGTAAACAAGCCAAAAACAGGAAGCACTGACAAGGTGCGACACTATGCGACATGATTTCATAAAGGGAAAAAGCGAGTATCCAAAACAAAATGAGCACAGGGGAAACGTTGGGCAACTTGGAGGTAAAGTGCCTTTTATGAGCTCTTCCTGAGTTTGCAGGTGGTAAAAAAATAAAATTGTATGTACACGCAACAATGAGCACGGTTAGTCTAGCAGACAGCATTAGGTGTGTTTGACTCAAAGTGGAGCTGAGCAGATCGATTGGTTAATAGGTACTTTGATGTCATACACCAATCAATCTGCGCAGCGCCGCTTTAAGCCGAACACACCTTTTGTTTGGGGTGTTCGTGAGTCCCATCACAAAATACACGTCATTCAACCCAGCCAATCAAGTTGTGAATGTATCACTATGCCTTTAGGGTTGGTATCTTTAGGTTTGCTTTCAAAAATGCCAGTGTAAATGCTAAGTAAATGCGGACCAGTGTGAACACACCCTTAATATATGTGCTAAAATTCTGTAATGTGATGTGGTCACTACCAAAACATGATTGTCACTACTGAAAATGTGCAGTCAGAACCGAAAAATGGGATGCTTTGTCAAAAATAAAGTATATTATATTAACTAAGATGTTATGATAGTGTTTGGTTCAATGTATATTCAAACTAATGACTTTTATCCTTTTACAAAGAAAACTGGATTAGAAAAAACAACAAATCGCATAAATCACACTTGAAATATTGTTAAAATTGTAATTGTTATTGATTTACCTCTAAAACTTTAATGAAACAGCAAATATATATATACAAAGTAAATGTAAACAAAACCCTTATTAAATAAAATATTACTGTATTCTGGTAGTGACAGATTTGTGGAGAGACAAAACTTTAAAACAATATGCGAATTAACAGCACAATTATTATAAATGTATACCTTGGATATTATACAGTTTGCATACATAAAAAATCCTGGCACCGACCAGTTCTGTAGAATCGCCCATATTTTTCAATTATCCACGTACATTAAGTCATTAGAAGTGAAAATTTTGCAATATTAATGGAATTCTGTTTATTCAAACCAGCCAGCTGTAAAAACCCTGCTGTGTAGCATATCGCTATCCCCAGGTGTGTTTGCATCTGACATGTTCATTAACTATACACAAATGCATACACACTCAACTCCCTAGTTGTACCCTTATTAGGATCAGCAATGAAGGGTAAAATTAGGTAAAGGAGGGGTGTGGGTTACATTCAGTATAAGTTCATCTCTACATGATACTTGAAGTAGCAAACCTCCTTTGTAAAATTATTCTGAAAGCTTTGGAATCACGTTCAACCGTTATAATCAATGAAGTTGTGTTTATTATTGACTCAGTACTTGTTCTCAGGAAGAAGAATGTATGTCTTGGAGTTTTTGTATTATTTTCACTCATAAACCCCCATACTGCCTAAGCGGTCTTACTGTGAGAAGGGTTTATTGTTATTAGTTTAGAGTGCCCTCTGTTGGCGACTTCTAACTGCTTGTTCAAGAAGTAGAATGGGCCATTTTAGACAGACAGGGGGCGCCAAAGTATTGTTTTTAAATGCAATTTGATTTTGATTTTTCTCACACACCGTCGCAGGAATGATCCAAGATCTGCCACAAAGTCAATGTTATAACCTTCAGAGCTCATCTGAGTATCATTATTGAGTGGATAAGCATACAAATAAGTAAAATAACCCCACTAAGAATATTAAATGTACACTTTGTCCCAGTACACTACATCATTTCAGAGTAGGTGTTGCTGCATGAGCTAATTAAACTAAACGCTCCAAGCCAAATAGCGCAGCCGCCTCCCAATTTATGAACCCATCGTGCACTAAAGCCTATGAATCATACATGAACAACGTGTAGAATTTTGGGGAAAAGGCATTCCAGAGAGGTCAAAAACATTTCCAGAGCACAACAGAACTAGATGAAAATTCTCAATAAGATTAGTATTTAAACCCAGGCTAATTTACTGCTACCCAGGAGACCAGCAAAGCTTGTTTGACATAAACCGGCAGGAATGAGGGAGGCTCCCCTGGAATGGTGACCACAGAAAATGAAGCCTGCTTTCCACACATCAGTCCAGAACGAGAGAGAGAGAAACAGGCAGCTGAGGAAATGGGGTTCACTTTCCGCACAGCTGGGTGAGAAAGAGAGAGAGACGGGGAGGGCAGTGGTGGTTTTGTAGGGGTTAGGAAGAACTTGGGAGAGATTTTGGAAAGAGAGGCTGCGGTGAGAGTGCTGACGCACAAGTGGAACATGAGTGATCTACGCAGTCAAAAACTCACTGTAGTACACACACGCACATTTGACAGCAACTGCCATGTCTAACAATATCGCCTGTAGGCCAGTTCTCTAATCTACAAGAACATTGATCCTGAAGGTACTGAGTAGAGTTGAGGCTTGAACTCAAACAAGTTCTACACACATCTCATAACCATTTGTGTATGGACCTCATTTTGTTGCACAGGGACACTGTCATGCTGAGAATAACCCAGCAGTGCATCACTCCATGCTCTTTCATTATAATTCCCCAATGGAGTTATGATATCTCCTCCAGCACTTAAAAAAAAACAACCTCAGACTGTTATTCCTGCTCTACTAAACTTCACATGTGGCACCACGCAATTCAGGGAGGTAATGTTCTCCTGGCATCCACCAAACTCTTTTGGACCGTCAACCGTTTACAAACTGGCAAATGGTGTGGCATGTTTCATCACTCTTTCCAGTGGCAGCTGCTGATGGTGTTCTTTTTTTCTTGTGCTAAAATGAAGATGTGAGACCTGAGATTTTACTTTTCTCAGACCTTTCCACGGTTGGATGGTGCAGTGTAGTGCCAGGCTTGGAAACCGGAAGGTGGCTTGTTCAAACCCTGAAAGCCATAAGCCTTGAGCTTCCACCATTTTGCCGAGAATTTTAACCATAGGTTACTCCAGTAGGGTTGTCAATTTAAAGGAAGACACTTTGCATAAAACAATCACCAAAATGAATTCTTTAGTGACCTACGTGTTAACCCTCATGTTGTTCCAAACCCGTAAGACCTTCGTTCATCTTCAGAACACAAATTAAGATATTTTTGATGAAATCCGAGAGCTTTCTGACCATGCATAGACAGCATCGCAACTGACACGTAGAAAACAAAAATAATGACCTCATTCAACAATTTCTTCAGCAATACACAAATTTCTCATGGTACTTTCACAAACTGCCACAGAAGAGAATGAATGTTATAGAGAAAGTATTCTCATAGCTCCGTAACATTATGATTTAACCACTGATGCACACTGACTATTTTAATGATGTCCTTACTACCTTTCTGGGCCTGAAAGTGTTTAGTTGCGTTGCTGTCTATGCAGGGTCAGAAAGCTCTCGGATTTCATCAGAAATATCTTAATTTGTGTTCCGAAGATAAACAAAGGTCTTATGGGTTTGGTATGACATAAGGGTGAGTAATTAATGACAGAATTATCATTTTTTGGAATGTGGAACTGCGTACTTCTCACTTGTTTCTTTAGTATTTACAGAGAAAGAAAAGCATGCTCTAAGTTTGGACCAGACTTCATTCCCAGCAGGCACCAGACGTCAATATAACGTCAGGTTGATATTGGACCAGACATTGGACAGACTTTGCATTTTGGTTGAGCATGAAATATTTGATGTCAATTTGATGTTGACTCAATGGATTTTGGTTACACAACCTAAAACCAACAAAATATCAACGTCAGCTGACGTCAGTATTGGACATAAAATTTACATTGACAACAGACTTTGAATTGACATTGACTTTTGGTCACCTGACGTCACAACTGAAATTTAACCAAAATATCAATGTTTTGTGCCTGCCTGCAAGAACTGGAGGTAAGAAGGAGCTTATTGGTGATGGTCATGTTAGAAATGTTTGTGTTCATGATAAAATTGCTGCAAACAAAAGCTTAGAATGAGCCTGCAAATTTGATCAGATAAACATAACATACAAGAATTGATGCTTTCACCATTATCTCAAGTTTTTGGTATATAATCTTTTAATTTAAACTCTGATTATTTCCACGGTTTTCTCTTCGGACAGCGAGCCACTATGTTTACCCTCAACCTAGTCTCACATAGCCAGAACTTCAGACTGACGGCAGGATGTCTGGGAAACTTGGCCACTCAGAATGGCCAAAGACCATATGACTGACAGGTAAAACAACCAATCATGTTTCATTTTGTGTCGCATCATGTTTAGGAGCATGGAAATGTCCCCACAATAACAGACCGCTGTGTAAAACACATGCATATTTTTGAGTCTATGCCGTGAACTTTACATATTTTAGATACTTTTGAAAATCCAGCATTTAGGTTTTGCTGATAAGCGCTCATCATCACAGTTGTAAACATGACGGCTTTCATTTTCCATGAGGGGGTTTGGCATCACAGCATCTTTGCTTCCAGGTGGAACATTAAAGAACGTGACACACGTCTCCCAGAAAAAATGTAGAATTCAACCAATCCGCTGTTCATCTTCACCTCCCTGTGGCAGAGATGAGAAACTCTGGCCCTCAAGGTCCTCATTTCTGCAGAGTTCAGCTCAAACCCCAATCAGACTCACTTGCCTGTAGCTTGCCAGGAATTCTAAAGACTCTGATTGGCTTGTTCAGGTGTTTTTGATTAGGGATGGAGCTAAACTCAAGGGGTGTATCTGAAAACACAATTCAAGGTAGGAAGTTATCAAGGCATGTTTGAATCCAACGTTTGCTTCACTTCCTGCCTGCTGAGATACCTTCATCTGGTTGATTTTTGAAGGTAGCATAGATGTATCCTTAACTGCCTTTGATATCCCACAATCCTGTGCATTTCATTCCGTGATGGTTGAGCAAAAAAATCAAGATGGCATCTGAAAGTTGCGTTTGTTTGTCACTTTGTGTCAGTGTTTGTTTCTGACCAACTTTTTACACTTTTGATGTTATTTCTAATGAGAAATCAGTATTGTAGTAATTCAATTCTATTTTGTTCTATTTGTACATCATTAAACTGTTACACTGCCTCAGAAGCATGTCTGAAATCAGTTTCATGAGGTGCCTTCGTGTGCAAATGCTGCCTGCAAAAGTCATTGCCGGATAAGGCAGTGAGGCAAGAAGTCAACTGCCTAGGTTTTCGGATACAGCCAAGGCAGTGGACCTTGCGGGCCAGGGTTGCTCACCTCTGCCCTATGGACTCGTCAATAAGTCAGTTGCTTGCCTGTTAGCAGTAAGCTTCACCTCACTTTCCACTAGAGCTTCCCCCTTATAGTCGATTAACCGTTAGTCAACGAGAAGAGGCTTGGTCGACCAAAATTTTATTAGTCGCAGAAAAAAATTCCACAGGAAGTGGCGAGTCCGTGACAGACAGATCGTTAATGGCTGGTCTATGTGGTAATATAGTGGTATAGTATATAATGTGGTAACGCTCTGCAATCATTCATAGACCTAAGATATGGCTTATCATCTAAAATATGTAAGTAGTAGCAACTTACATGGGTGCTCAATCTAATGTTAACCTAGAAAAATGTGTGCTATTCAAGTGTCTGTATGGAGTGTGGAAGCTGCATAACAGATGGAGGCACCGGTGCAGTCACTTGCACTTAAAATACTCCATCATTTTTGGTCATACAGATAAATGTAATACATCTTTCGAATCTGTAAAGACTACGCTTCTTTGTGTGCACTCACAATAACAACAAAACATTGCACTTTTGTAAAATAATGAAAGCAAACAGGATGCGTTTTCTGCCATCTCAGTCTCTGTGAACTTGAGATAAAAAATCTGAAACCCCATGTATACGTGGCTTGCGGACATGACAAATATAAAAAGAGAGAGCGAAATGTGTATTTTTAAATGAACCAATTCAAATAGAAAACAAATATTCTCAGATTATGTAATCCATTTGAAACATGCATACTGCGGAGATGACGAGTCAGTGTCTTAAAGGAACACTGCACTTTTTTCTGGCAGTAGCACTTTTAGCATAGCTTAGCATAGATCATTGAATCCAATTAGACCGTTAGCATTTCGCTCAAAAATGACCAAAGAGTTTCGATATTTTTCCCATTTAAAACTTGACTCTTCTGTAGTTACATTGTGTACAAAGACGGACGAAAAATAAAAAGTTGCGATTTTCTAGGTCGATATGGCTAGGAACTATACTCTCATTTCGGCGTAATAATAAAGGAACTTTGCTGCCGTACCATGGGTGCAGCAGACACAATGATATTATGCAGCCGTCAACTCTGCATATACGCAAACTTGCTGTAGTGCTGGTCACTTTCAGGCGCTGCGTAATATCATTGCGCCTGCTGCACCCATGGTACGGCAGCAAAGTTCCTTGATTATTACGCTGAAATGAGAGTATAGTTCCTAGCCATATCAGCCTAAAAAATTGCAACTTTTTATTTTTCGTCAGTCTTAGTACACAATGTAGCTACAGAAGAGTCAAATTTTAAATAGGAAAGATATCGTCATTTATATATGGTCATTTTTGAGCGAGATGCTAACGGTCTAATCAGATTCAATGATCTATGCTAAGCTATGCTAAAAGTGCTACCGCCAGACCCGGAGATCGGCTGAATGGATTCGAAAACGGTAAAACTCAACTGTTTGACTCCAGGGGAGTTGGACAATGAGCCTATTTTCAAAAAAAAGTGGAGTGTTCCTTTAAGCTGAAAACAAAGAAAGCAGAAGTTTATCAATAAATTATTAAATTTATCAATAATTTATTAAATTTAAAGTTAATGCAGCCTCCTTGCTGTTTTTCCCAGACACATTCATAATTATGATATCTGCCGGTGGACTGTGGCAAGCTTTATGTGTGCGCTTGAGCACTTATTAGGCTATGTAGGGAATTAAATGTTCATGATTATGATCTATGTTGTTTATTAATAAAATACTTAAAATGGATGGCTACTAGTCGACCAGAAAAATCTTTAGTTGAGGGCAGCACTATTTTCCACTTCACTTTATATTTAAAGTTTTGATAGATGATACCATGAAAGCTCAACAAGAAAAGAAATTTAAGAACTGATATACCATTGCTGTGACACATTAAAATCCCTTGATGAGTCACTGCTCGTCTGTACATTTGAATCTCCACCTAATAACAGTGGATGTGGCTAAAATAACCCAATACTAAAAGCTGAGGTGACTATATACTTTTAACAATAAAGTTAATATTTCAGACAGATTTTATGACTATGCAAGTAATTTTCACCTTGAAAATGACCCATACCTACTTGACTCATGACTTGTGACATCATAACAGCCCCTGGCCAAACCATAAGTGAAATATCTGTGGTGTCTAAGACTCGATTATTGCGGTAAGAATCTTTTGGTTCTTCAGACTTTTATTGCACAATAATTCTGCCACCACAGACATGCATTTCATTTTATTAGCGCAATAAATACGCTCTGTGGAACCCGCCTTTGTAAGGAAGACAGAGTAAGCGAGACATTGAGGAAAGACTCTTCTTTTCTACCGTTTCCAAGCATAGGAACTAGCAAGGAGTTGCTTGTGTAGATAAGACACAAGAGAAGATGTTGTTGTTGCAATGAGTCAAACGCTCTCCTCTGCGTGTTCAAGGGAGTGTCCGTTGTAAGAGTCAGATCGAATTAATTCCTAAATATTGTTCTTCGGTGAAGTCTTGTTTGAAATGTCCCAGGCTGAGTGCTAAAGCATTGTAGCCGAAATATGGTAGTGATTAATCTAACCAGTTTGTGTTACTTTCATGCTGTTATGGCACTCTATCAAACATCAGTAAGATTACAAACTCCATATGCACAGCCAAAGCAAGACTTAGCCCATGCTAATATTGCTGCACAGCGCATTTCACTAATGGGCGTTTGTAAGGATAGGTCCAAAAGGTCCAGTTATCCCCCTTTATTGGTGGTCCTGGATAGATGTACAATCTCTTAAACGGGTTGTATTGTTGTCTTAATGATAGTTAACTCAACATTACATTACCAAAAATGATAAAAACAGTGGTGCTCATGCGCACAGTGTTTGATTCCAGCTCACGTCATGTACCAATCTCTCTTTTTTTGCAGATGAATAGATTTTGTACATTAAAACCATAGCATTTGACTGATGTGGCCAATGCTTACCCCCTCCCTACCCATCATTTCCTATCCTCTGCACTGCCTCCAACAACTAAAAAAGCCAAAAATAAAAAATCAAGACCATACAGTTATTGTAAAACAAATGTGTCACACATTAAATTAGTCTACTCTATAAATGCTTCAAAGCATTCTGTTATACCATATAAGTTTCCACACACCAAACTGCTCAAGTGTTTTTGCACTCTTGCTGTTTCACACCCTCATTTGTAGTACATCTAAAATTGGCCGCAAACCCCAAAGCTTCTTGACACTGAGACTAATGTCTTGTCCAATAACAGGAACAAGGGAGCCATGTTGGGTTAAGCCCTGCGACCTGTGAAGGCTGAGAGCGAAAGAACTCACACACATGCACACAAACACACACAAAGACGGGGGGCAGACGGCCAGCTTCCAGTCTCATTGTTTCAGGAACGGAAAGAAAGGCAGCGAGAGCTTCCCCTGTTTTCCTCGGCCAGTCTGACGTGAGGATGGAAGTGTTTCTTGACAAAATGGTGGTGACGAAAATAGTAGCTTTCTTCCAGAGCCCAGTTAGCTGTCATGCTACCTACAGTCTATATAGGCAGCAAACGTATACTTTTGATGGGAATGCTTAACGTACACGTACAACCGAATAGTCTCTATTAGATATCATGCAAGAGAGGCCTGCGATGATAAGTTGATGCAACATGATTCGTGGATCGATTCTGAGGTTTTCCGATTGCTTCGCGATTCTCTCTGAAATTTATTCTGAGCTTAACTTTTAACAGCAGGTGGCGCTCTAATCTAGTTTTAACTGCACACTCAAATGCTCATGAAGAAGAGCGCTGAACAGCGCTTGAGTCACGTAATTGCTCCTCGGCTCAGAATGTTTTTATGACGCAAGATTAATGTAAACACAGCCCACTGTGAATGCCCTTGTAATTCACTTCAACTTTTTCGAGCTGTATGTATAATTATCTAAGTTCAAGTGTGTGTAAAGAACTGGATGTAACAAAGCGTTTTTTTGTAAAGCATGCAGTGCCATCTACTGTTAAAAACTAAGCTCAGATTGGCTCCGATAGCCTTGTGGTTAGTGCACCGACATACAGCGCAACTGTGCTCATGGCGACCCGAGTTCGATTCCTGCCTTAAGGTCCTATGCCAGTCTTGCTCCCTGCTCTCTCCCATCTCTCTACTGTCCTGTCCATTAAAGGCATAAAAGGCCCAAAAATATGATTGTAAAAAAAAAAAAAAAAACTAAGCTCAGAATTGATTTGAGGGACAATTGCCTTGCATTCTGAAAATCTCAGAATCAGTGCTGAATCATTTCTCGATTTGCGACGCAAATTATTTTCCCAGCCCTAGACCACATGCACTCAACACAAGGATTCTACAAAGATTCATCTGCGTCCAGTGGCTACGCTATTTCTCTCCAGAAGTTAGAAGCG
This sequence comes from Cirrhinus mrigala, assembly GCA_036247105.1. Lineage (NCBI taxonomy): Eukaryota > Metazoa > Chordata > Actinopteri > Cypriniformes > Cyprinidae > Cirrhinus > Cirrhinus mrigala. The sequence continues at coordinate 31,640,975 of CM070029.1, forward strand.
ATAAAACTGTTATTGTACTCATTTAAACTAGAGTTGCAGATATGTTTGAACCACCTTAACAAAAGTACAACACAGGTGTCTATTGCTGTTGGGCTCTCGAAAAGTTGGCTGCTGTTGTTCCATTTCCTGCATTTATTTCTTAAAGTCCCCATGAAATTAAAAGTGTTTTGGCTTTTATGGCTCATTTCCACCGAGTGGTACGGTTCAGTACAGTAGAGTACATTGTCAGAAGTTGTGAATGGTACCAAAATAGCAAACTGTACCGTGGTACAGTTTTTGGTACCCTTCCGTTGGGGTACCTAGCACAGCAAACAGTACCAAAAGGGTGGAGCTAAACTCACTCCAGATCATTGATTGGTTGACTAGAATCGTCACTTGTGAGTGCTACAAGGGGATAAAGCATCTCCTTCACTCGTTCCACTATGCTGTTCATGCGTGTTGAGCTTATATCAGAGTGCGCAAACAAAAAAAATTAACAGTGTGTTTTATGGTTTTAGAGTTTATACACACAGACAATTGTGTCTCAGTATTGGTTCTTGTCTGTTCTTGTGGACTTATGAAACATCATTGCCCAAAAATATTACTGTTATTGTGTCATGAAAGGTAGGTAACTTTAAGAGTTTGAGAATGTAGTTGTTTAAAACTCAAATTTGTGGTTTATTTATATAGATGGCTCCAATTTGAAAATTTGCTATGCCGATTTCAGAGATGTAAGCTCCAGGCAATCTCCGGGCACTCACCGGACATTTGCTGCTGGCTCTGATGTCTCTGTAGTGATTAAACATGAGATGCATTTATTTTTTGGGTATATCTAACAGGCAGTCGTTGGTCTCATGAATCTAATCTTTGATGAATGAATCTAAATCTTTGTTCCTGGTCATATCGTTTTGGCTAAGCACAAAGTTGTTTAACTTAATATATATTTATTTTGCACCTTACCGTAGTACAGTGCTGACTTTGTAGCATACATTTGATTGAATTGTTTTCTTTTGCCTTTATTTCCTCTTATATAAGCCTCTAATAACTTTATACTTTTATAATGGCTATTATTGTTCATTACACCTGACATTTAAAAAGAGGCAGAGTTGTGCTTTATGTCAGTATTGAGATGCTGCTATTGTTGCACTTTATCGTCAATTGCTACGTTACCACGCCAAGAAAGGGTACTGTTGGCTGTGGAAACGCAAGCCGGATCAGGGTGTTTGGTCTCGAATCGTACCATACCATACTGTACTGTACTGACCTGTACCGCTCGTTGGAAATGAGCCATTGGTATGAATATGTTAGCCTTCAGGTTATCTATAAACTAGTGTACTCCAAAACAATTACAAAATTTACAAGATATAACCATTCAAAACTTACAGTCTCAAGCGTCCACCAATATAGATCAATAATTTTGATGACATCACCCTGCACTTCAGATTTTCATCAAACTTTCTGTCCAATCAAATGCTCTCTACAATCTGATGCGTCCCGCCCCCTACACTATAAATAGACACTGCAGCTGTAGCTGAAACAAATGTATCGGACACATTTGAATTCTCCACAGAATGCAATATGGACGAAATTGTGGCTGTCAAATGCTGTCAGATGTGGCTTTACCCACCTCTATGGGGCTGGTCCAATCTGTGATATAAATAAAACGCTATTGGTTATTTAAAAAAGGAGGCGGGGCTGCTGGATATGTCCCGCCTTGTCTTTCTGTTTCAGTTGACATTATGTCAACACATAGATTAACGCTGCATGTTTCAAAACACTTCAGTGGACCATTGTTGCCACCTTTTGGTTGCCACCAGAATTCTAGGTGCATCCGTAATCAGTGAATTATCTCCAGCATTGATACTATAGAGCTACTGCGAAAACAGAACTTCAAAGACAAAATTGTAAAGATGATTCTGCAACGCATAAATGTATGTCACACACACTGTGTAAAAACCAAAGTATAATTTGACCTAAATGATGCTGCTAATCTTCTTAATGATGATCTGCCTTCATGTCAGGAGAGCACCTAAGGTGCCTTAAAATGCAGCCTATGCAGACAGGTTTTGGAACAGAGCAAATGTGTATTTTTGTACATGCATGCATTTCGTGCATGCAACCTTGGATGTGTCTGCAGCAAAAAGTGTCCAAGCAGCTCCACATAGCTTCTCCAGATGTACTGTACATTGATCTGCAATTGTGTGTCTGTGTGCATGGGTTGTGTGTGTACTGTATGTGTGTGTTGTACTGTAAGTGCACTCTGGGGCCACTCTATAGCTGGTATTTATAACCGTGCTGTCAGGCCCTGGCTGCAGTTGGACCGTGGGAATGTGGCAAAGTCTTTCTGTGGTATTTTTAATGTTTGTTATTAAATATTCCCACACGGGACCATGACCAAACCATCGCCCCCTCCCTCTCTTTCTCCTTCACCCTGCCTCCCTCCGTCTCTCTCTCTCTCCTCCTTCTCACTGCATTCTTCTTTCCCGAGGAGGAAAGCCGAGCGGGATCCGATAACAGCCAGGCTCTGGTTTCTGTGGAGATCCGGGAAGAGCGGCGAACAACTGTTACTGCAGCTGGATTTCAGCGGCGTAAGCCACGGTCAACAGGAAGATGTGTGTGCGTGGGGTTGTGAGCGTGAGTGATCATGCGTGGGTGTGTGTTGTGTTTGCAAGTGTGTGTGTGGTCTTCGAATTGTTTGGGTGTACACACATGCACAATGGTAGTTGAGTTAGTACACCATTGTACACATATCAGTCTGCGTACAAAAGAGGAAGTCACAGCACACACACACACGGATTTTCACACAACCACAAGCACTTAGAGTGAAATGTAGCCAGAGATGTAGAGGAACAGGTGATGTGTGTATGTGTGTGAATGGGCGGAGAACCTCCAGACGAGATTTTACGGGTGTCAGCTCGGGGCGGCACATTGCAGTGAAAGTATTTCCTCTCCGCGGCTGTGTTTGTTTGTATGGACCTTTGCCGCAGTCCGACGGATAAAGCGTTCAGAGAAAGGAGAGGGTTATCTCGCACACACAGAGTTCACACAGGGGCCGTCATGGAAACGCCCTGGTCACAAGTCTCTAGTTTCGGAGTCTGATTCATCTCTCCCAAGTAATTTGTCTCGCATAGACTGAATCTGTGTGGGAGGAATCATTTCGACATTTTAGACTCATGATACACACATACACATAATTTCCAATTTCTTGTTTGTGAAACAAGTCTTTGTAAAATTCCCAATAATAGTTTGTAGCAGCCCCCATTATTTCATATCTGTGAGTAAACTCACCTCAATTTGAGGGAGTTTTATTTTTTGCTGTCTCGAGACATGAGCGTTAAGTCCCGTTCGTTTGTACTCAGTCTGGCTGTTTGAAAGCAAAGGTGACTCTAGTCAAAACTCATGTAGACCAGTGGTTCCCAATCCTGGTCGTAGAGAACCCCCAATACTGCACGTTTTTGATGTCTCTCTTATCTGACACACATTTGAGGTCTTGGAATGTGTTTGATTAGGAAGACAACTAAAAAGTGCAGTACTGGGGCTATTGCGGGGGACCAGGACCAGGATTGGAAATAGTTCAGGGGTGTCCAAACTCAGTCCTAGAGGGCCGTGTCCTGCAGAGTTTAGCTTCAACCAACTCCAGAACACCTGACTGGAAGCTTCTAGTATATCTAGTTCAGGGGTGGCCAAATTCGGCCCTGGAGGGACGGTGTCCTGCAAAGTTTAGCTCCAACTTGTCTCAGCACACCTGCCAGGAAGTTTCTAGTATGCCTAGTAAGAGCATGATTTGATGGTTCAGGTGTGTCTAATCGGGGTTGGAGCTAAACTCTGCAGGACACCAGCCCTCCATGACTGAGTTTGGGCACCCCTGGCCTAGTTAGAAATTGATTAGCTTGTTCAGGTGTGTTTAATTGGAGTTAGACAATAGCCCTCCAGGGCCAAGTTTGGGGACCCCTGAACTAGGCATACTAGAAGCTTTCAGTCAGGTGTTTTGGAGCTGGTTGGAGCTAAACTCTGCAGGACACTGGCCCTCTAGGACCGAGTTTGGACACCCCTGAACTGGTCTTTACATCAATGGTTTCCAATCCTGGTCCTGGAGAACCCCCAATACTGCACATTTTAGATGTCTTCCGAATCAAACACATTCCAAGACCTCAAATGTGTGTCAGATAAGAGAGACATCAAAAATGTCCAGTATTGGGGGTTCTCTACAACCAGGATTGGGAACCACTGGTCTACATGAGTTTTGGGGTTGGAGTTAAACTCTGCAGGACACCGGCCCTCCAGGACTAAGTTTGGGCACCCCTGGCCTAGTTAGACCTTGATTAGTTGGTTCGGGTGTGTTTAATTGTGGTTGGAGCTAAGCTCAGCAGGACAGTGGCCCTCCAGGACTGAGTTTGGACAGCCTTAAACTAGTAGGATTTTCAAAGCCTTGGATGGGGCATCAAATTCAGGTCCAGTTACCCACTCTTCTGCAGGGTTTAGCTTTAACTCTCTTTAAAAACACCTGAACCAGCTAATTGAGGTCTTCAGAATTACTAGAAACTTTTGACACATCAGGCTACCGCAACTACCCAAAACAACCCTGTCTTCACTTCTTCAGACATGACCAGTCTTACTGCACTGCTTCCCCTAGAATACAATATTTTACCAATTTACTGTTCTGTTTTTATCTCAAGTGCACACACACACACACACCCACAATGAACATACTCCCAGAGCAGTGGGCAGCCAATGCTGCGCCGCCCGGGGAGCAGTTGGGGGTTCAGTGTGTTTTTATATTATTATTATTAATATACTATAATAATATTACTATATTAATAAGTTTTGCATTAATAAGTGCAGTTACTCGCAATATTACATGTTAATTTGTTGTGTATTTAATGTTTATACAGATTTGGCAGTAGTTATTTTATGGGAGTTATTTTCTAAAAAAATTGTACAATTTATATTAGGGCTGTCAAACGATTAATCACACACAAAATAAAAGTTTGAGTTTGCCTAGTATATGTGTGTGTACTGTGTGTAATTATTATGTAAATATAAATACAAACACATTCATGTGTATATTTAAGAAATATTTACAATATATGTATTTTTATAATTGTTATATAATTTAGATTGTATAAAATATTTTGTACATAACATATTTCTCTTAAATATATACATTAATTTGTGTGTATATATATATATATATATATATATATATATATATATATATATATAATTACACAGAGTGCACACACATATATTAGGCAAACTCAGACTTTTATTTTGTATGTGATTAATCGTTTGACACCCCTAATTTATATAATTTTTTTAACCTCAAATGCTCATCTTGTCTACCTCTACATGAACTCTGTGTATTCTGGTTCATGACAGTTAGGGTAGGTCAAAGAACTCCTATCTCATTTTCTTCTCCAACTTCAAAATCACCCTACATTGCTGTTTTACCTTTTTGTGTAAAGGGCGTTTGACCTTCTTCGTATGTTCGCTTTGTAAATACTTGGTTGGTACTTCTGCAGCGATGTAGGACGATTTTGAAGTTTTTGACATACCCTAACTGTCTTGAACCAGAATACACAGAGTTCCTGCAGAGTTAGACAAGAGGAGCGTTCGAGGTTAAAAAGTATATCAATTGTAAATTTTTAAAGAAAAAAAAAAGATTGTTTCACTAGATAAGACCCTTCTTCCTCAGCTGGGATCATTTAGAGCCCTTTGAAGCTGCATTTAAACTGCATTTTGGAAGTTTAAACTCAGGGGCACCAGTGTTTTCCTTCAAAAAACATTATTTCTTTATGACTAAAGAAAGAAAGACATAAACATCTTGGATAACAAGGGGGTGAGTACATTATCTGTAAATTTTTGTTCTGGAAGTGAACGACTTCTTTAACAACAGTAACATGCAAAAATCAATTTTTTATATAGAAAATGTATATATTTTCTTATTAAATGTGCCATTATTCTTCTGTCGTATTATATGGAAGTGACCAACAACTTTAGTGATTAGGTGTGATTATTTGCAAACTGAAGAAAATTTTGTGTTTACTTCAAAAAAAGTGTTAACTCTGACAAAATCTGATTTCTTAATGCTTTGATTTTGTATGAAATGGTGATTTTATAATTTCAAAAATGTGTGAAATATGTAAAGTTTGTGGCACCCCTAAGCATGATGTGGCACAAAATGAAAACATGATTGGTTGCTTTACCTGTTAGTCATATGGTCTCTTGGGCGGTCCTTTGCCATTCAAAGCAGCCAAGGTTCCCAGACCTTCTACCATCAGTCTGAAGGTCTGGCTACACAAGACTAAGACTTGGTTCAGTTGCTTGGTTGGGTTCAGATGGTCGTGTGGTTACTGTATGTGTAGTAACCAGACCTTTTGCTACATTACAAACGCTGTGGTATTCCTTGTCTCACCCTATTACCTTGTAAACGTGATTTGTTTCCGTTTGGAAAGAAAAAAAACCTTCGGTGTCCTAACTGCAGGAAGTTGCATAAAGCCAGCCAATCAGATTAGAGATTGGCAGATCGAGAAAGTGATTTCCAGTTTGGTGTGCTGTCTGAGGCGAGCTGAGCTCTTAAGTACTTTTGAACCAAAGCCATATCTGCAAAATCCAAATCTTCCTATTCTTGCAGTATGTCATTATTGTGGTCTCCAGCCAAAAGCCAACTGTTATGACTGAGTACAAGGTTCAGCTTAAAATATCAGGTCCAAATGCATGCACCGACAACATTAGAGCCTAAAGCGCTTATCGTACGTTGGCATATTGTTGGCACTGCATTTCTCTCCCGATCTCTTTCCTTCACTGGGTCGCTGAGCGTTCCATCCTTTTCCCTTCCCGTTCCCCAAGTCTTGCATTTTTAGTATGCATGCAAGAATACAATCGCACAGACATTTGGAGAAAGGCAAGAGGAGAAAAAAGAAACAGAAAAAAATGCTTTCCGCACAACGAGCCAGATATATCCTTGTGGTTTTCCATGTGTTTATTTTGATTTTCTGGTGGGACGACATATCTAAGGGAAAACCATAACGACTCAGTGCTGGTGCTTTCCCACCGGGGAGCGTCATTCCGATAAAAATAGTGAGCTCTTTTTTTGGAAGGCTTCACGAAGCTTGGAGTGTGCGTCCCCAGGGCTTCGCGTGGATTAGCATTGCTTTTGCATATGGAGGGCCTCTTTTCCGTCCGGACGGAGCTGCTGCGGATGTATGTTGACGCTGTAACTTCATCTCGGCTTGATCTCTGAAACAATAGAAGGCCCACTGCTGGGATTGGCACAGGCGTGTTGTTTTGTTTTGATTCACATAAACATAATTGTCACGTTGGCAAAGGATGCATTCTTTTTGCTTCTTTTTTTCGTTCCCCGACCAGATTAATTTGGTGTATTTGTTTACCGGACTCCCTTCTATTGTAATTCAGTACTTCTTTTTTTCTCTCTTGCTCTGTCATTCCTTTCGTTGTTCGAGGACTCACGAACTGGGGCTGAAGGAAGTTTGTGGGTGGGTAGGAATTGTGGAGTTGGAAAAAGCTCCCCAGTTTGACTTCTGGATTTAACCTTGCTCGGTTTGAAGGTCTGGCACTCAGCGTTACATGCTACGCTCAGCTGAATGCTTCTCATACTCTGGTCAACGTGTTTCTCAAGTTGCTCTTAAGTAACTTAAACTCCCTAAACTCTCTGACATCAAGACTGTTGTTCCTAATGTAGTTGATGAATGACTCTGGATTTAATTTAGTATGACTCACTAGGGGAAATTCACTAGTATTCTCAAAGGGAAAGTTTAAATATGGAACTTTGGACATAACCTGCCACTTTAATCTTAATTTGGCATGTACTAAGAAGGCCTGCAGTCTTATGGGGAAAAAAACAAAAAAAAAACAAAATCTGTCTCTGGGGCTATAACTTTGCAAAACCTTTGTACTTTATTTACCCCTAAAGGGTGCATATTAATACCTTAAAGGTACATATTGCTCCCCAAAATGTTTTGAAATGGCACTGGTAATGGTATCGTTAGCATTGCCTGGCAGAAAACCCCAGAGGTAAATTGAAATTTGAAATTTGAAAACTTCTTTCCTCATGGAACTTCTTTCCTTCCATCACTTGAACTGTAAATGCCATGTAACTAATATTTTTTTTTTTTAAATCTTGATAGTCTAGATATAAGAGTGCTAGTTGTGATAGAATACAAAGACCAAGACTATTCACGTGTTTACAAGTTGAAATTGAAATTTAAACAGCATATGGTCTTTTTACAGTCCCCTACAACAGGTTTAAAGGCATCTAAGGTCAGAAAACAGTAATTTTCTCAGAATATACATTTATACATAGAGTCATTTGTCAGTGATTTAGAAACGGTTCGTTTGAATCAGTTTTGAGCGTAATGTCTGTAAACCCCTCCCTTTCATAAGCCTACTCTGCTCTGATTGGTCAGCTGGCCAAGCCTGTTGTAGCCATTGTGTGGTATGTATGTTTGGGCATTAAAAAAAAAAAAAAAATCTACAAAGTTACAAATCTCAAAGTCCACACCAAAGGGAGATATTTCGTTTTTATAAAATCCCTTTTCAATAACTACAGGGGTTGGACAATGAAACTGAAACACTCGCCAATATAGTATTGGAGGTTTCATGGCTATATTTGCGCTGTCTGGTGCCCAATCTTCACTTACTGTACATTACACCAGTTAGAGCCAGTTATTGAGCCACTTTGGGGTGTTTTGGAGGAGCGAGTCAGGAAACGTTTTCCCACATCAGCATCACATAGTGACCTGGCCACTGTTCTGCAAGAGGAAAATGGCTCAAAATCCCTCTGGCTGCTTTGCAGGACTTGTATTTGTCACTCCCACGATGAAATGATGTTGTATTAGCTGCAAAAGGAGGCCCAATATCATACTAATTGTGATCTAAAACCAGGTGTTTCAGTTTCATTGTCCAACCCCTGTACAACGAACGGCTCCTTTGGACTACAGCGTTTGTTTTCCGCATGTTATGATGTCACAATATGGTCCATTAGAATATCATTAAAATAAATCCCACCTACGGAAATTTAAATGGTTGGGGGTGTGTAGGGACGAGGTGGGAGATTAGCCTAACTTTAGAGATGCAGCACGGAGAGCAGCTTTTGAGCCGCTTCAACGAGCAGCAGCACGGCAGGTATAAACACAAGCATTGACTAGAGTGGCCGCGTCTGAGCCGTGTGTGGTAAGAGATTTATTCATCATACAGTGTAGATAGTTTCACTTATAACGTGAGTGTTTTTTAAATGCATAAACTTTCACCAGACTAGGCTAGGCTAATCAGTGATCATGTTCTTTGATAATGTTAGGCTGCTTTTAGCCTTTTCCTGGAGCTGGTTTCGGGCAATGAAACTAAATATGTAAATAATTAAATAAATTAGCACAATAAAATCATGTATCGGTGATCTCGCAGGCTCAGGATAGGACCCAACACTACTGTAGCATATTATGTACTCACCCTCCATGCATCCAAGGTGTATATGACTTCCTTCTGTCAGACGAATGCAGTCGGAGTTATATTAAAATTTATCCTGGCATTCCCAAGCTTTAGAATGGCATAGATGAGTGTTTCTCTTCATCAGTCCGAAACAAGTCCAATAAAGTGCATCCATCCATAATAAAAAGTGCCTCACATGGCTCCAGAGGGTCAATAAAGGCCTCTGTAGCGAATTGATGTTTTTGTAAAAAAAAAAAAAAAAATTCATATTTAAAACTTAAGAATCACTTTAATCTAGTTTGCGCTAACAGTTGTAGACAGAACTTGCTGCTTTGACAGGGGGGCGTGGCAATACTGAAATACCGTCTAAGCTGTTCACCAATCACAACGCAGTGGGACAGCTAACCAATCACAACACATTTCATTTTTCGGAAGGCGGGCCTTCATAAAACGCGGAAAACAAATCAAGCCATTTGTGCCAGGCTGGGAGAATAATAATAATTGTAATAATGTCAATTATGTGAAAATAATGCATTTTTCGAACCACCAAGCATGAAAGCATGTTCTTGTAAACCCCCAAAACAAAATATAGGCTTTGTAAAAGAGCATAATAGGACCCCTTTAAACAAAGTAATTAGAACAACGACAGTCTACATTAATCGACACATTCTTAGGAAATAGTGGGTTCACAGCGAATTATCAGAACTATTTCAGCAAGACTAATATCGTGGTTTACCTGGAAACCTAAAGCTGCCCTAGGTGTACATCGCATATTAGCAAAAAAAAATTATATTTTTACCACTCAATTAAAAATGTACGCTTAACGTATTAATCATACTTACAAGTTGTGGTTCGGAGATGCTTGTTAGTCCAAATAAAGAAGATTAGAAGCCAATGAAGACAAAAGCCAAGATTAAAGAAGCAGTCCTCAGTAAAATGACAAGCACACAACAAAAGGTTTGTGTGGTATCGTGGAAAATATTAATTTTAACCACTGATTCTTCACATCATCATCTTTCGGCAATGAAAACAAAACAAACTTGCTTTCACAGCGCAGAACACAGCGTATTCTCAACATGATGTAAACACACTAACTAGCAGAAGTGTTTGTGGGCAGGTCAGACCGTTTGTATTTCGTAGGCAGGCGGGGATTATGCAAATGTTTTACCTAGTGATGTATATAGGTAACAGGCAGAAGATTCGAAAATATGTCGACTCGTTAAGACGATTCTGAGTCGACTCTTTCTTTTGAGAGGCTATATTTTATGTATAATGCACTTTATTGATGAACAACTGTTTACATTGAAGGGTAGCTACGTTACAAACTGCAGTAAAGATTCTTTCAAAAATCCATATGACCTGCTCTTTAAACAATAGCGTTAAAATGATAAATGTCCAATAATGATGTAAACAGCTGTTACCCAGTTTAACGCCTATGGTGTTTCGGCATGTTTACGACAGTGTTTTAGATCAGAGAGATTACTCATGATAAATAATTTTTGCGTCATGACTGATCTGTTTTTTTTATTCCTTTGATCCGCTACCAGATTTCCCCAGGTTGTTTTGTGATTGTTTGTACCATAAAAGAATCAATGAGTAGCTGTTCAGTCCTGACATGAAGGAATAAAAACAACCAGTCAATGTTCGTGAAACATTTTGGGATCTTTGCTTAGAAGAACGACAAACACAGCGGCAGTAGACAAAACAGCGATTGTCCATCTAATTGTTCCCGTATTCCCTGCGAGGCTAATATTCAGTTCAGCTAACTGGCTAAGACATACCAAATCCCAAGCCACATCCTCCCACTTTGATAGCGATGGGATGAGTTAAAGGGAAGCTGTCTGCTCTAAAGCCAGATTTAGCTTTTTACACTAAACAACTTAATTGCATCCGTGCGGTTAAGTGGCTGTGTACCCAAATGCTGTGTAGTCTATTTACAGCATCACGGCATCAAATCATAGACTTATAATGAAAAATACATATTTCTTCCTTTTTAAAAATAAAACTATAGACATTTTTTAACATTTACCATACAAAATTCACCCAGATGATAAAACTAACCTTAAAAAGAGCCCATTTAGAAGTCATGACAGTATTAATGTAATCCTGAGGACTGTATATGGGCCATTCTACAGAATTGGTGCAAACTGCTGTCCCAAACCAAAAAACACATTTAAAAAGCATTTAAATATTCACATCTTAGATGTTTATTAAGATCCTATTATCTATTGAAACCCACATTAATATTTAAAATATCAGAAAGCTTAATATTATATATATATATATATATATTATATATATTATATAATCATCTTTCATTGGGTACTTTCAATTGGGAGGTGGCTGTCGCAAATTTCAACTTATGAAAATTATATTAAAATAATGTTTTTGGGGTTTTTTTTTGCATTGTTTTTAAAAGTATCTTTTTGATTCTTCTAAAAAGTGAAGTTCAAAAAATACTTCTTATATTTTCTTTGTAAATTATGAAACTATGTAAAAAAAAAAAAAAAAAGTGTTCGAATCATCATTTGAATTGTCAGGGAACACTTAATCCTCATATTTGGGGAAAATAAACAATTTTATTACAGTTAGGCAATTTTTTTAGCATGTTTTAGTAGTGTTTTAGTATGCAAGTTCAAATTCTGTAAAATTATGTGACATGGTTGCTACAAAAGCATTACTGTCACTACCGAAACATGGGATGTTTTGTCAAAAATAAAGTATATTGAATTATCAACTAAGATGTTATGATAGTATTTGGTTCAGCGTCTATTCAGACTAATGAATCCTTAACTTTGAAATCAGCATGATCAACTTTTTGCCTTTTACAAAGAAAAATTGAATTAAAAAAAAAAAATTGACACTTGAAATATTGTTAAAAATGTAATTGTTATGGGTTTACCTCTGAAAAAAAAAAAAAAAAAAATTATAAAATGGCAAACAATTTATATTTACAATCAAGACATAAGCAAACCCATAACCCTTCTAGTTAAATTATTATTACTGTGTTTCAGTAGTGAGAGTTCAGTTAGGGAGAGGACAAATATTCCAAAATGTATGAAAATACAATATGAGAATTAACTGCACATCCAGAAATGTGTACCTTGGATATTTTACAATTTGCATACATACATTTTTTGGAAAATTACATTTTACAAGGGATGTGAACGGTAGACCAGACAAGGACTGAATGAAAGGAGAGTCTATTTATAGGGCGTGGTGATGAGATTCAGGTGTGCGTAATCAGAACTCCGGTGAGGCAGAACGAGTGGGTGGTGCTGTGGCTGATGGAGGTGGCTGTGGTGAATGCCTGACAGTTCCATAAAGCACCTTCAACATCTGAAGAACCTTTCTGTTTCACAAAACGTTCTTTGTAGCAAAAGAAGGTTCTTCAGATTTTAAAAAGGTAATAAAAAGATGACTGAATGGTACTTTGTGGGACCAAAAATGGTTCTTCTATGGCATTGTGAAGCACCTTTATTTTTAAGAGTGTAGACTATTCTACAGAATTTGTCCAAAGTCAGAGTTGGAAATGTCTTGGAAAAAAATGTGTCTTTTTACAAAAAAATTGTATGTATGCAAATTGTATAATATCCAAGGTACACATTTCTAGTTGTACAGTTATTATTATTTAGTTAGTTATTATTATTTATTTTTAAGAGTGTATATGTGTAATTACCATATTCATACACCAGGTTATATAATATGTTGCAGTGTCCATTATTCTTTAAGTCTGCATGGACCTGCCCATCTCTGGACCTGATCAGGCCTGGTGCTCTCTGTCCCTTCTTAATTAACTCTCTCTCTCTCTATATATATATATTCCTCTCTTTCAGGGTGGGACAGCAGCTACGCACAGATTGAAGCTGTGACTAATAAGAAACACCAAATGGAGGAGACACAAACAATGGCTCGTCTGTGCCTGGTCAAACATGGGGTTTGCCCCTGATGATTGCTAGCAGGAGGAAATCATTTCCCCTATTGGCACTGCATAGAGACCTTCATGTCTTGAGTGTTCTGTGTGTGTCTGTGTGTGTGTGCTATCAAATAATCTCATACTGATTTTGACCTTTAAATGCACGTCCAGAGGCTGTTCTTCAGCTGGGGGAACAGAACTCCTACTACTTGAAGTTGGATTTTGTGGCATTCAAAAGATCATCTGCCAAAAAAAAAGTTCTCTCATGGTAATGATGGTTGTGGTCCACACAACAACTAAAATGATAACAGGACAGAGGAATAGATATTGATGGAACAATTTTTGAAATATAAAAGCATTGACAGCCAGTCAGAATCCACTTTAAAGAGCTTGAGCATTTAAAGCGGCAGGCGACAAAACTGCAGCTAATGTGTGGGTGCTGATGTAGTTACAGTTATTTTTATGGTTATAGTATGAACAGGCCTTAAAGGGACAGTTGATCCAAAAATGAAAATTACCCCATGAATTACTCACCCTCAAGCCATCCTAGATGTATATTGCTTTCTTCTTTCAGACTAATACATTTGGAGTTATATTAAAAAATGTCCTGGCTCTTCCAAGCTTTTTAATGGCAGTGAATGGGTGTTGAGATTTTAAGCCCAGTAAAGTGCATTCATCCATCATAAAAAGTACTCCACATGGCTCCGGGTGGTTAACAAATGCCTTCTGAAGTGAATCGATGTGTTTGTGTTAGGGATGTTCATTTCGATTATTTTTCCTAACTGACAGCCGACACTCGTTAACCGATTATTAACAGTTAACCAACAAGATTATTTTAAATTAGAATTTAATTATTTTAGAAAAGGATAAGTGTCTGTGACCTGTTAAAAATACCAAAATTAGTTTTCCAGGGATTAATTTTACATGCACAAAAAGCAGCAAACAACAGAACATGAGGATTCACATGGACACATCACATCACGCACCTGCAGCGTTTCTGTGAATGGAGAAAAACATAATAAAGCTAGGCTATATATAATGAATGCATAGGCCTATACGATAAATATTTTTACTTAATTAACAACGAAAGAAAAAACTGTGCAACAAGTAGCAGAGAGTTTTGGTTTATTTTTGTGCTGCATGAAAGGAAGACGTCTGCAAGCGGCATCCTATTTTTCTTTATTTTACAAAAGCACAACGTTTTGTTTTCATTGTGAATGTACACAAAAAAAGTGAACCGTTTACAGTTTACATAATAAATTATATTTTGACATTCAAATACATCTCGATTACGGATAAGACACCCAAACATTAGTTTCAGTTTTGCTTTAGCCGAAATTAATTTGTTTCGGCTTGTCGTTTATATAGCCTAGCTTCTGACATTTTTAATTCTTGTTCTTTTCTGAATACTGTTAAACTTATAGGATTTTTTTGTGGAGTAAGGGGAACTAAAATAGCTTAGCCTATGTTTATAGTGTTTGTAAACATTTCATGTTGGCATTAGGTCTATTTCTAAATGTAATAATAAAATGCGACTTAACTACCGAGTTATAGGCCTAACTTTACGCAATTTATCTTTTTTTCCTCTCTCTCTCAAAAATGCAGTTTTATTTTATTTTAACCATCCAGCAAACGTTTTAAAATATTTTGAAAAATTACTGAAAAAAAAATTGAATGACCTTTTAAACCGTTTAACTGATTATATTAATTGGTCAAAATTATTTGTCAGTTAATGGTTAGCTGGTTAGCTAGTTCGTGTAAGAAAAATATCCATATTTAAAACTTTATAAACTGTACTTTCATGAGAGAGTGGCATAGAATTAGAAGTACAAAATGAGGATTTGTGAAGAAAAATGATGAAGGATATCATTATAAGCCTTTGCTTTGCTGTAAACAAAACTTGGTTACGACTACATCCTATGTCATCCGCGGTAATGAGTACGACAGTTAGCGGAAGCTAGAAATTACAATTTACAAAGTTATAAATATCGATATTTTTCTTACACAAACGCATCGATTTGTTTCAGAAGGCCTTTACCCCGGGAGCCGCGTGGAGCACTTTTTATGATGGATGGATGCGCTTTACTGGACTTCAAAATCTCAACACCCATTCACTGCCATTATAACGCTTGGAAGAGACAGAACATTTTTTAATATAACTCTGATTGTATTCGTCTGACAGAAGAAAGTCACATACATCTCAGATGGCTTTAGGGTGAATAATGTTCATTTTTGGGTGAACTATCCCTTTAAAGCTTGTTCAGAACACCACCCACAACAACATAAAGTTGTTGTGTCAAGTTTTTCATGGGTAAGTACAGTTCTTAGAACTGACAAGGTTTTGCAGTTCTTGCACTGAACATCCTGTGTAATCACTTCTAAATCACAGAGACCGAAGTCTACAGTTGTTTGAATGAGAAAAAGTGAATGAAAATGTTTTAGTCTGAAGGTCAGTGGGGTCCAGTGTTGTTTGGACAATCATCCAACATTCTTCAAAACATCTTCGTGTTCTGTAGAGGAAATCCAGTCATACAGTTTTGAAACTAATTACGGATGTGTAAATGATGACAATTTAATTTTGGGGGGTAAACTATTCCTTTAAGGGTGTGCGTCCTTTTGTGTACTTTTGTTTTATTGCATGTTTGGCTCATGGTCTAAAGCTGTTGGAATAGGCGGATAGACGACTACACAAAGTTTTGTTGTTCTTCCCCTACACTTTTTTTCTCTTCCCCTGCTGTTCTCTTGTTCTTTCTCTTTCTCTTTTCATAGTGCTGTATTTATTTTTGCCTGCCTACGAGAGTTAAAAATGGTGTGTTTCAGCAACATAAATGGTTTCCTGTTTTGATGACTGTGTCCCCTTTACTAAATCACACACACACACATTTGCACAAACACTAGAAACAGGATTCAAGCAGCTCTTCTGACATAGTAAAACACTTTATGTTGTCAAAATGTAGTATTATTTTATATATATTGTATATGTTATATACACAATTAACAAAAATATTAATTACTTATAGGCCTCATAGTTGCTTTTCCAAGCATATATTCTGACTTATTATATTTAACAACTATTCTTTAGTGAATGTATTATAAGCTAATTTGTTGGTATATTTCTTAATTATAAACAATATACACAGAGTATTGGGAATATACTCTGCCACTTTATAAAGAAGGGTCAGAGGTCAAGAGGGTAGGCTCTTTTGCAGTTTCTTAAAGGGATAGTTCACCCAAAAATGAACTATCACCCTCATGTCGTTCCAAACCCGTAAGACCTTCATTCATCTTCAGAACACAAATTAAGATGTTTTTGATGAAATCTGAAAGCTTTCTGACCCTGCATAGACAGCAACGAAACTGAAACGGCCCAGAAAGGTAGTAAGGACATAGATAAAATAGTCCATGTGACATCAGTGGTTCAACTGATGCAATGTTATGAAGCTACGTGAATACTTTTTGTGCACAATGAAAACTAAAATACTGACTTTAACAATTTCTTCTCTTTAGTGTTAGTCTTTGACACACAATATTCTATGCATCATGGTACTCTTGTTAATCTGACACAGACACGGAAGAGAAGAAATTCCTCTTAGATTTCATCAAAAATATCTTAATTTGTGTTCTAAAGATGAGCGAAGGTCTAACAGGTTTGGACCGACATGAGGGTGAGGGTGAAATTGTCAGGGTAATTAATGACAGCGAGGGCTTAATTAAAGTAGGTGGTATTAAATATCCATGACGTTGTGAGCGATTGTGCTTATGACAATAAATTTGGTAAACTAAACTAAACCAAACAGAGTGGGTTGTGGAGTGTGTCTGTGGGCAGGGGAAGTCCAAGATCTTCCCCATCAAAGGGGAAGGATTTTAGGGTTAAAATGTACATATTTTATGTAAGGGAATGTACGTAGGGCCTCTATCTGGTTCTTTATCACTTTTCACCTTTATGAGTTCATTTTAAATAGTCCTGTATTGTGGCAGATGAAAAAGCACACATATTCTGCATTTGTGATGCCGTAAAACTTTATTAGGGTACAACGGGGCACCTCCTAAGAAAAAAAAAAAGTTCTTTTCCCTGCGCCCATAGTGTATGATTGCAGAAAAATACATGCGTTTGTATTGAACATTTATGGAGCAACAGATTTTGTGTGAAAATAAATCATACAAATCGTCTATTTTGTTTAAAAATCTTGTAAATGTATGAGGGGTGCACGGGGTAAAGGGCACACAGTACTGATACAAATTTTTTAGCTAAAATAATGGGTTTTTTTTGTTGTTGTTTTGTTTTGTTTTAAATAATGTGTAAGTGAATATTTGTTCAAAACAGTTACTTTAGCAAAGTTAGTACTATTTTCTGCTTATTTTGATAAATAAAATAATTATTTTTCATTCAATAAATATACTGTCATTAAACTATTATAATATAAAACATATTTTAAAATACAGAAACAAAATCATTTTAAAATGTAAAGATTCTGAAAGCATTGAAGGAGATCCCATAATTTACAGTAGTAACAACAAATGATTTTTTTTATTATGTGATATGATTAATAGCATGTTTTTAAATATGATGGTTTCATTCTAAACATGGTGATAATCTTTAAGATGTACACCTAACATAATATATGATATTTACCATCTGAATCATGTCAACAAATGGAAAAGTCAGCCTTCTATTAATTATCATGTTAATTATTGTGCCTTTTAGCCCCAACAGCAGGGGCGCTTTTTATCTCAAATACCATACTTTTACATATTCTTTTGTTATTTAAAAACTGAAAATCATTAAGAAGACATTTGTCTCAATATATTGAATAATTTTAGCGATTCTTATTGCTTCTTAAATCTACAACATTTTTAAAAACATCAAATATTAGATCAAGTAAGCACAGAATCGACTTTGCACTGCTGCCCACAATCGCATCAAGGATCATACAAATGTGCACGTGTATCTTCAAAACCATCTGTTTTGGAAAGTGCAATACCACGTTTTTCTGCCATCCAGAGGAAAATAAAATCAAAGGTGTCTTTTACCCTTGGGCGCCTTTAGCCCCGTTCCACCCTACTGATTTACAAAATTAGTCAAATGTTTTAGGCCAATTACAATGTAATAAATATCATAATGATAATAAATTAGAATAAAATACTTTGTTTAACAATATTATGTTTTTATATAATATAAAAATAATCATTAAGGACCAGTTTTACTAACAGCTTGTGCCAGCGCAAACTGTCTTTTGCCGTAAAATTGTACTGTCAGGTTTTGCTAAAGATGTGCAGTGATGAATTAGCCCTGAAAAGGCATGGACGCAGTTTTTTTTAATGACCTTTTTGAATATGCATTTGTAGGAGTTTCCCTATCAGACGCAAAATTTATGGGTGGAGAGTGTTCAAATGAATCTCACAACACGATTTATTAACATTTGCGCTTGTCAAATGACTGGCATTTGCACCATTATTTAACGCTTAAAAAGCATGTCTTAAGCTATTTTGCGCTTGAAATGAATGGCTGCAATTATTGCACAAGGTAGAAGGGAGAGGATTTTTTCCATATGTTAGTTTATTTGGAATGCCAGAACACATTATCAGAACATATCGTTTGCCAAACCATGTTATTTTTAATTTGCTTCAGAAAATAAAAGACGACTTGGAACCCTCACATAAGAGTTACGCAATACCAGATCTATCAAAACTTCTAGCAAACCTTCATTTTTTGGCCTCCGGTTGATTTCAACGCACTGTGGCTTTTTTATTTCTTTATTCTTTATTTGCACCTGTGCTAATTTGCGCTGAGCTTGGTATATTGTGTTGGTCGATATGTTGCGTCTGTGTTCTTTAAAGTAGAAGTTCACTTCCAGAAAAAAAAAAAAATGTGCATAATTTACTCACCCCCTTGTCATCCAAGATGTTCATGTTGTTCTTTCTTCAGTCGATAAGAAGTTATGTTTCTTAAGGAAAACATTTCAGGATTTTTCTCCATAGTGGACTTCTATGGTGCCCCGAGCTTGAAGTTTGAACAATCCCAGCCGAGGAAGAAGGGTCTTATCTAGAAAAACGTTTGGTCATTTTCGAAACAAATTGGCAATTTCTATACTTTTTAACCTCAAACACTTGTCTTGTCTAAGTCTGCGTGAACTCTGTTTTTTTCCGCTTCAGTACTATCAATACAGTTAGGTTTTGTTGAAAAGCTCCCAACTTCAAAATCGTCCTACGTTGCTGCAGAAGCAACGACCCAGTGTTTACAAAGTGAACATGCAAAGAATATCAAACACCCTTTACAAAAAAAGGTAAAACAGTGATATAGGACAATTTTGATGTTGAAGAAGAAAACAAGACGGGAGTTTTTCGACATACCATAACTGTATTGACCTGGATTATACAGACAATGCATGCGCATTGAAGAGACGAGACAAGACAAGCATTTGAGGTTAAAAAGTATATAAATTGTCAATTTGTTTCGAAATGACCGATCGTTTTACTAGATAAGACCCTTCTTCCTCGGCTGGGATCGTTTAGAGTCATTTGAAGCTGCATTTAAACTGCATTTTGGAAGTTTAAATTTGGGGGCACCATAGCAGTCCATTATATGGAGAAAAATTCTGGAATGTTTTTCTCAAGAAACATAATTTCTTATTGGCTGAAGAAAGAAAGACATGAACATTTTGGATGACAAGGGGGAGAGTACATTATCTGTAAATTTTTGTTCTGGAAGTGGACTTTTTCTTTAATTTGCACATTGTCATTAAGTCACCCAGACGGCGCTGCTTTTGAATTGCGCTCTTGCACTAATTTGCCCTGTTTAGTAAAACTGGCGCTTATTTATTTACTGCTTATTTTATGCATGCATGCAAAATATCACTATTTGAAAAAAAAAAAAAAGTTTATAAGTATGTTGTAATGAATGTCTTATTTTCTGGTTGGTGATCATTGGCCATTGCTTTCATTTAGTCATGCTGTCATACAGACTTGTCTTGTTTTGGTTTTTTCCACCATCTCTCTCATGTCAAAATACGCTTGTAGTCATTTTGTGTGTCTGCATGGGAAATCATTTATAGCCAGAGACATTTTTCAGTCCTTAACTCAACAAACCCCACAGCACTCATCAAAGACAGATACAAATCAATTGAAAATACATTTCCTGTGTGGATGCCGTGCTCTTGAATACATATCACAGGTTACCATGTGCGTTTCAGAGAAAAAAAAAAAAAGTAAAAGCTGCGTAGGAGTTTGCGATGAACTTTCTCACAGACAGTGAAAGAGAAAGGAGGGAGAGAGTGAGAGAGGGAGGGTGCTGTAATATTTGTTGTGAGGTGGTCTCAAAGACAGCTGTGGTTTCCGGCTGAGCGCAGGTGTGTGACAGCATCTACCTACACCCCACCCTGCCTCTGTCTCTCCTCTCATCTGCACTCGTTCAACCCACCACAAGATAGACAGATTACCTTCACCACACTGCACGCTATAGGGAGGCAGCAGGAACGCACAAATGTGTGTGTGTCTGTGTGTGTGTGTGTGTCTAGCTGTTTTAAGTATATGCAGAAATATATTATAGCAGGTGGTTCACACACACTTTCACACTTTCAAGATAGCTTTTATCGTTTGTAACAACAGACACATTGGATATCTGTTACACAACTTTAATGTTACAGCGTTTTTTAAAAGATGCTATCTATGTGTGTGTGTGTGTGTGTGTGTGTGTGTGTGCGTGTGTAAGCGGTTTGTACTTACAGGTGTGCTGCATTGCTCTCTGCTGTTTGCAGGCGACATGAAAGTGTATACCATCACTTTGACAAACAGCCAAAAAGAGTCTTTGTGCAATTCATACTTTACATACAACAGACAGCTCTCAGAAATGACTAAGAAACCCTAAAGCATATTGCAATAGGAAATGCTTTTTAAGTTATTGTTTAAATAGTAATAATAAAATGAAAAATGCATACTTGTTCTAATTTTATTTATTTATTTTTTTAAATAACAATGAAAATTGTCCTGAATCTTCAATAAAAATGCATGTTGTCTGTTGTAGTACCACAGAAAATAGTTTTGCCTGTCTCTTAGTTTGTAAAAAGAAAAAAGAGAGCAAAATATTGATTTCATGAATGCACTTAGAATAAAACTACATAGCAAGATAAAAATGGAGGGTTTAGAACAAATGTGAAGCTTGTATTTTTGTTAAAGTGACATATTATTGATTCTTCCTTCCAAATAGGAGCTGTAAAGTTGCCAAGATGCACATTTTATTTTTTTATTTTATTTTATTTTATTTTATTTTATTTTATTTTATTTTTGGAACTTACTCCTCAGTCCATAAAGAGCTTTAAAAAAAATTTAACTTTCTGTAAAATATAAACAAATTCTTCACCAGTTACATAAAGCAAAAAATGCTTGTACTTTGGTGAGTCGATTCAATCAATGGAAGAAAGTACAAAAATCAAAAAAGATCTGCACACCAAAACAAGATGCAAAGATTAACTTTCTGTAAAATACATGCAGGACTATCTACATTCATAGTGAGGTAATAAAGACATATCAGGATGGACGCTTTTATTCCTGAACACCAAAAGGGTGATTGATATAGTAGTATGTTTACACTCTGTCAAAGTTAGTGTTGTTTCTGTTGTGTGTAGCACCTGCAGCTCTGCAGACCTGATTAGGGCTGTATGAGCTTACATTTGATTTACCCATTACAATAGTTCCTTTAGAGTCAAGACATTTTGCTGTGGAAAACAAAATTTTATGAAAACAATTCAACAAACGCATCAGTAAACTATTAGATAAAGTTTATTAAAGGAGAAGTCCACTTCCAGGACAGAAATTGACAGATAATGTACTCACCCCCTTGTTATCCAAGATGTTCATGTCTTTCTTTCTTCAACTGTAAAGAAATTATGTTTTTTGAGGGAAATATTTCAGTATTTTGTATTTAATGGACTGCTATGGTGCCCCGAGTTTGGGGCTTCAAGCAATCCCAAATGCGGTTGTAAACGATCCCAGCCGAGGAAGAAGGGTCTTATCTAGCAAAACAATTGTTTATTTTCATAAAAATAATACAATTTATGTACTTTTAAATGTCAAACGCTTGTCTTGTCTCGCTCTGCCTGAACTCCGTTTTTTCCGGTTCATGACAGTTAGGGTATGTCAAAAAACTCCCATCTCATGTTCTCCCTCAACTTCAAAATCATCCTATTTCGCTGTTTTATCTTTTTTGTTAAGGGTGTTTGATCTTCTTTGCATGTTCACTTTGCAAAGACTGGGTCGGTACTTCTACAGCAATGTAGGATGATTTTGAAATGATTTTTGAAGGACAAAAGGAGTTTTTTGACATACCCTAACTGTCTTGAGCCAGAATACACAGAGTTCAGGGAGATCCGTTTTAATCTCAAACGCTTGTCTTGTCTTGACAAGACGAGCGTTTAAGATTAAAACGTATTTAAATTGTATTTTTTTAATGAAAATAACTGATCGTTTCGCTAGATAAGACCCTTCTTCCTCAGCTGGGATCGTTTACAACCGCATTTGGGATCGTTTGAAGCCGCATTTAAACTACATTTTGGAAGTTCAAAATCGGGGCATCCATTATATGGAGAAAAATCCTGAAATGTTTCACTCAAAAAGCATAATTTCTTTACAGCTGAAGAAAGAAAGACAAGAACATCTTGGATGACAAGGGGGTGTGAGTACATTATCTGTAAATTTTTGTTCTGGAAGTGGACTCCTTTAATTCACATTCGAATAATTCTGAGAATGTAACATTGATGAATCATGATAAAATTCAAACTGGCTCTAAACGTTCAAATGTTCAAAATTATTTAACCCCCAAAAGTAAAATTTTGTGCAGAATCTTTTATTCTTTAAAATCACTAATAAATGCTTGGAAGTGCTTAGAAGCTTCTGTCACCTCTCTACTGCAATCTTGGCCCAGTTCTTGGCTGAAAAAGCTTTCAGATCACTGATAATCTTTGGTTTTCACTTTACCACTGTAACCAAATATTTTCAATAAGAATTAAATCTGGAGACTGAA
The DNA here is from genome assembly GCA_036247105.1 of Cirrhinus mrigala. Lineage (NCBI taxonomy): Eukaryota > Metazoa > Chordata > Actinopteri > Cypriniformes > Cyprinidae > Cirrhinus > Cirrhinus mrigala. The sequence goes on from CM070029.1 coordinate 31,664,329, forward strand.
CAGGCCACTCAAGAACATTCTATGACTGATCCCTGAATCAAGCATAAGTAGATTTTGGATGTATACATTGGGATGATTGTCCTGCAGGAAAGTCCATTGATCATCAGTTTCGGTCTTTGCACTAAATGCATCACAATTCTTGCCAAAATGGCCTGATACTTCAAAGAATCCATGATGTTCTTTATATAGTCATGATTTCCGCTTCCTGCTACAGTAAAACAACCTCATAACAGGACTAGTCCACCTCACTATTTGACCATGGCGATGGTGTTCTGCTTATAAGCTTTGCCTTTATTGCAACAGACATACTGCTGATCCACAGGTCCAAAAAGTTCCAGTTTGGTCACATCACTCCACAAAACATTCTTCCAGAACTCCACAAGTCTTTCCAAATGAGTTTTAGCATGTTCAAGTCTGTCTTTTTGTTCTTCTTGGTCAACAGTGGTGTTTGGCAAGATGCCTCAACATGAAGGCCATACTTGTCTTGTTTTCTTCTTATACTCTGCATTGAAATATTTTCCTCCTTTCATTGGGTCATCTTGCAAGTCTTTGGCTGTACATTGCAGGTTTTTTCTCAGTTGCTCTGATCAAAAATTTTATGATATTGTGCTTTTTTTTCAACACCCTCAGAGGTTTTCTGGTACAGCACATTTTAAACTAAGGAATAAGGCGGCCAGCTGTGTCTCTCGGAACATTTAATGTCTTGGAAATCTTCATTATAGCTTTAGACTTTCTAAAGTAATAATAATTATTTCTTCTCTATAGCTTTTGGGATATTTGCATTTGTAAAGTACTGCAGTCTCTGGGGTGTTGAGTTATTTTGATTGCAAATATGAAGGTTTAAAATGCTCCATGAGGCACATATAATGTCCAAGAACAAACACTTTAGCAAAACGTGGTATTTTACACAGAATCATTGGCCTACTATTTGATTGCGCTCCATCTGTTTAGCGCACACAAGTTCACTCCCGTTATCCTCACCTGACAGCAGACTTTCTACCATTTACAGATGGAGAATATACTTGTGACACGTCAGTTATGCACTAAGGAAAACACAATCTCTCAAATGCATTAAACAGCACAAATATATTCGCTGTTAGCCATGGTGGATCAATTTGATCCATGATCGACATTAACGGCTGCTTAGGAATAAGCATGCACATCAAATGATCTAGACTCATTGAACCTGGATCAAATTAGTGAGACTGAGTGAACTTAAATTGTCGATTATGGAACCGCTTTAGTCCCGAATGATTTGTTAGGTTATTTCAGGTCAGGTTTTTTAATCCCCACTTTTCTTAGCGTCTTTTAAGAAACAGGCCTCTGGTGTGTTTGATTAGGGTTGGAGCCAGGGTCAGAAACTAACTTTTCCATTAAGAGGCAATATTTGCCTTTCTGGAATTTTTTTATATTATTTTTTATCATCCTTATTATTATAAAAAAACATATGTTGTCTTTAATGTCAAATACTTAAATTTACCAATTATTTTAATCAATATTTTAAACTGTTGTCAATAACAGTAGACTTTAAAATATTATCTAAATTATACATGTACAAAAGAGGAGCTCATAGGACTGCAATATGACTAAATCATTAATGCAGATTATTGCTCTTTATCTTGGAATAATGATTATTAACATCGATATAGAAAGCAAAATAAAACGTTTTTGTTTCGTTTTGGGCACATCACATTCTGGCTTCACAGACATGTCGGTCCAAGATGTTCACCAAGTCTAGCACAAGTTTAGCAAAAACTCCTGTTATAATCACTGAATCTACAAATTGAATGTCTTATTTACATTGTGTCCGCATTGTGTTGTTCATGATGAGGGAGTTCGTGGGCATGCGCACTCATCAACAGATCCGGTGTTTTCAGCGGTTGCTAATCTAAGTGCCTCTGATTGGCCAAAGCATTCCTAAGCTCATCAGAAATGCGTTTGATTGGTTATAAGGCACAACGTTGCACAAATTGCGCATTGATTTGAATTCATAACATAATATTCTGCAAGTGATTGTGTGAAAATTAGTCTTTAGTAATCACAACTCAGTGTGTAAATCATACTTTGTGTTTGTTGAGTTTTACTGCCTCTACTGTTCATTTCAACTGGAAACTGGAGAGCTTCGTACATATTACAGTGTCTATAGAAAATTGTCATACCCTGTGAAAACATTTACCTTTTGCCACATTACACCCTGGAAAATAAAATAAATTAAGTCTAACTTTTTTGAACTGCATGTACACATTTTAACCCTCATAAAAATATCATTTAAAAAAAAAAATCTGGAAGATTATTAAAAATTACTCAGTGAAATGCCTGGTTTGGTAAAGTGATAAGCCCCTTTAGAGTAGACCATTATAAACTTGCTCAGGTGCAAGCAATCAACTTCCAGATTTAACACCAAGCTAATTGCCCCACCTGACATCAATAGTAGTGGTGTTGATTACTTCAGAACAAAAAGAACTGTTTCTTGAAGACTCCACTGTTAGTAGTGCATGGTACGGCAAAGAATTCACCATGGCTGGGAAAGTGCTTTCAAAAGACCTCCGGGATAAAGTTGCAGAAAGGCACAAGTTAGGAGAAGGCCACAAAAACATTTCAAAGGCTTTAGCTATCCCTTAGAATACTGTTCAGAGCATCATTAAAAAGTGGAAAGCGTATGGCACCACCAGTACATTTTCTAGATCAGGCCGTCTGTCCAAAGTGGATGACAGAGCTAGGAGGACACTGATAAGAGAAGCTACCAGGAGGCCAAAAGCAACTTTAAAGGACTTACAAGGCTTTATGGCTGGGTCTGGTCAGTCTGTGCATGTGACAACTATCTCCCAAGCTTTACACAAAGCTGGCCTGTATGGCAGGGTGGCACAAATGAAACCTTCCTCGTTTGCACTATGTACATTTAGAAGAGTCTGATACCTTCTGGCAAAAGGTGCTGCGGTCTGAGGAGACCAAAAGTCATCTCTTTGGACTAAACTCCAAGCGCTATGTTTAGCAAAAAGCAAACACAGCACACCACCTAAAACACATCATACCTACTGTGAAGCATGGTAGTGGCAGCATTATGTTGTGGGGGTGTTTCTTTTCAGCTGGGTCTGGGCGATTGGTCAGGATTAAAAGGAAAATGGATGATGCCAAGTACATCCAAATTTCTGAGGAAAATCTGCGTCCCTCTGCTAGACAGCTGAAGATCGGAAGGTCATTCACCTTTCAACACAACAATGACCCTGAACATACTGACAAAACAACAACGAAATGGCATAAGGATAATAAGGTGAATGTCCTTGAGTGGCCAAGTCAGAGTCCTGACTTAAATCCAATCGAAAATCTGTGGATGGATTTGAAGAGAGCAGCCCATTGCCGCTCAACACAGAATTTGACTGAACTTGAGCAATTCTACAAGGAAGAATGGGCAAATATTCTCCAATCAAGGTGTGCAAGTTAGTACAGACATATCCAAAAAGACTGATGGCTAAAGGTGGCTCTACGAAGTATTAAATCAAGGGACTGATGGCTTTTCCAGCCCTGTTATTCTAGTTTTTGTTTTGTTTTGTTTTTTTTTTTTTTTTTTTATATTAATTTGCACGACTGTTGTGTTTTTCCATTCGTTTGATGTTGTAAGACCAAATTTGTAAATAAAGCTGGAAAAGTTATTTGGAATGGGGTTTGATTTCAGGCTGTATGACAAATGAAGTAACTACACCGACCAAAATTATAAACGCAACACTTTTGTTTTTGCCCCCATTTTTCATGAGCTGAACTCAAAGACCTAAGATTTTTCTATGTACACAAAAGGCCTATTTCTCTCAAATATTGTTCAAATCTGTCTGAATCTATTGCACAGGTGTGCCTTAGGCTGGCCACAATAAAAGGCCTCTCTAAAATGTGCAGTTTTACTGTACTGGGGGGTCTGGGGGGGTCCGAAAACCAGTCAGTATCTGGCGTGACCACAATTTGCCTCACGCAGTGCAACACATCTCCTTCGCATAGAGTTGATCATGTTGTTGATTGTGGCCTGTGGAATATTGGTCCACTCCTCTTCAATGGCTGTGTGAAGTTGCTGGATATTGGCAGGAACTGGAACACGCTTTCGTATACGCCGATCCAGAGCATCCCAAACATGCTCAATGGGTGACATGTCCGGTGAGTATGCTGGCCATGCAAGAACTGGGATGTTTTCAGCTTCCAGGAATTGTGTACAGATCCTTGCAACATGGGGCTGTGCATTATCATGCTGCAACATGAGGTGATGGTCGTGGATGAATGGCACAACAATGGGCCTCAGGATCTCGTCACTGTATCTCTATGCATTCAAAATGCCATCAATAAAATGCACCTGTGTTCGTTGTCCGTAACATATGCCTGCCCATACCATAACCCCACCGCCACTGTGGGCCACTCGATCCACAACGTTGAAGAGAACACCTCTCCAAAGTGCCAGACGCCATCGAATGTGAGCATTTGCCCACTCAAGTCAGTTCCGACGATGAACTGCAGTCAGGTCGAGACCCCGATGAGGACGACAAGCATGCAGATGAGCTTCCTTGAGATGGTTTCTGACAGTTTGTGCAGAAATTCTTTGGTTATGCAAACCGATTGTTGCAGCAGCTGTCCGGGTGGCTGGTCTCAGATGATCTTGGAGGTGAAGATGCTGGATGTGGAGGTCCTGGGCTGGTGTGGTTACACGTGATCAGCGGTTGTGAGGCCGGTTGGATGTACTGCCAAATTCTCTACAAACGCCTTTGGAGACGGCTTATGGTAGAGAAATTAACATTCAATTCACCGGCAACAGCTCTGGTGGACATTCCTGCAGTCAGTATGTCAATTACACGCCCCCTTAAAACTTGCGACATCTGTGGCATTGTGCTGTGTGATAAAACTGCACATTTTAGAGTGGCCTTTCATTGTGTGCTGTCTAATCAGCATCTTGATATGCCACACCTGTGGGGTGGATGGATTATCTCGGCAAAGGAGAAGTGCTCACTAACGCAGATTTAGACAGATTTGTGAACAATATTTGAGAGAAACAGGCCTTTTGTGTACACAGAAAAAGTCTTAGATCTTTGAGTTCATCTCATGAAAAATGGGGGCAAAAACAAAAGTGTTGCGTTTATAATTTTGGTCGGTGTATTTCAAAGGGGAATGATGATTTTCTATAGGCACTGTAGATATGTTTTTTCAGTTTTGCATAAATTTATATAGAAGCACATATTTCCAATGGGCCTATAGCATGTAAAAGTCTGGTCCAGTTTGGGTGGATCTAATTGTAGATGTAGTTCTGCAAATTGATACTTTTCATTTTTTAATTTCAAATTTAATTTCATTGCGACAGCCATAATACATTATTTAATTGTGCAGGGGCATTTTTTGTCCCTTTGTCTTAAATGAATGTTTTTCTTCATTTTGGTGGCATTTTTACCACAAGCCCTCGTTAATATTCATCCCTGGTTGGAGCTAAGCTCTGCAGGAAAGTGGACCTGAAGCACCAGAGTTAAAAACCTCAGCTTGTGTAGCCTGATTTGTAGAATTTCCCTCTAGAATTACTGCAGGCTTTTAAATGTGATTATTTTCTTTTCAATCATTATTGCTGACATTTTAAAATGTTTACTTTTGCATCCAAGTCAACCGAGTTTCCATGTCTGTTCTGAGGAACGGAAAGGAACTACATCATTATAGACAAACGATTATTTGATCTCTACATTTCAACATGATCTCATTGGTGTTTGCACAGTCAGTATTCACATATAAATACTCCCAAACATACATTTTTGTAAGCTGGACAGACATGAAAAAAACATTAAACATTCTTTAAAGTTCACAGACTATTGATGACATGCTTGATTTTGCTTGATTTTATAGTTGATAAGAATAATTGATGCCAATTACATATATCAATACAACTGAACCTTTTTACTTTAATTATTCACATCTAGATTTCATTTCTGAGGATATTTACCATTAAGAAGGTCTTTTTCTGACAAAATTTCTCAATCACACTTTTAGGGATTAATTCTCACTATTAACTAATATTAACTATGACTTTTGCCCCAATAAATTCCTAATTTGCTGCTTATTAATAGTTAGTATATGTTAAGTTTATGGTCATGCAGAATAAGGCATTAATATGTGCTTTATAAACAGCCAATATACTTGTAATATGCATGCTATTAAACAACTAGTTAATAGTGACACTTGGTCCCTAAACTAAAGTGTTACCAGTTGTCCATAAGTAAACATGTTTATGTTTAGATGATGTCAGTGCCTTAGCATTATATACAATAATGCCTGTATGGACGGCTATAATGAGATGATTGCACAATGTGCAAAATGTTTTACAAGTCCTTTTGGTTTAGGACAGGTGTGAGGCTTCGGGTTAATTTTAGACTAGGGTCTTCTGTCTTAATTTATGAGGACGGAGGGCAGTTGTCAAAGTGCATATGTGCTTCTCTCTGGTGTGTTTGGGACAGATGAGACTAAAAATAGAGAGGGATAAAAAAGTAGAGAGAAACAAGGGCCCCAGAGAGGAAAGGGACAAATGTTGTGAGAGGGAGAGAGAAATCATGTGTGTGTTTTAAGGCGGGAATGTGTTACTGGACACAGCTGTTGTGTGTCCAACAGTTTTGACATGAGAGGGGAAAGTGGAGCGCTTGTTATTGTGGCCTGACTCTGATTCTGCAGCTGGAGCACAAACATACTCTACAGGTTCAAGCTACATATAGCGTAAGCTATCCCGGGTGCTGCGAGCATACCAATATCAGCTCAGTATAAGAACACGTGAAATTGCTTCTTTGTTGCATTTTGTTTAATGCAGTTTGATAAAATGGTATAGTCCTGCAACGATTCCTTGATTCTATTTGAGTATTCTATTTTTTAAAAATCCTCTATTGCATTTTTCCCGTGTCCAGTAATCGTGAAAATACCAGAAGTGGCGCATTCCACATATTAAACCCATTTAAAAATCATAATAAAGCATAATGTTATTGAGAATTCACAAACACTGTGATTTAATTAAAATAAATATATGCGATGCAGGTTTAATATATGCGCTTTATTCGCATGCGTGTAGGTTAAGTATGTACGTGTCGGAGCGGCTCTGTTCACAGTAAATGCAGATACACAAACTGTTATCATTTACATGTGTGGAGTGTCTCAAACTCCATCTCTGCATGTTGTTGTGAGTTTGGGTTTATTATATTGTTCATCTGTGAATACAACGTGCTATTTCATCAGATTTGTAAGGTAAATCATTTATATCATTTATATCATTTCAAATTTTTGATATTTGTCAATCAAAGCAAATCACTAGAAGACTGAATCGTGATTCATACATTAATTTGGTATGGCTTTTGTTTTAATGGACTCCTCCAGATTTTGTGTAAAATATGATCATGTTCTCTAATATGACTTGAAAGCATCTTCAGTGGAAGAAAAGACATGTAAAGATCTGTACAAAGAGTCTTATGATCAGTTTCAAACTGACTGTTTGTGACCTAGAAAAATAGTGCAGAATCTGAAATATTAATTCTTCATGTTGCATCGTGATGCTTCTTTGTTTTAAATTCTTAAAAAATCCCTTTGTTTATTTCCAAGTTTAAATTCAATTTTGAATCCCAGATGTTCAGTATGGTCTCAGCCCTTTGGACTGCATTGTATGTTATAAACAATTTCATCAACAATTTCAGTGTAAGCAGTTTTCTATTCATTTGCAGCACTTTGGGTTTCAATCCAGTTTCTGGATTGTCTTTCATTAAAGAAACAGGTGAGGAAAATGAAAAAGTGCTGAACATTTATTCACCCTCAGGCCATCCAAGAAGTAGATAAGTTTGTTTCTTCACAGGAACAGGCTTGGAGAAATGTAGCATTACGTAATTTTTTTACCAATGGATCCTCTGCAGTGAATGGGTGCCGTCAGAATGAGAGTGCAAACAGCTGATAAAAACATCACAATAAATCCACACCACTCCAGTCCAACAGTTAACGTCTTGAGAAGCCAAAAACTGCATGTTTAAGAAACAAATCCATCATTAAGATGTTTTTAACTTCAAACTCTTGTTGCCATCCATAGCACTGTTTTTGGGGTGAACTATCTCTTTAAATAGAAGTTACAGAAATATCGTGTTTGATAGATAGATAGATATACATGTAAAGATTTTCTCGAACATGAATGATAACCTAAAAATACAAATGAGAGACACAGTAGTTGGCGTACACGAGGTGTAAAAAAATGTTTGGATTCTTTGTCAGTAATTATAAAGGAATCTCTCTGAAATACACACATCCCGTCTTATTACAACTACATGCCCTCACAAATGAAGAGAGGAGTAGAAAGAAAAGCAAACAACTGGAGAGAGTGAGAGTGAGTGGAAGAGGCACGGAAGAGAACGAGAGAGAGAGAGAGACTTTGGCAAAGCAAGAGTTGGGAGGAATTTAAGAACATGAGTAAGAGAAACAGCTGCAGAACTCAGACAGGAAGAGAGAGAGAGAGAGAGAGAGAAAGAGAGAGTGAATGTGTGTTCATTTAAGTGAGGGAGAGGTGGAGTGTGTATTGAGGACCTTCCTCAAGAGGATGTTTTGTGTGTGTGTGTGTGTGTGTGTGTGTGTGTGTGTTTACACTTATTGCTGGTCCCACTGAGATATGATTTTATAGAAACCAGCCTACTTTCTAAAACATAAAGATATGGCAACATTTTCCACTGCAATAAAATGCTGTTTGTTTTGTGCGTTCACTTCAGATAGTCAGAAGAAATATTAACTGGAGTATTAATGGGTGAATCTCACAAAATGCAAAATCTCACCCAAAATCAAATAATAAACAAGAAATAATACTCAAAGAACAAATTTTGGGGGCCTTTTTTATTTTATTTTATTTTATCTTACTTTATTTATTAATAGCAGTGATGGGAATAATGGCGTTATAAATAAACGGTGTTACTAACGGTGTTATTATTTTCGGTAACGTGTAATCAAAAGAATTGCTGTTTCCCCTGTTACAATATTATTATAATATTATTATAATTTTATTTTTCAGTTCATCTGAATGGATGCGCAGCGTACCTGTATTTGACGAACCGTGATCTCTTATACTTGCAGTCTTATACCATGCAGAATTGACACGCTACATGTAAACAATATTCTTTGTTTTTTTCTTCTTAAAACAACGGAGTTCCTTTGGAAATCTTCATCTTTTAAGAACTGCCGGGTTCTTTGGTATACTATTAGGCGGAATTAATGCGCAAACGGCAATCTCATTGTCTGGCGCTCACCTATTATCACCCCTGTTCTGATTTCAGCAAATCAGTTCGAGCGAACGCAGACAACGTGATTAATATTTATGAACCCAGCATCTCATTAATCCTTAGTGCATTTTATATTGTTACTAGTAGTAGAATATAATAGTGTAGTATCATTTTTTTCTTTTTTTTTTCTTTTCTATAGAAACAGTAAATTACAAACAATATCTTAAGCACCACCACCAGTCCTAAGTTTAGTCATCATGACAAATATGCATTCATACATGGTTATTCTAATTGCTAAAGTTTAATGCTAAATTATCATAATGTAATATTATAATGCCTGACTGACTGATGCTAAATGTACTTTCAGAAATGTAAGAATATATATATATATATATATGAAGAGTTCAGATGCAAAAGCCTCTAAATCCATCTGACGTATTTCTTTAAAATTAGCATTTCCTTCTGGCTACTTCATATAGGTTTCTGTGTAAATACTGGTACTTCCGATTGGGCTGAGGCTGGAATTTAGCGAGTTTGAAGTAGTTTGCATATATATATATATATATATATATATATATATATATATATAAAATGGTATATTAATATTAGTCTGGTGAGTAAACTAAAAATCTCATTCATTTCATTAAAATTTAATTCATTTAACACATTTTATATTGGGCGAATCCAAGTTATTTGATATATTTAAACATTTTTGTTTTAAAAAGCAACACAATAGTTACTTTCCCTGGTAATTACTTACTTTTATAATGATGTCACTCAGTTACTAACTCGGTTACTATTTGTGAGAAGTAACTAGTAACTATAACTAATTACTTTTTTAAAGTAACATTCCCAACACTGATTAATAGGCATGCTAATAAGCAACTAGTTAATAGTAAGAATTGGTCCCTATGCTAAAGTGGTACCAAAATTATTTATTTAAATGGGTATATATTAAAGCTATACAACAAATGTATGTATAAATAATTTAAATTAATTACATTAAAAAAAAACATCTAAAAAACAAGATTACAGTAATTAGAATGCTTCTTATAAGAATGCGCTTAATTATCATTAAAAAAAAATCTTTAAGAAAAATATACAGTGAAATGTACCTGTTTGTTTTGTTTTGTTTTGTTTGTTTGCAGTTTGCTATTAACTGGTTTCATGATGTTCAAGCTATAGGCTTATAGAACATATAACCTCAATTAAACAAGACATATTACACAGGCATATTTGTGTGTGTGTGTGTGTGTGTGTGCGTGTGTGTAAGAAGGTCAGCATGTGGTGTAGTTTAGTAGTACTCAGAGGAGAATAAGTCAACATGACCTGTGTGCTTCTCTGCTCCTGCTGAGGTCAAAGTCAGTACTCGACCTCTGAGAGCCCATAGGGATCCATTCATCAGAGACGGACAGAATGACCCTGAGAGAGAGAGAGAAACAGACTAAAAAAAAATCATTTGAATGGCTTTTTATGGTTGAAAGTTCCCAAAACAGGACAAAGACTATTTTAAGATCTTGGAACAGTTCCATACTAGAAGTGTGATATGCTGTTTTTAAAGCAATAGTTCATCCAGAATGACAGACTTTATTTCATGAAAGACAAACAGAGGGTGAGAAAAAGTGTTATTTTTGCGTGAACTATTCCTTTCATCAAGTGTGTGGTAGTATTTAGCTCAACTCATTGTGCTGAAAGAGTTAACTCAATACTGACTCCCCAACATCTCCGAAATGAGATGCTCAGTGTCCTCCAGAGCTAAAATAATAGTCGCAAAATGGCTCATCAGAGGGCACCGTTTCCGTTCAGTCATCCATATTAACCAAGGAAATATTTAGAGAACTTACAGCGCCGATAAACATCCTGAAGCAATAAGTACCTGGAGAGTAATGAGGAAGTGAAGGTATGTGAGGTTTCCAGCTGAAACCCGTGACTCAGACTTAGCTCTGAAGCCGAGCGTGTGAATTAGAAACACTCTTACCACTTCCTCTGCTAGTTAGCCTCTAATTAGTGTCCTAATTGCAAATGACTGAGCATGTTTATTTACCATAGTCAAATGAGCTCATTTCCATTGGTGAGGGTTAAACTCTAGAGCAGCTCTGATTGGCTGTTCTTCTGATTGAATGGAATACTAGCATACTGAATTTGTGCAATTTTATAAAAGAAGTATATGAAACCGTATACAATTTAAGTCCAGAAGTCAAAAATCCTATTCATTTTCTCTATAGGGGAATTGATTTTTAATAACTTATCTAGTCTAAGAAGTTGTTAATTGATGGTAAAAGGCTTTGTTCAAACCATCAGCCAGTATACTGTAATTTAAATTTATTTATTTTTTTAATATTCAAGGCCTTTCCAGTGAAAACTACATTTACATATGATTCTGCAAACAAATATCCACCAATCAGACAACTGAAACAAGCAAATAGTCACAAAAGAGTTCCACCCACTCACATTTTACCTTATTTTTTTCCCAAAAAATATACATTATATTGTTTTTATATGCATAATTTGCACTTTTAAATCAGTATATATATTTTTTATTTATCCGTTGTTTTTAATTTGATAATATCATTTGCAGTGCTTTTTCTCAATAAAGCTGTTAAAGCCAACACTGTATACTTTTTTCAGGCTTTTTGAAGTAGTTTTTTTGCTTCTCACTACATTGTAATTCAACGACTGCTGTCCAGTTACCCTAGTAAAAACATAATATATTTAAAATACATTTATTTCATACTAAGTACACTACCAGCAAACGTTTTTGAACATGAAGATTTTTAATGTTTCTTAAAGAAGACTCTTTTGCATTTAATTGATCCAAAGTACAGCAAAATCAGTACAATTTAATATTTTTAAATATATTTTAAAATGTAATTTATTTCTGTGATTACAAAGCTGAATTTTCAGCATCATTACTCCAGTCAAATGATCCTTCAGAAATCATTCTAATATTCTGATTTGCTGCTTAAAAACAGCAATTATTATTATTACATTGAAAGCAGCTGAGTAGAATTTTTTCATTTGATGAATAGAAAGCTCAGAAGAACAGCATTTATCTGAAATAGAAATGTTTTCTAACATTATAAATGTCTTTATCATCACTTTTGATAAATTTAAAGCATCCTTGCTAGATAAAAATATTAATTTCTATAATTTCTTTAAAAAAAAGTTACAAAAGCTTTTTATTTCACATAAAAAAAGAATCATGAAAAATGTACTCAACTGTTTTAAATATTCATAATAATAAAATATGTTTCTTGAACAGCAAATCAGCATATTAGAGTGATTTCTGAAGGATCATGTGACACTGAAGACTGGAGTAATGATGCTGAAAATTTAGGTTTGATCACAGGAATAAATTTCATTTTAAAGTATATTCAAATAAAAAGCAATTATTTTAAATAGTAAAAAAATGTTCACAATATTACTGCTTTTGCTGTATTTTGGATCAAATTAATGCAAGCTTCATGAGCAGAGAATTAAAAAAAAAAATCTTACTGTTCAAAAACTTTTGACTGGTAGTGTATAGTTCAAATCTATTAACATATTTACTGACATATCACTTAAGAATTACTGATATAAAAATTATAATTAAACTTTATTTGGTGTACTACTTGTGCACAATGCACATCTCCTAATATTAAGCCTGAAACATATTTTTAATGTCACTTTTGATGAGGATTGATTAATCTTTTAATAATATTGGTCTTTAAATGTAAGATATGCAAGAAAGTATACTTGCAATAGTTCCATTTTAGCACAATCAGATATACTTCAGTATATCTTTAGTTGGACTTTAACACTACTTTTGCACAATTAAAGTGCATTAAGTACAAAATTAGTTGTTACAATTTAGCACACTAAAAGTACAACTGCATGGTATATTTTGAAGAACATAAATATGTAAATGTATTTGTAGTATACTAAGTATAAAATAAATGTATTTCAAATACATTTTAGTATATTTATTTTTTACCAGGGTATCTCTGCAATAATTCAAAATGTTATTTTGCATTTTTAATCCAAGTGTAGTCCAACTGTAACATTCATCACATAAAAAAATGGAAGGTCAGGTTGAATGCATTGCATTGTGGGATACAGTATTCCATGTCATATCCTGCTAATTGTGGCAAATGTTGTACTTTAGGTCATTTGCATATCTTATGCATTCAGAAAATGTCCCTACTCTTCACACTATACACACAATTGCTGTGGAAATAGAACTAGTACACTATTGTATAAATACAATATGAACTTAAAGGGATAGTTCACCCAAAAATGAAAACTGTGTCATTAATTACTCACCCACATGTCGTTCCAAACCCGTAAAACCTTCGTTCATCTTTGGAACACAAATTAAGATATTTTTGATCAAAGCTTTCTGACCCTGCACAGACAACAACATAACTACCACGTTCAAGGTTTAAAAAGGTAGTAAGGACATTGATAAAATAGTCCATGTGACATCAGTTCTCCATTTCATGACCCCTTTAACAGTACTTTGAGAAGCACCTTTTAGAAACAGCATTACAACAACACTAAAATACAACAAACATGCATGAGTACTGAGCTGTCGGAAAGCAATTGATTGGACGGGATGGACGCTGATAACTGGAGATGGTAGTTCAGTCACATTACACATTTTGCCACTGATAAGTGACATCTGGGCTTCCGCACTCTTGAAAAGCAGCAGCTGGTATCAATAGAGCAAATAAAACGGTGTAAGTGCGTATCGCAGATTCAGGCCATTTCTCTGGTGCTCGCTGTGAGAAACGCATCAGAATGCAACGAAAGGTGTGTCGCTGTCTAAAATAGGTCACTATGAAAAGCGTTTCCGAGCTTTTCCATGAAGTCCATGACGTAATGGTGACCTACAAAAAAACAGACGTGTTTAACTTGGGGCCCTCAATGAGCTGCATGTTCCCTTCAGACGCCCACTGGCCTGCGAGCTCACACTGTCAAAGATTTCTGCTGCTTTTCTTCACTTTATTTATTTTTGCACTTTGGTCCTGCCAAAATTGGGTGGGGGAATGGGTTCTCCATATACTCCCAATCTGCAAGACAGTTCGATGATGATATAAGAACGTGTGACCAATCGCAGCCTCTCTGTTCTTTTTTCTTTGTAAGAAACTGAATTTGCTGGATAAAGGTGCTGTTGAAGACGCCCTGGTCCTGTGTGAAGTCATTCTGATTGTTATGATCGCCAGTAGTTGTTTGGAGCACTGGATGGCTCAAAAGAATGCGTTTGAGAGTAGTGGAGCTCTTTGTCAATTCATGTCATGTTTATCCATGTTGTTTTGAAGCAGAAGTCTCCGCAAGTTAGCCAAACAATAGAGGGAATTTGCAAAGAATGAATTGCCTCCACTGTGTTGTTTATTTGGTGCAAAAATGGAAAAAACAGTGCAAATATTCTCATGAAACCAGTACACAGTGCAGTTCTCCATCTTGCGGGTCAGTTCTGAGTATTTGGTTGTGGAGAATACTAATGATGATACAGCGCTATACCAGCTCACATAGCTGCCAGTTATTAGTGGCTGGTGAATAAGCATCCATTTTTTAAAGTCCTGAGGCTTTGCTAATGTTTTTCCCCATTTCCTTTGGCTGATGTTATGCTCATGATATTTGCATGCAGATCTCCTGTGTATACCACTGTGAAACTGTGAATGGCTTATGCACATTATTTGGCATGACTTTTAATATAATGGGGTTTATAGTACAGTTGAGGTCAAAAGTTTACATAGACCTTGCAGAATCTGCAAAATGTTAATTATTTACCAAAATAAGAGGGATTTTAATTTAGTACTGACCTGATTAAAGTAATTTGGATAAAAGATGTTTGCATATAGTCCACAAGAGAAAACAGTATTTGAGTTTATAAAATTGACCCTGTTCAAAAGTTTACATACACTTGATTTCTAATACTGTGTTGTTTCCTGAATGGTCCACAGCTGTTTTTTTTTTAGTGATAGTTGTTCATGAGTCCCTTGTTTGTCCTGAACAGTTAAACAGCTCACTGTTCTTCAGAAAAATCCTTCAGGTTTTTTTTTTTTTTTTTTTTTTTTGTGTATTTGAACCCTTTCCAACAATGACTGTATGATTTTGAGATTCATCTTTTCAAACTGAGGACAACTGAGGGACTCATATGCAACTATTACAGAAGGTTTGAACACTCACTGATGCTTCAGAAGAAAAAATGATGCATTAAGAGGGGTGAAAACTTTTGAACAGAATGAAGATGCGTACATTTTTCTTATGTTTTCTAAATATCATATTGTTTTATTTATTTATTTATTTTTTCATTTAGTACTGCCCTTCAGAAGCTATAGAAGATACTTACATGTTTCCCAGAAGACAAAACAGGTTAAATTTACCCTGATCTTCAAATTCCAAAAGTTTTCACCCCCCTGGTTCTTAATGCATGTTTTTTTCCTTCTGAAGCATCAGTGAGTGTTTGAACCTTCTGTAATAGTTGCATATGAGTCCCTCAGTTGTCCTCAGTGTGAAAAGATGGATCTCAAAATCACACAGTCATTGTTGGAAAGGGATCAAATACACAAAAATGCTGAAAAACCAAAGAATTTGTGGGACCTGAAGAATTTTTCTGAAGAACAGCAGGCAGTTAACTGTTCAGGACAAACAAGGGACTCTCACTAAACAAAAAACAGAGCTGTGGATCATTCAGGTAACAACACAGTATTAAGAATCAAGTGTATGTAAACTTTTGAATGGGGTTATTTTTATAAATTCATCTATTATTTTCTCATGTTGAGTAAAATATCTTAAGCAGGTCAGTATTAAATAAAAAAAAAAAATAACATGCATTTTGTATGAACCCTCTTATTTTGGTAAAATAATTAACATTTTGCAGATTCTGAAACTTTCTGAACTTGAACTTTCAGATTTTTACATATATTTATTTTTGGATTTGCATACAGATTTTTATTGCTATTATACAAATATTATTTAAAATATGCACTATAGTTCAGAAATGTGTTTGGTAATTTTTTAATTTTTTTTATTTTTTTATAATGCCTGCATTTATTAAGTCAAAAATACATTAAAAACAGTACTATTATGAAATAATATTACAATTCACCAAATTATGTTTTCTATTTGAATACATTTTAAAATGTAATTTATTCCTGTGATGTAAAGCAGAATTTTTCAGCATCATTACTCCAGTCTTCAGTGTCACATGATTCTTTTAATTCTATTAACAGAAAGTTTAAAAGAACAGCATTTATTTGAAATAGAATTATTTTGTAATATTATTAAAGTCGTTACTGTCACTTTTGAATAATTTAATGCAAAAATTCTAATGTCTTACAAAATAACGCTTTTTAAAGGGTAGTGTAATTACATTATTTTGATTCTAGATACAGTTGATTTAGTGTGTAAATATTTTTATGATTATTTCAGCTGAATTTATTATATGAGATTAACTGTGATTAATTAGTAACATTTTGGATCAAAAGTTCATCTTTCTGAGCACACATTTATTTAGCTAATCAGCATATCGTGTCCTGCACTAAATCCTTGAGGGAGGATGTTTCCCTGATGGTCAGTGGTGTTGGAAATAGTTGAAACGGAGCCCAGCTGAGCATCTGCCCCAGCATCTCTGTGCTCCCCTGAGAGACGGCCAAGCATCTGTTTGTCTCTCTCTTGTGCCGTGTGTTTAGTTGAAGGATTACGTTACAGTTGTGCTAGATCTGCCATTCAACAGAACTGAGTCAGTTGCTTGTCAGAACTGCTCCAAAAACCCGACCACACAGACACTTGGGTCTCGGTTTCTCACCTCTTCTTTTGGTCATCGCATCTTTGTATCCC
This sequence comes from Cirrhinus mrigala, assembly GCA_036247105.1. Classification (NCBI taxonomy): domain Eukaryota; kingdom Metazoa; phylum Chordata; class Actinopteri; order Cypriniformes; family Cyprinidae; genus Cirrhinus; species Cirrhinus mrigala. The sequence continues at coordinate 31,681,386 of CM070029.1, forward strand.
TTACAAAATTATACCTTGATAACCTTTTTCACTGCAATCTTATAGTTACAGAAATTGTTACTTTCGTAAAATTATTTCTTTTACATATTCCGAAGAAAATATGAGAGTTGCGTGCCTGTGAAGAACTGTAACCTGAAAAGCCTGAGCCATAGCCTTCCAGTATTTTTCCAGACCCTGTGGTTACCATGGTAAATGTTTATAAGGGATGTAGTCTTGCTCTCTGATGTTGTGTATGCATTGCATTGTTTTTCGTCTATTCCTGACTGTCTGTCCATCTCTGTCCTCTCATTGTTGAACGTGCTTGGATGAATTGTCGGAAGAGGAAGCATCTGATTATATACAAACAAAACAAAATGGGTATAAAATTGTTGGTCGTAGGATGTTCATGGACCCAGAAAAAGCCCCGGTATTGTTTGCACGCTGCTACGCTATTTTAACCTCTTGGCCACGTGCCTAAAAAGTTAAAGGGATAGTTCACTCAAAAATGATCATTTGGTTATCATTTATGAACTCTTAAGTCATTTCAGAGCCTTGTGAAGACTTAGGGCAATTTTGTTTCTAAACAGCACAGATCTTTTCTATACAATGGTAGTTTATAGTGAACTTGACTCCTTAAAGACAACATTTGCGCAATAAACATAAGAGGTTTTACTGTCATTAAAAAGTCAGTTTTACTGTCAGTATTAAAGGGATAGTTCACCCAAAAATATAATCATTAATTACGTCAATTAATTGTCATTCCAAACCTGTAAGACCTTTGTTCATATTCAGAACACAAATTAAGATATTTTTGATGAACTCTGAGACTTTTATGACCCTGCATAGACGGCAACACAACTGACACGTTCAAGGCCCAGAAGATAGTAAGAACATTGCTAAAATTGTTCATGTGACATCAGTGATTCAACTGTGATTTTATGAAGCTACGAGAAAACTTTTTGTGCACAATGAAAACAAAAATAATCACTTTTCAGCAATTTTTTTTTCTTCCGTGTCAGTCTTTGCCGCGACACATGCGTGTGGTGCTGCTGACGCAGAAGCTGGTGTTCTGACGTAGAACCCAGATGTGCCGTGTTTACAAGCGGAAGTCTTCGTAAACATGTCTGAAGATTTTCAACAGAGAGGATGACTTGCAATTTTTTGGCCAGCCTTATTTGATCCAGAATATAAAAATGATGAGCTAAGAGAGATGGACGTTCTACATCAGAACGCTGGCTCTCGCGTCAGCAGGATCACATGCATGTGTTGTGTTACTCTTGTGAACACGCTGAAGACGGACACAGAAGAGAAGAAACTGTTTAATAAAGCCATTTTGTTTTCTTTGCACACAAAAAGCATTCTTGTAGCTTTATAACATTACACTTGAACCATTGATGTCACATGAACTATTTTAATTGATCACTTTACTACTCTTTCTGGTCCTTGAACGTGTCAGTTGCGTTGCTGTCTATTTAGGGTCAGAAAGCTCTAGGATTTCATCAAAAATATCTTAATTTGCACTCCAAAGATGAACGAAGGTGTTACGGGTTTGAAACGACATGAGGGTGAGTAATTAATGACAGAATTTTCATTTTTGGTTGAACAATCCCAAACATCAATGTCAGATATCGAATCAAAATTTCAAATGGAACAATTCATCTAAAAATTTAAATTTCCAGAAATTTTACTCACTCAGTATGTAGATAAATATGTTTTTTTTTTTTCATCACATTTGGAGAAATGTATCATTACGTCACTTGCTCACCAATGGATCCTCTGCAGTAAATGGGTGCCCTCAGAATGAGAGTCCAAACAGCTGATAAAAATATCACAGTAATACATAATCCATAATAATGCTTCCTCCAGTGAAAAAGTTCATCTTCTGTTGTCCCACACATCAAAATCCACCCTCATACAGTTTTATACAAAAGTTTGGGAACCCCTTGCAGAATCTGTAAAAATGTGAATAATTTTAAAATGAGAGAGATCATACAAAATGCATGTTGTTTTTTATTTAGTACTGTCCTCAGTAAGATATTTTACATAAAAGATGTTTATATACAGTCCACAAGAGAGGAAAAAAATGCTGAAATTATTCAAATAAACCCCCTGCAAAAGTTTGGGGAAAAAGTTTAAACTGAGTACTGTTTTTCAGAAAAATCCTCCAGATCCTGCAGGTTCTTTGGTTTTCCAGCATCTTTTGCATATTTGAACCCTTTCCAGCAGTGACTGTATGATTTTGAGATCCATCTTTTTACACTGAGGACAACTGAGGGACTCAAACACAACTATTAAAAAGGGAACAAACATCCACTAATGGTCCAGAAGGAAACACAATGCATTAAGAACCGAGAGGGTGAAAACTTTTGAACAGGATAAAGATGTCCAAATTTTTCTTATTTTGTTGAAATATTTTTTTTTTTTCCATTTAGTACTGCCTTTCAGAAGCAACAGAAGATACTTGCATTTTTTTTGGAAGACAAATTAAGTACAATTTACCTTGATCATCAAATTTAAAATGTTTTCACCTTATAGTGACTACTGGAAAGGGAGGGTGGAAATGGAGGATTTTTCTGAAGGACAGTGCTGACAGAACAAATAAGGGACTCATGGACAACCACCACAAAACAAAAACAAAAAAAAGTCATAGATTATAGATAACCACACACAGTCTTAAGAAAAAAGGGTTCCCAAACTTTTGCAGGGGGTTTTAATAATTTCAGCTGTGCTATGTTCAGTTTTTTTTTTTTTTCTTTGTTTGTCTTGTGGACTATATGTAAACATCTTTTATGTAAAATATCTTACTCAGGACAGTACTAAATAAAAAATAACATGCATTTTGTATGATCTCTCTTATTTTGTTAAAATTATTCACATTTTAACAGATTCTGCAAGAGGTTCCCAAACTTTTGCATAAAACTGTATTCGTTTAAAACCATTTTGGACCGTTTTCACTTGTAAACAGTGCTTGATCCGTCCATATTTCCTGATTTAGGTAAGAGACCCTAAAGAAAGCAATATTATGGATTATAGTTTTATATTTTAATGGGGGTTTGAGTTAAAAACGTCTTAATCATGGATTTGCTTGATAAAAACACACAGATTTTCACTTTTCAAGACATTAATTGATGGACTGGGATGGTGTAGATTACTTGTGTATTATTATGATGTTTTTATCAGCTTTTTGGACTCTCATTCTGACGGTACCCATTCCCTGCAGAGGATCCATTGGTGAGCAAGTGATGTAATGCTACATTCCTCCAAATCTGATGAAGAAACAAACTCATCTACATCTTAGATGACCTAAGAGTAAGTACATTTTGCAGCTAATTAAACTATTATTTCAATTGTGGTTTCTTTGCAATTATCTGAGTAAAAATTGATTCAAAGTAAATCCTACAACATTTTTTTTTTCAGTGTAGGCAACATATTTGATATTTGAGAGCCTTAAATCAATGTGATGATTTAACAATGATTATTTTTATTTAACAAATATGGATTTAACAATTATATGATTATTATTATATTCCACAAAAAAATATACCAGATCCTACATGAGGGTGTGTAAATGATAAAAGTGTCTTTTGGGCGAACTACTTCATTAAATGGGTCATGGTTTTGGTTTGGTTTGAATGTTTTAAATACGTTTGTCAGCAGTGAGTTTAGAAAACACGACCCAGATTTAAATTGTTTGGGATAGTTAGAAACAATTAGCACAAATGTAAAACATACATATTTTACTGTTTTTTTTCCAGCTTGAAACATCAGAAGTTGTTTGAATTGCGGCCTAGCGGTTAGTACATATGCTTCAGACACATTTAGCTACGTATGGAGGAGCTACAGGTTCAAATCCACATAATGACATATCCGATCTTATTCGAAAGCTTCTCTGTTTTTTCCACGAATTTCCGCCCATTCACTTTCAATAAAATATCAAAAACTTCTCAAATATAAAAGCAGGGAAAAGTCTTGTCTGCAATGTGTTTTGCTTCAAAACATCAGAGGATAACCTAATAGCAAATATAATTAAATATGACATAAAAAATGTGTTATGTAAAAGCACTGTAATGGGGAAAGGTTTGTTAGATTCGTAGAATTGATTTCAGACTGCGATAAGGATATTTTCATTGATCGAACTGCGTAACGCCGTAATCAGTGCAGTGTGTATGATATCACTGAGTATCAGAACGGCGAGTCTCTCTAATACACTTAGAGGAAGCATCTAAAGAATTTTCCCCTCAAAGTGTGTGTGTGTGTATCTGTCCGTCCTCTTTCTTTGGCTTCATGTGAGTGTATGTGTGTGTATCCTGGCCTCTGGAGAACACTCATCTGTGTGTTTAGTCATTTTAATGATAACCACATTCTCTCTGCTCGCCATGCCATTCATAATGACGCATGTTGTTGTTTTCAATGACCGAAATGAAACTCATATGCTTTCTGAGGCCCCCCTTGCATTTATACAATATTTAACAGCTGTGGATTCAGATAAACCCTCTTTTGAAACTCCTCATGGGCTTGTGTGTGTTGACACGACTATTAATCATGTTATTACAATGTAATAAATGCACTTATAACAACATGTAGAAGAATTCTGTCTATATAACAATAATTGTGGAATCACTGTGTCATAAAAACCTGCCAATCATGCATCTAGGTTCATATTACTGTAAGATGCATATTTCATTAAAAGTTTACACTTGTCTCTGTGACTGTCTGTGACTAATGTTTGTGTCAGATTTAACACTTTCTATTAAAAGCAGGAGTGTTTGAATTATTAAAAGCTACAGAAATGTCTAAATATAAATATGAAATCTTCTTTGTATCTGCAACCTGCAACAAGGCTAGAATACAAAGCAGAAGCTGTATGAGAAAGTCTAGGTTTGCTAGGCGAAGTAAAACGGATTATAATTATATTTTATGTTATTAGCCTAATCATGCAAATGAAACTTAAAGGATCTCATGGAACTCATTAGCAAAACTTCAAATGTGGCAGAAGTTTAAAAACCTCTCAAAATTAACTTTGCATTACAGTGATACATTTTCCAAGCATGCTTTTTTTTTTTTCATTTTCATCTCTGTGAAAGCATCAGTTGAGTGCCAATGGCCAATGGAAATTGAATTAAGAGTGGTGAAATTTGTCCCGATGTGTGTGCAATCAGACTTAATAATAAAGGCTTTTGTAGTGTAATGCTCTGACCCAAAGACCTCATTACAGGGAAGTAAGGTTTTATTGTTATTGTGTGTCTGTGTGTGTGTGTGTGTGTTTACAGAAACACACACAGATACAAAGAAGTGAACAGACAGACATGCAAATTCTTTGTGGTTAAAATCTGTCGCATATAGCTCATATCTCATTTTGTCAACTACATCCAACCAACATAAGCTGAGCTAAATTTTTGCTCTATTTGCATCCGAAAGCATTAAAGTACACAAGTACATTTGCAGTTTTTTCACAAAAACTTACACTGAGCTTCATGTCAAAATTACATCTCTATAAAAAATAAAAAGGAGAAGATATTTAAAAGAATTGTTTGCCATGAAAAGCAAACTGAACATGTCATCGCAAAATACAAATGATTGGTTTGGACAACATTTTGGCACTTGTTTTCCATAAATGGTGAACAGGCTTTACAGTTTGTCTGCAGATGTTTGTGTGAATTTGTTCAGCTGTATGCAAGTATAGCTGCAAAGAATACTTAATGTGGAAATACGTAACATGTTAATATACGGACAAATTCTCACTATTAACTAGTAGCTTATTGGCATGCATATTACTAACATATTGGCTGTTTATTAGTACTTATAAAGCACATATTTATATTCTGTGAATGTTAGTGCATATATCCTACCCAATACCTAAACTACCTTACTAACTTAATAAGCAGAAAAGGATCTTTATATTCGAAAAAATGTTCTTCAGATTTTTTAAATGTTCTTCAAAATGGTTCTTTTAAGAACTGTGCACTGAAGGGTTCTTTAGGGAACCAAAAATGGCATCACTGCAAAAGCACCCATTTGGAGCCATTATTTTTAGGAGTTTATTGAAGCAAAATTCATAGTTAATGGTTCGTTAATAGCGAGAATTGGACCTTAAAATAATAAAGTGTGACCAAAAAATACTTAACTGCAAACTGAAATAAATGAAATTGCAATTAAATGAAATATAAAATTTACATTAAATACAAGGGTGTTTTTTACTTACAGGACTTACAGTAAAATATGTTGATCTTTATATGTAATTTATTTGAAATATGGTTAAAGTGTGCTGTTGAATGTTCCGACAAGCATTTATGGTAAAATAAAATTTAAGGTCAATTTTATTTGAATGTGTATGCCATGCATTTACATACATTTTTATTTGTAATTACATATTTGTAACATTGAAGTTGCAGTTTAGTAAACCTAAAATATAGGCTATTTATTTTAAATGTAATATTGAATAACACACTACAATTAAAAGTATACTTTACAAATTATACTTTAAATGTGTTTTAAAAATAACTTGTTTAGTGAACTTAATTAAAGTAAACTTTTCCACACAATTAGTTCAGGTTCATACAACAAGACTAAAACAAGTTCAATTAAACAAATAATGTTTGGTTGTCTCAACAAAACATTATTTGTTTAATTGAACTTGATTTAGTCTTGTTGTATGGATCTGAATTAATTGCGTGGAACGTATTTACCTAATTAAGGACAAGCTATTTTTTTTTTTTATACATATATTTAGCAAAAACACATGTTGGCACATTAAGGACAGTTTCACTCATAGGTGTAAGATATACCTTAAAAGTTCAGCAAAGAAGACTGATCTCAGAACTGACATTAGCACAGTTATTGCTCATTGCACAAATCATGAAGTCAGTGAGGCTGCCAGCACCCTAAGCATGAGTGCTACTCTTCTGCACAGTGGTAACCTCAAAACCTTTTGCTAATTTCCAAACCTCTTCTAAATCTCAAAAATAACTCATCATTACATGTATAAGAACTCTAACATGTAATGTTCTTTCATTAAAAACACCTAAAATGCTGGAAACTACACATCCACTTTTTAGTTCAACAAAAATGATTCATGTAGTCCCAACACAAAATGATTAAGCTTAATTAATTTTTACACATTTAAGTGGACTGAACATAATGGAAATAAGTTAGGTAAGAAATTTTCAAAAATGTAGTTGTTTCTGCTTATAACTTATTTTAAAGTAATTTGAACAAGCATTTTGTTTTGTTTTTTTGAGTCGACAAAATAAGTGTGCTGCTTTATAGCACAACAACGAATTAGGCAAAACAGACATCCACAGGGCATCCAATGCATAATTTATTCACCATTATGTTGTTCAAAGCCTGTATATGATTTAGTTTTTTCAATGGAACAAATCATATTTTTTAAAGAACGACTACTAAGCTTTTTTCCATACAATGACAGTTTATAGTGGCAATCGCCAAAAGCACCATTAAAGTGTAATTAAAATAGACAACATAATGATATGTTATATTCCATGTTATGAAGTGAAATGGTGCTGAAATTTAAATCATTTTCCATTGAATTTCCCCTCCACTACAGCACAAACACAAAAATTGCATCTTTTTTTCTACAGAAGCAAGAACAAATGCCATGTTGCTAGAAGACAAATATGTCTCGATACATCAGATGTTTTTTGTTTTTGTTCATGAATGATAATTAAATGCTTCAGCTGATAATAAGGTTTCTCAAACAGTGACTTGTATGAAATATTCTTGTACGGTTCCTTCATTACTTTCTGTTTTATTTTTGTCTGTTTTGAGGGGTAACTGACAAGATTTCTCCGTTTATGTTCCACAAAGTAAATAACAGTCACAGGTTTGGAAGAACATAGGGGTGAAAACATATGACACATTGTTTTATATGAATTTTCCTTCAATACTTGTCTAAATAATAAATGTCCACACCTTCCCAAATAAGTGCAAAAACAACATTCGTTTTGTTGTTATTTCATTCCTTGTTGTTGTTATTAGCACTTTCTAATAATCGGACTGTTGCTTTTTAGCGTCTGATGTTCATTTTCCTGCTATTGTCTGGCATAGATGGCCCCGGCCTCCTTAGAGCGCGTCCCTCCCACCTCCCAGAACCCCCCAGCCCTCCCTTCAGCACCAAGCACACACACACACGGTCTCTTTCCTCTCCTTTTCTTCCTCCGCTTTGCAGCTTCAGACATTTGGGGAATCCTGAAACAAGTTGTTCCCGCAAAGAGGCACTGCCAACTTAGTGTAAGTAGACTCTGAATGAACAGAGGAAACAGAAAGAGGCTGTGTTTCACTAAGAGCCTTGATATTCCTGCCCTCCCGTGTTCGCTCCTTCATGTCTTTTGTTGTGGACACTGACTGCGCTGGTTGGACACCGTGAGACTTTTGATTATGGACATAGAGACGCTGTAGAGCCCGACACGCTGCATGTACGCTCGACTTGCTGGTAAGTGTCTGTTTTAAGATCCCTCTCTCTTTCATTTGACAGGAAGCATCATCAAGAGCTTGCTTCAGCTCTCGAGAACTTTTCCCTCAAGTTTTGTGACATCTCGGTCCCGTCCGAGCCTTTCCTGTCAGGGTTTCTCAGGCTGTCTCTCTTCCCCCGCTGCCTGGGATCTTTCGGAGCGCCTCGACTCAGATTACTGGCTTCCTCCTGTTGTTTGCGGGTGCAGGTTTTCTCCTCTGCGCTCTGGCTCCGCGCTCCCACGCTCTAGCGCAGAGGGGAAGGAAAGCGCTGATAAGAGTTTAGGAGTCTCAGGGAGCGCGGCTTTTGTTAGCTGCCTTGGTGTGTGCGTCTTAAAAGGAGGGGAACTTTTAGCAGCATGCGAGCCGTTTTCTTCACTTGTTTTGTTGTTTTTGGAGGTAACTTCTTTTTTTATGGGTGGAGGGGTGCGAAAATTGGAAACAGACCCACCCTGAGTTGAAGTGAGTCAGACGGCATATGTGCATCTGTGTCAGTCTGGGACAAATAGCAGTCCCATGACATAAAAAAGAGAAAATGAGAGATGTCTCAAGACAAGGGAACCCTCAGGAGGTTTTAAATGGCTTGGACGGGATTTGTAATATTTTGGGTTTGGGAAGCGGAAAGGGGGATGAAGTGATGGTAAGGGATGGGGCATGTATGTTTTGGGTGGGTGGAACAAGATTGGATATCTGCTGCCATGTATGCTCTTAAAATAAAGGCTCCTTCTTATGCAAGGGTTCTTGAGTTGACTATAAGGGTTATTATAGGTTCCTCAGATGGGTGTATTGCTATTTGGGCACTTTAACGCACCAGTAGACATGTTCTAAAGAAGTAGATATAAAAAGCTGTCATCAGACTGTAAAACCATGGAATGATTAATAACTTACCGTATTTTTGCCTCGTCATGGACTTAGTAACAAGAAGTTTCTTCAGTGAAACTGAAAGATGCATTCATTGAGAGTTTTCTCAGGATTTGATCGCTTTGTAGACATGGCAAAGCTAATGGTGGAGATTTGGGAGGAAATGCCCTCTTCTCACATCCATGAGGAAGTGGCCTTGTGGCCAGCCTTGTGATGCATTAGTCCCTCAGACTGATGTAGATGGCTGTTTCCCCAAAATCTCACAGCTGCTCACCATTGTCTATGTGATATGCCCATTTTAACATCGAAATTGGGAAGTAAACATGTAATATGTTGAAGTCTTTAGTTTTGAACTTTAAAGGGAGAAGCTCTGGTTGTGCGTTCTGCTGAAGTAGTCAATGAAAATAGCATGTCATAGTCCCTGAAGACCAAACCCTAGAAATTTCACATGATTGCCAGACACCGGTAGCTTCTGAAACCAAAGTCTGATTTGCTCTTTGCACGATTTGTGTTTTTAGAGCGATCAAGCTTGTCTCGAGTGGCCTGAAGTTCCCAGGTTTCTAGTGGTGTTCATTTACACATGGATTTAAAAGCTTCTTCCTCTCATTATCCGCTCTCTGCTGTATCCTTGTCTCTCAGGAGCGCCTGTGCTATTAGTGATAAGACCAAATAGCGGTAGCTTTTCCTGTCCTGAGCAGGAAGAGTTAGTCTCTGGTCGGCCGCTGGCTTGTCCTGTATGCATCCTCTCATCCACTGGGAATATCACTGTAGTGTTGAGGGCAGCCCTCGGATCATCCAGCTGTTGGCAGCCGTACTGAACTGGCCATCCATCTGGACCACCACATGCTGCAAACTGATACTGCACTTGTTATTTAGGTAGCAAAGATACAATCGGCTTAGACGTTCATGGACCGTTACTTTTAAATACTATAACGTGTCTGCAAACAATTTCTTTTTCCTAACAGATACTATATGAAATATGTATCTTGAGCAATCAGTCTGTAAACAGCACAAAAGAATCTGACACACATTAGCCAAACAGAAAGCTTGGAGACCAGTGGCATATGTTTTGGGGTGGGACTACCTTTTTGTGCAAACAATGATAAACAAATATGTCGCTAAGGGATTCTGGGTGAGTGGTAATATGTTGCCGAATAGTTGCTAGGCTGTTCTTGATGGTTGCTAGGTGTTCTACATAGATGTTAGTGTGTTGTTAACTGGTTGCTTGACTGTTGTAGACGCCTGCTATATGTTCTGGTTGGTTGTTAGGATGATGCTGATAGGGTGTTCTGGGTGGGTGTTGGCGGTTGCTAGCTGTTTTGGGCGCATGCTAGGTGTTGCTAGGTTTTTTTAGGTAGATGTTGGGGTGTTGTCAAGTGGTTACTATGTGTTCTGGGTGGACGTTAGGGTGTTGTTAAGTGGTTTTTAGGTGTTCTGATGGATGTTGGGGTGCTGTTAGGTGGTTACTATGTGTTCTGGGTGGATGTTGGGGGTTGCTAGCTGTTTTAGGCGGATATTAGGATGTTAGGGCATTGTTAAGAGGTTGCTAGGTGTTCTAAGTGGATGTTAGGATGTTTCTAGGTATTCTGGGGAAAGTTGGGGGTTCAAGCTGTTTTGGACGGATATTAGGGTGTTATTAAGAGGTTACTATGCGTTCTAGGTGGGTGTTAGGGGGTTCTAGTTGTTCTGGGCGGATGTTAAGGTGTTGCTAGATGTTCTCGGTGGATGTTGCGGTGTTGTTAAGAGGTTTCTAAGTGTTCTAAGTAAATGTTAGAATGTTTCTAGGCGTTCTAGGTGGAAGTTAGTGGGCTCTAGCTGTTTGGGGTGGATGCTGGGTGTTGCTAGATGTTCTGGGTGGATGTTAGGATGTTACTAAGTGCTCTGGGTGGATGGTAGTGTGTTTTGTTAAGAGGTTGCTAGTTGTTCCAGGTGGATGTTAGGATATTATTAAGTGCTCTGGGTGGATGGTAGTGTGTTTTGTTAAGAGGTTGCTAGTTGTTCCAGGTGGATGTTAGGATGTTTCTAGGTGTTCTGGGTGGAAGTTAGGGGGCTCTAGCTGTTTTTGGCCGGATGCTAGGATGTTGCCAGATGTTCTGGGTGGATGTTACATATTGTTAAGTTGTTGCTAGGTTTTCTGGCTGGATGTTAGGGGGATTCTAGTTGTTTTGGGCGGATGTTAAGATGTTGCTAGATGTTCTGGTTGGATGTTAGTGTGTTGTTAAGTGGTTGTTAGGTGTTCTGGGTGGATGTTAGACTGCTGTTAAGGGGTTACAAGGTGTTGTTGGTGGATGTTTGTGTGTCTTTGGGTGTTCTGGGTGAAAGTTGGGGCTCTAGCTGTTTTGGGCAGATGCTAGGGTGTTGCTAGATGTTCTGGGTGGATGTTAGGATGTTGCTAAAAGTTCTGACTTGATGTAAAGATGTTGTTCGGGGTGGATGTTAGGGCGATGTTAAGTCGTTGCAAGGTGTTCTAGGTGGATGTTAATGTGTTACTAGTTGTTCAGGGTGGATGTTAAGGTGTTGTTAAGTGGTTGCTAGGTCTTCTAGGTGGATGCTAGGGTTTTGTTTGATGTTCTGGGTAGATGTTAGGGTGTTGTTAAGTGGTTACTAGCTGCTCAGGATGGATGTTAAAATATTGCTAGGTCTTCTAGGTGGTAGGTGGATTTTAGGGTGTTGTTTGGTTTTCTGGGTGGATGTTGGGATGCTGCTAGGTGATCTGGATGGATGTTAGGGTGTTGTAAAGTGGTTGCTATCAGCTCTGGGTGGATGTTAGTGTGTTGTTAAGAGGTTGCTAAGTAGATGTTAGGATTTTTCGAAGTGTTCTGGCCGGAAGTTAGAGGGTTCTGGTTGTTTTGGGCGAATGTTAGGATGTTGCTAGATGTTCTAGCTGGATGTTAGGATGTGGCTAAGTGTTTTGGGTGGTTGTTATGGTGTTGTTAAGTCGTTGCTAGGTGTCCTTGGTGGAAGTTAGAGTGTTGTTAGGGTGTTCTGGGTAGTTGCTTTCATGGCCCATGTCAAAAATTTTACTCCCAAGACTCGATGAGACTCCTTTACCCATTTTCTCAAAAATCAGGCACAAATTCTAAGTCTGATTATTTAAAAGAAACCCTATAATCAGTAGTTTTAGTGATGCTTGCCTTAGCAGCACCACTAATTAATATGGTCAGCCCTGGAAATGGGTGACAGGAAACCTGATCTCCAGCCAGCACTCATCAACATGTTCTCCCAGAGGCCGCTCACATGAAGCCCAGAGGTCAAGAGGGGTGAGGGGGTCACCTGACTGCACATCCTTTCAGACAAAGATCGATCCTTAAAGCACTCCATTCCCAGACATGCAGACACATGTCCACACCATCAACGTCAACAGCCCAAAAGAGTCCATCTGCACAATTTTTACAAGTACTAAACGAATGGAGTGTGTGATGCTATTTTCCTGTAATTTCATCTGAAATTTAAATTCATAAAACCATGTGATAAATGGAATGGAAAGGCATCAGTAGGTGGCACAAAATCTTTCTAACCTCTCAGAGCACTTGGAATCCATCAGCTGCAATCACTCACACAAGCTGCCCGGACATATTGCCGGAGACATGGAAAAATATTTTCTGAGCATGGCATGATAGTGTAGCTCCATACTGAGCAGGATATGAGAAAACTATTTTTGTCCTCAACAATTTTGGGATTATCCACATGAGTGGTTTGTTTATAGAGTCGTAGCGAAGGTTCCTCTCAGATGTGGTCATGTGTTTGATGCCCTCCTCTGGTGACTTCAGTGAACTGAATAAATAGGAAACGTCTGTAAATAGGTGCATGGAAAAGCCTCTTGCCTCTGTTATGCTTTCAAACCACAAAATGAGACACTCAGTTTACATGAAATACATGTCAAGCATGTGGTGGTTTGCCTTCGATCAGTTTCCTGTTAAACATTAGGTATTTGTTTCCACCTTTCAGACGGATGTTAAGTAAATGCTGAATAATTCTGTGCACTGTGATTGTCATTTTATCCAGTGACCTAGTGACCTTTTGTGATACAGTTGGGTGCACATGGTTGTATATACCATCGTATGTGTTCTATGCTGTGTATTTCTCATCTAGTGGCCAAGATACCAAAGTTTGCATGCTCTCCGTTAAGAGGCACCTCACTATACTTATTTTTTTTTTCCTGTGGAAATTTTGAAGGAACATCTGAAACAAAGTTTAATGAAAACTCCATTAAGCAATTTCCTCTGAGATGTATTACTTAGATACTGGATGTAATTACATTTTCATAGGTTAAATTTGTCATAAGTGCAAACTTGCTCGCCTGGTAACCATCCCAGTGTCAACACAGTCTCACGCTTTTTCTTTCAATTATAGGACGTTATTATGTTTTGCGCTTCCTTATCAGTCACTAAACAAATGTGGATACAGTTGGGGAAAACCTGCTGATGGCAGGCCAAACCTTTCCTGGAAAAACACACATAGGAATGGCCAGTTATTAATAAATTGTTTCCAGGGAAATCCTTACTGTACCACTCTGATTCATAATGAACATGCTGTGAAATGATAATAAATCATGCTTTTATTGCACAAATAGACTTGTAACTTTAAAGCTACTATAAGCTTTCAGACCAGGTGTGGTGCAGTTGTTTATGTGTAAGCACAGGTCTGTTTTGTATGGAAGTCTGTTTCCACCAAATAATTTTAAAATAAATAAATAAGTAAATACAAACCTTTGCAATTCTTATAAAACTTAAGCATAGTCAAAAATGCATGTCTAAGCTGTATTAAATGAAAGAAACTTGCACTGACATATCTTAAGACATGTCCGTGCCATTTTTTCCTCACAATTCTGAATTTATATCTCACAAATCAGACTTTTTCTGTCAATTCTGAGAAAAAAAAAACATTTTTTATTTTTTTTTAATTTCGTGGTGGAAATGGAACCCCATTCTCACGGCAATTCATACATATTTTAGAAGGTGGCTAAATCGTACAAATTCGTACAACCTGACAAAGATTTGAAAAAATCGTACAGATTTTATGACGTAGCAAATTCGTAGGAATTCGTACGAATGAGCACTCCTAACCCCGCCCCTAAACCTAGTCCTCACAGAAAACGAATTAGCCACCTTGTAAAATATGTACAAATTGGTGAGATAACATTAGAAATGGGCTTCCATAGATTCTGCGTTATTAAAGAATACATTGGGCCTTATTCATGAAACACAAACTTAACAAATTTTTTTGTAAATAGTTTGTAAAGCCGTTCTGTCTTAAACTTTCAAATTCATGAAAATGTTTGTATTTTCAAAATGTTAGTTGGTAAGAAATGCACACCCGCTTTCCTACCACAAGTAAATGGTCCGTAAAACGTTCTGTGTTCTTTTCAGCAAACTGATGAAACTGAATTTTGATGCACTACTATGATAATATTTCACAAGTTCATTTTTGGTAACGGTTCAACTTTGGGTAAAACGCAGCGCTCCTCGCTGTCACTTTTTACGCAGCCGTCCAATCACTGTAGGAGGGGCGGGACAAATACTACACCTACCAGCCAGCCTACTTGTACAATAACTGAATCAGCAATGGAGAAATAAATATTGCTGGCTACTTAATTTTTATGCTCAGTAATATTCTTCAAAATGAGATAACATTTATATGTTAGTGTCATGGATCATAACAACCAAAGCGTCGCAGCTGGAAAAAAAAAACAGTGCACCAAAACGTTCTCAAACACCACCAGCTGGCTTTTTTCAGAAGAGTGCCAGGGATTTTTTTCAGCTAGCTAAAAACACTTTGGTGAACACATTTTAATTGAATATATTTTGTTAGAGATTAGTGTTTTTTGCATTTATGCAATATATGCTGAAGCCAAACCTGAGAACGGAGTCCAGAATATTCCACTTCGTTCCTGGACATGTATTTCCCCACTTAATTCGTAGTGGGGATTATGCTAACAGAGTGTTTTCACAACGCGTCATCAGTTGGCCATACTGGCGGCACTGAATGTAAACAATGCCACTGAACCGAACAAAACTCACATTTTTTGCTGATTATTGCTGCTAAAATGGTCAATTACTGTCATGTTTTTGGCTGTACTAATCGGTCGGACCAGGAAAAACATTTGGAGTACCACAGACTGCCAAATGTTATGACAAATCAAGGAGAAGAGTGCAAAAAACTGTCTGAGGAACAAAAGGCATTTGTGATTGGCCAAACTGAACCAGGATTTCCAGGCCAATAATCTTGACAATATTTGTGTTTGTTCTTATCATTTCCAGTCAGGTAGGTGAAATATTAGCCTAATATTTCAATTAATTTTTTTTTTTTAATTAGCAGAAAAATATATTCAGTAGTACATTAACCGTGCAATCCATGCTGTTGTTTACATCTGAGTATCTTCAATATGGCCGTGCATCACCAAACTGTGACGTAAGTGCAAACCCTCTATTGTGAATGAGCATGCACACGCACCCTATTTGCGAATGATTTGAATTCATTAACATACATGTTTAACTATCCAATCTGATGTTTACAAACAGTGTTGAGGTAACAGTTATGTAATAATATTACTTTTTTCAAGTAACCTTTGAATTTCAAAGAAAATAGCTGAGTTACTTTTTCAAATAAGTAACGGCAGTTACTTTTTTCGCAATTTATTGATTGACAAGTCTCCTGTCGGGAAATTGGGAGTAAACATGATGTTACTGTATTCTAGACTAAATGTGAACATGCATTAATTCATCTCACTCACAGATTCAGATTCAGTATACTTTAAAATTAATAAAAACAGTGAAATGCGAACTCAGAATATGCAATAAATATGTTAAATAAAACAAATATCCTTTATGTATTTAATCCTATTTTATTAACCAGTGTCTTTGCTGCTGACTTTCGATTATGCAATTCAACCATACTAATAAGCAAAAATTACTTTAGATAAACTAACATTTGTGCTTAATTTCTTTTTTTATAGCTGAAGAGTGATCTCCTGCATAAATGCACTTTTCTTTCAGCCTGAGGTGAATTCATTTCACTTTTGGTGTAAACAATAGAATTGTTTTATATTAAAAACAAAGAAGCAAGCCCTGCCCAGATTTAAAAAGTAACACAAAAGTAACGTAACTCATTACTTTCCATAAAAAGTAACTAAGTAACGTAATTAGTTACTTTTTCAGGGAGTAACGCAAAATTGTAATGTATTACTTTTAAAAGTAACTTTCCCCAACACTGTTTACGAAGTGTTTGGGGGAGAGTTCGGGAATGTGTGTTTTACATGCAAATTAACCTGAATTTACTCATATATTTACTTAACTTTCATTCATTGAGGCCCAGTGTAATTATAAATATTTTAAAGTTGCACATACTTTCATGATTGTGAGGATTTGCCCATTAGGATCACTAACTGAAAGAGGAAACAAGAACAATGTGAATGATTTGAATTTGGGTTTCTTTTCCTTTTGGTTCACAAGTGGTATTTTTTGTTGATCCGTCCATGCTTTTGCTGTTTTTCGTTTTTCTTTTCACCACTTCATCTGTGCATTAGAGGGCTGTCTGATTTGATGCGATTCCTGGACGTGACTCAGAGCATGACAGGAACTCTCATCACGCATTACTCATGCTCTTGAGGGTCTTCATCGCCGCTGCAGTGTATCATCACCGCACCGCCGTCTCGCACTATAGAAACTGACGTGTAAAGCCGTCGAGGATTCCATTGTGTCACTATCTTGACCCTGTTTTCCACACTAGTTGCTCTGCATTCTACAGCATGTCTTGATTTAATCCGCATCTTCATGCACACAGAAATCACAGAAGTATTTTTAAGTTGGACAAACATCAGTAAGCTTTCACAGACCTGGTGTTAAATGGTTGTGGAGCACTACACACTTCATACATTAACATGAAGTCAAAACTGACACTGTTTTGTTTCTAAATACGTGATCCTGGTTTCACTCCGCACAATTCATCAGTACACATTATTCTTAAGATGAAAATATATACTTTTTTGTATAATGTCACTTAACCAGTAGACAAATAACTGCTAAGGCTACTGTTGTGGGTAATGCAACATTTATGAGACCTTGCCAGCAGTTAAATGCAAATATTTAATGTGATAAAGATTATGGCAACAACAGCAGATCTAAAAAAAAAAAAAAAGTATTGCAATTAGGATGTCAAGACTAGTTCCTTTTTATTCAAGTATACCACATTACGGAAGTAAAACAAGTTATTCTCTAATTAAAACTGATATTCTCTAATTAAAAACCATCTATACAACATCAATTATTAGATCATAAAAAATGTAGTGTAACATCAAGAGCATTTTACATGAATATATTAATTTATCTAAAGTGACATACAAATGACTTACAAAAGTGACGTTTTAATTTTCAGATGGCTATTGTTAACTAAAACAAACAAAAAAATAAATAAATAAATAAATTATGACTTTAACTTGTACTCAAGAACTTATGTTAACTTACTTAAACTTATTTCTCAGTACCTCATGTTGAAGAAATGAAATAAACTAAAACTAAAAGCTAAAATGTGTTTAAAAAGTACAGATATTTAAAAAATCTATATATACTAAAATCACAAAAACACAAAACAAAATTACAAATTTTAACCAAATTAAGCTGAAAGCAGAATATATAAAAATAAAATCTAAAATACACTTAAATATGACCGTAAATCAGTGATACTAAGATAATATTGTTTTA
This sequence comes from Cirrhinus mrigala, assembly GCA_036247105.1. Classification (NCBI taxonomy): domain Eukaryota; kingdom Metazoa; phylum Chordata; class Actinopteri; order Cypriniformes; family Cyprinidae; genus Cirrhinus; species Cirrhinus mrigala. The sequence goes on from CM070029.1 coordinate 31,699,391, forward strand.
GTGAACCATATAGCCAATCTGAGAACCTTATACAGACATGCAAAAAAAAAAAACTTTCTTCTAAAAGATTTGTGTTTAATCAAGGCTGTCATATAATGAAGGGACCAACAAAAATTCAGTTATATTAATATATGAAACCTGGTTGTATCCAACTTCTGGATTTTACTGAATGAATGAATGCACATTTATTTTGCAAGTAGAATTCTTAAACTTACATCTTACATTGTAAGCTTAAACGAAGCGGTGGCGTATGAATGTAAGCGTGACCTTTCATTGATCTGTTGTTTGGAATGACCAACGATTTCAAGCTCTGTCTTTCAATACAGCAGCTACTAGGTGTTTTTCCTGTTTGTGACAGATTTCAGAAGCGAAATACGGCAGGGACGAGTTCACAGCATAACCACCGAAAGGAACTGATGAGCGTTAGCGAGAGAGAGGACAAAAAAGAGCAAAGACAAGTAGAGACACAGCCCGGGTTTATTTTTAGCCTTTCTTTCCACCTCTTCCACCCACCTTTTCAGGATTGTTGTTGTTGAAAAAGGTGGGCCCGCTGTCGAATGATGTCAAATGTTGTCAGTGGCGGTACAGCACGTCCACCTCAAAGCTTGCTGGGAATTACCCTGTATCGCCTCGAGCTCTTTCGCCATCCATATCGCTCTGCAAACTGAAATCTCACTACAGTTTCCACTCGGGAAAGTCTGTGCCTCATAAAGCCATATGCATGCATTTATGGTGGCAACTTTTTTCCATCATACTTGCTTTTATTTGACTGGTTTTATTAGGGCAGAACGTAAATTATATCTGTGACTTCTTTCACTGTGTTTTCTTATTCTAATGATTTATGGACTCGTTTTGCTGTAAACCTATTTACTGCTTTATTTGAGAAAAAAAAGGTCGTTTCCCTGAATTTAGTCTTTTTGTGGAGTTCCTCATTCTAACCTAGAGGTTCCCATATTTAAATCTATCTCAGAGCTTTCTGTAACTCTGTCTAGAAATGATTTAGGGAATTTAAGAAATTGCATCTCTCAAAGAAAAACACAATACTTCGTACTTCCTGAAAAACCCCATTTGACATTTAAAGTAATAGTTCATCGAAAATGAAAATTAGCTGAACATTTACTTACCTTCATGTCATTCAAGACGTAGATGAGTTTGTTTCTTTAACAGATTTGGAGAAGTGTAGCATCACTTGCTCAACAGTGGATCCACTGCAGTGAATGGGTGCCGTCAGAATGAAAGTCCAGAAGCTGCTAAAAACATCACAATAATCCACAGGTAATCCACACCACTCCAGTTGTTTGGGATCAGTAAGATTTTAATGGATTTTAATTAAGTTATTATTTAATATTATTACGAAATATTATTACGACGTAAAACAACATTCTTCTATTTTAATATAAATTAAAAATCAAATTTATTTCTGTGATCAAAGCTAACTTTTTCAGCATCATTACTCCAGTATTCAGTGTCACATGATCCTTCAGAAATCATTCTAATATACTGATTTATTATCAGTGATGGAAGTTGTGTTGCTTAACATTTTTCTGGAACCTGTGATACTTTTTTTTCAGGATTCTTTGATGAATAAAAAGTTCAAAAGAAACAGCATTTACTTAAAATAGAAATATTTTCTAAAAATATACACTACTGTTTAAAAGTTTGGAGTCAGTAAATATTTATTCTTTCTTTTTTGAAAGAAACTAATACTTTTATTCACCAGGGATGTGTTAAATTAATAAAAATTGATAGCATAGATTTACATTGTTAGAAAAGATTAATATTTTGAATAAATGCTGCTCTTTTTAACTTGCTATTCGTCATATAAATCAGCATATTAGAATGATTTCTGAAGGATCATGTGACACTTAATACTGGAATTACAGCTGATATAATTCAGCGCTGCATCACAGGAATAAATTACATTTTAAAGTATATTAATATAAAAAACATTATTTTATATTGTAATAACATTTTGCATTTATATATATATATATATATATATATATATATATATATATATATATATATATATATATATATATATGTATTTTTTTTTTAGACCTACATTGTAATTACTGTACTGTACAAAAGTCTTCGGCTAGTAGTGTTTTCGCCAACACAAAATGGTTTTGAGTCAGTTATTTCTGTTTTTTGATGTAGTGTGTCAGTAGGAAATATCAGTTTACATCTCCAAACGTTCATTTTATCATCAATTGCAAATAATCCAGTGAGATTTTTGTATGTACAAGGAGTCTGATAACAGCCAGTGTTCCACAGAGAGATCTGATCTTACCATCATCCAGTCGTGTGGGATTTTTTTCTCTCAGGAAAAAAAAAATAAAAAATAGAATAAAAAAAATGAGAACTGTGGCAATGCCTCCAAGATGCTTCAAGAAACCTTCCTACAAAGCTAACTGAAAAACACAAAGGGTGGTCACACCAAATGTTTATTTGATTTAATTAATATACATTGATTGAATAAAAAAATCTATTTATGATATTATGTTGCAGCATTTTTACACAAGGGCCTAAAACTTTTCACAGTTCTGTTTCAGTCATTGGTGAAAATACTAATGGTCTAAGACTTTTACCTCCTAAACAACGCCAAAATTACAAAACATAACAGTGTATACTGTAAATCACTCGGTTTTCTAAAGAAACATGGTCGAACAGCGACACCGGCAGGTAAAGTTACAGCGGATTATATGATTGGACGTGACTGGTTATGATCGGCTGTGATTGGTTCATGCGATAAATCCCGCCTCTAATGTTCGTTGCGCATTCGGAGGTCGCAAATCAAACAATGAACGATATAAAGGCGTTAATAGAAAGACAAATTTAAAAAGTAAGTAAACAACTCACACACTTAGATATTTCCGTTTTGTTACGTCAAAATAAGACTTAAAATAGCATGAAAACTGATCTGTGGGCATTTTTTAGTGAGTAATCAGCTTGGTGAAACTTAAATCTAAAAAAAGTAAATCTCCGTATCTGTGACCAATATTTACCGAGCTTTGATGACTAATGATACGAACAATTCAAAAATAGTTCAAAGTGAACTATTTAAAGGAATAGAACGTAAGTTCACTAATAAAATATACTGTTTAAATCGTTACTGCCTTGAGTTATTATTTTGGAATACGTTTAAAATGCCTAAAAAGATGTAAAATGCAACTTGATGAGATTCATACTTGCCTTTAATAATAACATATTGATTATTGATTCTTTTTTTCTGCTAGTGTAAGTAATACTTTTTTAATTTGAGCATAATTTGAGTGTTTTCTTCTTGAAAAGCCCCTCAGGCGGTCCGTTCTATGTTTTTATTTCCATGCTGTAATGTAGTACAGACTGGCGTATTGATGTGCTGGTGGTCTCTGATGTAGGTGATCTTCACATGTGAAACGGTTTCCAGCAGCAGCAGCAGCAGTAACTGAACTCTGAGCACCACAGCAAAACACTTTGAGCTGCCCACACTTACCCACATACCCAAAAACACTGGAAAGAGAGCGTGGAAACACTTCACATATGTCTCTCTTCACACCTCATCCTCCTGTGTTTTTTTTCTTTATGCATTGTGCTTTATTGTTTACTAAAAAAGAGAGCGGGAGGTTGTTGGCCATCATTTCCAACATCAGAAAACCAGTGCACTGACCTGTGCGTCACTGATAATGAGTGCATGTGCGTGTTTAAGTGTAAACCATATTGTGCAAATGCACTCATTATCTTCAGTACTTGAGTTAAAGGCTTGTAATGTGATAACAGTCTGTTTGAGCATCATTAGAATAAAAACAGCCACAGCATGACCTCTGACCTTCATAATGTGTTTAATAATAATGATTGACCTAGCAGCAGTGTTCATTGTTGTACTGAATCACTTGTAATTACACAAATTATTACACACTGTGTAATATATGGAGAGAAAGAGACAGAGAGGGAGCGATAGGTAGACAGGTAGGCTGCATTTATTTAATGAAAAATACAGTAGAAACAGTAATGTGAAATATTATTACAATTTAATAAAACTATTTTCTGATTTAGTACTTTATAAAAATTTAATTACTCCAGTGTCACATGATCCTTCAGAAATCAATCTTCTGTGTTGATTTGCAGTTCAAGAAACTTTTCTTATTGTGTTGAGAACAGTTGTACTGCTTCATATTTTTGTGGAAACCATAATATTAATTTATTTATAATTTTTTTTTTTTTTTTTCAGGATTATTTGATAAATAGAAAGATCAAATTAATTTATTTTACTGATTGACTGATTTTTACAGATTTTTGTGCTGAAATGATTAATTTTTTTTTTTTTTTTTAATTAATTAATTTATTTTTTTATTTTGCCTGTACTATGTTAATAACAGTGGTGCTACTTCAGATTTTTGTGGAAACCATATATTTTATTTCAGGATTATTTGATAAACAGAAAGGTCAAATGAAGACAAATAAAATAAAATAAAAATTAAATAAATAAAATAAAATAAAATAAAACAATTTTTTAAATAAAGTCTTACTGATTTTTGTCCTGAAATTTCAGTTTCTATACTATGTTAATAGCAATTTTACTGCTTCATGTTTTTGTGGAAACCATTTTTTTTCAGGATTATCTGATAAATAGACAGGTCAAATTAACACAATATAAAATTAAATTAAATTAAATAATTATTTATTTTACTGATTCACTGATTTTTACTGATTTTTGTGTTGAAACCATAATTCTATTTATTTTTTCAGGATTATTTGCTAAATAGAAAGGTCAAATGAACACAAATTAAATCATTCAATTAAATTAAATTATTTATTTTACTGACTCACTGATTTATGTGATAAATGTTGTGCTGTGTACTGATTTTAATATGGAATTAAATCCATTTACATTTTACCATATATGTAAAACAATTTAAAAACAAACAGGATTTGCAACTTAGGTAGATCTGAGAAAATAAAAGTCTGCCATTATAGAAAACAGGGTGTGAAAGGGTGTGAAAATAAACCACTCCTGTATATTCACAACCACTGTTGCTGCCAAATAAACCGAGCCAAATCAAGTGATTATAAAGCATTTAAAGCGACAGTTCACCAACAGACGATTGCGGTTTTTGTTGTTGTTCACTGAAAATCTTATTCACGCTTCCACTGCGATCACTGTGAGGCGTCATTGTATGGAAAAGAGCGGTGTGAAGAGATGCCTCCCTTTGTGTCTGAAAGGAGAAAGTCAGTCATACGGGTTTGAAATGACATGACAGTGAGCTCTGAATGAAGTTTAAGTCTACTGACAGAACCGCAAAGATGTGCGTTTGTTTAAAACGCACACGACAGCGGTAAAATCTGGTCACGTGGCTCCTCATGGTAAGTGGTATTCATGTGAGTCACCGCTGCAGTCGTTATGAATGAAAAGATTCCCCAACTCTATGTTTAACCTTTACCACTTCTCCCATAGCATGTGTTTTTTTTTTTTTTTTCGCAGGGCTTGCAACCCAAAAAAACGGTGTCAGGTTTCAGTGTGACTGAAGAAAAGCCAATAAAGCAGAAATAGTTGAGGCGAAATCAGTTCCAAATCCTAAAATTCCAAGATGTTGAATCCCTTCCAAGATTCCTGGAATTCTGCACCTCCCACGAGGCTTTTGTCGATTTTTCAACTCCTGACATGGGATTTTTTAATTAGTGACTGGAGGCCAGTCTCAGCCTGAAGCCAAAGTAAACTGTCAGACACAAAGTGCTGTAGTTTGTGTTTGCTTTGCCTTGCTTTAGTCATGTTTGAGTCACATTATCTGAAGTGTAACGGCGCTCCACACCCCACCCTCAAGTACTCCTCCCTAATAATCCCTATTCCCATCACACACACACACACACACACACACACTCGATCCATCTCCTCGACTCTCTTTTCTCTCCACACCCTCTCTTTTCTCTTTTTCCTGCACTCCATCTCTTTTCCTTTAGTTCCATCTGTTTTTTCTCTGTGTTTTCGGTGCCTCTCCCACTTGTAGCTCTCTGGCCCCGTTGCCCTGTCTCTCTCTCTCTCTCAGGACTCTCTCTCTCCTTATCCAGCATTCCTCACATTCCTGCAGGGTTCTTAAGGGACAGACCCTTCTGGCAAACCGTGATACCCAACATCTCCCTCTCTGTCTCTGACTTTCCTTATGCCTCTCTCTCACCCTATTCAATTCAGTGTTCCTTTTTGACAGTTTAAAATAGATTAATAATGAGGCAAATAAAATAAAATAAAGTAGGACTTTATCAAAGTATTTTAAATAATGATAATGATTTTGAGAAAAAAATGTGAAAAAAAAAGAAACTGAAGTCACATTATTTAATCAAAAGTCCAGTATTAATTGTGTTTAATTTAAAATACAATCCCTTCTATGTTTAAAATAATACAAAATTATTAAATTTAATTAAATTTAATTTAATAAAATAAAATTAAATCTGAATTTACTAAAATATTTTTTATATAATAATAATAATAATAATAATAATAATAATAATAATATCAGATAGAAAAAAAAATAATTGAAGTCACATTATTTAATCAAACGTCCAGTATTAAAAGTATTTAATTTAAAATATAAATCCTTCTATGATATATAAAATAAAATGAAATAGGACTTTATCAAAGTATTTTGATAATAATATTTAATAATAATAATAATAATGATAATAATAATAATAACAACAACAACAGATCTAATAATTAATTAATTAACGAACTACATTTTAGAAAAAAGAAATTGAAGTCATATTACTTAATCAAAAGTGCAGCATTAAAAGTATTAACCCTTCTATGATATATAAAATAAAATAAAATAGAACTTTGTTAAAGTATTGTATATAATAGTAATGATAATAATAAATTAATTCATTCATTCATTACATTTTGAAAATTTGTTTAAGTCACATTATTTTATTAAGAGTCCAGCATTAAAATTGTTTAATTTAAAATATAAACCCTTCTATGATACATATGATACATAAAATAAAATTTATCATACTGTTTTATATAATAATAATAACAATAATAATAATCAGATCTAATAATAATACTAATAATTAAAATTTTGGAAAAAAGAACTTGAAGTTGCATTATTTAATCAAAAGTCCAGTATTAAAAGTTAATTTAAAATATAAACCCTTCTATAATGTGAATGAAAAACATCACAGTCTCAGTAACACTTTACAGAGAGGTTTCATTTGTTAACAATAGTTAACTACATTAGTGAATAACAATAAATAAAGATTATATGGCAATTATTAATTTTAGTTAATGATAATTGTAACATTTACTAATACATTAACAGTTGTATTTGTTAACATTAGACTAGTTTAGGCACTGTGAAGTAATGTGAACAAACAATGAACAATCACATTTTTATAACCAACATTGACAAAGATCAATGTCATAAAAAATTATATTTGATCACTGTCAGTTCATGATTGTTAATACATTAACTAATGTTGACAAATGAGGCCTTATAGTAAAGTGTTACTACAATAACAGTTGTTCAAAATAAATTCTAAATAAATACAGATTGCAGCAGCTTTAGCTTTTTAGAATTTTTAGAATTTTTTGTTTTCTCTTGGAAAAACAAATTGAAATCCCCTTTTTTGTTTATTCTGACGTGCAATTGTGAGAAAAGTCAAAATTCTACGATGAAAAGTCACCATTAACTTTTTAATTATTTTATTCTGTGGCAAAAACAAGCTCCCAAATGCATAGCTGTAAATCTCCATTGTCATCATCAGTGTGAGTGTGTCAGGCAGTAAAGGGTGAAGTGAGGCTGAGAGCTGAACTGCTGACATTTGCCCACAGCAGAGCCACGTCTGTGCATGACTCTCTCTTACTGTCTGTCCAAATGCCACAGAGAATCCGATTAAAGCTTATCAATGGCTGCTATTATAACACCACACATCCCAATCAAACCTGCCACATTAGCAGAGGAACACTGCCACGCTTTCACTGCGTGTGTGTGTGTGTGAGTTATTTTAGAGGAAGGTAGTGCAGCTGAAATTGAAAGAGCACATTGAGGCACACACAGATGTAATCAAATCTGCTTGATTCATATGACTGGTTTGCTGGCATTCCCAGCCATCAGTTTCCCAATACTGTGCAGTCTGAGAGAAACAGAGAGCAGGAGAGAGGAAGCGGAGGTTCTGTGTGAAACAACAGGAACAAGCCTCGTTCTCTCTGATATCAACAAGAATGCTGGCCGTATGGGGTTGGGTTAGAAAAAAAATTAAAAACGTGACACTGACCTTCATCTTACTATATGATGCATTCTTCATTTAAAAACATAAAAGCGGGGTTGTTTTAAGTGGTTGCTGGGGTGTTGCTATGCAGTCATTAAGGTACTCTAAATAATTGTTAACATCCGGTTGCTGAGGTGTTCTGGGTGGTTGCTAGGGTGTTGCCATGCAGTCATTAAGGTGTTCTGAATGGCTGTTAACATGCGGTGGCTAGGGTGGTCTGAGTGGTTGCTATGGTGTTGCTATGCAATCATTAAGATATTCTAAATAATTCTTAATATGCAGTTGCTAAGCTGTTCTAGATGGTTGCTAGGGTGTTGCCATGCTATCATTAAGGTGTTCTGAATAGTTGTTAATATGTGGTTGCCAGGATGTTGCTATGCTGTCATTAAGGTGTTCTGAATAGTTGTTAGATATCGCTGCATGGTTACCAGGGTGTTGCTATGCTGTCATTAAGGTGTTCTGAATAGTTGTTAGAATGTCGCTGCGTGGTTACCAGGGTGTTGCTATGCTGTCATTAAGGTGTTCTGAATAGTTGTTAGATATCGCTGCATGGTTACCAGGGTGTTGCTATGCCATCATTGAGATGTTTTGAATAGTTGTTAGAATGTCGCTGCATGGTTACCAGGGTGTTGCTATGCCATCATTGAGGTGTTTTGAATAGTTGTTAGAATGTCGCTGCGTGGTTACCAGGGTGTTGCTATGCCATCATTGAGGTGTTTTGAATAGTTGTTAGAATGTCGCTGCGTGGTTACCAGGGTGTTGCTATGCTGTCATTAAGGTGTTCTGAATAGTTGTTAGATATCGCTGCATGGTTACCAGGGTGTTGCTATGCCATCATTGAGATGTTTTGAATAGTTGTTAGAATGTCGCTGCATGGTTACCAGGGTGTTGCTATGCCATCATTGAGGTGTTTTGAATAGTTGTTAGAATGTCGCTGCGTGGTTACCAGGGTGTTGCTATGCCATCATTGAGGTGTTTTGAATAGTTGTTAGAATGTCTCCGCGTGGTTACCAGGGTGTTGCTATGCTGTCATTAAGGTGTTCTGAATAGTTGTTAGAATGTCGCTGCGTGGTTACCAGGGTGTTGCTATGCCGTCATTGAGATGTTTTGAATAGTTGTTAGAATTCTATGTGGTTACCAGGGTGTTGCTATGCCATCATTGAGGTGTTTTGAATAGTTGTTAGAATGTCTCCGTGTGGTTACCAGGGTGTTGCTATGCTGTCATTAAGGTGTTCTGAATAGTTGTTAGATATCGCTGCATGGTTACCAGGGTGTTGCTATGCCATCATTGAGGTGTTTTGAATAGTTGTTAGAATGTCGCTGCGTGGTTACCAGGGTGTTGCTATGCCGTCATTGAGATGTTTTGAATAGTTGTTAGAATGTCGCTGCATGGTTACCAGGGTGTTGCTATGCCATCATTGAGATGTTTTGAATAGTTGTTAGAATGTCTCCGTGTGGTTACCAGGGTGTTGCTATGCTGTCATTAAGGTGTTCTGAATAGTTGTTAGATATCGCTGCATGGTTACCAGGGTGTTGCTATGCCATCATTGAGGTGTTTTGAATAGTTGTTAGAATGTCGCTGCGTGGTTACCAGGGTGTTGCTATGCCATCATTGAGGTGTTTTGAATAGTTGTTAGAATGTTTCTATGTGGTTACCAAGGTGTTGCTATGCCATCATTGAGGTGTTTTGAATAGTTGTTAGAATGTCTCCGTGTGGTTACCAGGGTGTTGCTATGCCATCATTGAGGTGTTTTGAATAGTTGTTAGAATGTCTCCGTGTGGTTACCAGGGTGTTGCTATGCCATCATTGAGGTGTTTTGAATAGTTGCTAGAATGTTGCTGCATGGTTACCAGGGTGTTGCTATGCCATCATTGAGGTGTTTTGAATAGTTGTAAGAATGTCTCCAAGTGGTTACCAGGGTGTTGCTATGCCATCACGGAGGTGTTTTGAATAGTTGTTAGAATGTTTCTATGTGGTTACCAGGGTGTTGCTATGCTGTCACTGAAGTGTTTTGAATAGTTGTTAGAATGTCACTGCATGGTTACCAGGGCATTGCTATGCCATCATTAAAGTGTTCCAAGTGATTGTAATCATGCTGTTATTTAATTGTATGGTGTTCTGAAGGGTTTTCAGGGCATTGTATTTGCTCTGAATGGTTGTTAAAAAGCATTTACTCGGGTGTTCTTGGTGGTTGCCACTTGCCAGGGGCTATACAGTCATTAAGGGGGCTTTGATATTCAGGGTGTTGTAATGCAGTCATTAAAGTGATCTGAGTGTGTTGCTATGAGGTTGCTAGGGTGTTCAGTGCCTGCTATCGCTTGAATGTCTCTATAATAGACTCTAGGATATTTCAGTCTCTAGATTTGGATCAAGATCCTCCTTCAGTGTAAGTTTGTGAGGTTTTTGCCTGTTTTATCACCAAATTGTATGCTCAATCATACCTGAGCAATACTAATAGTGATGCTTGGCTTAGCAAACACCACTGAGAATAATCACAGTAAAGATGACTGATCATTTTACTGGATGAAAAGCGTTGCTCATTGCTCAGAAGAGTTTAAATAAATCTGTGTTAGACCCACCTGACAGGACAAACATGAGAATCAGTGAATCTCAGCCAGCAGAGAGGAAATGCTCTAAATCAAATCACCTCAGTCTGTCCTTTTTTCACTAAACTGTTTTTCCCCTAAAATGCAAACCACGAGCACTGCATCCCGTGTGAATTTGGACTGAAATATAGCTGAGCCGTTGGAGAGGATCTCATTAGTGTGAAACTTAACCTAGCTTACATTTGTGTTTGAGAAAAGCGAATAATGATTAACATCCTCTGTCTTTAAAATTAATTATTTTATTCAGCAAGGATGCATTAAATTAGCAGCACAGCTGTTTTCAACACTGATCATGATAAGAAATGTTTCTTGTGCAGCAAATCAGCATATTAGACTGATTTCTGAAGGATCATGTGACACTGAAGACTGGAGTAATGATGCTGAAAATTCAGCTTTGATCACATGAATAAATTACATTTTACAGTATATTCAAATAGAAAACAGTCATTTTAAGTGGTAATAATATTTCTTGAATATTTACAGTAATGTGCTTGAATTTATTTATACATAATAATTACACACAGTACACACATATATATTAGGAAAACTTTTATTATGTCTTCGATTAATCACGATTAAAATAACAAGTAGTTTTTACCCCCCAAAAATTTTAAATGTTACTAACCACAAACTTAGAGTACTTTTTATATAACTAACACATTTACCTGCTTATTGAAGGAATAGTTCACCTAAAAACTTGTGTCATCATTTACTCCCCTCATTTATTTTTCTTTTTTTTTTTTTACATTTTTTTCTTTTTTTTGAGCCACAGTTGCATCTCACTTTCACTGTACATTCAGCAAAAGTCAAAACCTCTCAAAGGAAGTTTTATTCATTGTTTTTGCTCATAAACATGGGTAAAAAGTTGTTTGGATAAACTGGTTAAATCACATGGGTAAATTTCTCGTTTTAGTGTTTGTACAGAAATGTGTGACTGAGAGGCTGAGCACTTCCTGTGCTTGCTGAACAAAGCATACTCTATACTACCTCTATCTGTTTTTTTTTTTTTTCTCTTGGCTAACTGGTATTTAAAGAACGAACCCCTGATGTGTATCATACATGTAAAAACTATAAAAGTGTGGTTAAATCATTTACAGTAAACGATGCAAAGATAAATGTTATTCAGGAGTCTGAGAAACTTTAAAGCATCACTGCATGCAACAAATATTAAAGATTTTCATATCTTTAATGTCTGATATGTAAAAGCTCTGCAGATATATATAAAAAAAATGTTTTCTATTTTAACACAATTATTTATAACAAATGATGTTATCAGTATTACGGTTAGATGTTGGAAATAAAAATTAAACATGAATTTCACAGTACAATATATATCTGGTATTTCCCCCTTTCTGCTGCAACACTCTGCTGACATGAACTCAAGTTTATGCATAAACAGATGATTCATGTTATCCAGCATCCATGATTTGAAAATGTTGTCCTTTCAGCAAAAAGTAATATCATATGGTCAGTACCACAGATTTACTTACAATTGATTAGTGACCTAGAAATTTCGTCATTTTTTTTTTTTTTTTTTCGCTTAAAATTTGTTTATTTTATGTTTTAAACAAAAAAAAAGGGTTTTGAACCTCACTGGATGCTCTGTGTTTATTTAAATCTCTATTCAATAGAATATAATAGACCCTAAAAGGCTAAAAATGCTGAAAGTCAAGGCTTTGCTGGCGTGTAGGACAGTTTGCTTTGACTTGTGTCTGTGTGTGTGTGTGTGTTTGTGTGTATCGCCTGTTCCCCTGCTGTGCTGCTTCACTGTCAGATCGTGGTCTTGTTATTTTCAGCTTCTGCCGGATATGATTCAGACTGAAGGACTGTGTAATTATAACACACACACATATACACACACACACACACACACACACACATACACACATACGGATGAGGGTTTCTGGTAAGGCTGTTGGGATCCCCCGGTTGGAGGAGAATTTAGGTGCAGCACAACACTGCTTTAGTTTCATTATATGTGTGCAGCGTGTGTGTGTGTGAGTAAGTGTGTGTGTTTTGGGGGTCTTTGTTTGATTCCTTTGCCCTGGAAAGGATTTAAGTATTTAAATAGCATTGAGGTTTTATGTGCTTGAACCTGCCTCACTACACGTATACAGCGTGTGAAGGGAAACTTGCTGTGTTTGCAGCTTCGTTAACTTTCTAAGCGAGGTCTAACATGGCTTTCATAGCAAAGAAAATGTTGCATGGGTGTATGATGGTCAGAACAGCATTCTAGGTGCACGTAGGTGGGTTTTGAGACACAGGCAGTGTAAGCCGGTGACGAGAACTGAGCGATCGGGCCTCACAGAGGAAATCAGAAACCCACTGGAGACCGTCACTGTGTGTCCTGGTTTCTGAGAAACGGGTCATGTAGTGGTTTCAAAGCGCGTGTGCGGCGCGTGAATGCTGACCGGTTCTGTTTTACTGAGAAAGAAAGAAAAGAAAACAGCCTGAGTGACATGCACTAAAAGTACATGTGCATATGCACATAGTGCGTGTTTACGCGGATCTTGTATCAGGCATGGATGTTTTGCTGTATATCTAGGGTGTTATCTTTGGTGGAAATCATAAGGTTTCCTTGCTACTGCTACTGAAAGATTATATAAAATGCTTAATGACTTGAAGATGAACAGAAATGCAAGGTTAAACTTGAGTTTAAATCATTTTAGTGATCATGTAAAAAAATGTAATCAGAATGTTGCAAAAATATGTTCAGTCATATATTTGCAAATTGCATGAAAAAACTGCATTACAAATCAACATAATAAACCAAGTATGCTATCAGTTATTTTGGATAAATACAGACACACTTTTTAAAGTTAAACATTTCATAAAAAGAAAAATAAACTTTTTAAAATTATATATCTACTTTTACTTTTTAAAATAAAATATTATAACAATTTTTATTTACAATTTTCAGCATCATTACTCGTCTTCAGTGTCACATGATCCTAATAAATCAATAAATCATTGTAATATGCTGCTCAATCTGATTATTATTATTATTATTAGTATATATTAGCAGTAATAGTAGTAGTAATCTACTATATTTTATTTTATTTTATTTAATCTATTTTGTTGTTCATTTCTGATTTCTGTTCACAGTCTGATTATTATTATTATTATTATTATTATTATTATTATTATTAATATGATTATTACCTTCTATATATTTAAATTAATTTAATTAATTAATTAATTATTATTATTATTATTATTATTATTATTATTGCCTACTATATATTATTTTATATTTAATTATTTTTATTAATTAATTTTGTTGTTCATTTCTGATTTCTCTTCACAATCTGATTATTATTTCATTTAAATATATTTTATTTGAATCTCTTTTGTTGTTCATTGCTACACAATTTTATTATTATTATTACCTTCTATATGTTATTTGATATTTAATTTAATTATATTATTATTATTATTATTATATTTTATTTTAATCTATTTTATTTTAATCTCTTTTGTTGTTCATTTCTGTCGACTCCATCTGATTATTTTCACAATCTGACTACACAATCTGATTATTATTATTACCTACTATATGTAATTTAATTTCATTATTTAGTTTTATTTTAATCTATTTTGTTGTTCATTTCTATTGACTCCAGCACCTGCTACACAAGCTGCTGCTGCTGCTGCTGCTGATGATGATTTTTATTATTATTATTATTAATATTAATATTATTATTATTATTACATACTATATATTTTTTATTTATTATTTTATTCTATTTTATTTTATTATCTATTTTATTTTGATCTCTTTTGTTGTTCATTTCTGTCGACTCCAGCACCTGCTACACAATCTGATTATTAATATTATTATTAGTAGTAGTACCTACCATATATTATTTTAGATTTAATTTTATTTAATTTTGTTTAATTTTATTAAATTTTCTTTTATTTTCTTTTAGTCTATTTTATTCTATTTTAATCTTAATTATTATTATTATTATTACCTACTATATATTATTTTATATTTAATTTTATTTAATTCTTTTATTTTATTTTATTTTATTTTAATCTCTTTTGTTGTTCATTTCTATCGACTTCAGCACTTGGTACACAATCTGATTATTTTATTTTGTTTTAATTTAATTGATTTTATTTATTTGATCTCTTTTTGTTGTTCATCATTTCTATCGACTCCAGCACCTGCTCCTGAAACATGGCGTGGTTTAGATGGTGACTAGTTACAGAACTTTGAAGTACACTAGAGTGCAGTGTGGATGTGGCTGCAGCCTCAGCCAATGAAATAATAGAGAAGGAAACAATGCGAGAATGCAGGCGTGAGACGTCACACACGCTATTTTTGGAGAACTCCGCCTACATTTCTATTTTCGTCCGCCTCAGGGGCGGGGCTTACCGAGATACTTGTAATAACTCACTTTCTCCCTCTCGTACCACTGCCGAACATCGCTGCTGGTCTTTTTTAATGGATGTCAGACTACTAACTAAGGATTAAGACAGAGGAAGCTTTTGGACAATAAAAAACAAGGCGTAAAGACTTCTGCAAAAAAGGAGAAGGAGTTTCACACAAGGGAATAACGACCTGTTGCATGCTTTTATCTTTCAAATAAGGTACAGGCTGTCTTTCATATTATGAACTGAGTCCTGCTGCTTTAGTCTTTATAAGGAAGTCAGTTTGCTTGGCTTTTTCTGTATGCCTTTTGAAAACTTTGCATGATTATACTGTCGCTTGTTTTGACAGCGATGCGGCAGTCTATTTTTAAGTATTGTTTTTAATGAATTATTCAGATATTTATGTTGTCAAGGATGGCTTCAAAACATCTCTGTCTTTAGATTTAATAATTATACACGGTAAATGGTGTACACTGTGTTGGTGAAACATGCATATAAAGAACAAGTTTAGAAACAAAGTGGAAATGAAACCCAAACAGACTAAGAAACAAACAAATAAAATGGTCTGTCTAAAATAACTCGTGAGAAACTTTGTAGTTCTCTATACTGACTCGAGTCTTGAAACGCGTCTTTAACTCAAAACGTTCAGTTTGTGTGCAGTTTCACTTAAAGCAGCGTGACTTTCCTACCTAAACAGCATTTTCAGGCGTTTAGTGATGGCCAAAACTGTTTAGATAAGCAGTGCACTGTTTGAGACGCAGCCTTTGCTACTTACGTTCCAGTACGCCGTTACAGAATTTACCATGGTAACCATAATAATCTCTTCCAGAATACCATAGGTTACTGTACTTACCGTTACCGGTAAACTTTCGGTTAAGGAGCTTTCATAATCTTTCATTTTATTGTTTTTTAATGAATTCATTTTATTTCGGTTTTTGAAGACAGCAGTGACTAACGTTATCTCTAACTCCCCACCGTGTTGTTGTGTAAGTTAGTAAGCTAACTTACTAAAGCGTGTTTGCAATGTACAGCTTTTAATTTGACGAGAACCTATGTCATAAATGTTTGTAAGGGTGAGAGGCAGGAAATGAAGGCTCTTTCAAACATCTCCACTTCTTCTCGTTCCACAGATGGAAGTTGTGCAGCGGGACTGATCGTCGAGTCAGATCAAAGAGACACTCACTACTGGGGAGTGGCAGGTATGTTACCTTCATTTCAGATTCAGAGGAGCTTTAACTGTATGATTTGAGAAGATTACATCTTTTGCCTTCACACGAGTGAATAAAATAAGCCATACTTACCGGAACTGTTTGCTTCACTAGCATTCATTAAGTTATATAGGTGATGCAGCCTTTGAGGGTGCAAAGAAGTGTTAAGGGACACTTCAAATTTCTGGATGTCGTTGCATTAAATAGCTAAATGGCAAGTCAAGTGGCACGTGCAAAGAAATGCTGCAGGTTTTTTCAAAACAATTTTTCAGTTCTAACCAAACAAGGTGATTTTTGGTGGATGTGTGATGTCAGTTCACACAGGTGTTCTTGCAGGGTAACCGCAGGTGTACAGAATTTCTTTAACTAGCGATATGTTTCATATCTGACAACCACAGAGCGTGCGTATAGATTGTGTCTCTCAGCTTTTTTGGAGCCATTGTGCACAATTGTTTGAGAGATTTTTTCATGTTTTTGAAAGTAGTCTCTTATTTTCACCAACGCTGCATTTATTTGATCAAAAATCCAGTAATAGAAATGTAATATTGTGAAATATTGTTAAAATTTAAAATAACTGTTTTCTATGTGAATTGTAAAACGTAATTTATTCCTGTGACGTCAAAGTTCAACTTTCAGCATCATTACTCCAGTGTCACATGATCCTTCAGAAATCATTCTAATATGCTGATTTGAAACATTCCTGGTATTATAAATGTTGTAAACAGCTGTGCTGCTTCATATTTTTGTGGAAACTGTGACTTTATGTTTTGTCAGGATTCTTCAACTGATGGAAACTAATAGATTTAAAATGCATTCATTTTATACTAAGTATAGTTCAAGTCATATTTACTGACAAATCGCTCAACTTGCTGATATAAAAATTGTAATTAAGCTTTATTTGGAGTACTACTTGTGCACAATGCACGTTTCTTTCTTAATATTAAGCCTAAAATATGTTTTAATGTCACTATTGATGAGGATTGTATGATCTTTAAATACTATCAGTCTTTAAATGCAAAATATTTAAAGTATATTTGCAGTAGTTCCATTTTAGCACAATCAGATATACTTCAGTGCATCTTTAGTTGGACTTCAGCACTACTTCCGAACAATTAAGGTGCATTAAGTCTAAAATTAATTTGTAAAATTGCAGGGTGTTTTTATTAAGTACATAATATGTAAATATATTTGTAGTATACTTAGCATGAAATAAATGTCTTTTAAATACATTTTAGAATATTTGAAGAGTTCAGATGCAAAACCAGCTAAAAGCCGTCTTGGTCAAAAATTGAGATAATGATACTGAGTGAATGCTCTTGACACATATTATACATCCATCAAATTTCTTCAAACTCACTAAAATACCAGCCTCAGCCCAATCAGAAGTACCGGTAATTACGTAGAAACCTTTACATCTGAGCCTGATAAAAATGCATTTTTTAAAGAAAGACTTCAGATGGATCTAGCTGGTTTTGCATCTGAACTCTTTATTTGTTTTTCACTAGGCCATATACAGCAGTCCATATATCCTCTGAGGAAATCTGAGCAAAACCTGAGCTTCAAATCAAATCTGTTATCATTGGGAGAAGCACGCTGCTGTATGTAGGATGCTCAGAGTCAAAACATACAGCAGATCTCATATTTCAGATGTGTTGGATTTTGATTGGCAGTGAAAAATGGATGTTATTTGTGCTGCATTACGCCTGATTGAATCAGCTGTAACAGACCCTTCTGAGTTGTCTTGATAACCTGAACATGGAGATTAGATGACTAGCTTGACTATTCATTGTTCCACATTAGTGTACTTAAGTTCATTGACGACATGCAAGGCAGAGACTATATGGCTCATATTTACAGTATTAACCCTCCTGTTCTGCTTAGCCAAGACTAATGCAAATATAATTAATGATAATAAATACACTTATGTTCAAAATAAGCTTTTTCTAAAAGAAAATAACACTTTCGTTCATCAAAGATGCATTAAATGAATCCAAAGTGTCAGTAAAGACATTTACAAGCTTACAAAGATTTTTGTTTTAACACTTTCGAATGTTCTTAAGCAACATATCAGCATATTAGAATGATTTCTGAATGATCATGTGACATTGAAGACTGGAGTAATGATGCTGAAAATTCAGCATTGACCTCAGGAATAAATTACATTTTACAATATATTCAAATAGAAAAGAGTTATTTTAAATTGCAATAATATTTCACTGTATTTCTGTATTTTTGATCAAATAAATGCAGCCCTGTAAGCTTCTTTCTTCAGTTAGATTATGGTTAGATATTGACTTTTCATAATCTTTTTGATTATAAACAAAACTTTAAAAGTCGAATTTTAAATTGCTATTAGCCTATTATTTTAACCCTTACATTATCAGGGTTGATGGGACCCAGTAAAATCAGTAAAGTCAATCTCAACAGAACATGAGATGTAATGATTAATTAATTATGCAAATGACTGAGACATTTAACCTAACAGACTGATTTTACCAACTAATAAATAATTCAAAATTTTGATTACATTCACAGAACGGATTTATCATTGTGTTGTTTATCCTAAGCTACTGACAGAATTCCAGTCACTATTTCAAATCTATTACTAGTCTTGACTCAACGGATGGTAGTGTAAACAAACATAGACATATTTGTACATGACATTGCTTGGCATTAGATATTGCTTGAAGCAGCAGAGTCCTGTAGCTTGCGCCCGGCTCGAGTTGCGTGCGCCACAGCGGGCCGAACGTTTGCGGGAAAAACAACACGATGAGGTCATGGCCAGCGGCGCGGGGATAACGTTTCAGCCGTGCCTGTGAGAGGGATCCGACACCGCTCCCGCTCTTTTGTTCGGCTGTAACCGGGCCCCACGGACCGCTCGTGAAGCCTGCTGAACGGTCTGTTGTAGAAGTGCCGGCCTTTTGTCCCTCTCACAATTTATGTAGTGCATGAGACCTGATACAGTTTCGTCATCGTTTATAATACAGATGATATTGGGCAATGCGCTGGAACTAGCGGGCCTAATCATATTGCATTTAGTAACTAAACCACAGTTTGTGTAAACTACCTCAGAGTGAATTCCTCTAAAGTCATCAGTGGTTTTGACATGTACATACAACTCTCCCTGAAGCTTTAGTGCGTCTTAATGCTTTAGAAATGTTCTGGGTGTCATCTAATAATCATGCAGTGTAACTGCTGGTTTTCAGGGTCCAAAGTTGGATCTCTTTGGTTTCTGTCCCATGTCAAAAATATGTTTTAATATGACTATGAACATGTTTGTTTACATGGCAATTTCCTGGTTAACTAATTGGTTATTTCTACCACTGGTTAGATGTTTTAGGCCTGTCTCAACTGGCTGTGGACCATATGACTTTAATTGTGCTTGTTATGTGGCGACAGCAGAAGGAATATTCTAATTCTTGGTTAGTTGTTAACTAACTAATCAGTTAGCACTTAACCAGTCTCATAGACAGAGCATATATTTGCAGACAGATAGTTGGTTTCTGTCCCATGTCAAAAATATTGTGTAATATGACTTCACCAATCTGGCTGTTAGGTTACACAGCAGCTGGAAGAAATATCAGTTGTTTGGTAATACATTTTTGTACTGATGAGTTAACTAATCACTTAGTTCAGTGACTATTTGATTTTTTTGAGCAAGTGTTGACTAGTTGTGGACCCTGTGATCTAAGTTGTGCTTGTTATGTATGTTTCAGTTCAGTTTCAGTTTCAGTTCAGATTCAGTTTCCTGGTTAGTAGGAGTTATGCTGACTAGTTAACTAATTGGTTAATAGTCTAGCACTAGTTAGAAGTTTTGGACCTGTATTGACTAGCTGTAGACTCAAGTTATTTTTGTTTTATATGATGGCAGCTGAAAGAATTTTAAATTCTTTGGTTATTAAATAGCTGCATAGACTCGTTAACTAATTGGTTCACTCTAATTATGAACCATGTGATTTTAGTTGTGCTTATGTATTGTGACAGTTGGAGGAAGATTTGGTTTCTTAGTAAGGGCTGTGCTGACTAGTTAACCACTCTAATTAGTTAGTTACACCAGTAGTTAGATATTTTGGGCTGGTGTTGACTAGCAGTAGTTCATCACTTGACTTAAGTTCTGTTTGTTCTATATGATGGCAGCTGGAAGAATTTTTAGGTTTTTGTTTATTAAATAGTTGCACAGACTTGTTAACTAATTTGTTCAATCTACCACTAGGTAGATGTTTTGGGCCTGTGTTGACTTGTTGTGGACAATGCGATTTTAGTTGTGCTTTTGTATTGTGACAGTTGGAGGAAGAATGAGTTTCCTTGTTAATAAGAGTTGTGCGGACTAGTTAACTAATTAGTTGATTCTGCCACTAGATAGATGTTTAGGCTTGTGTTGAATAGTTGTGGACCATGTGATTTTAGTTGTGCTTCTATATTGTGACAATTGGAGGAAGATTCAGTTTCCTTGTTAGCAGGAGTTATGCTGACTAGGTAACTAATTGGTTAGTTCTAACACTAGTTAGATCTTTTGTCCTTGTACTGTAGTTATGTTTGTTCTATATTATGGCGGCTGGAAGATTTTACAGGTTGTCGGTTATTAATTGCAAAACGAGTTAACTGATTCATTATGCCACTGTCAGATATTTTGAGTCTGTGTTGACTAGTTTTGGACCGTGTGATTTAAGTTGTGCTTATTTTATATTGTGGCAGTTGGCAGAAGATTCAGTTTCCTTTAGTAAGAGTTGTGCTGACTAGTTAACTAGTCGGTTAGTTCTACCACTAGTTAGATGTTTTGGACCTGTATTGACTAGCTGTAGTTCACTTGACTGAAGTCATGTTTTTTTATATATAATGGCAGCTGGAAGAATTGCTATGTTTTTGGTTATTAAATAGACACAGACTAGTTAACGAAAAGGCTCATTCTACCATTGTTAGATATGTTGAGCCTGTGTTGACTAGTTGTGAACCATGTGCTTTAAGTTGTGCCTGTTCTATATTGTGGCATATTGCAGAAGATTCAGTTTCCTGTTTAGTAGGGGTTGTACTGACTAGTTAACTAATTGGTTAGTTCTACCACTAGTTAAATGCTTTGGGCCTGTGCTTGTCATATTACAACAGCAGAAGGAAACTTTAATGTATGGTTAGTAGTTAAATAATCGATTATCATTAAACCAGTGTCATATGTGTTGGATATTAAAGTTTGTTGAATTTTAACTATTAGTTTGGAAGACTTAAAGTTGGGTTGATGAAATCAACCTGAGTATGTTGTCATTGTCAGATAGAACTAACTCCTTAAGGTAACAACTGCATTTTGCAGTGTACCAATGGGATTTTTTTGCCAGTTCACTAGAATTGATTTACCTGTGGGGCAACATAAATGGACATGGTTATGCGTTAGCTGACAGGAATGATGGGAAGATGTTCATTGTGAGGTATTTTTTGCATCCCCCACCCTGTGAGGGGCAGAGGGACAGGAGAGTCAAGCTGACAATAGCGAGATTGTTTTTCAGGGAGCTGCTGTAAAGATCACATTTCCTGTTACTGGCTGAAAGCGGGGTCAGCTGACACCAGCCTCCTTCACCGCTGCGGCTGTCATCACTGCTCAGAAGAGAAAAAAAAAAAACGACACTAACAGCTTCAGGGCACAAGTTAACTCTTAACATGTACAAATATCACTCCAGACAAAAGCTGTGTCAGAATCCATCTGTTCCTATGCTGCTGACATTGAAGCGATGTGATGCATGGGTGAGGAAGGTTCCGTTTGCTTTCGTAAATCTGAGCCCTTTGTGATTCATCCAGGATGTGACAGTGCTGCCTTCTGAAACATCTTTGATTTTGAGTGTGATTTTTCAGTTCTTCTATCTGAGGTAATTCTTAAAGTGGAAGATCTGTCGACCATCACCATCATCATATGCAAACTTAAGGTTTATCACACTGTTGCCCAGTTGCTGGTGTAAATTTCTGCTTAATCCCATTTGTAGATGAGTAGAGGTTTTACAAATGAGTTTATTAGTCAGTTTACCCAGTTCTTTAAGTCTGTGTTGATTAGTCACGGATCACATGACTAGTTATGATTTGATCCAGTGTTGACTAGTTATGGACGGTGTGGCACAACTTTTGTGTGTTCTGTAGTATGACAGCATGAGTATTCTGGTTAATAGGGCTGACTAATAAACTAACTGATACCACTATTTAATGTTTTAGACCTGTATTGACTAGTCATGCACCACATGATGTTTTGGGCCTGACTATTTGAGTTTTGTTTTGTTTTGAGAATGTGTTGACAAGTTGTGAACCGTGTAATTTAAGTTGTGCTAGTTCTATATTGCAGCAGTTGGAAGAAGATTTTACTGGGCTATGCTGAGTAGCTAACTATTTGGTTAGTTCTACCCCTGGTTAAGATGTTTTGGGCCTGTATCAACTAGCTACCGATAATTCATGTTACTTAAATTATGATAGTTATGTGGTGACAGCAGGAATTCTAAATCTTGGTTAGTGGTTAACTATTCGATTAGCTCTACCATTATTTAATGCTTTGAGCATGTGTAAGCTAGTTTTGAAGCATGTGACTTAAGATGAGCTAATCTTACTTTGACCTGTTAAAAAAACAGCATGTGCTGGTTTGGTATGTTTTGAAGCATGGCAGCTGGTTAGAATTGGCAGCTGGTTTAAGATGTTCCTTAGTTGGTCATGAACTGGTTTAAACTGGTCTTGAGCTGGTTTTGGTCATGTTCTGGTCCCAAGCTGGTCCTAACCAACTAGCTCTTGCTCTGGCCCAGATCATAACCATCTTATAACCAGCTGAGGACCAGCTTAAACCATCTCAAATCAGCTGCCATGCTGTTTTTTTCAACAGGGTGTTGAAACCTGTGTTAGACCTGTTTTGACTAATCATGCAATTAAATTTTTTTGGTTAGCAAATCGATGCACTGACTAGTTAACTAATCAGTTAGTGTAAGGTTTGAGATTTGAGCCTTTGTTGACTATATTTTGAAGCATGGTAGCTGCTTTGAGCTGGTTTAAGCCGGTCCTTAGTTGGTCAGGAGCTGACTTAAGTTGGTTATAATGTGGTTATGAGCTGGTTTAAGCTGGTCATGTGCTTGTCCTAAGCAACTAGCTCCAGCTCAGGACCAGCTTAAACCAGCTGTCATGCCTCAAAATATGCTTAACCAACATAAGCTGTTTTTTTTCAACAGGGATGCAACCTTAATTGCGCTATATTGTGACAAGAAGACGAAAATTCAGTTTCTTGGTTAGTAAAGGGTTGCACCAACTAGTCATCTGGCTATACCACTATTAAATGCTTTGTCAACCAGTTGTAGGTAACATGAGAATCTGAAAATAAAAGTGAAACTGGGACACAGAATGTTACACGTTCTCCAGCTGGCCATCAGACCACTCATGCCACATGCCATTTACCTGAGGTAACTAGTCAACAACTCTCGACCACTTAGCAAATATATATGCGCTAGTGGTTATTACCGATAATATAAACCTAGTTGGCTCAAGTCAGCGCTCTGGAGTCGCTGGGAATGAACTAATCCTGTTTTCCCAGAGCAGCCCACACCGGTCGGCTGTTTTTAGAAGCAAGTTCAACCAAGGTCTGTGAGGATCAGAACGTTGTGTTTGACCCCCTGAATGTTTGGAGACAAGGAAGTGTTCGGACACAAAGGTGCTCATTTGTTAGAGCGCACAGGACAAAAAGAGCTCATTGAGCCAGTGTGAGTCGGTTTGTGTGTGTGTATTTGAGGTTACAGGGAATGTTAATGTCCTCCTTCATTGTTGGAGCCTCAGACAGAGGTTCGTGAGGCTGCATATGTATGAGATGTGTTCCTGGCGAATGCTTTCCCAGAACAGTTGTTAAATAAAAAGAATCCATGGAAAGGGGAATGCATAGCGGAGGAAGTGCAAGAGGGAGTGAAGGGCTAAGAGGAAAGAGGCAAATCTGTGTAGAGAGGTGTCATTATGTACATTTTTGTGTCCACTTGAGAGTTGTTGGAGTTCAAACACCGAATTACACTGTTGAGTGGCGCCATTTTGAGTGTGCAGTAAATTGTGGGTAGACGTAACCTCCTCTATGTCTGTATCTCTCAAAAATGATTTACACTGTGACCATATCCACAGCAGAACTACATTCCAATTATGCTGTAATGCATTGAACACACTTACGTAAGTCACAAAAATACTCCATGTAATTACGCAAACGTGAGTGATTGATGCATTTCAAGTGTTACTGCGGCAGCAACAAACCTCCATACTTCAGGGGGCGATAGAGTTTCCTTTAACCATCTGTAACATTTAAGGGGGTGTTTACGCAACACAGTTTAAACCAAAAACTGAAAACCTATGCACTTTGACATTTCATTTATATGACAACTGCGTTTTGCAATTTTTAAAAAATGATACTGTTATCGCCTTCGCAGCTGGAAGAAATATCTTTTTTTATTTGGTGAGTAAATTGTTGCTCTGATTAGTTAACTAATTGGTTTTAGTTTGATGACTATTTGATTTCTTGAGACTGTGCGGACTAGTTGACCATATGATTTAAGTTGTCCTAGTTCTATATTGCAACAGTTGGAGGAAGATTCATTTTACTGGTAACAGTTGAATTCAGTTATCTGGGTTGCTAAAGTTGTTAACTATTTGGTTAGCTCTACAACTGGTTAGATGTTTTGGGCCTGTGTCAACTAGCTACGGATAATTCATGTGACTTCAATTGTGCTTGTTATGTGGTGACAGCAGGAATTCTAAATCTTGGTTAGTAGTTAACTAATTGATTAGCTCTACCACAAACCTCCATACTCCAGGGGGCGATACAGTTTCCTTTAACCATCTGTAACATTTAAGAGGGTGTTTACACGACACTGTTTAAACCAAGAACAGAAAACTTTTTATGCGCTTTAACATTTTATTTATACAACAACTGTGTTTTGGGGGCCTGAAAACACACATTTTTGAAAACGATACTGTTATCGCCTTCGTAGCTGGAAGAAATATATTTTTTGATGAGTAAATTGTTGCACTGAAGAGTTAACCTATCAGTTTTAGTTTGATGACTTTGATTTTTGAGACTGTTTTGAGTAGTTGTGGATATATGGTGGACAATTTAAATTGTGTTTGTTCTATATTCCAAAAGTTGGAGGAAGATTCAGTTACTGGTTACAGTTCAATTCAGTTATCTGGGTTGCGCCGAGTTGTTAATGATTTGGTTAGTTATACCACTGGTTAGATGTTCTGGGCCTGTGTCAACTAGCTACGGGTAATTCATGTGACTTAAATTGTTCTTGTTATGTGGTGACAGCAGAAATTCTAAATCTTGGTTAGTGGTTAACTAATTGATTAGCTCTACCACAAACCTCCATACTCCAGGGGGCAAAACCATCTATAACATTTAAAGAGGTGTTTACATGACACCAGGGGCGGTTCTAGAGGCGGGGCCATAGGGGCCCTGGCCCCTTCTGAAATCTGATTGGCCCCTGATTGGCCCCCCTTCCATCAATCGTCGACGAGAAGAGCAACCGGAGAATTCTTCACAACGATTACAGATGCAATTCCCCCCCCTAAACAACTGGCGGCAGTAATGTGTCGATGCAACTTGGGAGAAGAAGCAGAGGTCTTGGCTTTATATTATCTTTGCGGCTTTGGCTTGAGCGATACCTGGGGTCCGTTCTTCGTACCTCGCTAACTAAGTTAGCTGGATTTGATTGTTGACGATTTCGCGTGATCTTGGATCGTTCGGTTCTTCGAAGCTCATCCGGGACTTGCTGTCATAGCAACAGATCTGTAAGCGTAAACCTGCTCGGGAGCAGGCTTATTTCATGTAAACAGGATTAGATTGCATCTAAGCAAATTGCATTTGATCAGAATTGATACTTAAAATCTGTCCCAACCACTACTACTTTATTACAAGAATACTATTGACCCAGGGACAATAATTTAAAATAATAATAATTTAAAAAAATTTATTTGAAAATAATATAATAATGTTGTGTAATCTATAATAGACAGCCATGTTTACTCATTAAAAGATTTATTCGTCATAAAATAATTACTTTATAAATGTATTAGAATCTTACATGTTATACAGATAATGTAGAGGCGTGCATTAATTTGAATGATGACAGCTATTATGGGAGTGGCTTTATGGAGCACATGAGATACAGATAATGTGAGATCTTGAAAATTTAATTATTTTAATTTTAATTAATGCTGTCACGTAGCAAATTTGTTTCAAATATAAAATTAAATGAATTGCTAAATATTACATTGAAATAAAAAATATAAAGTCTGTACAAATATTAGAAATCGTGAATATAAATAATTGGGGTAAAAAAAATAAATAAATAAATAAATAAAAACAGTGCACATTTCATTAATCTATTAAAACATGATGTAGTTTTGTTCGCTTGGCTGTTTCCTTATAAAAGTCCAGAAATGTGTCATGTTTTTCGTCAGGTGTGTTTTTTAATCATATGATGTCATTACGTTGCTGTCTTGCCGCCAGCCAATCGCTGCATTGCTGATCATGGTTTTAAGTATCGATACATAGCCCCTTTTAAACCAACAGATAACTCAATCCAGCCATACTAATCATCAACAACAGGTGCGTTCGAAGAACCGAATTAGCCAGGTCATGATTAGCGCGATTATGTTATCTTGGATGTGTCATTTGATCTCGGATGTAATAAGCGACGTACGAAGAACGGGCCCCAGAACATTCTCTGACGTTATGACAGTAGGCGGGAGAAAGAATCCATTTAACATTACTTACAACTTGAAGACAATTCTTGGTGAGTCACAAATCCTCCTGTTGTTTGTCAAAATATGAAAGGATATTTAGCTGCTGCTCTCACTTATTTTAGGTTTGTTAACTAAATTGTGGAAGGAGCACTGGAAGCACTGTCGAAGTAAACCAATAAACTTTTAAGCAATGTTAACATGTTTTTGCTAAGATAGCGCTAGCAAAGATTCTGTAGTTAACTTTATCAAACCAGTCCCTCCAGGATTTCACGATTTTTTTGTGTGATTTTTGCAATCAAAATGACTGATTTTGTGGTGGTAATTTCCAGAAATTTGTGAAAAAAATTGCGATTTTTATATTTTATAATTAGGACATCACATTTTCCATAATAGTATTATGTCAGATGCACAATAGTCGTACGACTCAAATCACAAACAAAATGCATAAAGCTTTTTTTATTTAATACAACATCTGTATTCACGTAAAAATGCAGTGAAACTTAATTAAACTAGAGATATTTCAATTGGTTGATTTATAATTTAATGTTTTATGAGGTCTTTTTCTTTTTTTGTGATTATTTTGCGGTTAAATTAGGAATTATTCAGGATCGCAAAAAAATTCAACATTTTGTTGATTTTGCGTTGTATTCAGCGATCGCGAAAAACTGGAGGAACTGTCAAACGTCTGTGGCGCTAGCTTTAGAGTTTTTGCATGCACTAACCGTATGTAATTAGACCTTTGTGTGATAATGTTAACTATCGTGTTTGGCAGAGTGAGCATGAAAAAAAAGGGACAGACACAGGGAGCCATTCAGAGGTTTTTTACAAAATTAACCGATGATATTAATCGCTGTGATGTACTTTAGTGTGTGTGTGTGTGTGTGTGTGTGTGTGTGTGTGTGTGATTTATGCATTGTGTCCTAAAGGACACAGTATAAATAAATGAAAAAAAAAAAATCATTAAGAACTTTACTGGCTCATATTTTTTTATTAGAGCGTTTGAAAAAGGAATGACTGCCGAAATGTATTTGCACCGTACTGAATAAATTATTTTGTGTGCTTGAATGTACCCTGTACTTGGCCCCTGAATGTAACATGTGGCCCCTTAATGGCCCCTGTTACAGAAAAATCCTAGAACCGCCACTGCATGACACTGTTTAAACCAAAAACAGAATCTTTATGCGCTTTGACATTTAATTTATATGACAACAGCATTTTGGGGGCCTGAAAACACAAATATTTGAAAACGCTACCATTATCGCCTTCGCAGCTGGAAGAAATATAATTTTTTTGGTGAGTAAATTGTTGCACTGGTTAGTTATCTAATCAGTTTTAGTTTGATGACTGATTTTTTTTAAGACTGTGTTGACTAGTTGTGGACCATTTAATTTAAGGTGTGCTTGTTCTATATTCCAACTGTTGGAGGAAGATTCAGTTACTGGTTACAATTCAATTCCAAAAACAGAAAACTTTTTATGCGGTTTGACATTTCATTTATATGACAGCAGTGTTTTGGGGGCCATACATTTGTGCGTATTATGCGTTTAGTCGGTAGGTATGTGTTACTTTACAAAGTGACATTGCCAACCACTAACCTGGCATTAATAATAATACCGCATTTTAGTTATTTTTGTCAAATCAATGTGAACAAGGATCGTTTTGTCGTCTTTACGCAAAACTTTTCAAAAAACGCACAGAAAAATGTCCTTTTTTAGTATATTGTTGTCATGTAAACACCCTAAGTCAACTTGAACTTATGTGGTTTGTCCATGTAACAATTCAGAGTGAAACAGAAAAAAAAAAAAAAAAATTAAATTAAATAAAATGGGAGAAAAAAAAAAAAAAAAAAATATATATATATATATATATATATAAATGAGAATTTTCATGAGCAGTTATTAAATTTTGATAAAAAATTATAAAGACAAGCTTTTTTTATTTGGAAAAATGCCCACTGATAAATTGTTTTTAGTAAGAGTGTCAAGTTCTGTCATGAAACTCTAGATGGCACAGTCATTAACTCAAACTGATGATATTCACAGCGCTAAACTACTTGGCACAAGCTGATCAGTTTCCATATGCATCCATTGAGCTTGCTGCTTTACATTTAAACAACTGGTTACCATTCACTACTGCATTCCGCAGCGCACTTTTAGAGTTCTGCTGAAACCCTCCACCTCCCCAGCTCCACCTGTATAGATCTGCTGTGGGTTATATTATATATTATATATCCATATGCTAAAATCTTCAGAGTTCTCATGATACAACTAGGTAAACTTTAGGGAAATAATAATATTGTTACTTTTGATTTTACATTATATATTACAGCGCCCCTTGTGGCAACTCTGAGAATGCATCATGTACTTGTGCTGCGTTTGATCTTCAAATCAAAATTTAAATAATTTAAAATGCCTTTGAAACAACCTTTAGTTTCAAGGTTAAAGCAAACTGTATCACTCTTTAGAGTACAGAGGTTTGTTACTGCCACAGTAACACTTGCAATGCAGTTATGTAGTTGCATAGAGTATTTTTCTGACCTACATACATATAAGTGTGTTCTGACTCATTTTGGAATGCAACAAATGTGAAATTGACTGTAACTAGAAATGTTATTCATGCAGACAGCTATAAACATGTTGACAGTTGCAGTATTTTAAGGCAACAATTGCATCATAAAGACTTTCCAAAGGTCATACACCTCATTTAAGCAAAAGAAATGATGAGCATAAATATATTAAATATAAAAATATCCTTTAAAAGAATTTTCCTAAGTGTGAACGCAAGCTTGCATAGTTACGCTGTAGTATTGTCTTCATTACATTTGAAACCCGCTCACACACTCACAGACATGACCTCACCCCGAGGCAGCGATCCTTTACTCCTGCCCTTTCTCCTCCATCATGCTGTCTTCTCAACATCAGACACATTCCTCACATTGACCTGGTAAGGCAGTTAGGCTTTCTGCTGATAAAATGCAGTAGCTAGTTGTAATACACACACACACACACACAGACTCCTGATGATGTGTAGTCGCATCAGCTGACCGGCATGACTCCGCAGTCCGCTTATAGCTTCTCGTTCATGTTGTAACTCTCTTTAGGTTAGAAGCTACATAGTGTTACAAGAATTCAGCCGTCTGCTGATTCTTGCGTAGTTTTGCATACAGCTTGCAACATTTCTATTATCTATATTTTATTTCAGCATTATTTAAAATTCGCAAATAGCTTTAATTAGTCTTAGTTAACAATAAAAAAAACTATCCTCTGAAAAAGTGTAATTTTAACCACACTTTCAGCAAACTAATAAGATTCCGTTTTCTATATTAACATTATACGCTGTTTTGTTGTCTCACATTTGTTTTGAGTTGAGTTAATCTGAGTTAAATTACATGTGGACTGGCTGTTCTCCCAAAATAACACACTTACATTGTTAAAAGTTGTCTGGGATTGAGTGGAAACCTGTTTCGCTACTGAGAGAATCACAGACTTTGTGTTTTAATAATCCATCCCTCATCTCGTTGTTGACAGGAATACACACGGCTTGTGTATCTGCAGATGCTCAAGTATTTGCGACCAGCTATAAATATAAGAATAGCACACACACGTGTACACAAAGGCGCGCACTGGCTGGACGAACGTCCTGAACAGCTGCCGCGGAAGCAAAGGGTCTGAATAGCTCAGACAGCTGTGGACTCTGCAGGAACACTCAGGACGAAAACACAACCAGTAAAGCTCTGTATTAGAGATTCAGAGACGTAGCTGATACTTAAACATAATCCACTGCTTCTCCTGAGCTATAAAAAAGCAAAAATGTTTCCTCTGGCATCAAATATATTCAGTTTACCATTAAAAAATGTAGTCAATGACTTAAGAGTCATTGAATAGAGGAAGTTCGCTCTCTTACAATATTTAGCGAGCTTTGTCTATATATAGGCAAGCACACTTCTTTTCACAAGGTTGTATTTCATACATTACTTCAGTACTGACAACAAATAGTTAATCTAATAAAAAAGACAGCTTTTCCCAAAGTGTGTGTGTTATGTGTTTTCTTTCTGGTTAGAGTGTGAAAAAGTTGTGTGAAAAAGCATAGCACGATAATGTTAGTGCTATTTGAGTTGCTGGTTTTAAAAGAGAACCTGATTGTAAAAAAATAAAAAATAACGATCTGCATAGAGATAATGGACTGTGAACAATTAAATCATGTCACATTAGATTTCTGTGAGCTGGAGGAATGGGAAATATCAGGACAGGAGTGATAGATAGCAAAATAAAGAAAGGGAAGACAGATGGTGAGATTAGAAGCGAGCGAAGAACAGAGCGAGAGGGTGTATGTGAATGCGGTCAAATGTATCTAAAATTGGAGATCCTGTCTTGCACAAGGTCGATTTAGCAACAGTAAAATAGAGAGCGAGAACGGGAGGCCTATTTAAATGTGTCAACTTATCTCACAGCCGCTTTGAAAAGTATATTTGCTTTTCCTTCAAATGCAGTCCAAGGAATGAGAAACATTGAAGATTTGGCTTGGGTAGCTTGAATGGAATGGCACGCACCTATACAGTAAGTTGTCAAAGCAAAACAATGAAAATCTGCTATTTAACATCTTATTTTTATGAGAAATTATAAAAAAACGCATTTTCATTAGTGCTCTCAGACTTTTGGTCCCCTGCATGTGTTATCTGAAGTTTGGGAGCTCGGCACGATCAACGGAAAAGGGTTTCATGCTTAACTAGTTTTTCCGTCTTTACTCCCTACATTTGGGTCTGAACCCTCAGGGCTAATCAGACGCTAGGCTAAGTTAGCCATTAAGCGCCTGTGAACTCTTCGCACCATGGGGTTTTTGCGACATGTCAGAGACCTTGTTTTCTGAATGGCCATGTGAGACGGACGAAAATAGCCTGGCCATTTGTCTTGTTTCGCTTAGTTGAAAAGCCCACGCAGCTTAGTTGTGAGCTTAATAAGTACATGTTGTTTAGACATACTAGTACCAAGCTAACTTTCTGGAACAGTTTTGTTTACCAGGCTATCTGTTTGCCTGCACAGGGAACATAGCTTTTTTTTTTTTTAAGTTATGTAAAAGTTATATCAATGTTAAGAAATGTTCTTATGACTTTATTAATATTTGCTAAACGTTCTCATAACAGATAGAAAATGTTCTGAGATCAACATTCTAAAAATGTCCTTGTGATGTTATTTGTACTTGATGAACATTCTAAGGAACATTTTTGTAACATTTAGGCCCTGTTTACACTAGTGCGTTTTTGTTTTAATAAAGTTAACTTTTAAAATCAAAACGATCCTTGTTTACACTGGTGTTTTCACTGCGTTTCAGAAACGATCTCCGTCCACACTACTCAACTGAAAACGCATGTCACATGACCATTCATAATGAGCATGATGTTATTGTTTACACAGTCGTCAAGGATACACAGAGTGAATGTCGCAGCCATGCCATTGTTTTCAAAAGTCTCCATTTTGGTCTGTTTACATTGAAACGCAACCCCAGAGTTTCTCTGGCGTCAAATATATTCAGTTTACCATTTAAAACTTCAGTCAGTGACAAGTCATTAAATAGAGGAAGTTCGCTCTTTTACAATATTTAGTGAGCTATGCAAGCACACTTCTTTTTAGTTTCTAGAATATTAAGAATCAACATTCTAATAACGTTATATTTTGAGTGAAAATACTGTTAGTAAAAAGTTGATAGAAAAAAATGTGTAACCTTTAAATACTGCTATAACTACAACAAGAAAACCGGACATTTTAATGTTTTTAGAATATTGAAAATAAACGTTCAAAGTAACCTTAACCTTAATTAACCTGAAAATAAAGTTAGTAAAATGTTGTTACAAAAGGTTTTGTAATCTTTAATAAACGTTATAATGACGACAAGAAAACTGAACATTTTAGTGTTTAGAATATTAAAAATAAAGGTTCAAATATCTTGGGCGAAAATAAAGTTACTGGAATGTTGTAAGTAATGTTTTTGTAAGCTTTAAATAACGTTAAAATGATGACAGGAAAACTGGACGTTTTAGTGTTATTAGAACATATAAAAAAATAAACATTCAAGTAACGTTATATTTTGGGTGAAAGTACAACATTGGTAGAAATGTTTTTGTGGACTTTAAATAATGTTATAACTATAACAAGAAAACTGGACATTTAACGTTTTTAGAATTTTATAAATAAAGTTCAAATAACCTTATGATTTGGTTAAAAAATTTAGTAGAATGTTGTAAGAAACATTTTTGTAACCTTTAAAGGGGTCATCGGATGCTAAGTTCACTTTTTCATGCTGTTTGAACATTAATGTGTGTTGGCAGTGCATGTACAAATCTACCCTATAATGATATAAATCCATGCAATGTTTTTTTTTAATTAATCTGTAAAAATAATATCCCCTTTTTCAAATCGAGCCGTTCTCAGATGCCTGTCGGTGTGCCGTCACACTGACAGAGGCCGCTCCCACAATAGTTGATTGACATGAGCTCTTACCTTAGACCAGCTGTCACAGTCCAGTAACTTTCCATGTTTTGATGCCAGAGCAGGGATGTAAGTTAGACAAGAATATCTCCGATTGAGGTGTTGTGTTGCTGGATGTAATAATGAACATAGTGGTCGTCATTTACTCCCGACATCTGAGCCGCTGAAGATGCAGTAGATTACGTTTGTTTGTGAAGGGAATGCACCTCCCGATCTACATATATCCGTCTATGTTCGTGCGAATCATTCATGATCCAGCTTCACTTACAGCAGAAGTGAGTATAAGCGTTATTTTATGAATCTTTGCGATCGCCTTTCCTTATAACGTGGTAGTTAGGAAGTTTAGCGGCTAAATGCGGCTAATGTAAACAGCACCGTCTTTCCACACAGAGAAGAGAGGGGCGGGGTGAGCAGAGCTCATTTGCATTTAAAGGAACAACCCCTTAGAATGAGATGATTTTTGCAGAGCTGATTTTGGCAAGGTAAAAAGGGTGTTGTTTTACAAAACCATTGAGAATTTTTAATCAAAGTATATTAGAGACTTTTCATTAAGACCCTAAAGAATCATATCAACTTGTGGAAAATGGGCATCCGATGACCCCTTTAAATAACGCTATAACTATGGAAAGAAAACTGGACATTTTTAACGTTTTTAGAATATTAAAAATAAACGTCAAATAACGTTATATTTTGGGCGAAAATAAAGTTAGTAGAAAGTTGTAAGAAACGTTTTTGTAACCTTTAAGGTTATAATGATGCCAAGAAAATTTTTTAGAATATTCATGTTTTTAGAATATGTATTTAGAATATAAAAAATTAACATTCAATAACATATTTTGGGTGAAAATGAAGTTAGTAGAACATTGGTGGAAATGTTTTTGTGGACTTTAAATAATGTTATAACTATAACAAGAAAACCGGACATTTAACGTTTTTAGAATTTTAAAAATAAAGTTCAAATGACCTTATAATTTGGTTAAAAATTTAGTAGAATGTGTAAGAAACGTTTTTGTAACCTTTAAATAATGCTATAACTACGAAAAGAAAACTGGACAATTTAACGTTTTTAGAATATTAAAAATAAACTTTAAATAACGTTATGTTTTGGGTGAAAATAAAGTTAGAAAGTTGTAAGAACAACTAGTTGAACTACAACAAGTTGTTCCCTGGGTAGTCTGTGGTCAAACAGTTTCACAAATTCAAAAAATAAATTTGGAATGAAAGATTTAATTTAAGCTGTGCTAACCTGTAGCTATGCTAACATTTGTGGGCATTTGGGCCTTGAAACATGAACTGCTGTCTTCTACCTCAATAGAAACTGGCTGTAACAAAAATAGCCGCATACAAGAAGTCACGAACAGGAAACGAAGACTAAGTCTGCAAACAGGAAGAGTCTCGCTCACTCTTTTAGTCTCTCTTCTGTTGTGCGTTTTGCACTCGTAACCATCACCTCACTCGCTCTCATTGTGGCGCTTTTACGTGGCTCCCATGTACACAGAAAGGTCTCTATGGTAACTAGCGGCACTAACTCACAGTTTCGGTGTTTATGGGATGGCCTTGAGCGCCCGTGGCTCCCAAACCAAACACATTGTTGAACGTGTGAGAAGAAACGAGCCAGAATGAAAGAGCGAGACACATGCGGAGGTAATATGTGAAAGAGGATGTTGTTGCTGACCAAAGGCAACCGCCGGGGAGCAACACTATTGACTAATTATAGTTCAGAGAAAGAAAGAAAACGAAAAAAGAGAGTGAAGTGTTGCTTAAGAGTGCAAAAAACGGACTCTGTCCTCTGGCTATTTATATAAAACAGCAGATTGTTTTTTGAGGTAGCCATGGCTGAAGCTGTAATCACCAGTGTTTCCTCAGTCAAACAGGAAACCAAACAATCCAGGCCCTATCGCCAGCGTGCCCAGGGGAGTCGCTCTCTATGTGTGTGTATGTGTGTGTGTGTGGCTAATTAAAATGGCTGAGGTCTCCTCTGTTGTTGATTAAAACTCCCCTTGTTCTGTACGTCGGCCTCTGGGGCCTCCGACACTTATTCGCGGCACTTGCAGTGTGAGTAGTTATTAGACGGCAGACAGAAAACTCAAAAAAGAGAGATGCAGTCACCAGATACTCCTGCAAAAGAAAACAATGCATTTTTAAGCATGTGTTCTGCATTCCATGTGTTGCTTCTTTACAGTCGTGTCACTGCACAGTTTTTAGAACAGTGCGCTTGCCTTTCAGTGGTGCATCTGGTACCTATAGCGTCTTGTCACAGCCGTCCTAAAGCACATGCATGAGGTCTCATTAAATAAGCTTGATGACTCTGGCCCTCCTCCACTGGATTAGCATCTTTTTAATCACTGCATGATGACAAGAAGGTGAAACGTTTTTGTTAGCATGCGTTGGAATTTTCGTAAACTTTGTCTGGTTAATTTTATTTGTATTTTTACACTTTTATGTTTTTATTAAATAAAAGGCTATATTAAAAGTGACACATACATGACATGACTTGACTTCTGATATGTCTAGTTCTTTTATGAAACTCTAGATGGTGCAGGCTGACGGGTGTTAACGTAACTGATGACATTCACAGCCTTGTACAACTTGCCACAAGCTGATTGGTTCATGTCGCATGCACAGCCAGTGAGTTTGCACCTTTACCTTTAAATGGCTGGTTGGCATTCACTCAAGCCTTTTGCAGCAGCGCGCTTTCAGAGTTCCTCTGAAACCCTCCACCTTCCCCAGCTC
Source organism: Cirrhinus mrigala (assembly GCA_036247105.1). NCBI lineage: Eukaryota > Metazoa > Chordata > Actinopteri > Cypriniformes > Cyprinidae > Cirrhinus > Cirrhinus mrigala. Next base: position 31,735,767 of record CM070029.1, read on the forward strand.
CACCTGTATAGATCTGCTACAGGTTGTTTTAATGCTATTTGTGCAGCAGCAGTATGTCTTAAATACTCACAGCACAGTATCGCCATATGCTTTGGCAGTAGAAAGTTCCTGTACTTGCTTGCAGCAGCAGCAGCAGCAGCAATAATCTACAACTACAGCAATAACCAACAGCAGCAGCAGCGTAGCAGATCTGTTCCGCCAAGACCAAATACATTAACATTATCATTTACATTACCATGCTAAAATCTTCCGAGAGTTGTCATGGAAGAAATCTTGTTATGAACAAAACCTAATTTTAAAGTTATAATTCAAAAGGTATATTTTGGGCATTATTTATTTACTTTAATTGACAGGAAAGTACAGTACAGACAGGAAGTGACAAGAATGCAGCAGTGCTATTTTAGTAGAAGATTAGATACCATTATAATTTTTGTTCAAAATATTTTGAATTAGATTTTATTTTTCTATTTTCTGCTTTCATGTTAATTCTAGTTGAAGTTTTAAGATTTTTGTTTTTGTGTTGTGCCATTTTTATTAGCTTTTAATGTTTTATATGTCTATATATTTTTATTAATGTGGTAATTTATAATTAGGTCCTGTTACTTAATCTTAGTTAATGTATTACCAAGAACAAACAATGAACCATAGATTTATTACACTATTTATTAATCTTTGCTAATGCTAGTTAATAAAGATACAGCCGTTCATTGTTTGCTCATGTTAGTTCACAGTGCATTAACTAACATGTTAACACAGCTAGTGATTTTAATGATGCATTAGTAAAATTTAACATTGACTAAGATTAATAAATGCTGTAGATATTTGTTTATTCTTAGTTCATGCTAACTAATTTAGTTAACTGATGTTAACTAATGAACCTTATTGTAAAGTGTTACTGTTTTTTTAAGGTTTTAGTTACCTATAATAACCATGAAATGCAATGTGACAAACTTAAACCAAGGTGTCAGGACTAAAGAAAAATGTTGCTTATAAATATACTCTTTAAAAAGTTTACATCAGTATTTCATCCAGTATTTAAAAGTGTCAGCAAAAAATTTTAAAAATCTATTTTTTCTAATATTTGTGCTTTATATTGTTTATCTCACACTGTTAGTTTAGCAACATGCTAACGTCAAGTTCTGTTGGTCAGTAGTGATTTTCATCTGTCATGTTAGTAGAACTATTTTATGTGCTTTAGAGCATTCCAGATCAGTCGATAAGCTAATGTGGTTCAGATAAGTAAATGTGGTACAGTTGATAAATGCGTATCAATTAACAGAAATCAAGATACTCTGGGCCGGTTCACACAGAATGCATTTAAAAATGTGAGACACGAGCAGTAGATTGGAAAGTAAAAAGCATTTTTAAAACATATTTTTACTGGAGCGCCACATATTTAGAACACTGTGTCATGCATAGACGCTGCAAAAAATGCAAGGCCCGAGTACAACAGGCACCGTCGTTCATCTAGTGCATGTTTAAGTATAAAAACAATGGAAAAGCAGCGCAGTGGACTGCAAAAACACATTCTCAGAAGGTTTTGTCCACACTGCAAACATATGACGTGACAAAACTATTACACTTGAGCTTTTACTTGCAGTGCAGACAGTTTCCCTTGAATAAAACCCTAGGAATTTAGTTTTGAGACACATCGTCATTTACTCTCAGCATAGAGGGATGTAGTGTTTTTATTATTGTTTCCCAAAGACCTGTTCAAGCTTGAGTGATTGAGTAAATATTAATGACTAGCATTGGTTAATTGTTGATTGTCGATTGTTAATTGTTCTGGTCGTGGCTGAATGCAGGCAGATATTTGCGCCGAGGTGTTTTGAAGCTCGTGTTGCCTGTTGAATGTTTAAGTGGGGGTGCTCAGGGGCCATCGGACAGAGAACATGAGCAGTTTTGGAAACTTGGGTCAGGACAGTGTGGGAATATTATACTCAGGATGCATTATACATCAGCCTGTGTTCCACACTCATTCATTTTCACCCGACACACACACACAAAGGGTTCAATGCAGTGGTTTTCATACTCATATTTACTAGCCTACCATAAACCTAACCTCCAACAAACCTGTTGACAATATTAGATCTGAAGCAAAATCTACTAAATCGTTTCAAGCGCTGAGGACAAAAGCTCCTCACAATTTGGTTTTGGTCTCAAAAATTCAAACATACAATTGTAGTGTGACCATTTCTCCCCATTTCTGACATTTTTACACCTTAAGAGTACTTTAGAAAACAGGTTTTTGAACATACCAAAGTATTTACATCATCCTGAATCCCTAATCTTAAAACACGCAGAGTATGTAAAGCACACACGCATGCATTACATACTGTGTGTGCATACAAACTTTGCCCTACTGAGCTGTGACAGAAACACTGTGCCAACATGACTATCATGTTACCTTGAGTGTCCCAACCTGTGTTCTGTCTTCTTCTTCTGTATTTCAGACAATAGTTCTATGGTCACAGTGGCTGAGTTTAGTAGTGAACTGACTGGAGCTAATGAACCATAGACGTGGAGTGCAAATATGTGAACGCAAAAATACAGAAATGTGCAAAGTTAGCACAATTGATGTACGACAAGCTATGGCACTCTCACGCCTTGTTCTCACGCAGTGAAAAATACATTGTGGCGCAAAGAGGAAACTGACACACAAGACAGGTTACTTTTGGTATAAAGCAAAGTCTCAGCTTTCAGATTTGTTCATTTCTGAAGAAATTCAAACAATAAATACAGTGTTGTGGCTCTTTAATGTGTCGTGACACATCTGTTCCTTATTACTAGTTATAGCACACAATAAACATGAATGAACATCAGAAGGTATCTTGTTTGAGCCGTAAAAAAATTAAAAACGCACCATTTTTCAAGTTCAAGTCCACTGATGTTAATCTACTCCTCTGTCTGGTTTGTTGGTCAGACAGAGTGACAGATTCAGCAATGTGATTGGTCAGCTCGCCTGTCAATTAAACTCCCAGCAAAGGTCAATTCAATTTGCACGTGCATTTTGCAGTCTTAATTTTGCCACAAGAGGTGCTGTATTGACTATCAGAATAAATGTTCTTTTACTTCACTTGTATGTTCAAGTCATTGTATTTTTTATTTTTTTTGAAGGCTTAAAGGCTCTATTGAAAGTCAAATATTGTCATGGCGAAGCAATCATTTGTGAGAAGTTAGGCAAGCTAGCTAACTGTATGTTTATAGGTAGTTTCCTGAAAAACATTTTATCTACTCATGATTTATTCATTATAGTGATGCACCAAAATAAATTTTTAAGGTTAAATCCAAAATGTAAAGGCACAATATGTAAGTTTTCGCCATTAGATGGCGCATATTCAAAACAAACAAAAAAACAAAGGCGTAGTTTGATGAAGCTGTGATTGAGTGTGGAATCATAGGAGTTGTTGTCTTCATCCTCACCGCCGATGCAATCCGTCGGGACTTGGGCAGAAATCATGTCCATGGATGAGCTAATGTATTAAAGACTTATTAAGGTCACTATAGTGTAAAGCAGGGTGGGGCTAAAAGTTGTGGAAGTGAAATGAGGACGTTGAAGCGATTGCTAATGAAGGATGAGCGTGATACACGGCTCGAAAGCAGCAGAGCTTTTATTATGCCACAGTCGAGCGCTTCCACTCCTTCCGTTCAAGCGTATGTGAGGTAAAACAGAGCTGTTTTATCATACTAGATACATTTGACTGTGATGAAAGTTCTGTTTTGTATTGCTACTCTGTGAGTTTGTCACCTGTCTAGTAAAATGTGTAACATATTAAAGTGTCTTTGGGGTTTCCATGTTTAACCGGAAAATCAAGGGTGTGTGATGTCATTTGTCGGAGATGCAAGGACACAGTCCATTACACTAGTTAAAATTGTTTATTTCTCTGTGTTTAAACATTCTTGAAAACATTTGTGATAATGTAAGTACACAAGCCAGCAAAATTTATAACACTGTTCTAATGGTTTTTGGATATTAAAAAAAAAAAAAAAAAAAAAAAAGTGCCTTTAAGTTTTCATTCAAAAGAAAAAAAAAATAATAATAAAATAAAATATTGTTTATTTAATAATAAATTAATGAATAAAAATGTATTTAATAAATAATATTCAAATTTAAAAAATGTCAAAAACAGTCAAAGCTGGTTCATGAACACTCGAGAGCAATGGACTGTGTGTCTGCAACTGTAGTTAAATGCATGCAATGCATTGCATTTTTTGCTAATCTAGCACCTGTATTATTGAGTCAACACATTCTCACCTGTGAAAGGTTATCTAATTTCTACTAATTTAAATGTGGGCAGTCATTGGCATATTGGAAAAGTCACGTCTAAGATGGCAGACGCCTCGACATGTTTGGAGTGATCAAATATGGCATCTACCTATGCATATATTTTCTCTTTTCAGAGCTAAAGTATAGTAAATAATCTAGCTGCACATACTGTGTTTAATTAAACACACATTTAGAAGGTAACTCTATGGCCCCCTTGAGTATGGAGGTATACATGCAATGCATACTTGTGAGGAATATGTTTGTCACCTAGATCTTATTCTTATGTGCTCTGGGGTTCGATTTTGAACAATTATTTATTGTCAGGTGAGGTCATGTGAGAGTCTGGATTGCAGCACGCATTTCCATAACAATCCAAACATTTCAAATGCATCTTAATATGAGTTACTATAAACAGACAGTCGATCCTACCTTAAGCAAATCAGTTTCATGGATAGCATCCAGTTACCAAACGTGTGCTTCTAAATTAAAGGATATCAAATGAACTTATTTGAGTACTGTACGTCCCTACAAATCTGAAATGGCATCTCAAATCAGTAAACAATGATGTAGTCCAACACAACAAATGAGCAGATAAACAAAGACCTGCTCTGCTGGCTATTAAATGAATTTTATTGCACATAAACTACTATTGAATCCTTCACAGGGTTGAATTAACATTTCAAGTCCTGGCCAAGATTTAGTACAGCTAAAAGCAAGTAAAAAAAAAATCTTTAATTTTATGCCAAATGCTGTGTTGCACAAACACACACCCTGATTTCACGCGAGGCATGCGTTTGGCCTCTCGGACGGGAGCTTTCTGAGGTTCTTGCTCCATTGGCGGCTGACCGGGGGCCTCTTGAGTTACTTTCTCAGGAGTGTCAGGTTTTCAGATCAGCTCCCCACTCCCATACCCCCCAGCTCTCTCTGAACCTCCAAACACACGCACACACACTGAGAAAGCTTTCATCTCTGGGATCTGAGGAGATATAGACGCTATCACAGAGGTCAGGGCCGTGACATGAGAATAGACACAGGAATGATGTTTTCTCAGGCAGTTTATTAAAGGAACGTTCTGTTAAATACTCAAGGTGTCATTTTCCACAGACAATAATGTCGTTGAAAGTTTACACTAGTGTGGCTTTAGTGGAAGCTTTTAGCATCATATCTGACAATGATATTTATGCTGTTTCCAATGTCGTAACTCGTTTCACACTTTTCTGATTTTTCCACTGCCAACAATAGCCTGGTGATTCACGTGCATGCATTACAATATTATTTAGTCTTTTCAAGACTGATTTAGCACAGACTGTACATACTTTGTTAATGCATATGAGAAGTTCATTTGAAATAAAATAAAACAAATATTAGATGAAACAATTTTACTTAGGAAACTTTAAGAAAAAATGATAGTGTTGTATTTGCAACTAACTGAAAATAATTTAAAGTACTGAAATTACTAAAAAAAAAATATTTAAAATGCAAAAAAATCTTAATGTTGTCTTTGCAAATAGCTAAAAATAATTTGAAGTACTGAAATTACTAAAAAAATAAAATGAAGAAAAATCCTAATGTTATACTTTGAAGTAAAGAAATTACTAAAAAAAATGAAGAAAAATCCTATTTGAAGTACAGAAATTAAAAAAAAAACAACAACAACAAAAAAAAAACTTTAAAATGAATAAACAACCCTAATGTTTTTTTTGCAACTAACTGAAAATAGGTCCTGAAATTACTAATACATAAATAAATAAATAAATAAATGAATGAATGAATGAAAAAAATCCTAATATTGTCTTTGCAACTAATTGAAAAATTTGAAGTATAGAAATTACTAAAATATACTTTAAAATTAATTAAAAAAAAAAAATAAATGAAAATAATTTTAAGTACTGAAATTGCTAAAGAAATTTAAATGAAGAAAAAATCCTAATGTTGTCTTTGCAACTAATTGAAAAAAAAAATAAACAAACGTTTTTTTTTTTAAATAAATAAAAAATTATAATATTGTCTTTGCAACTAAAAAAAACTGAAGTACAGAAATTACTCAAAAAATAGTTTAAAATAAAGAAAGTTATTTTTGCAACTACCTGAAAAAAAGTTTGAAATACTGAAATTACCAAAAAAAATTTAAATGCAACTTTTTTACTAAAAAGTGATACTGCTGAACCTTAAAAACAAATAAAGCTGCATAGAAATGTTAAAATAAACTAACAAAACGCCAAAGTTACTACAAAATTATTAAAACCTACACTAAAATTAGATTGAAAGCTGAAAATATATACATTTCAAGCTAGTTCTATATATTAATAAATACCTTTTATAGTATATAAATTATAGTGAAATAATTTCTATTTTTTCAAACACCCTCATTTGACTGAGAGTTTAATACAGAAACACTTGATTCACTACTACAGAGCACTTGTTGAGCTCTCAATGAATTATACTAAATATATTTTCTTGTGTATGAAGATATTTGGAAGATATGGTTTAACAGCTGTGGCCGTTGGTTAATGCGCATTTTAAAGCCAAATGAAAATCAGAAGTCGTTATTACTACCACGTCATTTTATTTACGGGCTGCTGGTTAACCTGCATTTTCGTATAGCTAAATGAGCGTTTGAGTCATTTAAGCTTAATTTAACCCATAATGCTCCTTTAGCTGCAAGTCATCAAAGTGCGGCACAGTGAAGAGGGGACACTCAGCGGTTAATCTCCACAGATAATGGACACACAACCTGAAAGCTTTGCAGATATCTGTAGAGGCCCATTACTCAGCTGTGAGTGCGTGTGCGTGAGTTACGCTAGTCACTCAACACGCTCCTAAGGCCAATGATAGACTATATAGCAGTCAGGGCTTGTTTTCAATCTCTTTGGAGTGCACAGATGCTCTGACAGGTTTTATCTCCAAGGTTTTAGACACACACCACAACCCTTTCTCACACGAAACCGCTCGCCACAGTTGAAGTAGTCATCGCTTACACATCAAACGATGACCACGTACGGTTTTATGACCCGTGTCAAATCAAACCCTTCAAGAATCCAACTTTTCTCTCTTTTTGAACTCTTCCCTGCCTCGAGGTAGTTGGTTTCTCCCCTCCTCTGCTGTCAGATGAGCATAACAAACAAAAGTGGGCATTGAAACGATCGGAGCTAAAAAAGAAACGTCACTCCCTCCCACTCCAGAATAGCTGCGCAGCTACATGCCAATTACGCAGCCTAACATCAACATCTCACAGCGGGGGGGTGGAGGAGTTTGACCCCGGACAAGCAGATGTCACTCGTTCCGCGCTTCCTGTTTTGCTGGCTGGTGTTATTTTCAGAACCGCGCACACACTCGCAAATACACAAACCGGCTCTTTTTCTAGGCTCCCAGATTTACATCGACAGCTTGCCTTCTATTGTTCTCCATTTCCCATTCTGCAGGCCACAGCACTGGCCAACAGAAAGCGCGCGTGTGTGTGTTGTTGTGTAGCCGTAGCACAGTTCGTGCAGCTGGTGTTCTTGGACCGGACTTGTTCGTGAAGGTCAAGTGGTGTAGGATCAGCGGCGCTGACTGACAAGCCAACATAATCCACCTTTACCAAAACCGGGCTGAAGACCTGTTCACACCAGTACTCTTACAGATAAAGCTCCCAAAAGAGTTTTTATAGCCATGGATTAGATTAGAAGAACCATTTTTGCTTTCCTAAATAACCTATTTTCTTAGTATAAAAAAAACACCCTCAAGCCATCCTCGGTGTATAGAAATTCCTCCTTTCAGATAAATGCAATCGTAGTTATATTAAAAAAATGTCCTGGCTCTTCCAAGCTTTATAATGGCAGTGAATGGCTGTTGAGATTTTGAAGTCCAGGAAAGTGCATTCATCCCTCATAAAAAGTGCTCCGCACAGCTCCAGGGGCTAATAAAGTCCCTCTGAAGTGAATAGATGCGTTTGTGTAAGAAAATATGCATATTTACAACTTTATAAATTGTAATCTCTAGATTTCGCAAACTGTTGTACGTGCATTCATGAGAGAAAGAGAGATGCTAGTTGTTTACAGCAAAGGAAAACCAGTCTCCTCTTGGCTTATATCAAAAAAAAATTGTGTTACAGACCCTCATTTTGTGCTTCTAATTGTGCTTTGTTCTCTCCGCTGCGCTTGTGCGTTCGTCACTTCCGTGTTCGCTTATGTCATCCGCTGGATACCACTCTCTAGGTAGAGATTTGAGTTTATAAAGTTTTAAATATGGATATTTTTCTTACACAGACACCTCCATTAGCTTCAAAAGGCCTTTATTAACCTTCTGGAGCACTTTTTATGATGTATGGATGCACTTTATTGGTCTTCAAAATCTCAACACCCATTCACTGCCATTATAAAGTTTGGAAGAGCCAGGACATAACTGATTGTATGCGTCTGAAATAGTGTTAATTTTGTCAGCTATTTTCAATTTTAGTCTTAGTCCTGTGTTAAATGTCCTTGTTAGTTTTTATCGTATTTAGTTAACCTTATCCTGTTTAGTTTTAGTCGACTAAAAGGCTCAAGATTTTCTTTGACTAAAACTAGACTAAAATGTTAAGTATTTTAGCCTAGTTTTAGTCAATGAAAACTTGACAATTTAGCAATTAGATTATGTTTAATTAACCGTTAATTAATAAATTACTTTTGGCATCCATTTTTTTATTTATTCTTAGTCTTACTCAAATGTGCATTTAGTTATATTTAGTCAACCTTGTCTTGTTTTTGTTTAGTCAAGTTTAAGTCAACGAAATGTACGAGTGTTTTAGTCAGGTTTTAGTCAATGAAATCATAGTTACATTTTCTTCATGCTGTATACTGGTAAAACTGATAAAAATGATTTTTGCTCAAAAAATATAATCATAATGATTGTTGTGATAATTATTATTCTTGGTGTAGAGATTTCAGTTAATAAAGTCCATTAGCTTCAGAAGGCCTTTATTAACCTTCTGGAGCACTTTTTATAATAGATGGATGCATATTATTGGTCTTCAAAGTCTCAACACCCATTCACTACCATTATAAAGCTTGAAAGAGCCAGGACATTTTTTAACATAACTCTGATTGTATTCGTCTGAAAGAAGAAAGTCATATACACCTAGGATAGATTTAGGGTGAGTAATTCATGGGGTAATTTTCATTTTTGGGTGAACTGTCCCTTTAAGAATCTAAAGAATTTTTTCCACTATAAATAATCTGTTGTGGAATGGAAAGGTTTTGTGGATGTTCTTCATGGGAAAAAAAAAAAAAAAAAAAACTTTAGCATTAAGAGTGAAGGATTGTGCAGATGTGGCCATTAAGAATGCACATTTTTTTCCCACGCCATTCCACAATTCTGCGGAATGGTGCTGAATGATATCAAAAACTATAACAATATAGTTTTAATGATTGCTCTTGTTCCATGAGAACCCACACTTAATCTTTAATGATAACAACACAGTGAAGTTATTTCACTGGAATCACTTTCAGAATGATTCTTTCCAGCTGATGAGTGATAAAAACATTGACTTTCAATTAGATTCTACCTGTCTTTGTAAGAGCTTGTGCATGTAAAGTGGCAGCTAGACGATATAATAAATAGAATGCAATCGTGCAGTGATGTAAATGCTCATATAATTATTATTCGTGGTGTAGAGATTTGAGTTAATAAAGTTTAAAATATGAATATTTTTTTATCTTACACAAAGGCATCCATTAGCTTCAAAAGGCCTTTATTAACCTTCTGGAGCACTTTTTATGATGAATGGATGCACTTTATTGGTCTTCAAAATCTCAACACGCATTCACTGCCATTATAAAGCTTGAAAGGCCACAACATTTTTTAACATATCTCCGATTGTATTCGTCTGAAAGAAGAAAGTCATATACACCTAGAATGGCTTGAGGGTGAGTAAATCATGGGGTAATTTTCATTTTCCGATGAACTGTCTCTTTAAGAATCGAAAGAACTTTTTCCACTATAAAGAATCATTTGTGGAATAGAAAGGTTCCATGGGATGTTCTTCATGGAACCATGCCATTCCACAATTCTGCGGAATGCTGCTGAATGATGTCAAAAACTATAACAATAAAATCTGAATGATCGCTCTTGTTCCAGGAGAACCCACACTTAATCTATAATGATAACAACACAGTGCAGTTATTTCACTGGAATCACTTTCAGAATGATTCTTTCCAGCCGATGAATGATAAAACCATTGACTGCCAATTAGACTCTACCTGTTTTTGTAAGAGCTTGTGCATGTAAAGTGGCAGTTAGATGACATGATAAACAGAATGCAGTCATGCGCTGATGTAGATGCTTATATAATTATTATTCTTGGTGTGAACAGACTTTAAAGTTGCATGCAATTCTGTTGTTCTGTATGCATGTTGTTTATCTTATTGTGAACAGTTTCTCCATATATCCACCTGAACACGGAAGTCTCACTGGACTGGAGCAGTGCTTTGCACTTCCGGTCTCTGGTGTTTCTAGTCAAATTAACATACTTTCCGAACCGATAATATAACTTTAAACCTGCGCACGTTTTTATATTTAGTTATATTGAGAAAGTTTCAATTCAGTCGATCTTTTGCACCACGTTTTAACATGGATTTCTATGGAGACCAAAACACGGAAGCACCCGAATGGAAATTTGGAAGAACTGCTCATCGGTTACCTAGAAAAAAAGGTGGATATGTTTAATTTTTTACTTTTATTTAAATTCTTTGAGTCTTGTGGTGAAATAACAGGCTTCTCTCTGGTGATGCATGCCTGACTTCTCCAATCATATATGGGCCATTTTCATGGCAGTGTTTTCAGCTAAAAACAAAAAACTTGTTTTGGCCATTCATTTATACTCCAACAGTGTTTTGAAGGCCTGAAATTGCAAACTTTTGAAAATGGGTTTCAAAGTGCAAGTCTTCGTGTGAAGTAGAGAAATGCGAATTTGTGAAAACGGTGACGTCGTGCCTCCAAGATGTCAAAATACTGGCGTGGCTTCCAGTTTGACATTTTAGTCCAGGGTGGGTCACTGGTAGTAGGCATTGTCCATCTAGACAAAATAGCCAACTTGATTGTTTGTATTCACCGCTTTGTAGAAGAATGCATTGAAAAAAACACTGACCTGGCATGCATAATACAGTGTTTTTATCAATTTTCGTGGATCGGTATGAATGGGGATCATTTTGAAGCTGTTGTTGTCTGTACACAGACTTTTAAAAAATGCAAAAAAGAAGCTTTTCCATTTTTATTACAATAGTTGTGTAAACATACCTTTAGTCTGCTGAAACCACATCCACTTCTTACAATCAACTGCCTCCATCCAGTCAACAACCAGTGTGTAGAACCAAGTCCTGCCCTACAATTTTTGCTCCTTTCTGATCATCCGTTTCACTTAGATGTGCGTAATTTTGAATTCTTACAATGTATGTCAGAATGATTCTATGTACAGTTTGCATTGCTGTTTGTTTCTATTACGCATTTGGCATCAGTTCATGTATTTTTTCTCAAACTGAAGTCTGAGCTTGTTGCAAACTACAGTTTGAGCTAGTTTGAATTCCTAAATGTGAAAATACTGTGCAATGTGACAAAACCACAGCTAATCAGAATAGATTTGATGTTGATATGTAGTGGAATTTTGGACCAATGAGAATCTACTGTGGGCGGGGCTACCCAGCATGACTTATCAGAAATCAAACCTATTGAAGATATACAAGACTGAGAAATTATCCTGTCACTCATCACATCCTGTGGTTGTGAATGATTTCTAAAGAAACTTAGACTTACATAGAAGAAAATGAACACTTGTCAGACTCTGCATGGTGGAGTTTCTGCTAAAAAACGTGATTCAAAAAGATTTTATTACACTGTGGCAATCATTTCACTGTTGCAATATAGTACTGCAATAATGGAATACTTTGATTTATGTGTGATTACACAACTATGAGTACCTCTATCAAGAGATTACCTTTGATGGCACTTGTAAGCATTATTTTTGATCCACAGAGGTTTTGAAGTTAGTCAGCATCTGACTATAACAACACACACCCACTCACTCACACACACACACACATGGCTTCACTTACAGTCAGAGTGTGTTGAGAGAGGCCTTTTAAACTGGTTGTGCTGGTCAGACAGGTCGGGGTGTGAGAGGCTGGAAGTGGGAGTGTGTTATACACTGGAACTTGTGTTTTTTTCTGTCGGTCTGATGGCAGCAGTGGAAACAAATGTCTCATCGTCACTTCTGTGACCAAACACCTAGTTGTAGTTCAAAAATAGTGTCTCTTTTAGCTTTTATGCACTGAAAATGATGGCAGTTATGAGGAGAGACTTACGTTTTTACGCGGTCAGAACCTTAAAAAGGGACTTGAGTCCACAGAGACTTGGTGGGGCTCTTTTGACTTGACTTGCCAGTAAATAACCACCCAGTAACCACTCATAGCAACTGCCTAGCACAGTTATGTAGCACTTTAAACACCTTAACTTGTGCATGACAACAGCCTGGCATTGCACTGGCATGTTTTGCAAAGGCAAACAGCATTTTAAAGTTCTACACACAATGAACTGATGAACTTATAACGTGACATCAGGAAGGTCTGTTTAATAATCCTGTGCCGCAAAATGCTTTTTGGCAAGCAGTGGGATTTTACGATCTGAACTGAACCACTGAAGAGCCTTTTAAGAGTGTGTCAACAATTCCTTCACCACTTCATTTTCTGCATGCATTACATGAACAAGTGAGATATTGCAAACCAAAAACCTAAAATTATCTCTGACGTGCCAGCATTTCTTCCTCACTGCATAATGAACAGGCAGCTACAGGAAGTAATTAACAGCAGGCAAATAGTGAGCAAGAGTCTGCATCATTCAAGGAAAACAGATACCTACCCTAGTAAAAAAGGAATTTAAATGCCTTTATTTTATATCAAGTATAATTCAATCTATTAACATATTACATATTTAAAAACTGCAATTAAACTTTATTTGCAGTACTACTTGTGCACAATGCACATTTCTTAATATTAAGCCTAAAATGTGTTTTAATAGCACTATTAATGAAGATTGTATGATCTTTAAATAATATTGGTCTTTAAATGCAAAATATTTAAAGCGTACCTAAAGTATCCACCTTATTTTTCCCGTAAGAGTGGGTGCAGCCATTTGTACATTTTTTGTGTCTGGCTTCCGGTCTCATCCACTTCCAGCTATTTTTAGCTGCACAAAAAGCTTGTTTTGCTGCTTGATATTGCAAACTGGTGTGTCTTACCATATTATTTTAATGTATTATCTTAATTATGAACACACTGGTTTGTAGTGCAAACTGTTACCATTTACTGCACTTCAATATTCTTCTCGTTATTTCCCTATGGCGGATTATGAACCGGACATCTAACACATTACCAGAAAACAGCTTACTTCCACATTGAAAAATAAGGTGGATACTTGCAATAGTTCCACTTTAGCGCAATCAAATATACTTCAGTATATCTTTAGTTGGACTTCAGCACTACTTCCGCACAATTAAAGTGCATTAAGTACAAAATTAGTTGTTCTGATTTAGCAGACTTAAATATACCAGTTTATTATACTGAAGGTGCAATTGCAGGGTGTTTTCATTAAGTACATGTAAATGTATTTGTAGTATACTTAGCATAACATTTTTATGTAAATACACATGCACATCGAGGAATAATGCACAAATCTGTACATAAATCTTCTGTTCCAGATTCATACATTATTATTTATTCTAAGTTTTTATTTTATTTAAATGTTTTTTCTCTGTTCTCTTGTCAGATATGTGTGTATGTATGTACCAGGAGCACCTTAAAAAACCACAACAAATTCCTCGTGTGTTTGCGCACACTTGGCGAATAAAGCTAATTCTGATTCTGATTCTGATGAAATAAATGTATTTTAAAGGGGTCATCAGATGCAAAGTTCATTTTACAAGTTGTTTGAACATTAATGTGTGTTGGCAATGTACACATCTACCCTATAATGATAAAAATCCATGCAGTGGTTTTTAATTAATAATATCCCCTTTTTCAAATCGAGCCATTCTCAGATGCCTGACAGAGGCCGCTCCCACGATAATTGATTGACAGGAGCGTCTTACCTCAGACCCGCTCTAAATCAGCTGTAACAGTCCGACCTCCATTGTTTCGATGCCAGAGCAGGGATGTAAGTTAGACAAGAATATCTCATATTGAGTGATTGAGGTGTTGTGTTGCTGGATGTAACAAATAATGAACATAGTAGTCGTCATTTACTCCCGACATCTGAGCCGCTGAAGATGCAGTGGATTGCATTTGTTTGTGAAGGGAATGCGCTTCCCGATCTACATAAATGCGTCTATGTTCGCGCGAATCATTCGTGATCCAGCTTTACCTACGGCAGAAGTGAGTATAAGGTTTTTTTTTATGAATCTCTGCAATCACCTTTCTTAATAACGTGCTAGTTAGCAAATGTGGCTAAAGTAAACAAGCTCGTCACTCCACAGAGAGAAGAGAGGGGCGGGGCGAGCAGAGCTCATTTGCTTAAACTAACAATCCTTCAGAATGAGTTGATTTTTTCAGAGCTCATTTTGACAAGGTAAAAATGGTGTTGTTTTACCATTATAGACTTTTCATTTAGACCCCAAAGAATCATATCAGCTTGTGGAAAATGGACATGCGATGACCCCTTTAAATCTATCCAAATCCAAGTACATTTATTTTTCACTAGGGTAGTTTAAATGATGCCTTGTCCTAAAATGCAGTTAAGAGTATCACAATTAATAATACTTTTTACTGTGAAAACATGATCAGTATTAGATCAGTTTGACCCCTTTTATTTTGAGATATTAAATACCTTTGAGCAGTTACCCCTAAAAATCTACTGTGGTATACCATGGTATTTTAATATTCCAAAATACTTTTTTAAGCAATTGCATTGCTTAAGTCTTTTCTGCTCACCAAGGCTGCATTTATTTGATTAAAAATACAGTAAAAATAGCAAAATTGTGAAATATTATTACAATTTAAACGAACTGTTTTCTATTTGAATATCTTTTAATATGTAATTTATTCCTGTGATGCAAAGCTGAATTTTCAGCATCATTACTCCAGTCTTCAGTGTCACATGATCCTTCAGAAATCATTCTAATATGATGATTTTCTGCTCATTTATATTTGAACGTGTTGAAAACAGCTATGCTGCTTAATATTTTTGTGGAAACTGATGTATTTTTTCAGGATTCTTTGGAAAAAAATAAAACTTTTATAACATTATTAATGTTTTTCTGTCACTTTTGATCATTTTAATGCATCCTTGCTGAATAAAAGTATTCATTTCTTTTTTAAAAAGGCTTACTGACCTCAACATGTTTGAATGATGCTGTATTTTGAAACTCAGGTGATGCTCATGAAGATTTAATTAATGTAATTTCTCCTATTCGACAACCAGTTTAGTTTCCTGTCATTCTCACATTATATTTACCAACTCACAGTTTCCTTAGAAGCAAATTCATACTTACAAATATTTTCCTGCAGACACTCAGTCTCACAGTCTTGAAGGGAGATGTCCCATCACACACACACACACACACACACACACACACACACACACACACATTCCTGTGTGCATTCCACTGCACATCTGCTTGTCTGTCACTTTTATTAGTGTATTTGTTGGCCTGTTTCTATTGAGTTGGCTCAGAGTTAGACTATTGTTTCCCATTCTGAGTAGGAGTACAAAAAAATGCATGCATACAAACATACACCGCTTGCCTCAGTACACACACACGCATATATTCATGTTTTATTTCTATGTTACATTTATTTATTATACTATAAATGACCGTAACAGGTATTATAAACATATTTGGTACTGGAATGAGTACCATATTCATTGATTTACAAGGTACAATGATAGTAGTACTTTACTTTTTTTTGGTAAGATTATTCATATCCGTAGCGCTCCAAAGGTCGGAAAACACCATATTGCTCAATTCCTTTCCTGAAGCTGTCAAGTCGGGGCCGACAGGTCATTTCTGGGAATGCCATGCAATGCTGGAATAATCCAGGGCGGAATATAGTACGTGTTGTGTTATCAGGAAGAAAAAGAAATGTGGGAGTCGTGTTATTTCCTGGAATACAGTGTGGAGCGCTGAGGATCGCGTACGCGTCTGGGTGGGAATACGCTGGATGTTAAGAGTTCAGGGGAAGCAGGAACCCAAAACACGTTTGGCATCCAGGGCTGCGGTGCCAAGATGTTCCTCCTCTCCATTTCAAGATCCTAAAATGGGGCTGAGGAGATCCTGGTCTGTGTCAGAACATGTCAGGACATCCCTTGACGTATAAACAACTCCGGCGGGTCACTTTTTGAACGCACTACTGATGCTCCTGTGCCATTTTTTCGTCTTAACCTTCAACCTAATACGTCATCTCGTCCTCTTTTGATGATATTACTTATGCCGTATGCTCACCAAGGCTGCTTTTTTGATCAAAAATACAGTAAAAACAGTAATATGACAATATTATCATATTAGAAATATATTTAAATGTGCAATATAAAATAATCCACAATGGCTTGAATATAATAATAGATTTTAACATATCATCATCAACTCAGTGAACATGATACATGAATTATAAACAAAAAAAATACATATTTCCTATATGTTTTATCATATTTTTTGACATATCATGATTTTGTACCTAAATATCAGCCTGTCCAGCTTTTTCAATGCATAGGTTATTTGTTATTTAATAATAATAAATAATATAATTATATAATTAATATTATTAAAATATGATACAATAATAAATTCTAATAAAATAAATTATGTAAAATATAATTTAAATATAAATTCTTATTTTCACCAAGGCTGCATTTATTTGATTAATAAGACAGTAAAAATCAATTATTGTGAAATATTATTACAGTTTTAAATAACAGATTTTTTAAATTATATTTTGACATTCGATTTTGTACTTTATTATCAGCCTGTCCAGCTTTTTTAATGCATAGGTTTTTGTTATTTAATAATAATAAATGATATAATAATATAATTAATATTATTAAAATAGATCAAATAATAAATTTGAATAAAATAAATTATGTAAAATATGAATTAAAATGAACATTCTTATTTCTTATTTCTTATACATTCTTATTTTCACCAAGGCTGCATTTATTTGATTAATGACACAGTAAAAACTGATTATTGTGAAATATTATTATAGTTTTGAATAACAGTTTTCTATTGTTATATATTTAAAAATATAATTTATTCTTTTTGTGGCAAGGCTGAATTTTCAGGAATCAGTAAAAAGAAAATACACATATAAACATATAAAAATAAACATAAAATATGTTTTGAACTTAGAGAATGCTGAAAATGAAAAAAGAAAAAAAGCAAAAAATGTAAAATTTTTACATTTTAAAATAAAATGTAAACATTTGAAATAACTGTTTTCTTGTAAATTAATTTTCAGCATCATTACTCTAGTCTTCAGTGTCACATGATCCTTCAGAAATCATTCTAATATGCTGATTTGATGCATTTCTTCTTATTAGTCCTCTTTTGATGTCATTTCTTATTCAGTTTGTCAGTTTGCTCCTCTTGCATAACACACGAGCTCTGAGGTACATATTGTTCCTCACCGGTTGAAGCCATTTGTGAGTCATTTTCGCCGCTGCTGATTGGTCTGCTGTAAAAAGCCTTTTTGTTCGGTGACTTTTGTGTCAGGATAACGGTGACAAAGCAGTCACAATTCACAGGAATACAATAGTAAGTGTGCTTTGGGGCGTTAAAAGGGCATGAGTCACAATTTCTGAAGCACTAGATCTCAAGTGTGGGAGACATAGCTATTTTTGGGAGTCTTTGTTGGAAACAAATGGGGAAGAATTGGGAAATACTGTAAACTCTATGGCTCTTTTAACTCCTCAGATGAGAAATCTGTCAAGCGCTCTGGTTTTACCTGGGCATTGAGCCAGCATGGCTGACATCAGCGCTGCGAGAGCCCTGATATGCACCAACATACATGCACGCGGCGGCTTTGTGATTTTCCTGTCTGCTCCGTGTGAGGGTGAGGCAGTCCGTCCCATTGAGTCACTGGTACCATGCAAATATTCTTAAAGCAGCATGCAAAAGTTATGGAAATCAGGCTGACTTTATATCACTGCGGAATGTGCCGTAAGGGAAACACTGGAATATGTGCTTGCGCTAATACACACATCTCTCTCCTTCTCTCTCTCTCTCCATCTCTTTTCTTCTTTTCTGTATATTCACCTGCTTTATTCTGGTTTCTACAACAATGGATATGTCCTGCCATTAATTTAAATAGCCTGTTAAATCAATGTAGGGTAACTGGGGCTAGTTGTCACATGGAGAAGTTATCACAGTCTCTGTAACTATGATGATATTTTAATTAATTTTATAAAGTCTGTGAAGAACGTTTGACAACAAAATTAAAAAGAAAAGCAAAATGTAAGTTCCATTAATATTTGTACATTTTATGATCATTTAGAATATGAACCCCTGGATTTGAAAATTCTATTCTGTTAATAATTCTATTTTAGAATACACTCCAATTTAAAAAAAAAAAATCATCATGTAATGAAAAATAATGTCACAATGCAAATAATAACAATCACCCATAAAATAGACTGAACTCAATATTTGAGTTAGGTTCGTTTTTTTTTTTTTTTTTTTTTTTTTTTTTTTTAAAGAAATTAATATGCTTATTTAGCATGGATGCTTAAGTCATTAAATTGATCTAAAGTGAAAGTAAAACATTTATAATGTCACAAAAGATTTCTATTTCAAATAAATGTTCTTTTGAACTTTCTACTATCACAATTTCCACAAAATATGAAGCAGCAAAACTGTTTTCAACATTTCTATTAGTTATAAATGTTTTTTGAGCTGCAAATCAGCATATCAGAATGATTTCTGAAGGATCAGTGACACTGAGGACTGGAGTAATGATGCTAAAAATTCAGCTTTGACTCATAGAAATAAATTGCATTTTACAATATAGCTAAATGGAAAACAGTTATTTTGAATTAGAATAATATTTCACAAAATTACTGCTTTGCTGTATTTTCAAATTATTAAATTTGAATGGCAGTGTGGTTTCATATATATACAGTTGAGGTCAAAAGTTTACATACACAATGTAGAATCAGCAAAATGTTAATTATTTTACCAAAATAAGAGGGATCATACAAAATGCATTATTTTTATGCATGTTATTTTTTATTTAGTACTGACCTGAATAAGATATTTCACATAAAAGATGTTTACATATAGTCCAAAAGAGAAAATTGTTGAATTTATAAAAATGATCCTGTTTAAAAGTTTACATGCACTTGATTCTTAATACTGTGTTGTTTCCTGAATGATCCACAGCTGTGTTTTTTTGTTTAGTGATATTTGTTCATGAGTCCCTTGTTTGTCCTGAACAGTTAAACTGTCTGCTGTTCTTCAGAAAAATCCTTCAGGTCCCACAAATTCTTTGGTTTTTCAGCATTTTTGTGTATTTGAACCCTTTCCAACAATGACTGTATGATTTTGAGGTCCATCTTTTCACACTGAGGACAACTAAGGGATATGCAACTATTACATTATGCGTCAGAAGGAAATGCAATGCATTAAGAGCTGGGGTTTGAAAACTTCTGAAATTTGAAGATCAGTGTAAATGTTGCTTATTTTGTCCTCTGAGAAGCATGTAAGTATCTTCTGTAGCTTCTGAAGGGCAGTACTAAATGGAAAAAATATGATATTTAGGCAAAATAAGAATCTGTTCAAAAGCTCTTAATGCATCGTGTTTCCTTCTGAAGCATCAGTGAGCGTTTGAACCTTCTGTAATAGTTGCATATGAGTCCCTCAGTTGTCCTCAGTGTGAAAAGATGAATCTCAAAATCATACAGTCATTGTTGGAAAGGGTTCAAATACACAAAAATGCTGAAACTTAACTGTTCAGGACAAACAAGGGACTCATGAACAACTATCACTAAACAAAAAACACAGCTGTGGATCATTCAGGTAACAACACAGTATTAAGAATCAAGGGAATGTAAACTTTTGACCTCAACTGTATTATTCTTCTGTTTCTGAAGGTCTTACCTCATAATAGTCAGTTAAAACATCACTATAATAAATTTCTCTGTCTCTGTGCTTCCAGAAGACTCAGTGTCGTCTCCCACGGGCTCCGCTCCCATGGACCTGCGTGTAGGTGAGCGTCTGGTGCGTCCGGGTTCGGACACGGCCTTCCTGTCCCCTCTGCACCCCCCTCTGCTGATCGGCTTCAATCCGCATAACTGTTCCCAGTACAGCCAGCAGCAGCTGCAACACATACAGGTACATGTGACACTCATCATTCTTAAATATCACACTGGTCTGAGAACAGTCAGAGACAAAGATACCTGTCATACCACTGCAATACATGCAATACAATACACAAAATTAGTCTGTGGCTGAATGATCAATCTGTGCAAGAAACTGAATATTATTTACAAATGGGGAAATCTGATTCTTTTCTGCTATCTGGTGCTTTCATACAGTTCATTTCAGTTTTAGCCCAGTACGACACTTGTGTAATGGGCACTTAATGAGCTTGATAAACTAATCAGCATTGTTATGAATAACGATGAACGACGACTCTTCTTTTTTGTAGCCATATAACATGGAGCAGCATCTACGAGACCAGGAACTAGCGAAACAACAGCTACAGCAACTTAAAAACAAGGACAAGAGTCAACAAAGTGAGTGACACACAGACAATAACCTTTAAATAACTGCTGTTCCGAGACTTAATACTGTATGTGCTTAACAAGCATGCATGAATGTCTAAAAGAATGACTACTCCTAGTCACCAAACATATGCTATCACTCAAACGTCACTAATATGGATCTTTAGCCCCCAAAAAAGAGATTTGTCATTTTAATTTGTCAGCTAAGAAGAATCTAACAGGTATACAAGCAGGCTGTGTTGTGGAGGCTGAACAAGCAGTACTATAAATGTACTAAATCGACTGAGAAAACATTTCTACATTGTTCCAGTGCCCTATTTAATAGTAGCTCAACTGAAACAGGGCCACGGCTGCCTCAGGAAATAGCTCTGAGAGTAAAAACAAAACTTTGTGGTTGAAAACACATGGGAGGAGTCTACACTGAACATGGGAACCCTGTTGTTCTATAAAGGGTATTTACTGTCTCACTTCTGCTAGTGATCTGCCAGTTGCTGCAATATATACAAGACCATATTTGCTATAATTAAACCATACCATATAACACCATGGATATTTTTGTAGACATACATGAATGGATGGATGTAATAACATAGTACTTTAATATATCTCATGGCACTGAAAATAGTTACCCTTTTTACATGCATTTACCTTTTACTCCAAGTTACTAAAAATAGCACCATGATGATTGATGGATGGATAGATAGATAGATAGACAGATGGATGAATGGATGGATGGTAGATAGTACATAGAATGATAGATACACTACCAGTCAAAAGTTTTTGAACAGTAAGATTTTTTATTGTTTTTTAAAGCTCCAAGAGTCACCATTTATCTAAAATAAAAAGCTTCTGTAACATTCAAAAGCTTGGAGTCACTATAATTTATTTATTCATTTATTTATTTATTGTAAAAAAAAAAATATATAAATGCATAATTTTATTTAGCAAAAATGCTTTAAATTGATTAAAAGTGATGATAAAGACATTTATAATGTATAAAAGATTTCTATTTCAGATAAATGCTGTTCTTCTGAACTTTATATTCATCAAAGAAACCTGAAAAAATTCTACTGTTTTAAACATTAATAATAATAATAATAATAATAATAATAATACATTTCTGAAGGATCATGTGCCTGGAGTAATGATGCTAAAAATTCAGCTTTGAAATCACAGGAATAATTTACATTTTAAAATATATTCAAATAGAAAGCAGTTATTTTAAACAGTAAAAATATTTCACACTTTTACTGTTATTGCTGTACTTCGGAATAAATAAATGCGGGCTTGGTAAACAGATAAGACTTTTAAAAACAATAAAAATCAATAAAAATCTAAAACTTTTGACTGGTAGTGTGGATGATAAAACGATAGAATGCAATAGAATGACAGAATGATAGAACGATAGATAGATAGATAGATAGATAGATAGATAGATAGATAGATTTGACCTTTTGACCTCTGACGTTTGACCTTTTTACAAATATAAATAAAAACAGAAATAAAAAAAATAGTCTAAACAAAAAAATAGTCGTATTAATTGCAAACAATAAGTGCAGCCATAATCAAAGTAGACTAGGCTACTTCTCAATATTCAAAGTGCAAATAGAGACCATATTTTTCAAGCATGATACAGAGCTATAGACAACTACTCTAGCCTACATACAAATAACAGCCAAGATATGTTATGTAGCCTAATTTGCACGCATTGGGGAACCTATCTCTAAACATGGGGTATTAAAATTGCTTTTGAATGCGCGTGCGCGTTTTACCTTGTTTTTTTTTTAATCGCGCAAACTCTCGGCGGTGCTGAGCGTGCATTCTACAATAGAAGACATTAATTTAACAAACAAATTTGAAAGTGGGGGGGAAATGTCCCCAGTGGAAATTACGCCCCTGTAAATATATAATTGACTGTTTTTCTTGCAAATGATAATATCTCCTAGTTCTCCTAGTTTGTCAATTCTGAGGAAAAAAGCCTTAAGTGTGAGATATAAACTCAAGATTCTGAGCCGAGGAGAAAAGAGAGAACGTCGAGTTGATTTTTCTTATCAGAATTGTGAGAATAAAGCCAGAATTTAGAAAAATAAAGCCATAATTTTGAATTTTTATTCTTTAATTCCATGGCTTCCATAGACTGCTACTTAAAAGCATTTTCTGCCACCAGATAGGCTCCGCCCACAAAAACACATCATCACTGTTTGCAAACACAAAATTCATCCAGTAGAGCATTGGTGAGGTCAGGCACTGAAGTTGGACAAGAAACCCAAAACATTGTCTAAAATGTTTTGGTATGCTCACGTATTAGGATTCGCCCTTACTGGAAGTAAAGGTCTATAGCCCAACCCCTGAAAAACAGCCATTAAATCCCTCCTCCATCAAATGGAGCGTGATTGGTCACTCCACAGAGGAGGTTTCCACTGCTCCAGAATCCACTGTATTTGGTGATGTAAGGCTTGCATGCAGCTGCTTGGCCATAGAAACCTTGATTTTATATACCTGTGACATTGAGTCTAATTGAAACACCTGAATTCAGTCATTTAGAGGTGTGTCCCAAATCTTTTGCCCATATAGTATAGTAAAGTACAAGATAGATAGATAGATAGATAGATAGGGTTTTGCACTTTTGCCCTCTGTGTGTCTGTAGCAGCACTGTATGTGTGTGTGTTTTCAGTAGAATTGCTCCATTGTGATCATGAGCGTCTCCAGTCACTCCAGAGCTGTGTCATGCTGCAGCATTTGGTCACGCTGGCAAATATTAATACCACTTTTGTTGTTGTTTATTTTTCATTGAATGAGGGCAGTAATTATCCTTTTGAGTCGTGTTGCCCTGTTACAGTTAAACAACATCTGAGTCTGAAACTTACTACCACCAGCTTTCTATTAGATAAACTGTGCATTACACAGATAATGATTTGTTGTCAATGCTGTTCTTGTCCAAAAAAAGATTATTTACTCACACATTTTCACATCAGATGCGTGTAGGTGATGCGCAAGTGTCCCTCGCACGGTGATAATTCACTGCAGCTGCAGTCTTTTATCACAACTGATACTATGATTGTTGTGAGAGAAAGCACCTGCAGAGAGGTAAAATTAATCCCTCAGCGCAAACAGTAACCGTGTCAATATTGACCATATTGGTTAGAGCCACCATGACGTAGCCGCCGCATAATGGCCGCTCTGGAAGGACAGGGAGGCACTGAGTCAACATGCCGTTTCCTTCCCTCGACCTCGCTGCAACCTCAGCTTCACAATAGAGCTGAACCACGCTCACAATGCAGGCCCGCGATAGAAACATCGCTGACATTTGTCTGTGGAAGAAAAAATTCATTTTAAAGCTGTGCCGGGTCAGTGACTAGTGATAGCGGTTTCACATTGTTTAAAAAAAAAAGTCTTACTTTAGTTACTTGAAATGGCCTAGTTTAGGGCCAACTGAACTAAACCAAACTGAAATAGACTGAAATAAAATATAAAATAAACTAAAAATAACATAACAAAATAAAATAAAATAGAAAATAAAGATGAAATGGAATACATTTTAATAAAGAAATAAAACAGTTAAATTATTTATTTTAAAAATATTAAAGTAGTATACTTAAGCCTCATAAACAGCTCTAAATTCACCTGGCCTATTCCAGAGCCAACTAAACTAAACTAAAGTAAACTAAAATAGACTAGACTAGACTAGACCAAACTAAAATAAAATAAAATAAAATAGAGAAATTAAATGAATATTATTGAAGAAGTAATTCACATTAACTTAATTATCAAAAAAAAAAAAAAAGATTAGTATACCTGAGATTTAAAAAAAGAGCTATATTTGCATGGCTGCTTCTTTTTAAAAATGTGGTTTGACGTAATTTAATTGGCTGGTTGTTCCCATTGTACATCATTTTTTTTGGCTGATGGTATTGACAAAGTTTTTTTTTTTTTTTTGTATTGTAACTTGATTGTTTAAACCAATCAAGTGGCACATTGTCATTTTATTGACTGGTTGTACTGATTGAGGGCTACAATCTCTAAAAATATTAAACACAATTTAAAATAATATTTCAAATAGATGTAAATAAATAAATGCCTGACAAATGTCTTGTATTTTATTTATTTATTTATTTAAATAAATAAATAAATAAATTGACTTATAAATTGACAAATAAATTGAATTATAAATTATTAATTTTAATGATTAATTGTTTAATTATAAACTGACTTTAATTATAACCTTGTTTAAACCGATCAAGTGGAACATTGTCATTTCATTGGTTGTTTGTGTTGACTGAGGACCACAAACTCTAAAAATATTAAATTAATTTTTAATAGGAATATTTATTTATTTATTTTTTTTTTCATTTTGCCTTTTATATGTATTTTTATTAATTTCTTTATTTATAATTAATTAATTTTTAATAAGAATATTTAAAATAGATGTAAACAAATAAATGCCTGACAAATGTCTTTGTAATTTATTAATTAATTTATTTATTTATTTATTTATTTATTTATTTATTTATTTTGCATTTTAATTTTTTTTAAATCACTCAAGTGGCACATTGTCATTTCACTGGCTGATTGTATCGATTGAGGGCCACGATCTTTAAAAATGTTACATTAAATTTTAAAAATAATATCTAAAATAGATGTAAATAAATAAATGCCTGAAAAAGGTCTTTTTTGCTTTTATTTATGTATTTATTTATTTGTAACTTTTTTAAAACAATCAAGTGGCACATTGTCATTTCATTGGCTGGTTGTGTTGATTGAGGGCCACCTTCTCTGAAAATATTAAATTAAATGATAAAAATAATATTAAAAATAGATGTAAATAAATAAATGCCTGATATATATATATATATATATATGTTTTTTTTTTTTTTTTTTTTTTACTATTATTATTATTATTTTTTTTTATTTATTTATTTATTTTTTTGCATTGTAACTTTGTTTAGACCAATGAAATGGCACATTGTCATCTCAATGGCTGGTTGTATTGATTGGGCACCACAATCTTTAAAAACATTAAAAAAAATGTAAAAAAAATAATATTTAAAACAGATAAATGGGTAAATAAATAAATGCCTGACAAATGTCTTTTTTTTTTTTTTTTCTTTTGCATTGTAACTAAACCTATCAAGTGGCACACTGTCATCTCATTGGCTGGTTGTGTTGATTGACAGGTGCTGTGGCCAGTGCGTTGGTGAAGCAGAAACTGGCGCAGGTGATTCTGAAGAAGCAGAAGGCGGTGCTGGAGAGGACCAACTCCAACCCTCTGAGCACCCCGTCAGTCGCCTACCGGTTAGAAACAACTCTCATTAACCACCAACTGTTTAGGTGCATACAGACTTGTTCTTTTACTCAGATTTTAAAATAAACGTCTTGTGTGTTCCCACAGAGAGCTGGTTCCAGATCCCAGCGCTCCCGTACAGCCGCTCCTGTCCTCCACAAAACCGTCTCTCAGCGAAGGGCCCGACGATCCGCCGCTGAGACGAGCAAGTATGTCACCCCCAAACGTACATGTAAACAACATCACATGACAGTTTATTCATCAAAGCGTGAAAACATCTACGTACAGATCAGCCGGGAACTGGCGGCGCTGTGAGAGGCAGGGCCTGTCCTATAGCAGGTGTGCTGTGTGGAAGCGATCCAGCGCCGCTGCCCCGTTCAGACACACTCCCAGCGCCTCAGTCTTCCTCCAGGCAGCACTCTGTTAACAAGGTCTTGCGTAACTTCTCAATTACCTCTGAAAGCAGAGAACACTCCCCTGTCAGCCCCACGGCCAAAACAGCGCGGCTCATTATGTCGTAATAACTCTGACTGGACATCCAGTTACTCACATGAAGCCGCAGAGTTTAAAAGTCTTTGTGCTGCTTTTGTAGTGCTAATCGTCAACATAATTATTGCTCATACTTTTATGGGTTAAGGATTTGCTCTAAACCCATAACTAGGGAAAAAAAAAGGTCACATGCACCAGCACAAATGAGCGGCACAAAAATTCAGCCCGATTTTCACATTCGATTTGTCTGTTTGTCCCAATGCAAACGGAGTAAATGAAAATGCAAATTCACTCTCTGACAGTAGGTGAAATAAATAAATAAATAACAAAATTAACATTAATAAAATGAAATGAAAATGTACTTTCTGACAGTCAGTGAAAAAATAAATAAATAAAAATAAAATAATGAAATTAATTTATTACGATGAAATGCAATAAATTAATATTAATAATATAAAATGAAAATGCAAATTCACTCTCTGACAGCAGGAGAGATAAAGAAATTAATAACATAATAAAATTATTATAAATAAAGCAAACAGCAGACAGACTTAATGAAATGCAAATTCATGTCTGACAGTTGGTCAGATATAAAAGTTAAATAAAATATAAGAAATAAAGAAAGAAATAAGAAATAAAAAGGATTAAATAAAATGAATAAATAAAAATAAAAAAATAAAATAAAATAAATAAAATATGTAAAATAAATAGAATAATAATAATAAATGGCAGACAGACTGAGTGAAATGGCAGATTCACTCTGACAGCAGGTGAAAAGGAAATAAATAAATAAAACGGATTAAGTAAAATGAATAAATAAAAATAAAATAAAATAAATATGTAAAATAATAATAATAATAATAATAATAATAATAATAAATGGCAGACAGACTGAGTGAAATTGCAGATTCACTGTGACAGTCAGTGAAAAAAAAATAAAGAACTACAAATAATTAAATTCATATTATTAAAATGAAAGAAAAATGCAAATTTACTGTGACAGTTGGTCAAATATTGAAATAAAAATAACAAAATAATAAAATTAATAATAAAATGAAACAAATGCAAATTTTCATTCTGACAGTGAAAAAAAATGAATAACAATAAAAAAATGTTAATTTATTATATTGAAATGATAATACAAATTCATTCTCTGACAGTTGGTCAAATATAGAAATAAAATATATAAAATAATAATATTAATGAAAAAATGGTGGACAGACTGAATGAAGTTGCAGATATTTTTGACAGTAGAAATAAGAAATAAACTAAAATAATAAATTAATATTAATAAAATAAAATGAAAATGCAGTTTCTCGCTCTGACAGTAGGTGAAAAAGAAAAAAAAAAATACAGTGAATATTATTAAAATGAAATGAAAATGCCAATTCACTCACAGTCAGTGAAAAAGAAATAAAAAGAATAAAATAAAATTACTATTAATAAAATGAATTGAAAATGCAAAATTACTCTGACCGTCAGCGAAAAAGAAATAAAGAAATAAACAGAATAAAGTTAATCTTATTAAAATGAAATGAAAATACAAATTTACTCTGACAGTCGGTGAAAAAGAAATAAAAAAGAATAAAATTAATATTATTAAAATGAAATGAAAATGCAGATAGTGAAAGAAATAAAAAGAATAAAATAGTACAATTAATATAATTGAAATGAAAATGCTAATTCACCCTCTGACAGTAGGTCAAAAAACAGCACAAAGAACACAAAAGGTACACAAAAGGGAGTCACAGAAAGGAAAGGAAGTCAGTCAGTATTTACATGTTTTCAAAGAGCAATTCAGATTTTTGTATTCATGATACAACACCAACTCCCTCTGTTATTCATCGTCACTTAGCAAAATAGTCTGTTTGTGTGCGTTACCAATTTATAGTTGTATGTTTATTTAACAGCATCAGGTCTGGTCATGTGACGAACATTTATTTTACTAGATGACAGAGTCAAGTGTGCGATAAAACAGCTGCACAAATCCTCTCGACTTGCATTAAGGAAGGTCCACAATCATAAATACTGAGCAGAATATGATTCTGGAGACTTTTTTTGCAACTTATGGCAGTAAACAATCATCAGAAAAGTTAAATAGTCACTCTATCAGTGCGTTTTCAGCACAGAACAAAACGTTTTGCAGAACAGCGATTTTTTAAGTAGTCCTCGAGAGAGTTTCCAAATACTTGACCTGTCCACTTCATATCAGTTCAGCGGCGTCTGTCAGGATCACTTTGTACTCGATGGTCAAACGAGGAAACGTTTAACGTGATGCTGCGCAGAGCCGTGTCATTTACTGGTAAAGATGAGTAAGCACAGCTGAGGAATTACAGTTTTCAGCACGTCCTCTGCCAGAACTCAAGGCTGATGGTGTAATAATGTTTTTACAATGACAAAAACGATTACCAGGAAGTACAGGAGAGATTTCAGAACCTTCTTCTTTTCTGAACCAGCAACAAAAGCACAGAGCTGTGACTGTATGATCAAACACAGAGGAAGTAGATGCGGCGTTTGCATATAAATAGTTCATATACGTCAAACAGGCATGTGCAAAACTACATCTAAATCAACTAACTGATGGATCACATGAATAAGCAGTCGAAGAGTTGCTCTTAAAGGGATAGTTCACCTCACAGACATCATTTACTCACATTCACCTTAAAAACAACATACTTTAAATGAAACCTGGCAGATTTCTGTCATTTTGAAATATAAAACAATTGAAAATTCATTTCACCTCAACTTTGATGCTTCAGAAAGTTTATAAAGACATTGTAAAAGTAATCCATATGAACCAAATGGCTTTAATCCAGGTCTTCTGAAGAAACATGACTGCTTTATGATAATTGATAAAATGTTTTAATTTATGCTTTATTCACATATAAATATTGATTAACACACATACACAGAGCTCATCATTAAAAGTCCTGAAACTAAAAAAAACTTGAGCTAAAAAAATAAATGTAGAGATGCAACAGAGTTACTGTTAGATGTTAGCAAGCATGCTAAAAACATAGCATGCTAACAGCAGGCTAATGCCTACTCTGAGAAGCTGACCTTTAAAAATCTAAACATCTGAGAAAAAAAGTTTAGAAAAACTCACTAGCTGGTTGTTGTTTAACTAGTTAATCATCCTAATCATCAGTTTGTTTACATATTTAACTTTTTTTGAGTGATTACATAATTTGTGTCCCTTACTAAAATGAACCATGGTTTTGTTATAGTAAAAGTGTAGTAACCAGTGTAATTTTTTGGTGTATTGATTACCATTTGTATAACCACAGTTTTACTGCAAATACCATGGTTGAACTATGATTAGCGTAGCAAAGCCATGGTTAATTTGTTGTTATCATTGTTTAACTATAGTAAGCATGTTTTTTGTGGTTTTAAGGAGTAGACTCTCGAACAGTCCCCTTTAAGTCTGAAGTGTTGACTCGAGTTCTTATAGCCCGTATACGTTGTCTGTGAACATATGCTGGTTGTTTGTTGTTGTTACAGTATGTGGATTTTATTGATGGTGCTGTATATTTCCATTTACATGCGTCATTGTTATTTACCATCATGATTCGCTACTTTTTAAAGAGGGCATTGATGACACATCAACACATTGTCTGTCAAAGTAAGAAAAAATAGGTGTATTGCATAAACTACAACTGAAACTTAAAGTGCAGCAGTGTTGCCAAGTCCTCTGTTTTCACACAGAATTGGGCTACTTTTACACTGCCAGGGGTTGTTTTTCATGTCCGCGGGTTGAAGCAACTTCACTAATGTGATATTAAGCCCCTGGAATGCTAATTTTACTAGGGGAACCCTGCCAGAAAATGTGTACTTTAACTCTGTAACGCGATGCTAGTTTGGGCTAGTTTTGTTGGACGGGTTTTGTTGTGAAAACCTGGCAACCTTGAAGTACAGGAAATGATCTAGTTGACAGTTTACTAACTGACCCACACTGGCTGAAACTTATTTTTGGTTGTTGTTTTGTTTTTGTTGCAGCCTCAGAGCCCAACCTGAAGGTGAAGCATAAATTAAAGAAGCACCTGAACACCCGTAAGAGCCCGCTGACCCGCAAAGAGAGCGCGCCGCCCACCGTCAAACACCGCGTTCCTGATACGCTGGGTAACTACAAAAACACGCTACCTCTGCTTTTTCATATTTATTTTTATGATTATCCTTTTTTTTGTCAAATTACAGTTGAGGTCAAAAGTTTACATCCCCCTTGCAAAATTTGCAAAATATTAATTATTTTACCAAAATAAGACGGATTACACAAAATGCATGTTGTTTTTTATTTAGTACTGACCTGAATAAGATATTTCACATAAAAGATGTTTACATATTGTCCACAAGAGAAAATAATAGTTGAATTTATAAAGTAGTTGAATTTATACAAATTATTCTTAATTCTGTGTTGTTAACTGAATGTTTCCCAGAAGACAAAATAAGTCCAATTTACCCTGATCTTCAAATTTAAAAAGTTTTCACCCCCCGGATCTTAATGCATCATTTTTTCTTCTGAAGCATCAGTGAGTGTTTGAACCTTCTGTAATAGTTGCATATGAGTCCCTCAGCTGTCCTCAGTGTGAAAAGATGGATCTCAAAATCATACAGTCATTGTTGGAAAGGGTTCAAATACACAAAAATGCTGAAAAACCAAAGAATTTGTGGGACCTGAAGAATTTTTCTGAAGAACAGCGGGCAGTTTAACTGTTCAGGACAAACAAGGGACTCATGAACAACTATCACTAAACAAAACACAGCTGTGGATCATTCACTAAAAAACAGTATTAAGAATCAAGTGTATGTAAACTTTTGAATGGGGTCATTTTTTTTTTTTTTTTAATTCAAATATTATTTTCTCTTTTGGACTAAATGTAAACGTCTTTTATTTGAAATATCTTATTCAGATCGGTACTACATAAAAATAACATGCATTGTACGACCCCTCTTATTTTGGTAAAATAATTAACATTTTGCAGATTCTGAAAGAGGGATGTAAACTTTTGACCTCAACTGTAAATGTTAAAATGTAGGTGTATTTTTTTTTTTTTTTATTGTACATATTTTATAAGAATTAACTAAAGTGACATTGTCACATAGTTATATTCTTTTAGAACAACCATAAAAGTTTAAAGGGTTAGTTCACCCAAAAATAAAAATTCACTAATTACTCACCCTCATGTCGTTCCAAACCTGTAAGACCTTCGTTCATCTTCAGAACACAGATTTAGGTATTTTTTATGAAAATCGAGAGCCTGAGCCTGTATAGACAGCAACACAGCTGACATGTTCAAGGCTTAGAAAGGTTTTAAGGACATCGATAAAATAGTCGAAAATAAGTTTATTTAACAATTTCTTCTTTTTTAGTGAACGTGCAGAATCAGAAAGCTCTTGCATTTAATCAAAAATATTTTAAATTGTGTTCTAAAGATGAACAAAACTCATGAGGGTGAGTAATTAATTACAGAATTTAAATTTTTAGGTGAACTATCCCTTTAACACCTGTATTGGTGTAAATCCATGTGTAAACTGACAAATTGTGTGTGTTGTCCTCAGATTCGTCTCCCAGCAGCAGTAGCACTCCAGTATCCGGCTGCAGCTCT
This sequence comes from Cirrhinus mrigala, assembly GCA_036247105.1. Taxonomy (NCBI): domain Eukaryota; kingdom Metazoa; phylum Chordata; class Actinopteri; order Cypriniformes; family Cyprinidae; genus Cirrhinus; species Cirrhinus mrigala. The sequence continues at coordinate 31,768,126 of CM070029.1, forward strand.
CCAAACGACAGTCTGCCCAATGAGAACGGAGTTCTGCCCGCCACCGCCAGCCTGTCCCATGAGGTAACAGTCGTCACACTCCCAAAATGCACTCCTCAGCCCAGTCTCTAAGGTGTAGCCTGGCTTCCTTATAATGGGAAGTTCTTGTAATGCAATTATAAATCCTAATAATTATGGAAAATAGCTCATTATGTAATGATGTAGTCAGTCGTCGCAGTTTAAAATGAATTTAGCTTCTCCCTTTTTTAAAAAATACAATGGTTTTTTTTGTGGGGAGGACAAATTCCTAGCCGAACGCACGCACGCACACACACAGAGAGAGGCATGATGGGACAGTTCTTGAATATTCCTCTGGTGGGAGTTGTTTGTTCGGGGCGTTTGTTGAGAAACAGGAGCTCGACGGGGCTTGTTTCAGGAGGTTCCTGCTTCGCGCCGCCCTTTGGCATAATGACATGTTTTAAACAAAGACACTGGAGAAGGACAGCTGCAGGCAGCTGCCAGGACACCCAATCTCCCGTTTCCATCCAAAGCCTCCTCGTCGCTTTATTACTCCACGCTCCTCCATTTTTGGGCTTGCATAAATGCACAGCTCTCTGATGGGTCGCCCACAGGAGCTCCGTCTGCTCGCACGCAAGAGTTGATCTTGGGAGATTTTTTTAAACTATTCTATTAAGGGTCAATATTTTCCACATGGAAATTAATGTCTGGGGCATTTTTTTTCTTTGAAAATTCATAGTCAACAAAATATCATTATTACTTGAATTGATTGTATTCAGTTCTCAAATGAAACTTTTATGGCAGATTATTATAAAAACAAATCAACATCAAATAGCTAAAAGAAGCATCAAGTAGCTATTATTTATATGCAAGAATAATGCTTTGCTAAAATCAATAAAAAAATATAATTAAATAAATGCACAAGAATGCATATTATAAATACCAAATAAAAACTACTATTTTAATTTTGTCTGCTTTTTATGATTTTCACTAATTCAATCTTTGGAGTTCACATTCAGTGTCCATAGCTGATTTTAGTTGCTTTATGTTAAAAAAAAACATTTCATATTAGCAACTTTTATACAAAACTAGGCCTACTGAGATTAATAGTAATTGAACATTTCAAATTATCGATGACAGATGCAAAACAAATGTGACCCTGGACCACAAAACCAGTCATAAGTAGCACGGGTATGTTTGTAGCAATATCCAGCAATACATTGTATGAGTCAAAATTATCAATTTTTCTTTCATGCCATAAATCATTAGGATATTAAGTAAAGATCATGTTCCATGAAGACATTCGGTACATTTCCTACCATAAATATATCAAAACTTAATTTTTGATTAGTAATATGCATTGCAAAGAACTTCATTTGGACAACTTTGAAGGTGATTTTCTTAATATTTAGATTTTTTAGCACTCTCAGATTCCAGATTTTCAAATAGTTGTATCTCGACCAAATATTGTCCTATCCTAACAACCATACATCAATGGAAAGTTTATTTATTCAGCTTTCATATGATGTCTAAATCTCAATTTCAAAAATTTGACCCTTATGACTGGTTTTGTGGTCCAGGGTCACAAATGTAAAATGTTAAATGTCTGAGTTTGTATTAATGCCACTTTTAGCTGCGTTTTTCCCTAATTCCTGTGTAATTTTTGTCTCTGGTGTGTGTGTGTGTCTTAGGCTCAGAGGCTGCTGTTGCAGGACGGCTCTTTAACTCACTTCACAGTGCAGAATCCTTCCAGTCTCCCCACCATCACGCTAGGCCTTCCCGCTAACGCCAAGGTATTGCAATCAGCACGACAGCCCTGTTTTTCTTACAGCCAGTGATCAGTAATTCCTCACGAGTATTGCACAACATCAGATAATCAGGTTTTTGGAAGTAATGCCATTTTAGTTAAAAATAAGTACACTTTGGGAAAGTTTTTAAAAGAGTGCTTATTACAGCAATAATATACTTTAAAAAAAGGTCTCCAAACTTTTTAATACGAGGGGCCAAAGGGTATGAAGTGTCAGTCTTTCAGTTAGTTTTTTACAATTTGGCCTGGTTTTGGCCATCTCTGCTTTAAAACTACATGCAAGTGCAAATTGAATTGAATGTTTTCTGACGCTTAAATTCATGGTAATTGCAATTAAATGAAAATACATTATGGTGTATTGTAGTTTAAATAAACATTAAGGTCAATTTAAATACATTAAAATGAGATATTTAGTTTATTAAAGGCACAATATGTAAGATTTTTTGATTAAAATATTAAAAAAAAAAAAAAACTAGAACAGTGTTATATATTTTGCTGACTTGTGTACTTACAGTATCACAAATGTTTCCAAGAATGTTTAAATCCAGAGGAATAAGCAATTTTAACTAGTGTAATGGATCATGTCTTTGCATCGCCTGCCAATGACGTCACACACCCTCAATTTTCCAGTTTTATTTTGTACAAAACACGGAAACCCCAAAGACACTTTAATATGTTATGCATTTTATTAGACAGGTGACGAACGCACAGAGTAGCATTATAACAGAACTTTCAACACACTCAAATTTATCTAGTTTGACGCATGACCGGAAGGAGCAGAAGCGCTCGTCTGTGGCATAATTAAAGCTCCGCTGCTTTCAAGCCGTGTATCACACTCGTCTGTCATTAGCAATCGCTCCAGCCTCCTTGTTTCGCTTCCACGACTTTCAGCCCCACCCTGCTTCATACTACAGTGTTTAATACATCAGCTCATCATGAACATGATTTCTGCCCAAGTTCCAATGTATTGCATCTAGGGTTGCCAGGTTTTCACAACAAAACCCACCCAATTGCTACTCAAAACTAGGCCAAAACTACCCCAGTTGCGTTTTGAGGGGGGTCCCCTGTTAAAAATTGCATTCCAGGATGCAAACTACGTTTTTTGTCGGGGTTCCCCCAGTAAATTTGCATTCTAGAGGCTAAATGTGATAGATTGCTTCCATAGATATCTATGGTTTCTTCAACCCGCGGACGTCAAAGACACCCAACGGCAACAGTGTTAAAGTAGCCCAAGTAGCCCAGTTCCAACACTGATTGCATCGGCTGTGGGGATGAAGACAACAACTCCCATGATTCCACACTTAATCACAGCATCATCAAACTACACCTTTGGTTCATTGTTTTGTTTTGAATATGCGCCCTCTAGTGGCGAAAACTTACATATTGTGCCTTTAAATGTAGGACTTGAGTACATTTGTGACCCTGGACCCACAAAACCAGTCATAAGGGTCAAATTTTTTTAAATTGAGATTTGTACATCATCTGAAAGCTGAATAAATACGCTGTTTGTTATGATAGGACAATATTTGGCCGAGATACAACTATTTAATAATCTGGAATCTGAGGATGGAAAAAAAATCAAAATATTGAGAAAATCGCCTTTAAGGTTGACCAAATGAAGTTCTTAGCAATGCATATTACTAATCAAATATTAAGTTTCGATGGTAGGAAATTTACAAAATATCTTTATGGAACATGATCTTTACTTAATATCCTAATGATTTTTGGCATAAAAGAAAAATTGATCATTTTGATTCATAAAATTTAGCTATTGCTAAATATACCCATGCAACCCAAGACTGGTTTTGTGGTCCAGGGTCACATTTCATTATTACTTCTACTTTCTTTGAAATATGGTTAAAGTACTGCTGAATGCACTGACAAGCATTTATCATAAACTAAAATATACTTTAACATTTTCTATTGAAACTTGTACAGGTATGTCATGCATTTAAATATATTTGCAATTACACATTTGGGATTATGAAGTTTCAAATGAGTGCATTTAAAATATATTAACTTTAAATGTAATACTGAATAACACTACATTAGTAATTTTGAAGTTAGTACTACTTCAAAGCATGAAAAAAAGATAATTAAAACTTGGTTTAAAGTGTGCTTTAATATAAAAACTTTTATTTTGACATTGCAAAGTGTACTTTTTTTAATTTAAGTTAGATAAGAAAATGTTAACTTTTTTAAGTGCTCTTAAATGGCCTTCATTTCATTAATATTAAATAATCTGCAAGCAGTTTTTAAAATATACTTTTAAGATTTGAAGTACCCGTCAAGTGCACATTTAGTATAATTATGCACACTCCTTTTTCACAAGGGATGTTACTCTTTGAATTTACATGAATTTACAATTCCTGAGTTATGTTTTTAAAGTTATGTTTTCTGTTTATAAAATAATTATAATACAGATAATTCAGCTCCTAGATGTTGAACAGAATTGTAATGAACTGAAAATTGTAGTGGAATGACAAAACTACATTGCTCCCATTATAACCAACAAATCTGTCAACACTGCAAGCTGCAGAGCATCTGTACAGGGGTGTAGGCTAACGTTTCATGCTAGCTACGCCAGAGAAAACATTTAAAAAAAACAAAAAGAAATCAATAAAATAATACCACTTTGAATTTTAAAATCACCCACAAGTGAATAGGAAGCTCAGCCAGCTAACATGAGAACAAGTAAAACAAGTTGCTTTCCATATAAAACTAATGAATTAACACACTGGTTCTCAACGTGAAGTGTTGACACAACACAGTACCAAAATTGTTTGATGGATTCATGCTCTTGGCACCCAATAATCCTCTACGTAAAACATTGTGCTTGGCACGATCCATGTCCTCTTTGCAAGCGAGCTTGTATTTAATGCATTCTGGTTTAATTATTTGCATTTACTATTCTTTTTAACACTTCAGACCCATTTATAATCACTGCAATGCACTTTTATAGGTGTAATACATCATAAAATAATATTCATGCAAGTATCATAATCAAGTGTCATTAGCTATTTCGAGGCTAATGTTTAACTCAAGAGTTGGTAGCGTGATAAGTTGCAGCCTATAATAAACTGTATTCTTTTGTGGTGTTGTGTCTCCAGGCAGAGAGTGAGTTGGGTTCGCTGAAGCTGGGTCGTGTGCCGGTGGTTCCAGGCGGGTCTCCGGTGCTGGTTCCTCTGGGTGTGGAAGACCAGACCGGACCGCTCATACAGCCCGTCCTCATCCTGGAGCCCTCTGGACTCGTACACACACCCCTACTGGCCGGTAAGAGATCCGAACGCGGTCTAAATCGCTCTGAGGAAATGCTACTGAAGTACTATATGATGTGGTGTGTGTGCGCCATCTAGTGGTCACTGCTTGAAACAACAGTCTAGCTTCTGGGAATAAAGTTGTGTGACAAATTATTTTCAGAATATAAACTATAGGTTTATTTATTTGAAAAGATTATTATTCTTTTTTTTTTTTTTTTTAATGGTGTATTAAGAACCATACAAAATGACAGTGTGCAATAAACACAGCAAACAAATACAGAACATCAGAAAAAAATGTATGCAGTACCCTTCAGAAGTTTGGGGTTAATATGATTTTTTTTTTTTTTTTTTTTTAAGAAGGTAATACTTTTATTCAGCAAGGACACATTAAAGTGATCAGTAGTGACAGTGACAGTCAAGACGTTTATACGTTAAATACACTTTTTTTTATGAATCATAATTTTTATTTTTATTTTCTTCAATTATTTTCTTCAATCAAAAATTATCATGGTTTCAAAAAATAAAATAAATTAAAATAAAATAATAAAATAACATAGACAATAGAAGAAGCAGAAACTGTTTTTATAATTAGCATAATATGATAATAGTTTGATTTCTGATCATGTGACACTGAAGACTGGAGCAATGATGCTGAAAATTCAGATTTGATCACAGGAATAAATTACATTTTAAAATATATTCAAATAGAAAACAGCTATTTTATATTGTATTAATTATATTACTATTTATTATATTATCTATTATACTATTACTATTATATATATATATATATATATATATATATATATATATATATATATATATATATATATATATATATATATTACTTTTGTTTTTAAATAAAATAAATGCAGCCTTGGTGGAAAAAAGTGACATCTTCAAAACATTTAATAATCTTACCTCCTTAATGTATATTATGATAACATTTATTTTATTTTATAATTTCTCATATTTGTTTTATTTTAATAATACTACTTATGTTACTTATTATTAGCAAGTAAACAAAAACCGGACAGTCTAATATTTAAATACAAAATCTGATGTCAAAAATATTTTAAATAATATATTTCTTTCTATTTATAATTTACTGTGTTCACTGAGTTCATGATGATGTATTAAAATCTACTGTTGTATTTAAGCCATTGTGGATCATTTTTCATGTTTATCTTCTATTTTGCATGATCTAAAGTATGTGGCATGGTATTTTGATATCCATCGTGAATATTGTGCTTTCATCTCCTTCTGTTTTTATGAAAGTATAATCAGATTTGTCCCTGCTGCTTGTGATCAGTTCCAGGTCTGGGTCCGGTTCCCCTGCAGTTCAGCACGTCTGGTCCTCATAAGCCGCTGAGCCGTACCCGCTCCGAGCCGCTGCCCCAGAGTCCCCGTGTGCTCCATCCTCACCTGCTCCAGCAGCAGCAGCACAGCGCTCAGCTCCTGGAGAGACTCAAGCAGCAGACTCACCTGGGAAAGGTACAAATCACAATAATACAATGGTTTTTTGGCATGTCGGACTTAAGTCTGTTTATTTGTTTTGTAGTCAGGATAGAAAAAAGAGCATGAAATCTGATTTATTTTGTGAATCTTATCCAAAACCGCGTTCATATTTGCTCTAAAAAACGCAATTAAAATCAGATTCTGGAAACGCTTTTTTTTTGTTTTTGTTTACGCAAGATGTGACATGTCACATATGTTTGTGAAAGGAGGATTAAAACAAGAATGTGGGATTGATCAGGATCTCTGTGTCCTGCAGCTAATGTCGAAGTCCAGCGAGAAGCCTCGTCTCCGGCAGATCCCGTCGGAGGACATGGACTCCGAGGAGGTGGGGCCGTCAGCGGGCGACGCCCATCAGGGCAGGGCGAGGGCGGAGTCTCAGAGAGAGCTGGAGAGTCAAGAGGAGCAACTCAACCTGCAACACACCCTCATTCTCAACCAGGTTAGACGCAAACTACCGCAAACATGCATGAGAAGAGTAAGCCGTACAAGTTTTATTGTGCAAAAAAGGTCTGCCCAAATGTAAAAGTAATTTAAAAGTAGCTTGTGTTTAAGTCAAAAATAAAAAATGAAGAAGGTTAAGATATTCCAATAATCGTGTGTGATGAATGTCACAAAAACATTTTGAAAGAAGTCTCTTGTGCTCACCAAGGCTGGATTAATTTGATAAAAATGCAGTAATATTGTGTAATATTATTACAATTTAAAACAGCTATTTCTATTGTAATATATTTTAAAATGTAATTTATTTCTGTGATCAAAGACAAATTTTCAGCATCATTACTCCAGTCTTCAGTGTCACATGATCCTTCAGAAATCATTCTAATATTTGCTGCTCAAGAAACATTATTATTATTATTATTGTTATTATTATTATAATTAATATTATTATTATTATTATTATCAATGTTGAAAACAGTTGTGCTGCTTCATTTTTTTCCCCCAAGATTCTTTGATGAATAGAAAGTTTAAAATAACAGCATTCATTTCAAATATAAATCATTTGTAATGATATAAATGTCTTTACTGTCTCTTTTGAGCAGTTTAATGCATCCTTGCTAAACAACAGCATTAATTAAAAATGAATAAAAATGTATTTAATCAATTAAAAAAAGTATTTATTTATTATTTATTTATGTGTGTGTCTGTGTGTGTATTAAAAAAAAAAATATATATATATATATATATATATATATACAGGGGTTGGACAATGAAACTGAAACACTCGCCAATATAGTATTGGAGGTTTCATGGCTATATTTGCGCTGTCTGGTGCCCAATCTTCACTTATTGTACATTACACCAGTTAGAGCAGTGTAAAGTTTCATTATGTGCACCCAATGGTTCAAACATTGTACCTTGAAGGTAGTGCTCTGTATCAGGATAATAATGCACCAATACACACAGCAAGACTGGTGACAGACTGGTTTAATGAACATGAAAATTAAGTTGAACATCTCCCATGGCCTGCATAGTCACCAGATCTGAATATTATTGAGCCACTTTGGGGTGTTTTGGAGGAGCGAGTCAGGAAACGTTTTCCCACATCAGCATCACATAGTGACCTGGCCACTGTTCTGCAAGAGGAAAATGGCTCAAAATCCCTCTGGCTGCTTTGCAGGACTTGTATTTGTCACTCCCACGATGAAATGATGTTGTATTAGCTGCAAAAGGAGGCCCAATATCATACTAATTGTGATCTAAAACCAGGTGTTTCAGTTTCATTGTCCAACCCCTGTATATATATATATATATATATATATATATATATATATATATATATATATATATATATATAATTTTTTTTTTTTTTTTTTTTCTTTTTTTTTTAATTTTATTTTATTTGTATACTTCATTTATTTTATGACAGTTAAGCACACTTTTCTTCCATTTCTCAATTGCTATTATGTGTCTCAGTGTTTTATTTTTGCGTTTTATTTCCCATTATTATCCATGATAATTTTCTTTAGATGTTCATTACTTGGATGCTATAGAAAGGCAGCGCAACAAATTAATTGATTTAATTAGTTTTTATTTTAATTTATATCAGCTTATTAATAAAATTTTTATAAAAAAAAGGTTCATTAGTTAACATTAGTTAACTACTAAGTTAAATTAATTTTAGATACTAATTTACTAATGCATTATTAAAATGGCAAGTTGTGTTTATTAACATTAGTTAATGCACTGTGAATTAACATTAACAAATAAGATTAATAAATAATGTAATAAATGTGTTTTTCATTGTTCATTTATGTTAGTCAACACATTAACTAATGTTAACAAATGATACCTTATTATAAAGTGTTAACAAAATATTATATTTGATTACAGACATTTATCTGATGCAGCTGGAGAGTTTTTTTCATAAAACACCCTGTAATGTTTTCTTTGCAGTCACGTCTGTGGGAAACGCAAAAGCAACTCCAGCAGCTGCGCAGACAGACGGCTCACATGGAGACACTGGCGGTACCCATGATGCTCGGCGGCGCACACCGGCCGCTCTCTCGTACGCAGTCGTCTCCAGCTTCCACCTCGCTAACGCTGCCAGACAAAGCCTTGCCTCTCACCACGGCACCAGAGCCGCCCCAGAGCCAGCCGCGCTTCACCACGGGTACAGAGTCTCTGCTGATCACACACACATCACTCTGCACCACATAATGCATTCTCACTGACTGAATCCTCATTGTAATGCTATGTGTGTGTGCAGGCCTGGTGTATGACTCCCAAATGCTGAAACACCAGTGTACGTGTGGAGACAACAGCAGCCACCCAGAGCATGCTGGGAGGATCCAGAGCATCTGGTCGCGCTTGCAGGAGAGGGGCCTCAGGGGCCAGTGTGAGGTATGAACAGCCTGTACTTCCTCTCTTTTCCTAAAGGGGGTGCTGAATAATCTGTCTTACCAGGATTTTCTTGAACACATCCACATTAATGGAACAGTTCAGCAAAAAAATCAACATTCTGTCATTATTTATTCACCCTAATGTTGTAACAAACCTGTTTGACTTTACTTTGAAATTTAAAGGGCCAGTCCACCAAAAAATGAAAATTCTGTTTACACTACCTCGAGTTGTTCTAAACCTCTATGAGTTTGTTTCTTCTGTTGAGCACAGAAAACGATGTTTTGAAGAATGCTGGTAACTAACCAGTTGACGGTAGCCATTGACTTCCATAGTATGGAAGAAGATACTATGGAAGTCAATGGCTACCGCCAACAGTTTGGTTACCAACATTCTCCAATTTTTTTTTCTTTTTCTGTTTTTGTTTAACAGAAGAAACAAACTCATACTGTTTAGAACAAGTGGAGGGTGACTAAATTATGACCATTTTCATTTTTTGGGTGAACCATCCCTTTATTTGAAAACTGGTTCACAAAACAGGTCTGAATAAGTCTTTCACAAACCAGGTGAACCATTCTCATGAGCAACCAGGTCCTTCGTCAAAATCAGGTCCAAATTAAGCGATCCCTTTGGCTCAAAAAACTATTAATAGGTGCCTTCTTTAGCGAATTATTACAATTCCTAAAATCACATTATGAAATATGTAATTTGAACTACGTTATAATGAGCATTAATGTCTGCTTTAGTTAGCTTCTGTATTAGCATACAGATACAGTTGAAGTCAAAAGTTTACATACACCTTGCAGAATCTGCAAAATTTAATAATTTTAACAAAAAAAGAGGGATTATACAAAATAGGTGTTATTTTTTATTTAGTACATTCAGGTAACAACTCCGAATTAAGAATTAATAAATAATACGTGCATAAACTAGTCTAATGTTAACAAATACAACTTTTAGTGCATTAGTAAATGTTAAAATTATCTTTAACTAAAACTAATAAATGCTATAGAATTTTTATTTATTGTTATTCAACTGTTCTTTAGTTAACTAATGTTAACTAAAACCTCGCTGTAAAGTGTTAATGACATTGTGATGTTTTTCATTTACATTGTAGAAGGGTTTATATTTTAAATTAATTTTTGATTAAATAGTGTGACTTAAATTTCTTTTTCTAAAATGTAATTAATTATTATTATTTGATTTGATACGTGGTGTTATTATTATTATTATTATTATTATTATATAAAATACTTCAATAAAGTCCTATTGTATTTATTTTATTTTATTTTATTTTATATATTGTGGAAGGGTTTATATTTTAAATTAAATACTGTTAATGCTGGACTTTTGATTAAATAATGTGACTTCAGTTTCTTTTTTCCAAAATGTAATTAATTATTATTATTATTATTATTATTATTTTTATTATTATTATATAAAATACTTTGACAAAGTCCTTTTTAATTTAATTTTATTTTATTTTATTTTATTTTATTTATTTATTTACCTTTTATTTATTTTTTATTTACTATACTTTTAATGCTGGACTTTTGATTAAATAATGTGACTTCAATGTCGTGTTTCCAAAATGTAATTAATTACTTACTTACTTACTTACTTAATTACTTATTTATTATTATTATTATTATTATTATAATATAAAATACTTTGATAAAGTCCTATTTTATTTTATTTTATTTTATTTTATTTATTTTTTGCAGATTCTGCAAGGTGTATGTAAACATTTGACTTCAACTGTACCTGTTGAGCCATTTGCACTTACTCTACACTCTACACTAATTAAATAATGCTTTATTGGCATCTGGAGTTCCATGAAGAACCTTTAACTACCATAGATCCTTTCAAATACACGAAAGTTTCTTTATGTTCAAAAAAGTTCTTTAGAATGTTCGGTAACACTTTATTTTCTCGCTATTCTCGCCAATTCTCGCTATTAACAAATCATTAACAAATCATTGCCTCAATAAACCTCTAATTTGCTGCTTATTAGTAGTTAGTAAGGTAGTTGTTAAGTTTAGATATTGGGTATGATTGGGGATGTAGAATATGGTCATGCAGAAAATGTGCTTTATAAGTACTAACAAATAGCCAATATGTTATGAATATGCATGCTAATAACCAACTAGTTAATACTGAGAATTGTTCCCTATACTAAAGTGTTACCCAATGTTCTTCGCACACACAAAAAAGGCTCTTTGAAGAATTGCTCAACGAAAGGTTTCTCATGACACATTTTGTCTTCTTCGAAGCTTCATTCTGTTCCTTTTCATTTGTCAGTCCTTTATTATATTGAAAAAAGATATCCGAAAACCTCCCTGCTTTTAATAACTCCAATGATGACACCATGTTTGCGCATGAAAATCATCTCTCACGGTCTTTGATGTTTCGGTTTCCTCTGCAGAGTATTCGGGGAAGGAAGGCCACCCTAGAGGAGTTGCAGTCTGTCCACACCGAGCGCCACGTCCTGCTATACGGCACCAATCCGCTCAACCGCCTCAAACTGGACAATCGCAAACTGGCCGGTAACACATCATCACACACACACATGATTCACATCTGATAGACGTGAGTCAACTGCGGCTCGGCCAGCGCAACACCTCATTTTTCAAAGCAAAGGCACACACAGGCACGCCAACACACGAATATAAGCGACTTTCAAAATGACTAAAGGGTTGGAAATGTCAAGCGGCGAATGCGAGAATGACAGTTAATCTGCTTGACGTCACTCTGTGTCCAACAGGCATACTGTCACAGCGGATGTTCGTCATGCTGCCCTGTGGGGGAGTCGGGGTAAGTGAAAACACACACACACACACACACAGTCGCACACACTCCATAACTTGACCATAATCCGGCAAAAAACGTGTTCGATTGGAAATTAAGTAGACATGTACGATATGTTGCTGGCCAGTTTAGTACGTGCTGATAAGTGGGAAGACTTATTTTTATTGATACGGAAAGTGGATTTACAGCAATTTTAGCAGAGAATGTTACAGTATTTTCATTTTTGGAGAGACATATTTTCTAACTTTATTTACCAACGGAATCACTGGATCCAGTCATGAAAACGGACTCTACTGTATTTTAAATATGAATCCTGCAGGGTCTGCGTGTCTCTGTGTGAATGAATGGTGCAGACACGCGGTTTCATTTACTACACACATGCTGAAGCGCATGTGACACTCGGTGTGTTTTCACCCTCTGCCGCTTCAATATATGAGTATTTTGGGAAAAACCATCGTCATATCATACAAACAGAAACGTAAACGTCTTCACAGCAAACCATCAAAATAAAACTGGACAAAAATATTACTTAATGTAATGATAGTGCTACTATTACTAATAAAAATATTTAAGGAATATTTACCAGAAATTATTTGAACAGAAAATTGTAAATATACAACACAGTATTTCTGAAAACAGAAATAAATAATATAATAAATTAATTCTTTATAAAATTGAATTAATCTTTGTAAATTAATTAGACATGCCTTTGATTATTAAAATGTAATGAAACTATTAAAATGTAATCCAGAAAATTAATGGAAAACAGAGTCACAGAATTTGATAAAAATAAAACTGAATTTGAGAAAAATAATAAAATGTATTTTATAGGGTCTTTATTTGATGATAAATTACATTTTTGTAATTTATTTTGTTAAATAAGCCTTTATTTAACAAAATAAATTACAAAAATGTAATTTTTGTATAAAATACATTTTATTATTTTAATAAATGTATAAATACATTTTATTTTTAATAAATTTCTGTTAAATTGTGTAAGTTTCATGATTTCAAGTAATTAGACATGCTTTTTGATTAACATTTTTGTTATGTAACCATTAAAATAGAGTTTGGAAAAATTAACCTTTTTTTTTTTTTTTAAGGGGAAGGAAATGCTTTATTTACGGATAAAATAATTATAACCTACATTTGGCTCATCTATTGTTCAGTTTCTGTTCCTGTTCTGTTTTTGTCGTAGTATCGGTTCAGTAGTAGCATCGAGATATTTTAATCAGGTATCATATCGAAGTCAAAATTTTGGTATTGTGACAACACTACTTGTGAGGCACTTTATTTTGTACTTTTTGATTATTTCCTTCATTTTAATGAAAATAAATAACTTTCCGATCTGATGTGATGTGAAAAGGGAAAATAATGAGTTTGGCAGAAGGGGGATTCGAACTCTGGTTGTTTGCGTCAAAAAGTTACTGCTACCTACACCACTGGAACTGTTGCTTAGCAGGCGTCTTTTGTGATTTTGTCTTGTCCAACCACACGTTAGGGAGTAGAATTTGTGTAAATAGCTTCTGCTAACAATTGTAAATTAAACACTCCGATAATTATAACTATGTAAGTAAATTTCCAACAACATGGCAACTAACTCTCATTCATTTGCAATTACATGTCAGATAACTTTCATTACAGTAGTAGTAGACTGTTAGGTTATGGTTAGTGGAATAAGTTAACATTATAGTCAGTGAATGTCTGTTGGTCGACCATCAAACTAAAGTGTTAGCAGATATTAAGCAGACGGTTTACTAATACTTATGGTAAAGCAAAGTTACTTATAGTTACTTATAGAATGTCTAAAATGGACTATCAAAATGAATTATTACCACATATGTTGTTTTTAGCCAAGTTGGCATGTTGTGTTGCTCTGTGAAGGTTGAATTCAAGACCCACATGTCATTTTATGTTGTGTTTGGATGAATTTTAATCAGAATCATGGTTTATAAGTAATAATAGACCATTTGGCCAGTTTAGTTTATGGGACCAATTCTCACTATTAATTGGTTGCTCATTAGAATGCATATTACTAACATATAAGTTGTTTATTATTACTTATAAAGCACATATTAATGCCTTATTCTGCATGACCATTTTAGATCTCAATACCTAAACGTAACTACCTTAATGTCTATTAATAAGCAGCAAATTAGAAATTTATTGAGGCAAAAGTCATAATTAATAGTTAGTGCCCAAACTAAAGTGTAGCTGAGCATTTTACTTATTCTGTTTATATTTCAATAGGCAATAAGTAAAATTTGATGTTTTTACAGTTTACTATTGTGATTATTATCAACATATTTCATAAACTGGAAGGGATATAATGCAAAAACAATGTTTTGTGAACATTGTTTTCTGCCCACAAAATGCAACAAATTTAGTCAAAGTCTAAACCCTTGAAACTTTAGTTCTTTTTTGAAAAACAAATGAAAATTTTTTTAATATTTTTTGTAATTATTTTGGAAGTGTATGCAACCGCATTCAAAAGGTACAAAAATTGCGAACACAATCCTCGAATCGAGCGGTTTAAGTGATCAACACACAAGCATAAAGCTCATTAAATATGGTAAACAGAAGCTCAACTGTACCTGATTCATAAGAACAAACCTCGTTGGTTTTCACACATCAGACAAGCACGTCTGAGCTATTTAACACATTTGATGTGCTCTACATGTGTGCATTGATCGGTATTTATATATGAACAAAAGCTAAATGAAGTCTGTTCATCTAATAAAGCGATCGTGTTTCCTCAAAATACTTGGCTTAATTCAGGTCGATGATGTCTTTATGAGCTTTTTGAAGCATCAAATTTGTGGTTTCATGGACTTTCAGTGGAGGAACAAAAATCTCAGGTTTCAACAAAAATTATTTGTGTTTTGAAGCTGAATGAAAGTCTTATGGGTTTGGAACAACGTGAGGATGAGTAAACGATGACAGATTTTTTTTTCATTTTTGGATGGACTGTTGCTTTAAGTAAACAGTGTGAAAATTAGACAAAACAACCTCAAAATGGTGACCCGGGATCAGATGCGCATGCACAAGTACAATGACGCCGTAGTAATTTTCGGTTTAAAAACAGTGATCATGACATTTGTGGCCACTGCATTCCCTCAAAGCAAGACCACATTGACACCTGCTATAAAACCAACCACCGGCTGACAGTCTATAAAGCAAATGTGGACTCGCCGTCTGCCGCAGATCTGGGGTCAGATAGCACTGATCTCAGCGCGGTCCATACGGGCAGCACCCTAGCTGAAAATTTGGAGAAAATGTTGAAAACTTCACTCTGACGATCAAGCTCAGAGCAGGTCCATGTGGAATGATTGGAACAATATGTGCCATGAAGGATAAAAGAAATTCCAGCCCTCTCATTGTTCACGGTGCCAAACCACAAGCAATGCAAGTTCGGCAAAAAAAAAAGGATGAGGGAAAATGAAAGAGAAAAGAGAGAAGGAAGATGTGGGGAGCAGGGCAACAAACAAAAGCGAGAGAGGGGAATGTATAACCTCATTCTTTCTTTTCATGGCCACCCCGTACTCTCCTGCCGCTTATGAATGCAGCTTTATAGAGTAATGATGGCCTCTTTAGTCTTACTAGTGCTGTTTACTAAAGCAAGCATCACCACTCAGAGTTAGGGGTTTGTTCAGATCACAAGTATTTAATTCATCCTGCACCGTTTGTGCTGCGGACATGAATTAGACGTCTGGACCACAAAACCAGTCTTAAGTAGCACGGGTATATTTGTAGCAATAGCCAAAAATACATCAGATGAGTCAAATTTATCGATTTTTTTTTTTTTTTATGCCAGAAATCATTAGGATATTAAGTAAACATCATGTTCCATGAAGATATTTTGTAAATTTCCTAACGTAAATATATCAAAAGTTAATTTTTGATTAGTAATATGCATTGCTAAGAACTTCATCTGGACAACTTTAAAGGCGATTTTCTCAATATTTAGATTTTTTTTTTTTTTTTTTTTTTTTTTTGCACCCTCAGATTCCAGATGTTCAAATAGTTGTATCTCGGCCAAATATTGTCATATCCCAACAATGGAAAGCTTATTTATTCAGCTGATGTATAAGTCTCAATTTCAAAAAAGCGACCCTTATGACTGGTTTTGTGGTCCAGGGTCACATTTGTGTGAAAATGTGGCTGTTTTATCATTGTTGTGGAATGCTTGGCTTCCCATTTAAAGGGATAGTTAACCAAAAAAATGAAATTTTGTCATCATTTTTTTTCACCCTTGACACAAAAAGAATGTTGGTAACCAAACAGTTGACTTGCACACTATGGAAGTCAATTGGGACCAACAGCCATTTTGGTTACCAACATTTTTCTTCTTTCGTGTTCAACAGCTGAACGAAAGTCAGGTTTGGAACAGCATGAGGGTAAAAAAAATGATGACTCCTAAACAGGCTGTGCAACTATAAGGAAGGGTTAGAAATTGTAGTTGACAGATATATCACTACGGCTGACCGATAAGTTTTTCTGTTAAGTGTCATAAACAGGACTTTTATTTTGACAGCACTGAGAACCAAGCGTAAAGGTCTGTTTGTGTGACAAAAGAGTTTGGCAGTCACTGGAGACGCATAAGCAAGCAGCTTTAAATCATTGATTTAATGCTGTTTATTTGAGAAAATATGAATCACAGTGTGCACAGATTACTGAGTGCGCTGTTAGATGCTTTTCATCAATTTCTTTATTTGTGAAAAATACTGTAGGGTTACAGAATCCAGAACTTTTGTGTTACAGAATACAGATTTGTTTTACCAAGTTTTTAATAAAAGCAAATCTAATGAATTTAGTAAAAACTATGTAAAATAAATATAATTTTAATTGCAGAAATTCTTATTTGTGTTTTTTACTATCATTAAAGGGGTCATATGATGCTAAAAAGAACATTATTTGGTGTATTAGGTGTAATGCAATGTTTACGTAGTTTGAGGTTCAAAAAACATTATTTTCCACATACTGTACATTATTGTTGCTCCTCTCTGCCATACTTTTCTGAAATATGTTGATTTTTACAAAGCTCATCGTTCTGAAAAGTGCGGTGTGCTCTGATTAGCCAGCTATTCAGTGCATTGTGATTGGCCGAATACCTCAAGCGTGGTATTCCCCTTGTTGTGATGCCGTGTCCTGGCATGATGAGACAAAAACAATAAAACCCATTATAAATGAGGCATTTGTTGCATCCAGTGAGGACATAATTATTGATACTGCCTTTTTACAAGTTGCATTGCGTCGCGTCACGTAGACATAACACCATATCTGCATTTGTGATCATAGAAACTACAAACAAGCACTACTCTACATGGCTCAAAACTCACGTTTGAATAATCAGTAGCAAATTCTTTAAATATGAAAACGTACTTACAGGCTGTGAGTCAGAAGCGCCAGACTGTCCTTACAAAGTTGGAACTGCCTGACTTTATAGTGTGCACAGCTACTCTCCCAGTTTCAGAAAACAGTCCTCCATAAAATGCACTGCACATACTCGAATATTTGCATTGTACTGTTCTGGAACAGTGTTGTAAATATAACTTAAGCACGGATTTTTAGTTGTGTACTCATTTGGAAGGCCAAAGTACTTTCGCTTTCACAACTAACACACAACGTCTCCACAACATGGCGTCGACTGCAAGAATAGTACAGCGAGAATAGAAGTTACGCCTTGTTTCTTTGCGGATATATTTCGGCGGTGTTATGCAAATCTTCCCACACCGTGATGTAGACATGTGGGGGCGTGTTTGAATGAGCCGTTTTAGAAGGCGTGACTGAGTCTTAACGTTTATAAAGAATATCTCTTTGGGTTTGAGACTGTAATCTTTGCAACTTTACAGATCGTGTATGTGCACAAACAGCTTGTAACACTCTGAAGACAAAGGAAAATGTGAAATTGCATCATATCCCTTTAAGATAAATTGTGCAATATCATATAGGTCTGTTTCAGCTTTATATCAGCCGTCAGCCACCCTGCTCTCTAAGAAATATTGGCACCATCCATCCAAAAAAAATGTATTATTGGGCAACCACTAGTTATTAGGTCATATTATGTGATGTGCAAATGCAAGGGACATTAGACTTCCTATAGTCATAAGACTTCCTCTTATCGCTTATTGTGCTAATTCGTCGCATTAGAATTATAAGGTTCTATTTGACTTTTTTGTAAAAATTAAGTTATTCACATATTATTTTTTTAGAAGACAAAAATGATTCTATCTACAGAAGTCTATGAAATGCAAAAACTTTGAAGCTCAGTATCTCAAAAGTGCTCAGAGAACAGATAGAACCTTATAATTCTAAGGCGACAAATTGTGGAAGATATGCTTCATGTAAGTCGAAATGACTTTGTAACAATAGTGAAAAATCCAGACTTGAGCAGATAATCAGGTCCATTTCAGATTTTGAACTAGATTTGAAAGTGGCACAGACTAAAAAATCAGACGCTAAAAGATCAGATGTCACAAGTGTGTGCAAAAAGATGTGTTTTGTGCCAATGTGTGAAAAAAGCATGCAAATGTTGCGATGCAAGAGCACATATCTACCCACAACGAATAAGAAATCATTTAAACACTCTTGCATCTAGTGCCTTTCAAAAGTTTGTGGTCAGTATAATTTTTCACAACATTAATACTTGTATTCATCAAGGGTGCATTAAGCTCAAAGTAAAAATAAAGAAATTTATAATGTTCCAAAAGATTTCTATGTCAAATAAATGCTGTACTTCATATTTATCAAAGAATCCAGAAAAAAAAGTACTGCAGTTTTCACAAAAATATTAATCAGCACAGCTGTTTTTAACATTGATAATAATCAGAAATGTGTCTTGAGCAGCAAATCAGCATATTAGAATGATTTCTGAAGGATCATGTGACACTGAAGGCTGGCGTAATGATGCTATAAATTACATTTTAAAATATATTCACATAGAAAACAGTTATTTTAAATAGTAAAAATTTTCACAATGTGTATTTTTGATCAAAAAAATGCAGCCTTGATGAGCAGAAGAGACTTCACTCTTAAAAATAAAGGTGCTTCACGATGCCATAGAAGAGCCTTTTTTGTTTAAATGGTTCCATAAAGAACCTTTAACATCTAAAGAACTTTTCTGTTTCACAAAAGGTTCTTTGTGGTGAAAAAAGGTTCTTTAGATTATAAAAATGCAAGAAAGAGATGGTTCTTTAAAGAACCTTTGACTGAATGGATCTTTGTGGAACTAAAAATGGTTCTTCTATGGCATTGCTGTGAACAACTTTTTAAAGCACCTTTATTTTTAAGGGTGTTTTTTTTTAGAAACCTTAAAAAAAAAAAAAATCATACAGACCCAAAAACTTCTGAACACTGATATATTCAAGTTTTGCACACAAAAAACTCAGTTTAATTGATCTAGTGAAAATATAACATGACAATATGCATAATCTGCAAGCCGGTGTAGTGATGAGAGGCCATGTTTATGTCAATATGGAGACCACACACAAAGAATATTTAAACATGCCATTAGTATGACACATAACAGGAAACCTATTTATAGCGTCGGTCACTCCAGCCTCTTTCTTTGAGTGTGTATTCTCGAAACGTCGTTTATGTTCTGTAATTTGTAACACACACTTCGGCTTGTGGATGCTTACAACAAAAATAAGCATCTAAATACTTTTGCACGCATGAGTGATCTTTATACAAATATGGCTGGATAAACATGTTTCATCATAATTCTCCAACGTTACCATCTGTTTGAAAGCCTACAGCTGGTTATGCATTCATTTGAATAGGATTACGCTCAGTTTATTGATTGGATTAAAAATGAGAGGGTTAAAATATGAGTTTACATTCCACCTCGTCTTGTTGTCTGCGGTCGTCGTTGATGAGCGCATCTCTAGCGCATCAGTTTGCCGTAAGTGGCCGTCGCACGGCATGCAACGCTGGCATCGTGCAGGCGTGCCCTTCGGTTGAACCGCTGTTTGCGGTTTTGCAGATTTATGAACGTTGATCACGGCTGTCATAATGATAAATGTGCTAGTGTACGCCAAGACAATTCAGCTACATCATTTTATTCTGGCAGAATGGGTGACTGACATAGATTATTTGTCATGTACGCGCCGCTGAGGGATTACGCGAGCCAGGGCTTGGGTGGAGGCGCCTACTCGCAGTATAAAAACTGTGAAACATTCACAAAATCAAGTGTTAACTCGGATTTGATTGCACATAAATCACTGGGGCAAAGCAGTTTTGTTTATGAACGGAGTGGATGCACGTGACGGAGTAAAAAAAAAATCTGCAAAGGGGTAATTAATTGTAATAACATAAAAATGTATAACCTTTTATTGAAAATTTTTGATAAACGGCTGAGAGATGTAAAAAAATCACCTCATAATTTCAGCGTGTGAAGAACAAATGTATACTCGAGTGTGTTATGTATTAGATACATTATCATCTTTGACAGACAGCATGTTGAAGCCGCTCAGCCCTCTCTTTTATCCTCTGAAAGCGTGGGTTTTCCAGGAAATGCATGTAATCGCTGGACCTCTGCATCTCGTAAATACTACCGTGTATTGAGCGTGTTATTTTTTGACAGACGTCGGTGTTATGAATGACAGAGACCGTAAGGAAATAATTATTTATTTCCAAGCTGGCAAGGATTCAGTGATCGACAGTGTTTATACTTCTAATAATCCAACGACAGCTAGTCAAAGTTTTTGACAGATGTGATAACGTGTGAGGGGCGAACGATGTTTGATTTCGGACTATTATAAAATGTGCTGGATGTTTTGCGTAGTTCATTCTATTAATTTTATGGAATGAAGTTTATTTTGTGATTTAAATAAATTACATGTTACTCAGAGACTGACATGTTTGGCTTGTCAAAATGTGACCTGAAAGTCAATTTCATGATTTGTTATGGTTTTATTGGACAAAGTTGTTTTATTGTCTTTTATAACAAAAATGCTGGCAGTACTTTATTTTACAGTCCTGTTCCACTTGTACATACTATGTACTTATTATAACAATTAAGATAACTGGGTAATAACTAGGTGTCAACCCTGACCTACCCTTAAACCTAACCTTAACCCATGTAGTTACCGGTTACACAATTTTAAGGACCAGAAATAAACCAATGGGTGAGACTTACGGTGCATTAGCCGGAAATAATGAGAAGAATAACAACGTCCAGTTAATGGTAAAATTGTTTGCACTACAAACCAGTGTGTTCATAATTTAGATAATACATTAAAATAATATGGTAAGACACACCAATTTGCAATATCAAGCGGCAAAACAAGCTGTTTTGTACGGCTAAAAATAGCTGGACGCGGAAAATTTAAGGTGGATTAACTAGCTGTGCATTAGCATGCATTTTACTAGCATATTGGCTGTTTATTAGTACTTATAAAGCACATATTAATGCCTTAGTTTGCATGAGCATATCTCAGATTCCTTAATCCGACCCCAAAACTAACCTTAATAACCATCTTATTAACTACTAATAAGTAGCAAATTAGAAGTTTATTGAGGCTAAAGTTGTAGTTAATAGTGAGAATAGGTCCTTAAATTAAAGTGTCAACTAGTTACCTTACTACATAGTACTTTTATTTATTTATTTATTTTTTATTGCAGTAAAGAAAAACAAAAATTACAGTACTTACAAAACAAACATAAAATACAGTATGCACAAAAGAAGCACAAACAATCTTTCAATAATAAATGAATTATTCTTAAGAAAATTCTTAAGAATTAGACAGAAGTCAAAAAAAAAAGAGGGCATACAAATAAAAAAATAAAAATACTAGTATATTAAGGAAGAATATTAAACATGGCACAAATTCTAAATGTTTTTACTACATAGTACTTTCTTGAATAAGTACACTATTAGTACACTATAAGTACACATACTGTAAAATAAATTGTAACCAAAATAAAGCAATAAATCCCAAGAAGATGTGGTTTACAGTGAATTTATAACAGCTAATGGGCATTGTTAGGCATGACGCAAAGCGGAGCTGTTATAAATTCACTGTAAACCACGGCTTCAAGGGTCTTATTGCTTTTGAAAAACATTTATTCCATAAATGTAGTAAGGTTTCACAAAATAAAACAGAGCAAATAAAGTGTAAGGATATTAATGAAAACATTATATCATTATAAAATGGATAGTCCTTGATTCTGATTGGTTGAGCTGCATTCTAAGCTGTTGTAAATTACTCTACAAACATACACTTTTGTTTACTTTGTGTGTTGGCAACCACCAACAGTTTCTGAGGAACTACATTGTTTGGTGGAAGAATGATCTTTTTATTCGTATCATTACACTTTTTTTTTGCTTTTGTTTTATTTTGTGAAACCTTGCTACGTATATGGAATAACCGTTTTATAAAAGCAATAAGCCCGTGAAGCTGTGGTTTACAGTGAATTTATAACAGCTAAGGGGCGTTAGGCACAACATGAAGCGAAGTGCCTAAAACCCCCTTAGTTGTTATAAATTCACTGTAAACCACGGCTTCTTGAGGCTTATTGCTTTATTCTTCCGCCAAACAATAGTTCCTCAGAAACGGTTGTGCTTGCAACAGCGGTTGCTAAGCAACACACAGATGTAAACAGAGGTGTATGTTTGTAATCTAGAGTAAACTTTCCGTTTTATAATCTTTTATTTAAACCAATGAAAATGCAGTGCCTTTTGTAAATAACAGTGGAAAAAGTCACTTGTTGTTTCATTATTACCTCTTAGCAGATTTAAACTCCTATAAATAAATCAACAGATTTTTAGGCTTCACCTGTGCTGTTTGCTGACCATGTGCTTGTATTTGATCAGGTGGACAACGACACCATCTGGAACGAGATGCACACGTCCACAGCGTCCCGCATGGCGGCCGGGAGTGTGACGGAGCTGGCCTTCAGAGTGGCTAAAGGAGAGCTCAAGGTCTGTATGAAACAATATCCAAAACTTGTCAACTCTTATTAGGTCAATATAATGCATTCATTTTCATTAACTAAGTAGTCCACATGTACATACAGGTCATTCTATAATTAGGGGTACATTTAGAATTTGACAATGTGAAGAAAAAAGTTTTCCTGTTTCCCAAAAACCCAAACATGATCTTACATAGCCGCTTTGAAACAATCTATATTTATAAAGTGCTATATAAATAAAGGTGATCTGTAGAAATATGTGCATAAAATACCATCTATGTTTGCTACTGTCCACCATGTTACCTTTACTGGGTAACACAGCTGACGGGTAACTTAGTTGACGTTTTTAGTGTTTTGGTCCTATACTCGACATGGAAGCCTAGAACTACTGAGCATATGGTATGTTTAGAAATATATTTTCATAAACAAAACATAAGTTTTAGTTTAATTGTCTTGTTAAAATTTGCAGCAATAATACTTGTGTAACACTGTTGACAGTCAGTTAATCCACTCTTGACACAAGTTTGCTAGTTTAACCAATATTAGGGGAAAGAGAGAAAACATAATTTCTAGTGTTTCAGAGGAAATATCATCATACTGTGCAAAATATGCGAGAATAGGACAAACCATTCCTTTTTGAGGGGGGTTTTCTAGTGGGTAACTTGGTTTTTTGGACACAAATAAAAGAAGTTACAACACAATAAACACATATTTTTGAAGCACACACCCAAATGTCTTGATAACCTAATCTAACTGAAGGATAAATACTGAGTAGAATGAGCATACCAGGGTTGTATGTGATAAGAAAATCATTTTTAAACAAAAGATATGGCTTTTTCAACATATAGTAGTGTGATTGGGGAAAAATATAATTGTGTACTAGAAAATTAAGTATCTGGGCTTTATGTTGATGAAAATATATTAAAATATACTTCACGGACATGTACCCACAACTATAGAATGACCCATACACTCATGTATCTTAAGGCAGCAGCTTGTCACTGGGGCAAAAAATATATATATATTTTTGTACTCCTAAAATGTTAAGGTATATATTACTACTCTAAGGTACTAAAATGCACCTATTAGGGGTAGATATGGTACAAAGCTGTCCTTTTAAATGTGCTTAAACGGTATTGTTCAGATGTGTAACTTCCTTACACCACTGGTTAATATCATACTCAGAAACAGCCTAGTCTGATGTTGCTAGTTTGAAACACAACCTAGAAATGATGGTAATATTTTACAGCTGTGAACATTGTTGATGAAGTTACAAATTACTCAGAATTTAGTTAGTTTAGTTAGTTACAGACTTACCATCAACATTGCAACAAGAAAAAGAAGCATTACAATGTTGTGATGAATGTCAGTAGCCTAAATATTTCAGTGTAAGAGTGTAAATGAATCACTGAATCGTTTATGTGACCAGTGAATACATGTAAACAAATTGATTCACTGAAATGATTCAGATTTGGTAAGTAATGAGGACAGAATGTCTTTGATTCTTTGCTCAGCTTGCTCTGCTGTAAAGCTGCATGAGAAAGGTAGTGCGATAAATACACCGATTTAGCGTTTTGTCACGCTACACTGCAGCTTGTTGGAGAAGTAGCTTGTTGCTATTCTGATTCACTACTTTGAATAAAACTGATCTACTGTCATGCTACTGAAAAATACACTTTAGCTAAGCACCAAGAGTGGCTGTGCAGTTTTAGAAAATTCAATATTATGCATGTTCACGTTGCTTTGAAATTGGCATAATTACAAGATGACAACTCTGAGATAATCACTTCCATGTTGAAATGCTACAATAATTTACATCTCACAAAGCGTTGAAGAAAAAAAAATCACACCAAGTTACACTAACTATAATAAAACAGCATATCAAACAGAAATGTGTACCATTTAGGCATTTTTGTAAAAGATTACATGAAATGAGTCTATTATTTGTAATTCTGACGTGATGTGAATGCATCTTCAGTCAAAACTCTTGATTGTGCTGTCAACCAAGACTCAAGTACTCATTTCCTTCAGACAGTCTTTGTAATTACCGTTGCGTCAAATAAAAATGAACCAAGTAGCAAACCAACCAGATCAAGCTGATTAAGACGTGGAAAACTGTAACGACCATAAAAGAATAGTTCAATCACTCGAGTCCCCTGCTGGTAATTAAACTTAATGAAGGTTATAGGGGATGTTTCAGGGAAACGGCTTTATTGCTTTAGCTGAAAGTGGAGGCCCGCTTGTTGGAGCAGTTTGGTGAAAACATGGGTTCTGTGTGAGGGGCGACTGGTAAATGCGCAGTTAATGACATGTTGGTTTCAATGTTTCAGAACGGCTTTGCTGTGGTTAGGCCACCAGGACATCACGCAGACCCGTCAAACCCCATGTAAGTCTGCCTGTTACATACTGAAACGCCTCTGTGTGAGTTTGAGTTTGTGTGTCTAGTGGTGGACTCGGGTTCGAGCCTGGCCTGCGTCACGTTTCTATCATTTTTTTCCATCTCTCTTGGTGCATACCTGCTTTGCACTTACTATAAAAGTTCTTGAACAAAATGAAAATAACATAAGTAAAATAAATAACATTAAAATAAAAATAAGCAATAATAATAAAAATAGTGGGTGCTATACACTACCAGTCAAAAGTTTTTGAACAGTAAGATTTTTAATGTTTTTTAAAGAAGTCAGTTCTGCTCACAAAGCGTGCATTTATTTGATCCAAAGTACAGCAAAAACATTGAAATTTTGAAATATTTTTACTGTTTAAAATAACTGTTTTCTATTTTAATGTATTTTAAAATATAATTTATTCCTGTGAATTCAAAGCTGAATTTTTAGCATCATTACTCCAGTCACATGATCCTTCAGAAATCATTCTAATATTCTGCTTTGCTACTCAAAAAACATTTATTATTATTATTATTATTATTATTATTATTATTATTATTATTATTATTTTTATTATTATTATTATGTTGAAAACAGCTGAGTAGTTTTTTTTTCAGGTTTCTTTGATGAATATAAAGTTCAGAACAACAGCATT
Organism: Cirrhinus mrigala; assembly: GCA_036247105.1. Classification (NCBI taxonomy): domain Eukaryota; kingdom Metazoa; phylum Chordata; class Actinopteri; order Cypriniformes; family Cyprinidae; genus Cirrhinus; species Cirrhinus mrigala. Next base: position 31,794,307 of record CM070029.1, read on the forward strand.
TATCTGAAATAGAAATCTTTTGTATCATTATAAATGTCTTTATCATCACTTTTGATCAATTTAAAGGATCTTTGCTAAATAAAAATAATAATTTATATAAATTATATAAAATAAAAAAATAAAATAAAATAAAATATACTGATTCCAGGTTTTAAACTGTGTAGTGTATAATGTTACAAAGGTTTTTTATTTCAGATAAATGCTGATCTTTGGATCTTTCTATTCATCAAAGAATCATGAAAAAATATATGCAACTGTTTTAAATATTGATAATAATAATAGTAATAATAATAATAATAATAATAAATCTTTCTTGAACAGCAAATCAGCATATTATAATGATTTCTGAAGGATCTTGTGACCCTGAAGACTGGAGTAATGATGCTGAAAATTCAGCTTTGATCACAGGAATAAATTACATATATTAAAATATATTCAAATAGAAAGCAATTATTCTAAATAGTAAAAATATTTCAGAATATTACGGGTTTTGCTGTACTTTGGATCAAATAAATGCAGGCTTGGTGAGCAGAAGAGACTTTAAAAAACATTCAAAATTTGGTAGTGTAGTGTAGGTAGTGTTTATTTTAGAGATATTTTATTTTATTTTTAGCTTTTCTTTTTTGTTAATTTTGATTTTATTTTTATATTTTCTGCTATTACTTTTTTTCAGATTTTATTTCAGATTTTGTTTATATATTATATATATATATATATATATTATATTGTATCTTATTTCATTTTATATCTTTTATTTCAGTTAACATTTATTTTATTTCAAATAATAAAGTCTTTTTTAATGGTTTTAGTTGACTATAATGACACTATAATGTATGTCGTGCATGTGAGTTAGGGCTGATTTATTGTGGTCATGCAGTGAAATCCTTCTTCCTGTACATGTGTGTTGATGGCATGTTTTGAGCTGTGTGTTTGTGTGACGTGGGTGTTGTGTTTGCACATGTGCACTCTGTCACCTCGCAGTCGGTGTGTGTGTGTGTGTGTGTATGTGTGTGTGTGCAGCGTCAGCATGCCTGTCTGTGTGTGGATATTTATGGCTTGATAATGAAGGTTTGGAGGGAGCGGGAGGAAAGACGCTGATTTATTTCAGCAGTTATTAGCCTGCTGAGTTCGCTCTTTCCAAAATTCTCAGCGTTTCACCTCGCTCCCTTACTTCCCACTGCATATCTAATCATCTGCTGGAAGCTTCCACATGTTTATTATTTGTGTATATGGACAGTATTTAAGTGCTTTTAGATTACCTTAACACATTACGGTTAAAAAAAAAAAAAAAAAAAAGACGTTTCACTAACAACAGGCCTGCACATCCAAATTCAGTTGCGTGAGAAATCTTGTTTGCTTGCTGCAGTAATGCTGCTCCGTTTCCAAATCCTTTGGCATTTAATGTGGTTGGAGGCCTCACTTTATCTCTTTCTCTTTCTCTCAGGGGTTTTTGTTTCTTCAACTCGGTGGCGATCGCTGCTAAGCAGCTCCAGCAGAAGCTCAGCGCCAGTAAAATCCTCATCGTTGATTGGGTGAGAGATCTTAATACAGCCAATGTTTGTTCTGATACCAATAAGCAGAAATTAGTTTCATGTTATGTCCAATATTGGAAATCCGTACTGTTCTCTTATTGCCAATATATCACATATATAAAGTTGGCTATCAACGCTAAATGATTTCTGCAAAAATGCCGCAATTATTTTGGCATGTTTGAGTGAAGCCTGTTTCAGCATACTGTTTTAATAAATCAATTAAACTGATTTGAATCTGAGTTACCAAACTGTATTGGATAACAAGCTGAATTGATTGAGCTTATCAGTCATTGAATCAAATCACTTCCAGATTCCTGTCTTTTTTCATCCTAATAGACCAGAAACAAAGATAATGCTCATGTTGACTGAACAACAACCGAAATGCTACCATTAAAAGCTAACAAATGTTAAACATCTCAGCTTAGTGTTCTGATTATGTAACCTAATTATGTTTCATCAATCATTCAGGATGTTCATCATGGCAACGGCACCCAGGAGATCTTCTACAATGACCCCAGCGTCCTCTACATCTCTCTCCATCGCTACGATAATGGAAACTTCTTCCCCGGGAGTGGCGGACCGGCAGAGGTTAGCACGCAGAGATTATTGATTATAAGAGCGAATGCAACAGTCTTTGATTTGTTTATTGCTGTGAAACACTATAAGCTCACATGAGTCTCTTTGACTCAAGGGTTTCAATGTGTCACACTTGCGCAACTGTGTTTCAAACCAGAACTAGTTGCATCATGGCCTTCAGCACAAAAGGATCACAGCGTGAGGGTTTTCGGTGTTTAACAGCAGTGCCGTGTTTGATTTGTCCCAGGTGGGTTCTGGTGCCGGTGAGGGTTTCAACGTTAATGTGGCGTGGACCGGTGGTCTGGAACCTCCCATGGGCGATGCGGAGTACCTGGCTGCCTTCAGGTATTAGTTTCACTTGGTTCATTTGCTGATTTCAACTAACTGAAGGGGAACAGTTCAACAGTCTGAAAACCTTAAAGGGATAATTTACCCAAAATTGAAGATTCTGTCATTAATTACTTACCCTCATGTCGTTCCAAACCCATAAGACCTTTGTTCATCTTCGGAGCACAAATTAAGATATTTTTGAGAAATCCGAGAGCTTTCTGACCCTGCATAGACGGCAACAAAACTGACAAGTTCAAGGCACAGAAATGCTTTAAGGACATTGTTAAAATAGTCCATGTGACATCAGTGGTTTAAAGGAGAAGTCCACTTCCAGAACAAAAATGTACAGATAATGTACTCAGTCCCTTTCCATCCAGGATGTTCATGTCTTTCTTTCTTCAGTCGTAAAGAATTTTTTTTTTTTTTTTTTTTTTGAGGAAAACATTTCAGCATTTTTCTCTATATAGTCCAGGGGTCTCCAACCTTTTTTTCTCCACAGGAATGGAGGGGGGGGTTCGTCTCTTGTCGCCTCTGCGCCGTTAATGCAGTTTGTTTACTTTCACTTTCTGTATTGTGAATTGACTGAAGTTAAGACATTTCACCGACATAACTAATGTGCAAAGTTTTCACGTTTCTTTTGTGATATCCATTGACTTACCTTCGTGGTTTAAAACAGAAATATTTCCAATATTGTGACGTAACCGCAAACCCCCATGCGTATGTATCTTAAATGCGGGGAGACATGAAAGAGGAATCAACTTGGTATGCCACACTGTCTGAAACACGTCTCTGAGCTTGTGCGCGCTTTGGGTGTGCGTGAAAACAGATCGTAAGTAACGAACTGAGTATTGTTTTGTTTCTTCTTCTTGTGGTTTTATATAGCTTGAACATGTAAATTGGCAAATTAATCTGCAAATTGAATGGTGGGGTCTGGACCCGCTTCGTACTATCACAGATTAACTGCAAAGCCCTAATAGATTATATGACAGATCGGAGCAATCTTTTATTTACTAATTTAACATGAAATCATCAGATTGATACTCCATATCAATCGCATACAACGAAAGTACAGAATAATTAGAACCATCATTTACGCACAATACACACAATCCTTTGCCGATCCTGCGCCCCTCTCTCCTCCCAGTGCTTTCCTGGCTCTGTCTACAAAAATGTGTAAAAAAGCTCATAAAAATAATAATAATAATGAATAAATTAAATAACCAATCGTTTCGCTAGATAAGACCCTTCTTCCTCGGTTGGGATCATTTACAACCACATTTGGGATCGGTTGAAGCCGCATTTAAACTGAATTTTGGAAGTTCAAAGTATTTAACAGTCCATTATATGGAGAAAAATCCTGAAATGTTTTCCTCAAAATACATAATTTCTTTACGACTGAAGAAAGAAAGACATGAACATCTTGGATGACAAGGGGGTGAGTACATTATCTGTAAATTTTTGTTCTGGAAGTGGACTTCTCCTTTAACTGTAATGTTATAAAGCTATGAGAATACTTTTTGTGTGCAAAGAAAACAAAAAAAAAGACTTTATTCAACAATTTCTTCTCTTTCGTGTCAGTCTTTGATGCACGTATGACGACACATTTGGTCTCATAATAAGTGAAGACATTGGAAGACACCATGATTGTTTAATAAGATGAATTTGCTGACTGTGTTTGAGTAAGGTCCAGTAATAACATACAAGTCTGTGATGCACCAAAATGTCGGCAACCAAAAATATTTGGCCAAGCGGCAAAAAATTAATTTTTTTGGTTTCAGTTGAAACCACTGAACAAAATCGTGCCATTTAATGAGTATGTTTTTACTGTGTCAGCATCTGTTTTATGCACAAAACATGGATAAGCGACAACAAGAAAACATGTCAGCAGTGTGCACACTCTTCACAATGACTAAAACTGATGCTAGAGTAGCAAAATGCTATTTTTTTAGGCTGAAATAGCACTTGTTGCCAAAAAAGCTTTACTGCAACAAGATGATAAGACTATATGCCTTGTAGGATTAATTAACTTTCAGAATAAAAATATCCTGCTTCAAAGGGCTCTACACAATCCCTGCTGAGGAATAAGAGTCTTATATAGTGAAACGATTGGTCATTTTCTAAAAAAAAATCAAACATTTTCATATTTTTTAACAACAAATGCTCATCTCGCACTAACTGGACTTCACACATTACGTAATCACGTTGGAAAGGTCACGTGGGTTAGTTCTTCATCTGTGTACTTTGGTTCAAAAGGGTAGGGTAGGCCAAAAAACTCCATCTCATTTTCTCCCCCAACTTCAAAATCATCCGACATCATTGCTTTACCCTTTTTTGTAAATGGCGTTTGACTTTCTTTGCACGATCACTTTGTAAAGCGAACTTTCGCCTATTTCATGCATGACCTTTCCAACGTGATTGCGTAATGTGAGAGGTCAAGCTAGTGCAAGGCAAGCATTTGTGCTTAAAAAGTATATAAATTTGTATTTTTTTAGAAAATGACTGATCGCTTTGTTAGATAAGACCCTTATTCCTCGGTAGAGCCCTTTGAAGCTGCACTGAAACTGCAATTAAACTCCACTATATGGAGAAAAATCCTGGAAAGTTTTCCTCAAAAACCTTAAGTTCTTTTAGACTTAAGAAAGAATATTTTGCATTATATAATGTATGTAAAAAAAACAGTCTTGAAGAAAACAAGTAGATAACTTAAGGCCCATTCACACCAATGACGATGACTATGTAAAAATCGTTCTAAATGTAAAAGAATAACGGAGTCCACACTACAGCTATAACAATAACAGATGAACGGGATCATCTGAATCACTTTCAGAATGTTTTTTTCCAATAAACAATCTACATGGACAGCCAATCAGAATCCATCCTGCTTTAAAGTTCTTAAGCATTTAAAGCAACAGATGACAAAACTGCAGCTCGCGCCTATAATAAACAGAACATTATCGTGCTTTGGTGTGGATGCTAATGTACAGTCAAACCAAAATTTATTCAGACACCTTCAAAATTTCTCACATTGTCAGTTTATTCGCTATAGTTTAGAAAATGGTAATAAAATATGACTAGAACTCAAGAGTTAAACTGTCAGAACAAATTCATCTTGATAATGTCAGATAACTTTGATAGAAAGGTATTTAATGGATTACAATCAACCAAAAATTCAGACAACTGTTAGTATGACAATACACAACTATTAATACTTTGTTGACCAATTACCAAGCGATGCTTAATTTTGTTCAGTCTGTGGTGTAAAAAGTATGCATTAGCAATGAAAGAAAAAAACACTTAAGCAAAACATTGTAAGGTAAATTTTTAATCCCAAATTAATATCTGTTTTGTATGAAGATTTTTGGGGTATAATATGTGACCCTGGAGCACATAACCAGGTATATTTGTAGCAATAGCTAAAAACATTGTATGGGTCAAAATGATCGATTTTTCTTTTATGGCAAAAATCATTAGGATATTAAGTAAAGATCATGTTCTATGAAGATGTTGTACATTTCTTACCATAAATATATCCAAGGTTAATTTTTGATTAGTAATATGCATTGCTAAGAACTTCATTTGGACAACTTTAAAGGTGATTTTCTCAGTATATATATATATATATATATATATATATATATATATATATATATATATATATATTTTTTTTTTTTTTTTTTTTTTTTTTGCTTTTTATTCAGCTTTCAAATGATAAATATATCTCAATTAAAAAAAAATAATAATAATAATTATCCTTATGGCTGGTTTTGGATTCCAGGGTCACGTATGTCACAGTTTACATAATTTTGCTATCCTCACTTACATAAATGAACTATAGCACCCTTCACCCACTAGTAAAAAAAAAAGGGGATATCTGGTTGTGTGATCATTTTTGGTTTGACTGTAGTTATATTTATAGTTATCGTTCTTGATGTGACCTGGCTTCAACATATAAGACTGGTCTAAACAGTTCATGCAATCAGCCAATGGTTTAATTTATCATCTGAGAAAACAGCACCCAGAACCAAAAGTAATTACCAAATTTTATTACCCAAACTTTAATTTCAGCTTCAGCTGCAGTTTTTGGCTACTTTAATTTTGGTTTCAGTGTTTCAAATAAAAACAACATTCTGCGTATCTGTTATGGTTTTGTTAGTTTCCACACCTCATTTCCAAACTAATACTTCAGAATTAATCCTTACGGTCTGTGGTGTGCTAGTATTTCATACAAGCAATGATAGCTGGTGGTAAGTGTCAAGGGCACAATGGTGTTGGCGAAGCCAGCAACTATTCTGTTCAAGGATCATCCGTGGTCCAGATGTTTAACCACAGCCCCACCACCATCTACTTTATATGTCTTGTAAAGTCTTTACATTGCATGCTCATCATCAGGTCAGAGTTCAGAAGGAAGCATTTGACCTTCCATCATCAGTTTCAGCAAGAATTCAATGTTGCATTGGTTTCTTGTCTTTGTTCTTGTGCGCTAATATTTGCACCGATCATATTGTGATCGCTGCTTTTTTTAAAGTTGGACTTCCCCCTCTGCCGTCTGCCAACCTGCATCAGTCAAGGTGTTTATTGTAGTCTGAAACGCTTGCAGGGCTTCAAATGATTCCCAGCTTTTTTCATTGTGTTGGGATCAAACTCCAGCTTGGCCACTTCCACATGCCACTTAATTGCCGCCGGTGGGTGGTTTTATTAAAAGTTTTTAGCATTTTTGAAGGCAGCCTGCTTCGGGTTTTTGGTTTGGGTCCAGGGAGGCATTGCTAACCACACGCTAACCAGGATCCCTGTGTGAAAGTGGGTGGGCGCCTAAAAAGACCTTTAAGATCTTTTGGGACTGAACGTTTTGGGAATGTTCTGCCTCTAACCAGCCTGTCTCTCCTTGACTTCCTGTGTCTTGTACGCTCTTTCTCGTCCTTTTATTGGTCTTTAATGAATGCAGCGCTCTCTCTCTCTCTCTCTCTCTCTCTCTCTCTCCTTCCCTCCACCCAAACTAAAATTGTTCCTCTCCACACAGGGGAGCGTGGGTAGTTTTATTGGTCTAGAGGGGAGGCGGAGTTGGTTACAACGGTGAGGGTAGGCGGAGAGGGGGGGGAGTAGTGGAGGATCCTGGGTAATTAAGGCAAATGGCTCCCAGATGGCGGGCTGTCAGTGACGTGAGGAGAACGACAAGCTCCAAATGGGAACCAGATGCAGCGGCGGTCGCTTTGAACTCGCCGGTGATGCGCTCAAGAGGCGAAATCGCTGGCAGGGCTGGCGTCCTCCGAGCGCAAGAAAGAGGGAGACCAGGAAAAAGAGGAAGGAAGAGAGAGCGAGAGACGGTTATTCACAGAGCCTAATTCAAACACTTTAGTCATTGCGGGATTGTCACGCTGTGCTTCGGCCAGCTTAATTTTTGTAGAATTTGTCAACTCTAACAGGAACACCACTTCATTTATTTCTGCTTTTGAGTTTTTGGGCACGATTCTCAAATTTCTGGAAAGGTTTTTATCAGAGCTGATGTTAAAGTGACAAAAAGTAGTATTTCTGAGCCTTTTTAATCTGAGAAATTTAGTCTAAGAAACTATTTATTGAGCATTGGTGTATTTTTACTACTTACATAGCCAGTATTTATAAAAATAAATAGCAAATATAGCTGAAAGCAGCGATGATCGGCGTTCAAGTGCTTTAAGGCATTTAAGCAAATATGGGAAATGACATTGCATACTGTTTAGCAAGCCTGTAACCACCTAAATCAATTACTGAAAAAAAAAAGCATTTTTGGCAAATACTGGTAATTTGCCATAAAAATATGTTTTTTAATGTTTATGATTGATATATCACAAGCTGTTGTCCGTTCTGCTTAAAACTTTGCACACTTGTTTAGAATCGTCTGACGCATGTGCTCAGCAGGTTTCGTGAAGTTTTGAGTTTTCCTTTAGGCTTTCTAGGATTTTGGGTAAATTTGGACAGGACCCTTTTCTAAACGACCCCATTATAGCTTCCCAAAGGGTCAATTTAAACATTTTTTGATAATTATTGACCTAAAGAGTCCAGAGAATTGTCCTAATTTTTTTTTTTTTTTTAAGTGAGTGAAAAACCTAGGTCTAGTTCACAAATGTAGTATTTTTTTTTTTACATCTTCTTAATCATTTAACAAACGATTTAAATGACAGCTGTGATTCTAGAGGCAAAGTTGTCTGGAATGAGGAGTTCTATCCTATGATATGAATATCGCGTGCATGTGCCAAAAACCGTGCAATGTACAATCGTTTACGTCCTTGAAAAATTCGATATCAGACCTTTGGGGCCGTGAGTCGAACAGGTCCACCTGTCCTTATTGTCTTGTTGCACTTTGGAGCAAGACCGTGCTCAGCAATTTTTATGTTGACAGGACAAATGGTTGCATAGGTATAGCCATTTTTATTGTTTTCCCTCTTATAGCGACATGATTTTTGTCCTGTGACGTCAGATTGAGCTCTTACATAAGTGTTCTGAGTTTGGCAGAGATATCTCATTCTGTTCAGAAGTTATAGGCATTTTACAAAAAGTGGCCCTGCGCCTTTCGAACATTTTGGCGCCCCTTTGCGATGGTGACATTGATATTCACTCTCCAGAGAATCTTTCTGCACTGGTTTGGTTCCGATCAGGCAAAAAACCTAGTTCATAAAAGTAGGTTTTTCAAAAAATCCAAAATACCCCAAAATTTTGCCTATAAAATAACACGCTTGAGCATTCGACTAATGGTTTAGGAGTTATGAGCGATTTCGTACTTTTGATCGCTGTAGTGCCCCCGTCAGGCCGAGTGGGGTGATTCTTGGTCACGTTGTAGGCGGTATGAGTACTACCATCCCGCCAAGTTTCAAGTCTCTACGACTTACGGGTTGGTCTGCACAATCAGTTTTACGTGGAGACCGCTGATCCTTGGCCATTCTAACAATTACAATAAGGTTTCAGCACTACACGCTTGAACCCCTAAATATTGGTGTCATGCCTCAGAAGACCCATTAAAATAAAATGAATTTACTGTGCCCAATGACTTTATTTCGTGGAACAAAAGAGATGTTTTAGAGAATGTAGTTTGGTTGCTTTTTCATGTAATCACAATGCATTTTGAAGCTTCAAAAAAAAAAAAAAAAAAGACCCAAAAGCATCATAAAAGTATTATAAATGTGACTCATGCACTATATTCCGACTCTTCTGATGCCAGAAATGGACTGAAATTTAATTTGTTATTCACTGACTATTTTGACATCTGCCCTGGCTTTGGTCGGTGAGTTCAAGAGAGAAGTAAGAACGGATCACTTTTTTGAGTTCTTTGAATTATTTTCAGTGAACCAATTGATTCACTGAATGAGTCACTTTTCAGTTTCAACTCACTAGTGATCCAGGTGCAGTGGTTAACGGGTGAAAATTGTCAATGTATAATTGAAAGTTGAAGAAAAAAAGTAATTTGGGTTTGGAATGACATAAGCACGTGTAAATTATGAGAAAATTGGTGAACTAATCATTTAACTATGCCTCTCGGCATATGGTTTAAAATTGTGCTTGCATAAAGATTTGGGAAGTAATGCAGTCTTACCTATAAGTGCATTTATTACTGATATGATATTAACCGAATGTTGTCTATATGTTCTGATGTTTAGGACGGTGGTGATGCCCATTGCTCAGGAGTTTGCCCCAGACGTGGTGTTGGTCTCTTCAGGGTTTGACGCCGCGGAAGGACACCCTGCTCCTTTAGGAGGATACAAAGTCACTGCTAAATGTAGGATATTACTATTAATAATGTCCTTGAAATTTTAGATTTAAAATTCCTTTTAAATTTAAATTCATTTATTTGAACTGCATTTAATTTTTAAACAGTCCCAGATGAAGTTTGTGTTTATCTGTTTCTGGACTGTGACACTAATGTTATTGGTCTCTCTGCAGGTTTCGGGTTTTTGACTCGGCAGTTGATGACGCTAGCAGGAGGACGCGTGATTCTTGCATTAGAGGGAGGTCACGACCTCACAGCCATATGTGATGCTTCTGAGGCCTGTGTCAGCGCTCTGCTAGGACTGGAGGTCAGATTTCACTGCTAAGTTGTCCAAATACCATCATAAGTATACATTTATTAAACCTTTATAATCTTGTTACACCACTGCCGTTAACAAATACTAAGCACTGTTGTTACGTAAGGGTGTTAACATGACTTTTCTGGCATCGTCTTGCATGACGTGCTCTTTGTTTTAAAGGAAAAACAAAAACACCCTTTTCATCTCGTTCTCTCTTAGGAGCCTCTTCCTGAGTCGACTCTCCTGCAGACGCCCAGTGCCAGCGGAGTGCTTTCCCTCCAGAGAGTGCTGCAAATACAGAGTGAGTGTCTCTCGCTCCTCTCGTCCCAGTCTGAATCTAATTATCCTGAAATGCACTGGCTTCCTGGTAGCACACATTTGTTTAATTCTTTGCAATTAATTATAATCATGATCGTCGTTGTTTCACCACATGGTTCCTGCCGTGCCAAAATATTCCTATAAAAACAACGGTATGGGATGCACTACGTGGCGAACAATACCTCTCTCATGCTTTCTGAGTGCTATTGACATGATCTATTTACAATTTTCAACAAGCTGTCATCAACACTCATCACTCACATTTTTAAACCTGTGTGACTTTTTATTTTCAGCTGAACACAAAACGAAATGCAGAATGTCCAAGCTGCTTTTTTTTTTTTTTTTGTACGATGATTCACACAGTGGAAGTCCAGTAAGGACAATGTAGTCTATATGAGGTCATACAATATCTGTGTTTGAGAAACCGATCAAAAATCCAGCATTATTTTTCCCTCTGCTATAGTTCTCCAACATCATGGAAGCCTCATTGGTTCTTGTGCGTCAAACAAGCACGTTTGAGCTTCTGTTTACCATATTTGATGTGCATATGTATGTTTATATGTGAATAACAGCCAAGAAATAAATCTATTCATCTTGTAAATCTGAAAGTAGACAGATATACACTACCAATCAAAAGTTTTTGAACAGTAAGATTTTTATTGTTTTTCAAGTAGTCTCTTCTGATCACCAAACCTGCATTCATTTGATCCAAACTACAGCAAAAACAGTAAAATTTTGAAAAAAAAATGTGGAGAAATTTTGGAAAATTATTTAAATTTTACTATTTTAAATAACTGCTTTCTATTTGAATATATTTTAAACTGTGTAATTTATTCCTGATTTCAAAGCTGAATTTTTAGTTAATAATAATAATAATAATAATTAATAATTAAAAAAAAATAATAATAATAATAATAATAATAATAAATGTTTATTGAACAGCAAAACAGTATATTAGAATGATTTCTGAAGGATCATGTGACACTGAGGACTGGAGTAATGATGCTGAAAATTCAGCTTTGATCGCAGGAATAAATTACATTTTGAATTATATTCAAATAGAAAGCAGTTATTTTAAATAGTAAAAATATTTCACAGTATTACTGCTTTTGCTGTATTTTAGATCAAATAACTGTATGCTTTGTGAGCAGTAGAGATTTCTTTTATCTTACTGTTCAAAAACTTTTTACTGGTAGTGTAGATCTGAAAGTGTATCTCTAGAAGACTTGAATAAAATCGCTTGGTTTATATGGATTACTTTTACTATGTCGTTATGAACTTTTTAAAGTGTCAAAGTTCTGATTCCATGGATTTCAATACAGGGACAGAAATCTTTCAGGTTTCATTAAAAATGTCTTAGTTTGTGTTTTAAAGATGAAAAAAGACAGGTTTGGAACAACATGAATATGAGAAAATAATGACAGATTTGTCATTTTTGAGTGTACTGCCCCTTTAAATTTCAGTCTTTTCTTCACATAAAGGCTTTGGACAAGTTGTATGCAGTGTTTTGCAGTTGCTTTTTTTGTAATTTAATTTTATGGAAATGAGCAGCTTTGACATTCTAGGTTAGACTTAGGGTTTTTTTGTGATTCACTTTAGATAGAAAGTTACACAGGTTTGGAATGACATAAAAACGGTAAATCATGGCAAAATTTAGTCCTGTCTGTTTATTCTAAAATATATTTCTCTGTTTCAGGTCAGTATTGGTCGTCACTGAAGCCGTTGATGGGCACAGTGGGGATGTCATTTCTGGGTGCCCAGAGGAAAGACTGTGAGGAAACGGACACAGTGAATGCAATGGCGTCCCTCTCCGTGGGCGTCTTAACCAACAAAAGGTGAGACCTGATAAAGAATTTTAGCTAAACGCAATTAATACAAATTGTCACTACTCGTAGTGCTCGATCCTGTTTTGTACACAATTTGTTCTGTAATTTAAAGTGTGACTGAAGTTATTCTTGTTAATTAAAACTATTAAAACATCTTTATAAAAAAAAAAAAAACTATAGAAATTGTCTAATAAAAACTCTGAAATATGATGTTATGTTCTCATTACATTTTTTGCTGATACATAAATATTACAGGGTTTGTACACAGTGCTTAAAGTTTATGAAGTACTTAAATTTGACTTTTTTTAATTTAGGACTTCAAATCATTTGATTTAAATCAAGACTTCGTAGCGTGTATCACAAATCATTTGATTTAGATCGGAATGGGTTTGTGAATCATTTTGTAAGTGAATGATTCAAATCAAGTGATTCGTGATACGCGATTTGAAGTCCCAATCTAAATCAAATTATTTGCAATATGCAAAAATCTAAGTCAAATGATTTGCGATTTATTTGCTTTTTTTCTAATTACTTTTTTCTTAAACAGTAGAAAACTTCAAACCATTAAGGCAGTACAGTTATAAAAACACAAATACAAATCCCTTAAGAAAACTAACTGTGGTTTTACTATAGTACAAGTGTAGTATACTTTGTAATACTTAATAATGTGCTTCACTTTATTTAGCCATTTTTAAAAGTATATTTTTATTTATCTATTCATCTTTTTAGAATTTGAAAGATAAGACATTGTTTGATAAGTGAGATCTCTAATTGAAGTCCTTGAAAATCAAAAAAGAGTGCTTGATAAGTCCTTGAAAGTCCTGGAATTTCATTTTACAGTATCTGTACGAACCCTGATATTAGATTGAAAATTAGATTAAAAAAAAAAAAAAAAAGTTATAAATAGTGCCTTGGCAACTAACTGAAATGAGAAAATGACAGCTAGAAGTAAAAACTAAAACTGAAATGAAAATAAACTTTAATAGTACTATTTAAGCAGATAATAAAACTAAAATAAAACAAAATAAAAGCCAATTCATATTTCAAAATATTAATAAAAGCTATAATAGTAAACAAATAATACAAAAAATACAGGTGGGACAGCTGCATTCTACAACCAGATTTACTGATGAAAAATTCAGGTGAAGCCAAATTTTCCTACAGGATTTTGGGTCCGACTTTATATTAGGTAGACGTAACTACTATGTACTTACATTTAAATTAATCATTTGATACAGTGCACTTATTGTGTGCATACATGTTTTTGCGTTTTACTTATATTTTAATATAATTACACTGTTACCCATTCTTTACACCTTAACCCACCCTTAAACTTACCCATACCACCAAACCTGTCACTAACCTTAGCTACATTGTACTTATTTTTGATGTAAGTACATCGGACTGGATTTTATTTTTTGCAGAAAGAGGCTAATCCATAATCCAAACCAATTCATGCAAATGTTTTCACAGGTGCCAATACCCTTTTTAATCTATGCTGAGCTTCAGAGCTGGAGAAAATTACGCTTTTGTTGCATTCTCGAGCATAAAAACCATATGCTGATTGTTTGATCCTAAACATAAACCTCATTTTTCCCAGCCTTGCAGATGAACCCATGGAGCACGACGAAGACTCCCTTTAAACCAGGTCTTTACGCGTCTGAAAACTGTCCAGTACCAAATGGCGCTCCACACCACGTGATCGAGCCGTGCCTCAAGACCAGCAGTGCCTCCGAGGGGGCGTGGCTTCCTCATCATAGCCCCTCCCCCAAGACACCACCTCAACACTGACCACCAGCACAGCGCGGCTAAGCTAACAACCCGCAGCTACAGTTCTGCCGGGGCTCTGGGATCCACGTCATCTTCTCCATACCACACAAACAAACACACTATGAGGCCGTTAGTGTGTTTTTAACATTCACTAAAAGAATGTGCTCGAATATTCACCTCCGGTGCCTCAGAAGAGACTATTTACCTTAGCTGGAGATGCAAAAGGAACAGTTCCAGTTAAGGATTATTTAACCCTTTTTTAAACGACCCCTGACAAGCGGACTGTACGCTGAGAGAAAATGAGGGGTTTCCTTGCACCTGGCAACCACAAAGTGGCTCCACTCTATGATGTCATTACTATTAACCAATTTAACCACTAAAGACAAAGAAGAAAACGATCTCGACAACTGTGGGTTTTATAAATCGTAATTTTTTTTTTTGCACTGTGCATTCCATAATGTGAACCGTGAAATTTTCCAAACCTCTGGGAAACGAAAGATCTAATTCTGTATCTAGTTTTACGCTTTTAAAGTGAAGCAAAAAAAAAAAAATAGTTGCATTCTTGTCAAGTTCAGTTGCATTCTACCTGCATTCCCAGCATGAAGGCTGTAGACTTGAATACTTCGAGATTTGTACTGATTTTGTGTATCTGCCTCGTGTTTTTAAAGGCCAGAGGGACAAACCAGCTACGAGCAAGTTTATTGCACACACCCACCCAAAAAAAAAACACACATGTACTCTCTAATTTCTGTGCACACGTCGCATCCTTATGACCACTGTACAGTTAATATCGTGGACACAGGAAGTGCTTAGGCTTTCCCTAGTAGCTCAGTCTCTTTTTAGACCAAACTAATTTGAATATGACTTTTATATGTGTGTGCGTGTGTATCTATCAATCATCTATCATCTTCTGTCTGCTCTGTACTCACAATTGACCACAAAAACCGCAAAACGACATTTGAATGGGCTCTCGCAGCCACTTTAATGGCAGTGTGTGAAATTCTTTTTACAACACAATTGTCTGTATTTTTTTTTTTCCCACTGATCTTTGTTGTTTTGGACGAGGGAAAATGGCTAGCTTGTTAACCTGTGGAGAAGACTTGTCTAAAGTTGGTGTGCATTTAATGATTTTCTTTCATTGCTGTGCACTTACTGACGTTTTTTTTTTTCATTTTTACGAGGGATGCATTGTTTTTGGATGGCGTTCTGTTTTCCACAGCCTGCACATAGATGTCTAATTCACACCAGTTGTGTGGATGAAATTTATAGCGATATTAAATATGTCTCTCGGCCGCTGGGATTCACATTTACGCCATCATCAATGAACCGAAATTAATACGCCACACCAACCTTAAAACCAAAACGGACGGACCTCTTCAAATCAGCATGTTTGGTTTCAAAAACCATATCACTTGTTTAACATTTGGGACCCTGGACCACAAAACCAGTCTTAAGTAGCACGGGTGTAGCCAAAAATACATTGTATGGGTCAAAATGAGCATTTTTTCTTTCATGCCATAAACTGTTAGGATATTAAGATCATGTTCCATGAAGATATTTTGTAAATTTACTACTGTAAATGTATCAAAACTGAATTTTTGATTAGAGATATGCATTGCTAAAAACTTCATTTGGACAACTTTAAAGGTCAATGCACACTTTTGCACGTTAAAAAATAAATACGTTGTGTCAATCACATTTACCCAAAATTCAGATCAGGTTCGCTTTTCTGAGTGTTTGCATCTATAGCAAGCATTTTGATAGGAAAGAATGACGAATCCGAAAAACGAAAAAATTCCGGACTCAGTGTGCAATGACCTTAAGGGCAATTTTTTCAATATTTTGATTTTTTTGCACCCTCAGATTCCAGATTTTCTAATAGTTCTATCTTAACCTAAATATTGTCCTATCCTAATAAACTGTACATCAGTGAAAAGCGTGTTTATTCAGCTTTCAGCTTTCAAAAAATTGACCTGTATGACTGGTTTTGTGGTACCGTGTCACATTTCTCAACAAAAATCAAAAATCCCGATGGGCCAAACCTTGAAAATAAGCGCTGGAAATTATCGTCCGCATGCTGTAACAGTATCTAATCGCCAGTTGGGACGTTACATTCGCCTAGCAGCACAGTTCATGGTGCTTGTTTGACTTTTGCATTGTGCCTTTTGGTTTAATGAACGCCCCGGCGACTCAATTTGCATTGTTGGATAACAATGACCAAATCCAATCTTTCTGACAACTGTTTACCTCTACATTCACAACCAAATACAGCGTTAACATGTTTTCCTGCGTTCACTACAAGAAACAATCGTGACCTGACAATTTGCTGTTATTACGAACACGTGGACTAAAAATCGAGGCATTCCTTGTGTGATTTCTGTAGATATAAGCGGCCAACAAGTCTCCATTTGCTCCCTTTCTTGCCTTGTACCAAACCACTGTGGATAGTTCTACATTTGTATGATTCCATGTAAATAGTACCAAGCATTTATCAATGTTTTGTGAGGTTTTCATGAAGACCCTGGGTAGCCTTTGCCCATCAGACCCCCATGAAGACTGTTGTAAAATAGAGCAGATGCAGACGTTCGCTCATTAATGAAGTCATAGCTAACTAGCGGCGATCTTGCTGCATATTTATAGTACTTCAAACAGTGCACTTGCATTCCACCATCACCAAAACACGCGTCAGCAGTTGAGACCGTTTGGAATTGGTTAGCGACAAATCGACAGCACTTAGTGACAGTTTCACCGGGCCATTGGGACCGTGGCTACAGATCTTCACATTCCGTTGCCGTTTGGACACTGATATGCGTCTTATATAAAGTTTTAGTTTAGTGGTGTATTTTTACAATAGCTTTGTGCATTTGTACTGTTTTGATATACCTCTCAAAGCGCTTGTATTCTCTTGTCTCTCCGAAGCCTTTATGAAGTAAAACGGAGAGCGTGTGCTGTCGTCACCGCTCTGTAAAAGCAAACCAGCGCCGTCTTAATGTCATTTATTCCCTGTCGCCTTCTTGTGTGGACAATGTAAATAGTTTCCTACGACCAAAAGACTTCACCTACGTGCCTTGAAGTACTTTACCTGTCGACCCCCACTAACTGGATCTGTTTTTAACAAAGAATAACAGAAATGATGTTTCCGAATCTTCATGTACGTAACGATTCCTTTGTTTAGTTCCCGTTTCTTTATTTCTCTGTGTATAGAAAAGAATGTCTATTTTGTACTGTTTCTATCTTCCTAATTAAAAAGAAAAGCATTTTTTGTTTGCCCGAATTGCGTTCGGCTTTGTCATTTTTGCGTGCTCTCTGTTCTCAGCGTCTGAACACCAAATACCAGCGAACTGAAAGAAATTAATCAAATGTGTCACATCCACACATCCATTTGTTTTCTATTATTTGAGAAATATTCACTCAGATCTACACATGCTCTTTTTATTTTAGCATAGCAGTGCTGTTATAAAAACACACTAAGATAACTACAGTTCCTGGTAGGATGACTACAGTGCCTGCGTTTTCCACCAAAACACAGCTGCTGCTGTTATTACTAGTGTAAAACTGCTGGGAATAGCCACTAAATTCTCCAAAATAAAAAAAAACTCTAGAAGCATCTCATACTGCTTAAAGATGCCATTTTTTGAGTGTAACATCATGAAGCCATGATAAATTCTCAAAGCTGTTTCATGCATCTAAGAATAACCCAGTATAATTATGAATTGCACATGCACACAACCAAAGAAATCTGAAATACTTGATTAATGACCACTAGATTGTCCATACTCTGCTTTAATTTAGGCCACTAAGGCCGTGTGTTTTGCACTTCACTTCAAACATACATCTTGCAATTTTTTTACCTAATTACACATACTAAACAGCAGAATGTGGCACTTTTGTGGCGAGGCGGTCTGTCTTATTGCTTGCCAACCAGACATATATTTATTGAAGCCTCAAACTAAAAAGGATAATGCCAAGTTTATGTGCAAACCAAGTTTAGCTGACATTTTATTCTAATTAAGTAGTTAGCAGTGTCTGTCTGGATTCCAAAGAACTCGTACGAGCAGAACAAGAACACCTTGATCTATCGCTTCAGTTTTTTAGATTCATTTCTCACTTGTTAAATGATTTATTTTTCTTCAAAAGTGCAAAAATGCACTAAAAAGGCATAAACATACTTGCTATAAACTCTAACTTGCCTAAAGGATTAGTTCATTTCCAGAATAAATATTTCCTGATCATTCACTCATCCCCATGTCATCCAAGATGTTCATGTCTTTCTTTCTCCAGTCGAAAAAAATAAGGTTTTTGAAAAAATAAATATAAATTTAGATACTTTTTAACCACAAATGCTCATCTTACACTAGCTGGACTTCACGCATTACATAATCACGTTGGAAAAGTCACACACGGTTAGTTCTTCGTCTGCATACTTCAGTTCAAAAAAGTAGGGTAGGGTGAAAAAATGAAAAACTCCATCTCATTTTCTCCTCCAACTTCAAAATTGTCCGACATTGTTGTTTTACCTTTTTTGTAAAGGCTGTTTGACGTTCGCTTTGTAAACACTGGGTCGGTACTTCCGTCTACATAATGCATGAGGTCAAGCTAGTGCAAGACAAGCATTTGTGGTAAAAAGGTATATCAATTTTATTTTTTGTTGAAAATGGCTGATCATTATGCTAGATAAGACCCTTATTCCTCAACTGGGATTCCGTAGAGCCCTTTGAAGCTACACTGAAACTGCATTTTTGATTTCAACCTGTTGATCCCCATTGAAGTCCACTATCCACCTTATTTTTCCCATAAGAGGATGCAGCCATTGGTAATTTTTTTGTGTCTGGCCTCCGGTCTCATCCACTTCCAGCTATTTTTAGCTGCACAAAAAGCTTGTTTTACTGCTTGATATTGCAAACTGGTGTGTCTTACCATATTATTTTAATGTATTATCTTAATTATGAACACACTGGTTTGTAGTGCAAACTGTTTGACCGTTTACTGCACTTCGATATTCTTCTCGTTATTTCCCTATGGCGGATTATGAACCGGACGTCTAACACATTACCAGAAAACAGCTTACTTCCGCATTGAAAATAAGGTGGATTTGGAATCCTGGAATGTTTTCCTCAAAAACCTACATTTCTTCGTGACTAAAGAAATACATTAAATTATCAGGAAATTTTAATTCAGAAAGTGAACTAATCCTTTAAAGCATTTGCTATTCACCAAGTCATCATATTGCATATAATCAACAGCTTTATTTTCTTAAAAAGCGTAACAACCTTTATACATTTAGCCGGATGTGGTATATACCATGACACGATTGTTACACTGTCACAGAAGCAATAATGTTGGCTAATATACAGCATACACAACAAGCGCAACAACTCTGATCACATCTGTATATCGGGGAATATAGTGCGTCTACGTAGCATTTTTCCATCAGGCTAAGGTAAGCTATACATGTAGAGTCCTTATGACAGTCAATGTCTGCCTCTGTGTGTCCATACATAGTCAAAGTCAACGAACGCTGATCTCAGATCAGCACTCTGACACTCAGGCAGAGTCATTTCCAGAGTTTGATTCAGAGTTGTGTGGAAATGTCAGTTTAGACACCGCTGGTGTCAGTTCCTTTAGATGGTGGAGGGTCGTTTTTTTGCATGTTGTTGTATTGCTCCATTAGGAAAAGGGAAAGATTGTTGGCTTGTAGTTGAAGCATGATGTCCTCTGGGATAGTGGGGAACTGTTGAGACAGACAGAAGGGGAAGAACATGTCAGAAATGTGCTTTAGAATCAAAATGACTTAACATATTTATAGACAGGATTGCAAGTATATTGTAATTTGCATGTAAATGGTTTGTTCTGCATGTGCTATATTTTGCATGTTTTATATTTTTATTATTTGTTATGCATGCAGCTTTTGTGATCTAAAAAGATTTTACACTTTAAAAAAAAGTCACACCTTTTGATAAAAGACTAGTGAAGGTTTGGATTAAAGGCAAACGTAGGTAGGTTAAAACATTGAGGAGAGGAAATATTTCATGTTCGGATCTGGATTATTTCATAAACAGCTTTATTTAAATTGCCCAATGGTTTTGCTGGAATCTGCATGTCATCTCAGCCTAAAGCGAAAGATTCATTCCCATGAGCACCGGCAAACACGTTGACTCATCTCGTATAAACGAAGGACATTGCTAAAGTAACACAGTATGTGGTGGATATGACTAGTCCAAAGAAACCACAACCCAAAATAAATTCTGACAAGAGCCGTAGTTACTCTGTTTCCATTAACGGCACACTTTTTTTTTTTCACAAATCAGCTAAACAAGACAGGATGACTAAAGAAAACAATAGATGAAGATGCAGTTTTAATTGGTTAAGATTATAATAATGCCAGTCCTGGTTCATAAAACTGCTTCAAAGCTGAACTTCAAAGATGTTTTTTGATATTTGTGATTTGGGGTTTGTTTAGAAGTTCCATCATGGATAAAAGCTTTGTAATAGAATGTAATCTGTTGAGTATTATGAAGATGGACTTTAAGGGCAGTGATTTTTTGTTTTTGTTTGTTTTTCCTCTCTCTCCCATAATACTACTACTAGTCATTTATAAGAAGAGAAAGGTTCAAAAACCTCAGGTTTTTTTTTCAGGGTGCTTTGTTAAGCATGTACAATTTATTGCTAATATTGTCACATTTAAATGCAGAATGTAAGAAACTGCTGCGCAGAAAAACAGAATACCCTACAAAACCTGGCGCCAGGGTAAGTTGTGCACATTCCTGTTCTTTTGTTAAGTATTTCAGTTCATCTGACTACACTGGCAGCTACCAATAAGAGATCTATTTCACAGATTGTGCATTTTGTCCCAAAATCAAGTCAGAAAATGTGAAAAATTTAGTCTGGACCTGTGCACAACTAATTGCTGGCACACGGTTACAGAATATCAATTGAGGGGATTTCACCATTCTGAAACTACGCAATGCCAGCTAAATATTTCCAAACTCTCGCAGTGCCCTAAAATCAATAGCATCGGTAAGTCATACATTCACTACAATCTTTCTCTTTATAAATGCAAACCTTAAACTGATATACATCATCAAACTCTATTTGTGTGTGTTGTATGGCGTGTATCTTTCATACACACACACCTCTGTAACACCCCACAACTGTTTCCAATCATTAGGTTCCTGCATGTCTAGGCCCGGTCGCCTCTGATTGCACGACACTGGATACGAGATCCCGTGAAGGGCAGAGGGAGGGCGATTTACACCCGTGGGCTAAAGGAGAGTCCTCTCCACCTTTCCCTGCTTCCTGTTCACTCACTTTTCTTTTCCTTTAATGATTTTTCTTTGTTCCCTGTTATCTTTAATAGCAAAGCATGGCCCCTGGAGCTCAGTCTGAGAGCTTAGTGGGAAAAAATGTGGAATATGTACTAATGTGTATTAAATACATATTAGTTACATAGTTATTACATATGTACTAACATAGTAGTTTAGTTATAAATGTAGTTATAAATCTAGAAATATATGCTAGAACTGTGCAGATATAAACTTTATTAAAAACTTCTGTGGGGTTGTTGTTTACGTTTTTTTTTTTTTTTTTTTTTTTTTTTTTTTAAATATACTTACCTGAAGTATTTAAATGTACTTGTGGTTAAGGCAAAACATACTATGAAATCAAAAGAGGCTGCGCCAGTAGGCCTGCGTATAACTTCAACAGCGAAATATCACAAGCTAAAAGTAGTATTTAGGTAGACTTGGCTTGAAGTGTTTACATACATAGATCACATGACATGAATAAATTTGTCTATGAGAATAAGAATAATATCCATTCTTCTGCCAAGACGTGTATAAGTGTATAAGAGTTTCGGATTCATGTTGTATTCTCAAAATGACTAATATCTCACAGATTCTTGAAACGGCATGTTTATGCCTTTAATTTTTATACCATTAACCTGGGGTTCAAATCATTGTTTTTGTTTTTTTTTTTTAATTTAAACCAACTGACAGATGTTTGCACTTATGAATTCCTATGGCTGAATACCTATTCCTTTTTGGACAAATGTGAAATTCTTAGAATTTAGTCCATTTAAAATGAATACAATATTTAGAACTGATTATTGGTGCAAAGAATTATTATATGGAAAATAAATCATTAATATCAAGCATATTGTAAAAATATGCTCCCTTAGAAAATTATCATAAAAGTAATGTGTATTGTCTATGTAGTATTATTTTCGGTGGTTGTGATTCGTAAACCATTTCTAAGCACAAATAAATAAACAAATGCATAACTAAATATACAAACAATTTGCTTCCAACGCCTGCAGATCTTTAACCAGTCTATTATGAATCTATTACACAGTCAAGATAAAAGCTAGCACATACTTCGAAAATTCTTATGCAGCATCGAACAAACTTTTTATTTATATGTCTGCAATTTTGTGTCATTCTATTAAATTTGCAATGTAAATGTGATTCTCAAACAGGTTTCAACAATATCAATTCAGCGGGTGAGAGCAACTCCAGCTGGTTAAAGGTTCAGCCACAAAAACAGCTGCCTAAGCCACAGTAAGGGCCAGCAGGCAGTTACACCAAACCCCTGAGGAAAATCATTAGTGACAATACCCTTACAGTTATTAAAATTAATGTTCTTATATTATTAAAACTTGGGATGTTCGTTGTAACTTTGCTCAGATCTTCCCCGATCATCACCAGCATATAGTATGTAATCTACGTATTTATTATACATATATGACTATATATATATGCACTCAACATTCTCTGAGGAATTAATTTAATAACAGTTTTGTGTGCATGTTTGATTATGCATGATTCCACATACACCATAAATTAAGTTTAGGTAGTTAAGTAGTTTTAGGTAGCCCCTAAATCCACCAAAAATGATTGTTATGGTGTATGTAATAAACCCAACAAGTCCATAATCAATAAGCAAGTCATTTTCTCATTTGGGATAGAGAAACGTGAACTTGCAGATCAACAACTCTAAATCAAATGCTAAACCAAATTCCATTCGCTCATTCTTTTCATTTCTAACACTTCATATTGCCAACTCGAGGTCTGACGTACCTGTAGAGGTCTGCTCTGAGAAAAATGAAAAGATCGGTGTTGGAAGGTCAGAGGTCAGCTTTAGGCAGGGTCAGGTCATGGCGGCAGGAGTCAAATGGCGGGTGCTGGTGAATTTGAAGCCGTAGCTAGTAGACAAACAGCGAAAGATTTAATGATCAGAGTCACTTTCTCTCGGACGCAATGCAGGGATAGAGTTCAGGGGCTGGTTGGAGTTTCTTGGGGCAGGTAGGATCAGGAACGGGCGACTGTCTAGTGAGTGGCGGACATGGACCAAGCGCCCTCCATCCTCCATACGGAGAAGGCGTAGCTCAGCCTTTCGTGGGCCAGGTAGTTACAACTGGCCAGCTTGGCATCCATCTCATCGCTTTGGAGAACCTGGTAGAGAAAGTCGATGTATCTCGAAGCCAGTTTGAGGATTTGAATCTTGCTCAGTTTGTCCGAAGGCAACGTAGGGATGATCTTCCGCAGCGAGGCGAAAGCGTCGTTTAGGGACTGCGTGCGCTGCCGTTCCCGGACGTTAGCGATCACCCGTTGCGTGTGGAGGTCCTCGAACGGTTGTCCGGGCACAGGTGACACCGTGCTCACGGTGGGCACTAGGGAGGCCGAAGAGGATGACGAGGAAGAAGGAGAATTCCTCTTGGGTCGCTTGGGGCAAGAGGGAGCGAGCGTAGACGGGCCCTCCAGTGAGGTCTTGTCGTCCTGCGTTAGGGGTTCTTTCTTGGGACCTGTCAGCCGCTTCCGAGCACCCGCCGGTGGTGCAACGACGACGGGGCACTTGTTAGGGCGACGTTCTTGCTCCTCTTCACTGGGTAGGACCCCACCCTCGGGAAAGTCGCCACAAGACTGTTCCTCTCGCATGACGCTCGGTCGTCCTTGTCAATCCCGTGCTTCTATCCTATTTTGCGTCTTCGTTTGTGGCCTGTCTTGAACTGAGAGCAGTTTTAAGGGAAAGCAAAACAAATCAAAGCAAGGTGGGGCTTTTTCCAGACTTAAGAAGGTGCCAGATTATGCGGCCATACATCTGGGTTCGTAACAAACTCTTGTCTCCTCAGTGTGTCATGTAGCTTTGGGTCAGTTCTTGAAACCTCAAAATCACCATCTGGCTGTCAGGTCTTTTATAAAGGCCAGTGGCTAAGCCTTCCAAAGCCCTTCCTACTTTGATCAGCGATTGGTTAAGAGTTGGATTGGTTGAGGGGTGGAGCCGCTCAAAGGAAACAGGAAGCCAATGCACGTCCCGATTGGAGGACAGAGCCAGAAGGAGGGGGGGCACGATCTAAGGTAGCGGCAAAGACTCTGCTGTAGAGTTTTCTTGAAATTGTCTGAAGCATATTGGTTCCAGATTTCTCCCAAAACAAGCCTTCGGTCCATACACTCCCCCTCCACCACTCCAACACCCTACACCTCCTCTTTTTCCCCCAGCACAGCCCAAGACAGACAATAGGAAGGAGCTGAGGCTTGCTGTTTCGCATGCTGTTTCATGCTGTCTCTCTCTTGGCTTTATGGCATGGCGAGGTTTTCAAGGCTAAACTGAACTTTATTTCAAACATGCTGAGTGAAAACCGAACATCAATGCATTTATGTGCATTTAAAAGTGGGAAGTGTATATTGCCAAGACCATGAACATAAACTGAATGTAGAACACTTTTGTTTCGCTTAAACGTTTTAAAAAGCGCTCAAACCATGAGATAACTAGCGTTATCAGTGTTTATATATGATGTTGCATCACATCACAACACTGTTAGCTAGTTAGCTAATGTTTGGTTTGAGTCTGAGGAAAAACGGGGCCTGGAATCAGGATTGGCTGAGACCACAAGGAGAATCTGCCCATGAATTAAATCATTACATCAATATTTTTTAGCTTTATTTTGACCTTTATGACTAAGTAGAATGTGTCAATTTAAATAAAACCAAACCTGCTTTGACTGTGTCACTGTGATTGTTAATTTCATTTCGAAATATCATAACTAGTGTCCTGCTTAACTCCAAATTGGTTTCAGAATCAAAGCATCTGCTATCAAAGGCTGAAATTCAAAAACATAATGAATTCATTTCTGAACAAAACTGGAGCTCTAATCAACAGTTTAAATACAAACAATGGGCCTCGTTTTTCAGTCTCTCTTATGTCTCGGTGTCTTCGAGCTGATTAAGGAAACTGACAGATCTATTATGTAGCCGTGGGGTGCAGCAATCATTTCAAAAGAGAGCGGGACATAATGTTCAGTGGAAGACCGAGACATTTCTGATCGATGAGTAAGTGACCAAGTCATGTAACTGAATCCTATTTGTATTGTCTTGCTATTTTTATTTTTTGGTAATAAAGAGCAGAGCAGAAGAACATCATGCATTCTCAGCAGTGATTAGAAACCAGGCTTTGGCTGAGCTGTGAGTGTGTTAGATCAGTGTTTCTCAGTCCTGGTCCTGTAGTAGGCTAGTCCATATCTAACACACCTGATTCAACATTATCAGCTCATTAGCAGAGGCCCCATGAGCTGAGATGAGTGCCAGATAAGGGGAAATACAAAATGTGCAATGCTAGAGGACTATTCACAGTTACATCTACAAATAGAGAGAATATGCAGTATATAATACAATCAGCTTGGTCAAAAATGAGTGGGCTTTTACAAATTGTTTGTAAATCTTGTCATGCTATATTATTACCAAATCTTAGAGTCAATCTTTTTGTCAGCTTGTTTTCTTTTAATTAGTACGAGTTTTGTGTTTCTTTTTGGAACTGGTTGATCATCGTTCATCTGAACTTCTACATCTCAGTTTTGAGTGAAAAAGGCATTATTTGTGAATAACTCTGGCAATGTTTACTCGAAAACTGAAGTGCATAAGCTCAAATCAGCGAGTCCTACAGTCAGTCAGTTCCAAAATAAATATAGGTAACACTTTATTTTACGGTTTCGTAACTAGTTGCTCATTAGAATGCATATTATTAGATTATTATTATTATATTATTCTACAAAACAATTTTGGGAAGCTGTTACCCTGTGCAATATGGAAGCCCATTTCCGCCACTTAAAAAAAAGGTAGTTGTAACTTTTTTTGTGACTTTTTAGTTGTAACTTCTTTAGGAAGTTTATATCTTGCAGTTATGACTTTTTTTCTCAGATTTTTGAGATATAACCTCGCAATTTTGAGTAATAAAGTCAGAATTGCGAGATATAAAGTCAGAATTATGGGATATAAACTCACATTTCTGACTTTTTTCTCAGAACTGCGTGTTTGTAACTTGCAATTCTGACTTTTATTTTCTAGGAATTGCGAGATATAAACTCGCAATTGTGAGTTATATAGTCCAGTTCTGAGGGGAAGAAAGACTGATATTTTCTTAGAATTGTGAATTAATTTGTCACAATTCTGACTTAATAACTCACAATTGTATTTTAAAGTCAGAATTGCGAGCTATTCTGATATAAACTCACAATTCAAAGAAAAAAAGTCACAATTTTAAAATATAAAGTCGCATTTGTAAGAAAAAATGCCAAATGCAAGATATAAACTTGTAATTCTACACTGTCAGAAAAAAAGGTACAGTTCTGTCGCTGGGGCGGTACCCTAAGGTACAAAGTGAAAAGGTACAAATATTTACTTTTAAAGTACTAATATGCACCTTTAAGGTACCAATGTGTATCTTTAAGATACCAATATGTACTTTCAAAGTACTAAAATGTACCTTTAAGGTACTAATATGTACTGTTTAGGGGTAGGTAAGGTACAAAGATGTACCTTTTCACTTTTGTACCTTAGGGTACCGCCCCAGCGACAGAACTGTACCTTTTTTTCTGAGAGTGTGGATAAGACCCTTCTTTCTCGGCTGGGATCGTTTAAAGTCATTTAAAGCTGCATTGAAACTGCATTTTGGAAGTTCAAACTCACAGGCACCATATAAGTCCACTATATGGAGAAAAATCCTGAACTTTTTTCCTCAAATGTAATTTCTTTATGACTGAAGAAAGAAAGACATGAACATCTTGGATGACAAGGGGGTGAATACATTATCTGTAAATTTTTGTTCTGGAAGTGGACTTCTCCTTTAATAAAGTCAAAAGTGAAAAATTCATGCATATGCATGACAAAGACCACGAAGATTCGTGGTAAGACTTGAGACCCGATTCAGTTCAATACTGAATTTGAGTACCCTATTACTCTATTAAAAATACAATTCAGATCACACTGAATTAATACAATTTAAAACCTGTAGAAACTCCTTGGCGTATCAGTATGTTTGGTGGAACAGGAAATTAATTTCTTATTCTTATTCATTTACTTATTTCTAAGTTTTAAGTTTGCAAAGCTGATTATTTATTTATGTATATTCAGCTTTGGGCAAATTTAGTAATAGTTTGTGCCAATTTATATTACTTTGCTAGAGGACAGGAAAAAGAGGAAAAAGGAATAAGCGAA
Organism: Cirrhinus mrigala; assembly: GCA_036247105.1. NCBI lineage: Eukaryota > Metazoa > Chordata > Actinopteri > Cypriniformes > Cyprinidae > Cirrhinus > Cirrhinus mrigala. The sequence continues at coordinate 31,822,176 of CM070029.1, forward strand.
TATTGATGCTGCTAATATAAGCACCACGGCTTAATGTATTAAAGCATGTGCCCTAACTGACACGCCATGACTTTAATATCTTTTATTTGTGAATGATGCTCACATTTATAGTTTTTTTATATATATATCATTAAATGTGCATGTACAGTGACCCATTCCACACTGCTCCTTTTTGTCACAAAGAGTTGGAGGCACTTTCACTGGCATTTTAGCTTGTTTAGATTTGCACCATGGTGGTCCCTGTCAAAATCAGCCTCCGGAGCAAATCCGATCACATGTCCCTCCCACACCGCGCACCTGCGTCTGATCAAGACATTTATACACCACAACGTCACCGAAACTCTCTGACAGGAAATAAACAGCTTAGGGGTACCGGAGTTATGGAGAAACTATACGACGGCTGATATAAACAATGGTGCGCTGCGAGAGGTTTGGACAGGAGTGGATTAGAATTGGGTCAACGATAGGAACACAGGATCCCCTGGTGAAAGTGGTACTGGGGTCCACAAGCCTCTCGAGTCTTGAGCATATCTCTGGCCTGAATATGAACACCGGGGCAGACAATACGGGCACAATATCTAAACCCTTTGGTCAACTTTGATTGTTTTTAAATGTGACCCTGGACCACAAAACCACTCATAAGGTGTGAATATATAAGCTTTCCATTGATGTATGGTTTGTTAGGATAGGACAATATTTGGCCGAGATACAACTATTTGAACATCTGGAATCTGAGGGTGCAAAAAAATAAATAAATAAATAAATATTGAGAAAATTGCCTTTAAAGTTGTCCAAGTGAAGTTCTTAGCAATGCATATTACTAATAAAAAATTAAGTTTTAATATATTTATCATAAGAAATTTACAAAATATCTTCATGGAACATGATCTTTACTTAATATCCTAATGATTTTTTGTATAAATTATTTTGACCCATACAGTGTGTTGTTGGATAATGCTACAAATATACCCGTGCTCCTTAAGACTGGTTTTGTGGATCAGGATCACAAATGTACTATAGAAATAAACATTGTGTTATATTGTACTGTATTGTATTGTACTGTATGGGCCAATATATTTGTAATGCTATTTATGACACAATATGAACTTATCATTTCTTCAAAAGGAGTGTGTTTTAAAATGCATTGCATGACACTTATTTTTTTATTTTATCCATGTATGTATGTTTCGTGTATGATTCATTTGTTCCAAACCACATTAAAATTCAATTCAAACATCTAATGACAGCTCTTCTATGATGAGCATGGTTTAATTCCTGTTTTAACATTTATTTTGCCACTTTTTTGGGGAGGCATAAAGTTAAAAATGTCAGGGTGACACAACTGTCCATATATTATACGGAAGAAAAAATGCCTTATTAAAATAATGACATTCTAGAGAAGAAAATTTCATTCTTCCTTAATTACAAACATTACTTCTTAATTCTTAAAAATAATACTTAAATATATATAGCATCATATTTTATTATGAAAAAATTCTGGCAATTTTTATTTTATTTATTTATTATTTATTTTTGTGTGTGTTGTGATGAACATGCAGAATAGGATCAAAACAAAATAGGAAATAATATTGTACAGAGGACCTGTCAAGGACATTAAGTCAATAAGTTAAGGCAGTTTTAATTTTTAATTTAGGTTACTAAATTGTCATGTGGTGCAACTCCCCAAAAATTATATTTATGACATCTATTAATAATTAATGACATTTTTTTTTAAATATTACGTTAAAAAAAAACTTGAATAAAATGTGAATAAAAAATTAAAAACATGAATAAAAATATTAGATACGAATTCCATGAAGATACTTCATGGTTACACCACTTTACATAAATTTTTCTTTTGAAAATTACATGAAAGTTTTCAACAAAAAAATGGATGTTTTAAGTCAATAAGTTAAGCCAGTTTTAATTTTTAATTTAATTTAAGTTATTAAATTATCATGTGGTGCAACTCCCAAGAAAATAAATATTTATGACATCTATTAATAATGAATGACATTTCTTTAAAAAATACTTTGAAAAAAAAAAAAACAAAACTTCATGAATAAAAAAGAAAAGGTAAGAATTAAGATGTGTGCACATGTATTCAAGGTGTGAGGAAAACATATTATTAATTTTTACTTCATGGTTACACCACATTACATTAATTTTTCTTTTGAAAATTACATGAAAGTTTTCAACAAAAAAAAACACAACACTTAAAAAAACACTTAAGTCAATAAGTTAAGCCAGTTTTAATTTTTTATTTAATTTAACTTACTAAATTATCATGTGGTGCAACTCCCAAGAAATGAATATTTGTGAATATTTAGTAATATATATTATCTATTAATAATTAACAACATTTCTTTAAAAAATACTTTGAAAAAAAAAAAAAATCATGAATAATAAAAAAAATAGGTAAGGATTAAGATGTGTGCACATGTATTCAAGGTGTAAAGAAAACATATTATTAATTTTTACTGGTTGCACCACATGACATTAATTTTTCTTTTAAAAATTACATGAAAGTTTTCAACAAAACAATGTTTTAAACTAGATTTATAAGACTTTTCCTTGGTTTTAACATGGACGCTCTCACTGACCCATATACAAACCATGTGTCTTCATGCATTTCTCTGCACAGCCTTTCACATGCGCAAATGCATGCCAACCTTGAATTACGAGCACGCACATATAAGAAGTGAACCAATAAATATATACTGTAACAGAGTAAGAGATGCTACAAACAGGGCCAGGAAAGAGAAACTTGAAAGAGAGTGCAGGAAATGTCGAGTGTGAAACAGAGAATCTGCGGCAGGTTTGGTTTTCTTAGACCTCTCACCTTGCGTGCTACCACGTTGTTGCCTCAGTAACGTGGAGGAATTTCTGACGGGGGAAAAAAACAAAAGGCCCGCTCTCAGAAAAGAAGAAAAAAGCGACCGAGAGGCCGAGAAAAAAGCGGAGAGGGAAAAAGCAAAGCACTGGTCAAACAGAACCATATGGGAGAGTGTGGGGCTGGCTTTGATCTTGGCCCACCGCCTGATTGATGCTGCGCATTTCATTTCCTCGTCAAGGCCGTGACATAATGTTTCACTAACACTCGAGACCCCTCGCACTCCTCCTCCAGCGCTCCTCTCTCTTTCCTCATCTCGATCCTCCAATTCACCCTGTTGCCACCTCACCGCCGAACGTTCGGGGACGAAAACGTTCGTGCCTCGCTACACAACACGTCCGTCAACACGGCAAAACATTCCGGGCTTTGAAACGACCTCGAACGTGACATGATACACGAACCGGGATGAGTCTTTCTGTATCTGAAGGTGGACATCTGCGAGACTTGTTTGATACGGTTGCGATGACCTCACTGGAAAAAGCAGTGTCATAGATGAAAGACCATCGCAATCTGTGTTTGTGAGTTTGTTGCTACTACAATGACAATGCAGACATAACAAACGTCCTGGTTAAGCCTCTATAAATTAACACCAGTATTAGAAAATAATGGGATCGGATGAAGGTGCCAAACACTTGCAGTGGCTTCAAAAACATTACTAGCGCCTTTGGCTGCGTCGTCCTTTTTAGTTTCGAGCATTGATCTGCTGCGAGTTGGGAATCAAAACTAGAGACCTATTGAAGATACCTTGGAAGGTGTCCAAGATGTCCAAATATGTTTCAAGAGACTTCACTGAAAAGACAATAAGACAATGAACTCCTAATCTGCTCCTTATTAATAGTTAGTAAGGTAGTTATTATGTTTAGGTATGGAGTCGGGTTAAGGGATCTAAAATATGGTCAGAATAAGGCATTAATATGTTCCTAAAGTGTCCTGAAACATGATATAAAAGTGTCCCATTTAGCTACAATTGAAGTTTTAATTGAAGAGGCTTTGTACAAAATAACTAGTTTGGACCAGCATCATCAGAAATGCATTAAAATGCATCTGATTTCTGTTTTCGTAAACACGAGCAGATGAATTGGATCATTATGTTTTCAATCGAACTTACAAATACGTTCGTCTTACACAATTCCGAGATGAATCTGGGTTGTGACACTCTGTTGTCCTTCTTCTCGTCTTCCCTTAAGACTGACCTTCGCTCACCTTTCTTCCAGAGCTCCGGGTCACCTCCACACATCTGGGAGCCATTTCCTCCCCAAAGGACTCACTTCCTGTGGGCAGACGCTTAGCATGGAGGTGTTTCTGCAAGAGGTCATGGCGGGATCATCGAAAAGGTGAGATCGATCTAGTTCCAGGTCATGAGAAATCTACGCCTGACCTCTACGGCAAGACAAAAAAAGAGGTTTTATTTATAAAGCAAAAGTCTAAACATGAAAATCCCAGCATTGTTTACTCACCCCGATGTCATTCCTAACCAGTTTCATGTTAATTTAAATTTTTCTTAGTTTGAAACAAGTTTGCCTAAGTGTCCACAATCAAATCAGCGGTTGATAGAATATTTGTGACCTTGGACCATAAATTAATAAATAAGCTTTCCACTGATGTATGGTTTGTTAGGATAGGACAATATTTAGCCAAGATACAACTATTTGAAAATCTGAGGGTGCAAAAAAATCAAAATATTGAGAAAATCGCCTTTAAATTTGTCCAAATGAAGTTCTTAGCAATGCATACCCTTACCAAAAAGAAGTATACTTCAAATTTATTTCATTAAGTATGCTTAAGTAAAGTTCAAGTATATTATTAAGTATACGTTGTATAGTGAGTATACAAATGTAAGTGTACTATTTCAATACTCCTTGGGACTTCATTTTTTGAAGTATAGTCTCAGTAAACAACTAGTTTAGTAGTTTTTATACTGCAAACATACCAGCAAGTTTTCTTTAAGTGAAGTTTACATCATACTTCGTCCCTATTAGGTATTAATTTGTATATTTTCTTTTATGAATATCTAAACATACAAAACATTAAAAGAAAGAACAGGGCATCTGCTTGTAAACAAAAACATTTTATTCTAGCTTCATGCATTCTTTTTTATAAACACTTGAAAAAATAGAAATAAGAAATACTAACATTTTGAACAAAAAGAGTCAATGTACACCCCAAAGCTTGACAGTCATTATTACCTCTTCATGGGTCACATTTTATTCCATAACGTTACGGTTTTAATGCTGTTTTATGACTGATGATCATGTTAAAAACGTGTGAAAGCATCAGTTGTTTCAGTTTCTTCTTTGCTTGTGTTTTGTAAATTATGTACAGAAGATGTGTAATAGCGCCCCCTACCAAATAACAATAAAAAAACATGGATTCTCAGAAAATAATATTGCGCAAATATATTTAGACTTTTTCTAAGGATAAGTCAAGTATACCTTAATGACATTTTAAGCACATTTCTGAGAAGTACACAAAAAGTAGACTGAAAGTATTCTTTCCTATTTTTTTCTTTTTAGTTTAAAAGAAGTATACTAATAGCACACTTGAATAAACAACTTTTTCATAAGGGTATTGCCAACCAAAAATTATGTTTTGACAGTAGGAAATTACAAAATATCTTCATGGAACATGATCTTTACTTTCACTTTTAGAAAAATGTATAATTTTGACCCATACAATGTATTGTTGGCTATTGCTACAAATATACCCAGACTACTTAAGACTGGTTTTGTGGTCCAGGGTCACATTTATTCATAAAGCCATGATAATTTCTCTTAAACATACTGTGAATACTGACTTTTATGAAATGAAATATGCACTAACGCTGATTCTGACCTCATGTGTTCTAAAAACAGCTTAAATATTAGCCTTCAAAACATCAAAATGCCAAAGGCATCATAAACTTGATCTTCATTAGCTGACCTAACATGAAAATAAAGTGAAGTCCCACGGCACAGGCGAAGTTTTAAAGATCTAAACAGAACTGTAAATTCTGATGGATATTGCATAAATAGCTTTGGGCTTTTGTTCCGCACACGCGGAATTTCCTTAAATTCGTTTTGAAGCTGCGTCTCCAAAGGACCTTTTAATGTCAGCATGGGCATCTGGTTTCTGCCCGATTCAAGATGGGTTCTTTTCATTCATGTCTTATGTAAATGCTATTGAACAAAAATTACCGCCAGGCTGGAGGATTCTTCCAATAACCCCATCACACCATATGCCCGCTCTCATCTTTAGTGCTCTAAATTCACATCACTAATGCATTGCTTCAATCTTCCAGCAATGAGGATGATGACCATAAATGTGCCATAAACACAACATCTCAACTAGCATGAGGAAAACTTGTATTTACAGCAGATGAACAGAGGATTTATTCACATTAAAAGACTCTTCTTGTTTTCAACAACATTTTTGTTCTTCTGGATTTATTATGCAATAATATTCTATTTTTTTTTTTTTTTTTTTAAACTGCATTTTGCAAATCACATTTTTCTTAACATATGCAAAGGAGCTAGCACTAATATTCTATACCTACCAGAAACATCAAATCTGATGTCCCCAAAATAGGGCTGTTAACGGAATGTTAATTTACAGTGATTAATTATATTTAGCACACACATACATTAAAATGAGCGTAATTAATCATGTCAACCGACCCTGAAAATTCATGCGAAATCTCAACATCAGAGCAATTAGTCTTAATAATGTTCCACTCATGCTTTGAGCTGCTAAAAAACAGCCGTCAGTTTAAAAATAAATGATGTTGCCATCATGTTGTTCCAAACGTATATTGCTTTCATTCTTCTCTTAAACATAAAATAAGATAATTTGAGAAATGTCTGAGTGATTTTTGTCCATACGGTGGAAATCACTAGTAACCAAAACAGTTTGAATCCCAACATTATTCAAAACATCATCATTTTGGATATTGAAAGATATGAGGGTGAGTAAATGATTTTTGGGTGAACTATACTTTGAAGTCCACAAACTTCTAATGACCAATTCTGACATACAAGGCGCCATCAAACAGGCTGAACTACAAAGAATGAACGGCGCATTGTTTCCCTGGATGTATTGCTGTGCACCTAGTGCACCTTTGTTTCGAAATTTTTTATTACAGACTAATTAAATTTAAGAGGCAGAACTGTGTGGTAGGTTGTGGGGAAAGGCCCTGGTCCGCCGGGCTCATGTTTGTTCCTGTGGGGAGGAGGGGAGCCAGAAGTTGATTTAATAGCGTTTCCACTTCAAAGTGGCCGTTATTGCTGGGTTAGGGTCCCCTATTACCTGCACAACCCACGGATGCTTTAACAAGCACTGAGGAAAGGAAAGGCCTCTTTGAATACCGAACCCCTGTTACAACTGTGTCTAAATGGGAATTACAATTCCATCCTTATTATAACTGGTTTATACACACCAAACGTGCACATTTGCTTTTCAAATCATAGTAAAGACCTCCTATTGACTTGAAATTAAGTCAGTTGTATTTATTATCGACTAACCCCAATTCAGTTCCTTTTGGCAAATGTAGTATTTAGTCTCTAGTTTTACTCATTTGGTCGACAAAGTACTTGTAATTTTCAGTTTTTACTTTATGGGAACATTTGGATATGATGAAGTCCACATTGAAAAACTGGTTTTGTTTTACTTTAAACCTGAAAATAAACCAAACATGAAGAAATATTTAGAAATCCTATGTGAATTTTTGTGCACAGGCGAGCAGATGTTCTCGCTTCCATTGAAGCTCAAGATGCTCGCTGGATCATTATCAAATCAGGGCCGTCAAGTTTTGTTCATGTCAACTTAAATGCAGCTGTGATTACAGGAGAACAGCACAAACCAAATATTAACGTATTGTGAAATTCCAAACTCAATTTTACTTACGGTTGATAATATCATTTTGAAAGAATTGTAGTATTATTGTTATTACATTTTCACTAGAGATCTCAGACTTTTGGACCCACATACACATTTCTTTCAGCCTTTATGTCAAGTTCCAGTCATACAGAAAACAGAAGATTCAAGAGATATTCTTTCATATCATCACTCAATGTGTGTTGTAATGCCTCAGATATGCGTTAGACCACAAGATGGCAGACATGCATGACACTGAGAACGGTGTTCTGCCTGGTGCCTTCACTCCCAGCTGTTCCTTAACTCCCAATTCTGTGAAGGAAATGCACTAAGAATACGCACCAATTTCAGGCTGCTAATTGCTAATATGAAACAGATGTTTTAAAAATGAGAACCTTGGTAAAATGACTATCAATAAGTCAAAAAAAAATTCACATTCTAAAAATCAACACTAAATTCCGAAATCTAAATTGTCTAAAATGCAGCTTGTCATTTTTAAAAAACTTGTATTCCACAAGCTCGAAAATCATTTAAGTTTTAATTGACATGAATGTGAGTCCACTGAAAGACATTTCAACTTAATTTTCAATTTAAACTGAGAGTGCATGCCAAATGGTAATTGGCATGATGCCTGTAATTAAACCTGATGCACAGATTTAAATTTGCATTGTTATACTGCTATGATAATTCTGCTTTTGTTCATATCTAAAGGGCTTTGGTTAAAGATTCCCTCCAGCAATTCCTCATTCTCTGAATCTGACAAGAGGGTTTTTCTCTTTGATCACAACACCTGGACGTCTCCCACAAATCAAACGACAGCAGCTTACCAAAAAAAAAAAAGACTTCCGGTGGATTTGATATATCCTACATATGGAATGCTTTTCCTGAGGGAGCTTTAGTTGTCTGACTCATCCTTAAGAGACTCTTGTGCACTTTTCAGAACTTGCTAAAAGTCTTGAGCTTAGACACTTACAGTCTACACTTGCAAACTTGAGTTGTTTCTATGTCTTGTTGTGACAGGGCTTATACATTTCCTTAACAAATAAGTTCTAAGTAAAAGTATTGGTAGCACTTTATATTACAGTCCTGTTACTCATGTGCATACTATGTACTTGTTATAGTAATTACAATAACTAGGTACTAACCCTGAACCTACCCCTAAACCTAACCCTACCCTATGTATTACCAGAACTTTCTTAGGTACTGTAAGTACACTGTAAGTATGATAGTTGATAGACACAAGCGTATTTAATTTAAGATTAATAAGCTTTGAAAGTGAAGGATTATGTTTCTCTGAATCTAATTTCTTTCCCACATTTCTTTGTAAATATTTCAACACAATCAAAAGCATTTGATTTCAATCCTCTCTCAAAGGGGCCATAGCGTGACTGTGTTTGACCATGTCAGTTTCAGACAGTCATATCCTTTCCTTGACAAAAGTACCGAACTTTTCTGGTTAGCACAACAGGATGAAGCACTCTCAAGGTTTTCAGATGTGGCCCAAAAAAGAGCCCCCACACGGCGGAATTAGTGTTTACTATAAACATGGAGAAGCACAGCACATGTTCCTTGTGAAAAGTTGCTTTCATTATTATTAATTTCCTCTGGTTTCCTTTTTCTTTTAATAACCATCTGAATGTCCACCTTTGAGTTGTGACCGCAGAACAAGATGTGTTTTTAAAAAGTCTAATCGGCATGCACTGATACCCGCGGTGTTTCTTTCATCTAATTTTTCATTAGAGATTCTTGTTTTGTCCATAAACATCATGTCAGTTACTATAAAGCATTCTCACGGTGCCCGTAGAACCAATTGCATTTCTCGCCAATGTCATCTGCACCTGGAATGTTGCAGTACCGGCTCAAAACAGGCTATACCAGTAACCGCTCTGATGTCTTTCACTCTCAAAGCCTACTCGCAGAAGTGCTGTCATTTAGTACCTGTAGACATGTCTCAAAGCAAGCCTGAGGAGCGTCTAGCTTTGGAGCTGAGCTGTGCGATCTGTTTGCAGCTGTACCGTGATCCTGTGGCCCTTCCTTGTGGACACAATTACTGCCTGGGTTGCATACAAAATGCTGCCAGCGCAGAAGATCCCAAGTCCCCGAAACGGTGCCCCGAATGCAGGGAAGAGTACGGCAGCCCGGAGAAGCTTCCCAAGAACTTCAAGCTCAGCAGTATCGTCGACGGGTTCCTGGTGGCCACGACAGGCGGCGGACTGAGAGGAGGCCCGATGGTGCCATGCGACCAGTGCCTGGACAACCCCATAGCTGCGGTGAAATATTGCACACGCTGTGAAATGTCACTGTGCCCCGGCCACCTCAAAAAACACGAGGAACGACACCGCTCGGTACACGTCTTGGTGGAGCTTCCCGCCGAACGGGATGGGAAGAGGTGCCCGGTGCACTTGAAGGTCACGGAGTATCTGTGCGCACAGGAGCGACTGTTCCTCTGCTCCGAGTGCTTAATGGAGGGCACTCACCAGCACCATGAGGTGCAGACGTTCGAGGTGGTGAAGGAGGAGATGAAAAGAGTTCTCGAGGAACTCGGGAAGTCAGTGTCTGACAAGCTACAGATGACAGAAGCTCTCCTGAAAAGAGTCAGCGAAGGTCCTGCGGATAAGGCCGAAGATAAACTGGTGGCCAGAGCGAAGATACTGCTGGACAACATGAGTTCACTTATAAGTACATACAAGGTAAGAATGATGCAAAATGATTCAGATTCAGATGTCTTCAGACAAATATGCATGATATGGAAGCAGCTTCTTTTGGTTTTAATCAACCCAGGCTTATTGGAAATATGTGCTTAAGGTGATTTCTGCAACACTGATACTACATACATACATATTGCAAAGTAAAATGTAAAATGTCTAGTGAGTGGCGTTAAAATGTGCAATACGTGACCTTAACACATTTTTATTACATTTTTTATTAAGGCACGTATTGCTGGGTTGCTTCGGGTATGTATTGTGGTGGTCCGGAATTCAAATGTCCAGGGCGTGTTGCCCAAAGTTAATGCTCTGTTGTGCTGGAAAAGAACATATCCCCTACACCAGGGGTCACCAGACTCGGGAGGGCTGGTGTCCTGCAGAATTAAGCTCCAACCCTAATCAAACAAACCTGAACCAGCTAATTACATTCTTACAAGGCATACTAGAAACTTCCAGGGAGGTGTAATGAGGCAAGTTGGAGCTAAACTCTGCAGAACACTGGCCCTTCAAGACCAAGTTTGGTGACCCCTGCACCAAACCAAACTTAAACCTAAACTTACCCAGTAGTGTTAATGAATGCAAAAGTGATAAAAACATATGCAGGCGTGCTATTTTAACTTCCTTCTACTGTCAAACCATAGGTTTGCAGGATTAGTACTGGAGCTCTTCACCTCTCTAGTGCAATGCCGTATCGGGGGAGCTACCAAGCAATCCTACCACGTTGAAAAAACATACATATGAAGCTGTATGTAATGGTAATGTTCAAAAGTAAAACTGTTGTGAAGTTATAACACAATACTGTGCAATGAATTGTGAGAAATTAGGCCGCACCCTGGCCCTGTCAATCATAATTTGTGTGGAAAAGAATAAAAGTTGTCAGCTGTGCAAAAGAGAAACAAAAACATAAAAAGCAAAAGTGACATAAATACATATGCAACCATGCTATTTAAAGTTCCTTCTACACAGGTTTTAGCTGTTTTGTCAGACAGTATCTTTTCACGACTGCAGTGCTGTATCGGGTGAGCTACTGAGCAATCCTTCTGCGTTAGAAAACCCATACATGTGAAGCTGTATGCGATGGTAATGTTCAAAAGTATACATTTTCAAATATCACAGCATGTAAAATTGTTGTGAAGTCGTAACACTATATTGTGCAATGAATTGTGCGAAATTAGGCCGCACTCTGGCCCTGTAAATCATACTTTGCTTGGAAAGGAATAAAAGTTGTCAGTCATGCAAAAGTGATATAAACATATGCAACTGTCCTATTTAAAGTTCCTTTTACACAGGTTTGAGCTGTTTTGTCAAACTGTAGTTTTGCAGGATTCATACCAGAGCTCGTCACCTCACAAATGAAATGCCGTATCGGGTGAGCTACTGAGCAATCCTACTGCATTAGAAAACCCATACATATGAAGCTGTATGTGATGATAATGTTCAAAAATATACATTTTAAAATGTCACAGCATGTAAAATTGTTGTGAAGTCATAACACTATATTGTGCAATGAATTGAACGAAATTAGGCCGCACTCTAGCCCTGTAAATCATACTTTGGAATAAAAGTTTTCAGTCATGCAAAAGTGATGTAATAACATATGCAACCACGCTATTCAAAGTTCCTTCTGCACAGGTTTGAGCTGTTTTGTCAAAGTTAGAACTCTTCACCTTAATGCTGTTACGGGTGAGCTACCAAGCAATCGTACTGTATTAGAAAACCCATACATATGAAGCTGTATGTGATGGTAACATGTAAAAATGTAAAATTGTTGTGAAGTCATGACACTATACTGTCAGAGTTAATAGTCAGAGTTTTACAACCTCTAGTGTTTATTTCAACTGGAAACTGCAACGACTTGTACTTACAGGTACATTTTTTTTTGTTTTGTTTTGCTGAAATGTACTGTAAATAGAGGCACATATTTCCAATGAGCCTGGGTAGCGATGCCAAGAAATGTCACCATCACTTATGTAGAGAGCAACAGATCTACACCAGTGCTGACGACATACAATCATGTTGCGGTAAAGCACATTAACACTGTTTATATGTGATGTTTTAAGAGTCGTATGAGCACCGTGATGGACGACGAGCTTCATTCGCGAGACAAAAACTGGCAAGCCAAACTATGTGATTTGGAGGGTTGTCTACACCAGCTGCAGGAAGCCCAGAAGTGCACCGGTGAGGTTCTCTCTCAATCCTCAGATTTTCTCTTCATCCAGAACTACCTCAACGTCGAAGCAAGAGTTCGCCAGGCGGCTAACGTCACCATTCCTGCCCTGCCTCCCCAAGAGTCTTCCAATGCCAAGCAGCTGCGCTCGGTCCTACGTACAGACGCCTTCCATGCCGAAATGAGTCTTCTGTTGGAGTGCCTCCACAGCATGATGAACCCTCTAGACCTGACCTTCAACCCAGCCACGGCCCATCCTAGCCTTCTGCTGTCCAGCGATCTCAAAACAGTCAAGCAGTGTCCCGGAGTCAAGAGCAATACCACTGGAGATCAGAGCGAACGCTTCTCCACGGCCACTCAGGTCATGTGCACTGAAGGTTTCTCCACGGGAGTTCACATGTGGGCTGTAGAAGTTGGTCCTGGGTGTATGTGGTCTGTGGGAGTGTGCTATAAAAGCATCCCACGTAAAGGTGACCACAGCAGGCTCGGGCATAACACCAGTTCCTGGAAGGTGCAGTGGAAAAGCAAGAAGCTGACGGCGTGCTACGACTCGGCTAACGTGGCCATTGGTGAAGGGCTGGTCGTGCCCCCAAAGAAGGTCGAAGTGACCCTGGATTACGAAGGAGGAACTATTGCTTTCCACAGCTCAGGTCAAGGAGGGCGAAAGCAGCATCTTTATACATTTAGTGCCGTGTTCAAGGACATAGTGTATCCTGCGTTCGGGATCCACTCTACTTCAGAGGAGTCGTGGATAACTATTCTGAGCGGCATTTGACACCAACATGCTTTCATTTCACTCTTACTTCATTCTCTTTGTCCTTTTTTCATTCTTTATGCATTATTATGTCTAAACATCTGCACTTGAAAAGAAACACCCTGGCGTAGTCTAGGAATGTCATGCACACATTATTTACTAAAGAAAAAACCTTGTAAACACTTTGCAGTTGTTGATGTATAGTACAAATCTTGGTGTGATATTAAATTCTTCATTAAACATGCTAAATGAATAAATACCAACAATCTGTACAATAATCAAGAATGCAGTTACCGATCCAATAGGAAATGGCTTAAAAATTTGAGATGCCGCATATGTGTCACCTCAGTTTGAATAGGCATGATGCTTCTGAAACAGTCATACACTTAAAAATAGGACAAACTGAATAGGATTTGGTTAAGTGTTACTTAAGTCTAGTTTCTTTGGTCCCATATACTATTTAAGAAAGTAGGTTGTACATGAAGTAATACCACAGACAGTGTGTTTTATCCAGAGCTCAGCTATTTCTGTATCTGGGAAACAATCAAATTCACAGAATGTTATCAGTGCTTTTTTTTTTTAGGTATTTTTAGGTATTTCATAAGAGTTTTGCTTCTAGTTTCACTTGAACAGATGGGAATGCCAGTAAAAGCGACTGTAAAGAATGCAAACTATGCGTGTACATGATGAGTACATTAACATTTGGGTTCCCCAAAGAACCTTTTAGTAAACAGTTCCTAAAAGAACCATTTTGAAAGACATTTTAAAAATACTATAAAGAACCTTTTCAGCATTTAAAAAGGTTCCACGGTTGTTAAAGGTTCTTCATAGAACCACTGATGCCAATAAAGAACCTTTATTTTTAAGAGTGTATGTGCTGTTTTTCAGATTAGAAGTTGGATAGATTATAGAGTTAGACGTTAAATATGGAAAAACCACCTCCAGTTATGTTCTTATGTGTACAATGGTCTGTATGCTTTCACAATGAACAGAAATAAAAGTAAATGTACATCAGCTTGTCCTGTAAAACAAGAAATACTTGTTCACACTTCCTTATCACATCACTTAAATAGTTTCGACTCAGTCTGGACTGACACAATTTCCCTGCAATAAAAAAAAAAAAAAAAGACTCTCTGCATTATTTCAAATTCAGTTTGACATTGAATCTCAAGATATGTAGAGGGTATGTTCCATCTAGTCATTACTGGACGTACAGAATACACGCTGTGTTATGTATGAGCTGATTACTTAAGGTTCCTGAATTATTCAGATTCACTGCTGGCTGATTGTAACTTTGTTAGATGTTTAGGATTATTTAAACTCATTTGGTCTGCCAAACCTACATGTAGCTTAATTATTTCTGTAAGATTTTTTCCCCCTTTATTAAATGTCAGTATGTATTGCATTATTGTATTTACAACAGCACCATCTACTGGTTACAGCCAACTTGTTCTTGAATTTCTTTATAAAACAGTTCAGTTCAGTTATCCTCACTTGAACATATAAACTTTTTTTTTTTTTTTTGGGGTCAATGACGTGATGCTTAAATTTTCTGTCCAAAAAAAGATTAGTTATTTGTTCTTTTTCTGTTATTCAAAGTGTCAAAATATCATGTGGTGTGATCGTCCGGCCATACCTGTTGTTTTAGAAATGTTTTTGAAATTACCCTAAATTCATTCTGATTAATTTTCTGCACTATTTGGCATGATTTTCAAAGTGTTTTGTAATCCTGTATAAAATTGCAAAACATTTGTTTTTATATTTGTCCAATGACATACATTTTATGAAATATCATGTGGTGCGACCAGAAAGAAACTACCATTTTTGGAACTTTTATGTTGAAATCCATTCAAAGACATAATGCAATTTGCCAATGACCCATGGAAGCAGGTTTGTTACTCTCTTTCAAATTTGGAGGGAAAAAAAAATATTTTTTAATGGGTGGTATATGTAGTTACCACATTTGGATATCATGTGGTATGACCTCAAAAAAAAAAAAAAAAAAAAAGAAAAACACACACACACACACACACACAAAAAAAACAATGAATATTAAGTTATTTCTACAAGTATTTATTATTATTATAAATGTCATAGTGACCTTTTGTGGGAAGCTAGCTTGTTTTGTTTAGGTGGCCAATTCTGTGCTTGTAAATTTTGACTGAATTTGAAATATCATGTATTGCGACCAAATATCAGGTGGTGCGACCACTACAGATTGTTTTCCATTATAGGTATATGTCCTAGTTTTTGTGCTTTTATATTCAATCGATGGTTTATATATATATATATATATATATATATATATATATATATATATATATATATATATAATACTGTATTTTAGGTTCATTTGGAACAGATTTGTATACAATTTGGGTAATTTCAGATGGTTTATGGTTAATCTTTGTACAATATGAGAAAAAATGAGAAAAAATAAATAAATATATATATATATATATTTAATGCCATGTGTTGGACTTTTCACATGTCTCTTTAAATAGATTTTTAATGACATAAGGCCTTTGCGTCATTTGGAGCGATCACTCATCATGTGGTGCGACCAATAATAGGAATAAGTGTATTAAAATAAAATAAATATCTAATTTCTGTGGTTGAAATATGAATCACTGCTACAGCATGCTTAAGTGAATGGTATTTTTAAAATATTTTTATCCGTTTTATGCAATTTACAGGAAAAATAAGTCTGTTAACTACATTTAAGGCAACTCTGAAATTCTAAAACAAAAATATAAGATTATTATTTACAAAAACTCATTATAAATGCAAATACTTTGCTTCTAAACACTTGAATTACTGAGAACATCTTAGAAAAATGTTAAGCATGTTAAGGAAATTAATTTATTTTAATATAAATCATGGTCGCACCACATGACATATTTTAAAGGCTATGACCAACTCATCGAGATGAAAAAACACTAAAAACACTTATGTTTACATTTTAATATGAATTTATGTGTAAACAACATTCTTAATGTTTGAACAGTTACAACAGATGTGATTATTTTTTGTATTTTAAAAATGGTCTGTTGAAAATCCTGACCATTATAGCATAAATAACAAGTATTAAATTAAAACAGTAATTTGTGTAAAGTGTTTCTTTAACTCGTCCGTCAGGCTTTATAACATGTTCATAAACAGATATCGCATCACAACTGTAATACATCTGATGGTAATACCTGACTTGTTATCAGGGCTGATGTGCCATAAAGAAAAGACGTTTTAAAGTTAACCATTAACATCATATGACTTTAACCCTGAAAGACAGAGAACGTCTCCTCAGTGATACAAAGTTCTCATTCAAACGTAAGTACGAATACTGTTTCTTAAGTGTGTTACTCAAATTTATAAGTTGTTTTGGATACAGTATGTAGCAGTTTCTGTGCTTTCTGGTTTGTGTTATATACTGATAAAAGAGAAGTTAGTTCTGAGAAAAGTTTGTTTGCAAATCCAACTCAGTTTGTTATTTTATTACGCTATGTTAAGACAATTTAAAGTGTGTCAGAGTCCAAATATGTTCAGCGCCCGGTGTGTCATTGCTTTATTAAAATATTATAAATATGTCAATTTGTCTTGTTTACTACTCTGTGTATTTTGTCATTTTAAAACAGACGCTAGAGACAACACAGTGGTGAAAATGAGTGACATAGAGGACGATAGTGAAATATGCTTCTCAGTTAAAGTAAGTATCAATTAAAGCATGTTGTTTCTAAATGGTCTAATTTTGTTGCATTTATGAACTAAATAATGCTCTGAATTTGATTTATGTTATTACAACTGTGACTTACTCACGTATGGGGTTTGTGGTTTGTGTGTAGTTTTTGGGTCGTATCCAGGTGGTCCGTCCGAGTGGGATGCAGATTCTGACAGAGGCAGTAGAAGCCCTACGTGTAATAAAGCCATAAATGTCACTGTACCATAGTCATATTAGAGATAGAGATATTATACAACTTGATCCTTTGTCCTGCGTCCCATTATTATCACTTTCCTTTCCATTTAGGATCCAAACATAGTGATGGAAGAGAAAATGAAGAAAACTAAAGTACACCTGTTTCTGACGAGAAGTGCTATTGACATTCTAGAGCACAAAACAAAGGTGTGACTGAGGACTATGTACTCAAGCTCAGACAGTGACACACGTGTATGACAGCTCATTTATTCTCTCCCTCTTGTTTTCTCAGTTCATGCTGTACTCCTGCTCTCTGTCCTCGGTTTCATTCTGCGCAGTACATCCAACTCAGCCTAAAATACTGGGATTTGTGGCCAGACACCCAGCAGCGGACATGTACCACTGCTATATCTTCCAGAGCAAGAAGTTTGTGAGTTCTGGAAATCCTACATGCAGTACATTTGATATTCAAGATGTTTTTAGTTCACTATTTATTTTTTACGTAGTATACTATTTTACTTTTACATTCAAAATTGTAAAGCCCCTAAAGTTTTCATAACCTTCTTATTGATTTCCTGTCATTCCAAACCTGTACGACCTTCGGATCACAAATTAAGATATTCTTGATGAAATCCGAAAGCTTTCTGACCCCGTTTTGATGTAAAGTAAATAGAGTCAATGAGTCAATTGACCCTTCGCAGAGAGTTTGATTGACAGGCCATCTGACCAATCATATTGCCAAATTTGCCATTTTATCCGACAAACAAACCAGACAGGAGAGTAGATTAATGTTAACTTGAAAAATAGTGTGTGTTGAAACAAGATATCTTCTGATGTTCACTCATGTTTATTTCATGTTCAAACTAGTATTGAGGACGAGATGATCGGTTTACGTAATGCTTGAACTTGAGTGCTACAGCGATCTGTCGTGACACATCAAAAAGCCACAAAACAGTATTTATTGTTTGAATTTCTTACAAAATGATAACATTTGAAATAGGGCTAGGCGATAAATCGATAACGATAATTAGAATTTCCTTGATAAACGATAACAAGAGTTTGATATAAAGGTGGAACAAAAGACCACTAGTCAAAGCATTATGTATTAAATGTATTGAAGGAGGAGTAATGGAATATAATTAAAGTATTATTTGTGATTAAGCTATAGTGTTTATGCAATTATACTAAATGTGTTTTTCATACAAATAACAAGGATCCATACCATGGTACTGAGGTGCTATATGTGACCCTGGACCATAAAACCAGTCGTAAGTAGCACGGGTATATTTGTAGCAATAGCCAAAAATACATTGTATGGGTTAAAATTTATCGATTTTTCTTTTATGCCAAAAATCATTAGGATATTAGGTAAACATCATGTTCAATGAAGATATTTTGCAAATTTCCTAGCATAAGTATATCAAAACTTAAATTTTGATTAGTAATATGCATTGCTAAGAACTTCATTTGGACAACTTTAAAGGCGAGTTTTTTTTTTTATTATTATTTTATTTTATTTTATTTTTTTGCACCCTCAGATTCCAGATGTTCAAATAGTTGTATCTCGGTCAAATATGGCCTATCCTAACAAACCATACATCAATGGAAAGCTTATTTATTCAGCTTTCAAATGATGTATAAATCTCAGTTTCGAGAAATTGACACATGACTGGTTTTGTGGTCCGTGGTCACATATTTGTGGTTTTAACTGTTATTATCATGATCTCATGATCTGTGGATGATACTATGGAAGAGCAATGGCTAATTAAAAAACAAAAAAACAAAAAAAAAAACAAACGTCTTTAAAAATTTAGAATAATTAAATTTTACAATATAAAATTGAGGTTGCTACAATTTTTTACAGATATTACTGATTTTGATTATGAACATAAATCCACATCTGCATCCTAGTTCAAGCTACTAAGAGACAAAAAGTGTTGCTATTATTGTTATTATTATTAATGTTATCAGGTAACAGAAACCTGTTTCTTGATTTGAAACAATATTACACAAACATACACAACTAAGAAATTATTTGTTTCTATTAAGATATTTGTTTTGTTAAGAAAAAATGACTGGAAAAAGTGTATAAAGTGTTTGTCATGTTCTGACCATAAAGAATATTTTAAAGCCACATTTAACCGTCAGTTTTTTACTACTTTCACATTGTAGCAAAATCTGCCTTTAAACTCGAAAGAAATACAAAATTGACATTTATCATGATAATGATTGTGATAATTTTTTGGCCATATTGCCCAGCCCTAATTTGAAAGCTGAGACTTTGTTTCATAACAAAAGTAACCTGCTCTGTCTTGTCTATTAGCACGTTATCAGTTTCCTCTTTGCTCCGCGATGTATTTTTCACCGTGTGAGAACATGATGTGTAGCGTGAGAGCACCATGGTTTGTCAGACATTACAAGAGTAACTAAGGGGAAGTGGGTCTGCATTTTGAAGACAGCCACCAAGTGAAATAACTTGCCTTTAAGAAACTTTGGTTGGCAGCCACAATGGTAATGTTGCAGGACAGTCATTTTCTATATAGGCAATGGCACACAAGTACAGCTCTATCTCTTTGAACAGGGACAGACTATAAATCTCCAAAAGTGTTCGTTTAAGTTCAATAATAGCAATAAAAAATTACAATAACTAAACCATAAAGCACAGTTTATATTTAACCAGTTCTTGCTTTCTTTGGGAATCGAACCCATGATCCTGGTGTTGCTAGGTCATGCTTTACTGTTTGAGCAAGCCAGATTTACGTTCCTATTACAAACCACTATATTCTCCCATTTGTGGCCTCAGTAAACTATTTATTTGAAAGAAATGTATACTAAATTAATCATTTAGCAAGGATGCATTAATTGACAGAACTGCTATTTCAAATAAGTGCTGTCCTTTTGAACTTTCAGTTCTTCACAAAAACATGAAGCAGCACAACTGTTTTCAACTTAATAATCGGAAATGTTTCTTGAGTAGCAAATCAGCATATTAGAATGATTTCTGAAGGATCATGTGAAACTGAAGACTGGAGTAATGAAGCTGAATCAATTACATTTTAAAATATATTAGAGTAGCAATTTGTTCTTTTAAATTCTGATAATATTTCAGAAGATAATTCACATCCATTTAATCTGTTTTAATACAAGCTTTACAGCGGGTACACTATGTATCGGCTTAAATAAACTTAATTAAATAGTACATTTTAATAAGAAATGTCTCCTTAATTTTCATTTGTTTTATTAATTTATACTAATAAATGATTAGAAAGTCTATCATTAACGTTTTGTTAAAAGTTTAAGTTTTTGAACAGTAAGATTTTTTTATGTTTTTAAAGAAGTCTCTTCTGCTCACCAAACCTGCATTTATTTGATCTAAAGTACAGCAAAAACAGTAAAAATCTGAAATATTTTTACTACTTAAAATAACTGTTGGTAACACTTTCTATGAAGTCCATATTTATAATACATTATAAGAGTATTCTTAAGGCATTATAATGAATGCATAATGCATTATAAAAACCTTATACTATGTTATATCATCTTATAAATAATTATAACAACGATACAATTATATGCTTACGCATTTGTGGTTATACCTTTATTTATAACACACAATGAACACCATATTAAATTTTATTTTACATTTATGATAGGCTACATATCTTCTTGACATTGTTTAAGATCTGCACAGTATCTCGTTACATCTTGTAAGTGGTTGGGTGTGGAGTGTTATTTGAGTGCTCCCTGTGAGGCTAATATTAATTTTGATGTGAGCTAGTTAATAATTTCAACTGAAAAAGTTGCAATGTTTATATGTTAGGTTACATTTTATTTTGATGCTCTTCTTAGTCTACTGACTATAGTCGACTATAAGCAACTTTTCAACTACATGTCAACTACTCAGAGTACTAATATGCTTATATTAAGGTTAGGGTAGGTAGAATGTTGATGTACTTGTAAAGTTACTTATAGTCAGTTTGTCTTTTGGGGAACCATCAAAATAAAGTGTTAGCAGACATACTAATACTCCTATGACTGTTAGTTGACATGTAGTTGCAGAGTTACTAATCAACAGGTGACTAAAGGGTACCATGAAAATAATCAAACTGATATTACAGTAAAAATAGTTCAAATCAAATATGTCATATTACACATTCATATCTGATCTTATGGCTGTTTGAGAAAAACATATATTATAACTATACTTATAAGTGGTCATTAATTGCTTTAAGTAAAGTAGCATACAAAATATGCCAAGATATAAGACTTATAATACATTATAACTAAGAGACATATAATCCATTGTAACATGTTCATTGTGTGTTACAAATCATCATACTCTTAAGCTACAAATAAGTAAATATTATAATACAATAAAACTGTTGAATATTCATAAGATGATATAACATATTATAAGGTTTTTATAATGCATTATGCATTCATTAAGAATGTCCTTATAATGTATTATAAATGTGGGCTTCATAGAAAGTGTTACCTAACTGTTTTCTATTTGAATATATTTTAATATGCAATTTATTCCTGTGATTTCAAAGCTTTTAGCATTATTACTCCAGTCACACAGTCCTTCAGAAAACATTCTTATATTCTGATTTGCTGCTCAAAAACATGTATTATTATTATTATTATTATTATTATGTTGAAATGTCTTTATCATCACTTTTGATCGATTTAAAGCATCCTTGCTAAATAAAAGTATTCATTTCTATAATTTCTTTCCCCCCAAAAATTATAGTGACTTCAAGCTTTTGAATGGTATAGTGTATAATGTAACAAAAGCTTTTTTATATCAGATAAATGCTGAGCTTTAGATCTATTCATCAAAAAATCCTGAAACATTGATGATAATAATAATAATAATAATAATAATAATAATAATAATAATAATAATAATAATAATAATAATAATAATAAATGTTATTTTAAATAGTAAAAATATTTAAAAAAAATGTTTTACTGTTTTTGTTGTACTTTGGATCATATAAATGCAGGTCTGGTGAGCAGATAAGACTTCTTTAAAAAAAAACATAAAAAATCTTACTGTTCAAAACCTTTTGACTGGTAGTGTATATTGACACAATATTAATTCTAACCTTAAATTCTTTTTCTGCATTGTTTTTTTATTTATTTTTTTTTCGTCAGTCCCATATGCTGGTTTCCATCATTGGTGACGCGTTTCGGGCTTCTAAGCAGGATGAAAGTTTACATGGTCATCGTGATCTGGTGGTGGAGGCCCTGAGACACAAGGTAACCCGTCAGCATACAGAAAAACATCACAGAAACAGCTGAAACTGGAGGGAAAATAAACAGACAACTAAACTAAAAATAGACTTCATAATCATAAGAAAAATCTGAGTCATGGTACATTTTATGGCATGACATTTTAACTTGTACCTGCAAACAGTGACTCACACAGGCATAATAAAACACTAAAAGTCATTTACTGGCATCAGGGCTATAATAGAGCTTTTGACCATTATTGCTTCCTCCAGTCATACAAATGGGAAGGTTTATCGCCTCTTTTAAAACATGAATCTCTGAAAGAAATTAGGTTATTTGTTTCTGTAAACTTGTCACACTTGGTTAGAACACAGTGGTTGTGATTAAAAAATGGGTGAATGCTTAAACCGTCTAATATCTCCCTCTGCTGTTCAGAATAAGGTACTGGAGCGAGAAAACGCTGAGCTGAGGAGGAGACTGCAGGCCAGTGGAGAAGTGGGTTATGTGTCAGGCTATATGAGCCTACAGTTATACCGCAAGACACATACATAAGCATGTTTAACCATGCTCACATGCACAAAAGCACAAACATATCTGAAGTGTAACCTGTATTTGATCAGTGCACTATTGAAAAGCTTAAAGGAATCATTCAGTCAACAATAAAATCCGTTTACTCACCCTTACATCTTTATGAACCTGCATGACTTCCTTTCTTCTGTGGAACAATAGCGTATATTTCAAAGACACTTCCATGCAGTTCTTAGTGACTGTAAAAGAAGAATATAAAGTCTTTTCATTTTGGCTGAACTATTCCTTTAAGAGACCTTGTTATCTAGAAAAGAAAATGATAACCTTTTAATGTGGGGTTTAAAAATATATATATATATATTCAAATGTATTCACTTCATGCTGTTCTCTGTGATCACAGACATTTATCTTACAGAACACTGGTGAAAGCCAGAACACTGATGAAAATGAGTCTGATGTTGATAGAATTTCATCTCGATCAGGACAGGGTATGTACACAACACACAGCATCTGTATATGGGTTGTTTACGTGACATGGCATTTTCACTGTCCCACAAGATAAAAATAAATATAATTAATATTGTCGTTATTTAAAATGCTGTGAACATTTCTTTGTCCTACATGGAACTGTTTTTATAAAAGCTGTAGTGTTATTTGTTTATTTTTGAGCCGAATGTCAAAATTGTCCTATGGTGTGACTGTCTCAAGCATGGTTCAATAAATTACAGCTATCATAATTTAAAAAGAAAAGCATAAACATGTTAACAAATACCACTGGCATAATTGTACAAGTGTCTACTTTAGTAAATGACAATCTTTTTTTTTTCATCTATATATTTCTGAAAGTGTAGGAACTTTTTGTCTTTTTGTCATGTCCTCTGGTATGACACCATATCCTGATTTTAAATCGGCCAATTCCAGAAAAGACTTTTATTAGTTGAAGGACCCCATTCATGGTCATGTTACTGAAGCCCCCTGTCAAGCCCATGATGTGTACATGGTCAATTTTTGTTTCAGAATTGTTCACATATTTAACTTTTTTGGAACCATTACAAAAGTGTTACATTTTGTTGTCCTTTGGTGTGACCCTTACATTATAATTTTTAATTAAAGACTGTATGTTAAACTACATAACCATGGAAAATTATGCAAATGTGTCTTGCAAACCGCTAATGACAGGTTAGGTTGGAATTGCAAGGTCATTAATTGACACAAAAGGCTGAAACGTCCTATAGTGTGACAGAAAATGTCCTCTGGCGCGACGCCTGTACAGGCGTCACGCCAGAGGACAAGGTCTCTTTAAATAGCATTTGAAATAATTAAATAAGCTTTGTTTAACTCCTTTTTAGATCATTCTCAGTGTTCTTAAATGCAGTAATTATATCAATTAAACTATTTTCTGATGTTTTTGCAGAAGACTTGTACTGTTATAAGGTGACATGAAAATAAGTATACTTTAAGAAAATAAGTATACTATAAGTGATACTATGCTTTTGAAACAGAAAGAATTGAGGGAGAGAAATTAGTGGAAGAGAAAGGACACCGAAATATAGACTGAAAATTAACAGGGGTCCACCAGAAGGGACGAGATCCAAAGAGAATGATGCAAAAAGTAAATAGAATCAAAATCATGCCTTAAAATAAGTAGCTATATAATTTTTTTTTTAAAAATTCATTCACATCATAATGAATATAGTTTCAATCATATATCAATAATATGTAGCTGTATCATAAATATCAGTCATATTTAGCTGTGCCACACATGCAGCAGGGGGGCTAGAAGAGTTTCAGTAACATACTGATTAACGAGACTGAATTTTGTTGATGAAAATTATTATTATTATTATTATTTAGAAAAAAAAACAACATGTTGATATTGTTTTTGTCAAAATCAAACTTTATTTCTCATTTGACATTTTCAAAATGTAATAGAAATACTTTAATAACTACCATTTCTGTCCTTTAGTGTGACGTAATGTCCTATGGTGTGACACACATAAAAGAACCACAGATTTGTTTTTATCTCAAAATATCTTAATAAAACAGTTGAGTAATGCAATAGGAGATAGAAATATCTCTCACCTTAAAATTGTTTAATTTTCATCACTTTTGAACAGATGACAGCGAAGTTTGTCTTGTTGTCGAAGTTTGTCTCGAAATTGTCCAAGAAGTCATGGGGGGAAAATTATGCTAATTATAATTTCATATTAAATAAATAACACTATATGAAAATACGTGTCTAACAATGAAGATAAATCTCACTCATGCTATTCATATATTATTAAGAGGTTTTTTTTTTTCTCTTCATTTTTGCTATGTCACACCATAGGACAAATTTATGGTACAGTTCAGTAAAAATGTGAGAAAAAAAAAAAAGTGTTTTAGTGTTTTACTGAGTCATTTTTTTACTACTGTGTATTTTTTTTTTTTTTTTTTTACTGCCTGTCAACTACCCATATGAATATCCTTGTGGGGACTTCCTGTTCACACTGTTTGAATTCAGACACTATTTACTCTTATATTATGAAATGTTTTTCATTTGTGAGGAATCCCACAATGTTTTGTCATGATTTTGCTCTTCTATTTTAGAAATCTCATCCCTATAAGGCTTTGTGTATTGATGTGTGCTGGTGATATGCAGTCTTCTGATTTGTATTTTTTCTTTTTTTCCAGTGAGATTCTTTTCTGAAGATGACAGGACTCCTTTGCAGAAGAATTTCTAAGTGAAAAACAGATAAATGTTCATGAAACTATGCTGACTCCTGAAGTACAACCAACATCTCTGCAGATGTGATTAACACTGAGCTCCTTCAAAGACTTCAACATAAACTGTTATTTATTAAGAACATCAAGACGATCAATATGATTATTTTTTAAAAAAGGTGATATCTGTAAACAAACATGTATATGTTTTGTTGGTGTAACTCAAGGACATCACTTTTTATCCTTCTGACAGCCGCCTGGGCTACCATATGTAACCTCATACATAATTATTTTAATGTATAGACATACTTTGCTATGATAATTTATTTGCAAAAATATTAAAATCATCAATACTGATGCAGGCTACAGAGACTAATACTTGTACATTACGTCTAAATTAACTACTTTTTTTTAATGTGGGAAGAACAAAAAACCTTTAGCTAGCTGAACATTAGCTTTTTAACATTAGATTAAGTTGAAGATAACTTTTGTTTAATGCATATTTTTCCGGCAAAACAGATACTCAAATTGGTGAGAGAGACGGGAGTGATATAAAGTGTATTTTGTGTAGTTTATGGCTATATTAATAGGGTGAATATTTTAACAGTGAACCTCTTGTCACCTCACCTGAATACAGTATGTGTTACTACATTTGTGTCGACGTGGGAAGCAGATTTATCATCTGACTGCGGAGAAAACATTAAAATAGTTTATTTTTCATATCTTTCTTTCTGTTAATCTTGTACAGCTGGCAAAGTATGTCCACAATATCCCTCTATCGGTGAAGTATAAGGTAGGTAAATAATAGAAAAAGAATCGGTAACTAAGCTGAACGCGCATCTTTACGCCTTTTTAAACCGCCCAATCGATTCAGTTGAATCGAGTCATTTATTCGCAACGACTTGATTCAAACTCAAAGGTGATTTAGACCAGTTGATCAGTTAGGAATCGATTCAAAAGATTTTTTCCCATTTAGAAATCACTTTGATCGCCTCATATTATGTACAAA
Organism: Cirrhinus mrigala; assembly: GCA_036247105.1. NCBI lineage: Eukaryota > Metazoa > Chordata > Actinopteri > Cypriniformes > Cyprinidae > Cirrhinus > Cirrhinus mrigala. The sequence continues at coordinate 31,848,931 of CM070029.1, forward strand.
CATGACTGAAATTTCTAAACATGACACTACTTAAACAGTAAACTAAGCCTTTACCGAAAAGCTGTATGAACTTGTTCAAATGATTCGAAACACCACACGCTGGTGACGCCTGCTGGTCAAAACTGTGTAAATGAAACAAAAATTCAAGCCAAAAAACATACATAAAAACTACTTTTAAACACCATTATAAATGTTTTATTGAAAATGTATTCAATGCAACTAACAAATCAATAAATTAACATACTAAATATGACATGGTGTATGTGTTGTTGTTTTAATTAGCAGGGCTCGTTTTGTTTGTTTTATGGAGGAATTACAGGCAGTGGTCGATTTGGGGGGGGGGGGGGGGGGGGGGGTTGATAACTTTTGATAACTTTTTGATAAAGTTTGATAACTTTGTTTGATAAGTTTTTTTTGTGGGGACATTTGTCCTCAGTCAAATGATTCTGTCAAATTGGCTGATTCAGTTTGGATCGAAGCAAGTGGACTATTTTTATTGAATCACTGAATATTTGGCTCACTGAATTCGTTCAAAAACAGATTAATTCAGGAAAGAAACACATCAGTGTTGCTCCGAGACACACAACAGCTCTGCTCCAGTTTTATTTCAGACTATTACACTGGCAAAACAGGAAAAAAGACAAAATATGTCTAAAATGTAACTCACTTATTTAACTTCTTATCTGTTGACATGCTGTATAAAATTATTTTAACATTTGCGATTACACACGTGCTGATTCTTGTGTGATATAATATAAAGATTAAAAATAAAAACTCACACAGGGATATTTTTCCTTTATTTGCCCCTTTTTTGAATTGGGCATTACTGCATTCTAATAGGCTTAATCGTGCAGTTAATGCTTTTGGACGCTCGAGGCGAGTTTTTAGTTATTGGTTGTTTTTTTTTTTTTTTTTGCAAAGTCATTGACATGATATGTCAGCTAGCGTGAATTACAACGATTGATTATTTCTGAATGGAGCACATCCCTCATCTCTCTCTCTCTCAGTCGTCCCTCCTCCTCACAGTCACACATTTAGCACAAAAACGTTATTTCAGGGTAATGTCTTTAAACTCTAATCAAGGAAATATAATACCTTATTGTTTTCTTCTTTTTAAAGAAGGTCAGAAAGAAATTTTCGCTCGAATCTTTTTGCGCGAAAAATGACAAATGCATGCGTGAGCTGAGCTCTGATCGGCCAATCGCCCTTATTTCGTTTATAAATTGTTATACATAAAGAATATTAATAATTAATTTGCACAATAAGGTTCACATAATACACAGCATTATTAATCTAAATGGTAAGGGGGGATGGTGGTTTTACAGATTCTTTTTTGTAATTTTTTTTTGCCCCGCATCCCCGCTGCTTATAGGCTAATAAGAGACTAGCAACTACTACTTTTTGTTTTAATTATTTAAATATCTTATTAAAAAATAAATAAAACGAAGCCTCGTTCACTGAAATCACGTGGCAGTTTGATTCGCGCTCCGAACCACTTGTTCGAAACAAATGATTCGCAAAGTTTTCGAAGCTTTACGAAGCAAGCTGCTTATTTTCGGAGAATGACACACGGAATATTATTAATGAATATTATTATTTGCAGTTGATCTCCAGAGCGATAGATGGCAGTAGAGAGTTAATGTATATTGACCAGTGCCTTCAGAGCAGAGACTGAGAGTGAGACACAAACACAAAGAAACGACACTCAACGGACTGACTGAGCGGAATCAAACTGCAGCGGCACGGGACTGAACACACTGACATCAGCGTGACTGTACAGTTTAAAGGTAAGCGATGCTTTTTCAGTCTCACGAGCTTGATCTTACACTGACAAGTCATTATAATGTAAGTTGCCAAACGCAAAGTCATTGAAACTATAGTTTCATAATGTATGCCGGTAGCTTGACAATGTGTATAGCTGAGTAAAGTTGCTACAGTCAGCTGAAAATATAATACACTGGGTTGAAACGGACAAACTGATGGTTGTTTATATATTATAATATTATATATTATTATTATTATTTATATATTCTAGACCAATGCTGAGTGGTTTACATAGAAATTGTAGTTACTGAATACAAACTACATACTGGAATTTGTAGTCAAAAATGAGAATACTCATTTTAGGTAATGTATTCTGACTACTTTTTGATTGCTTGTATATATGCATTTACTGACTCCTGATCATCTGTCTGTAGTCGCTGGTATCAGGCTGGAGTTGGTTTGTGTTTCCCATGGGTGCATCTGTGTGCCGGCACGGCCGCTCGCTCCTGTCCCGTCACAGCAGGGCTGGTCATAAGGAGTCTCTGATGGGAGGGGATGACTCTCTGGACGGTCTGGATAGACAGGAGGACATTGCCCAGTTCCCATATGTGGAGTTCACAGGCCGAGACAGCATCACCTGTCCTACTTGCCAGGGGTCTGGACGCATCCCATCAGGTATGGATGTCTAAAAAACACACATCTTATTTGAGCGTTAGAGTCGTGTTCATCTAGGTCGTGTTTCATCTTGAAAACCAGGAGAACAAAGTTTTATGCACAAAGTCAATGATCCCAAAATCACTTTTATTAGAATTACTCACTTTTTCCCCCCATTCTTCCTCATTTTACTGTTATTGTTCTTCTTATTATTATATTTCAAAAATGGGAGACTTTCTTTAATTTGCATTTAAATTCTCAAGGAATTTTACACAACGATCACATGCATAAAAAGGTGTTGTGTTAAAAGTCACCAGATAATCTATTTTATTGACTGAGGTCATGAAGATGACCACATGCACTTTGGTGTGATTCTACATGTTATCTAACCTCTGATTGAATCAAGTTTTTTGTTTTTTTTTTAGGTCAGTTAAATGAGTTAGTTGCTCTGATCCCCTACAGCGATCAAAGGTTACAGCCGCGGAGAACGTAAGTTATTTCACACAGATCATTCTCGTTTGGAAACAGCCTTGATGTTCATTTTGACATTTGCCTTTAAGAAGGCCACAAAGTAAAATATATGTTAATAAAAATAACATTGCTTGTTTTAATAGGATAGATCAGCCAAAAATGAAACTTCTGTAATCATTTACTCACTCCCAAGTTGTTTCAAACCTGAATTATGATTATGATTATATTTCTATAAGTGAATTCACACTGCTTTCAGCAGGCAAACAATCCTTTTAGAAAATGTCTTAACAGAAGTAAAGAAATAGTTTCATGATTTTGTAATCCTTCTTTTGGCAGGAAGTTATATGTGGTGCTGTCAGTGATTTTGTGTCTGCTGGCGTCTTTTTTGGTGGCATTCTTCCTGTTTCCACGTCCTGTGCTGGTCGTTGATGATGGGATTCGCTCTGTGACTGTGCACTTTGACCGTAACAACAGCAAAGTGCTCATCAACATGACGGTGATTTCTGTTATGTATTTATTAGTTTTTATGATGGGATAAATAATATGAGGAAATGGTTTAAAATGTGTTGAGGCATTTATTCTAAAGCCTTATTGCAATCATAAATATCCTTGTTCATCAAACTGTATTCAAATTCCTTCAAAATCAAAATGTAATAACTTACATTCTTGTAATATTCACAATGCAGCTCTAGTCTAGAATAGTTAAATTGGACATCAAAATATTGCATGCACAATAAAAAATAACCTTTTTCAGTCAGACCAGTAATTTAAAGAAACTGTAATTTTGGCTTATGACTGTACTGAATGCTGTCTGTAATCTCTGTGTGTGTCTTAAACAGAGCTCCTTGAACGTCACCAACTCTAATTTCTTCACGGTGTTGGTGGACAGCGTGAGCTGCCAGGTGCTCTACATGAAGACAGTCATCGGCTCTCAACAGCTAGACAACGTCATCCATATTCAACCTCTCAGCCAGAAACAGGTGTGATGATCGGCCCAACATCCATTTTCTAATGTACACTAGTGTTTAAAAGGTTACGGTCAGCCAGATTTTGAAAAAGCTCTTATGGTCACCAAAGCTGCATGTATTTGATCAAAAATACAGTAAAAATATTGTAAATTATTTAGGGCTGCCCTCAACTAAAGATTTCTCTGGTCGACTAGTAGTCGTTCCTTTTAAGCATTAGTCGACTATTAGTCGCACGTTTAATAATGAACTAGGGATGCATGATATTATCGGACTGATATCGGAATCGGCCGATAATGGCTGTAAATGTAAATATCGGCATCGGCCTGATATGAAAAATTATGCCGATATGTCTTGCCGATAAGAGGAATATGTTAACTGGCATGTGCTGATGGATTAGATCACGTCAGCAGTGTGGCTCATTCTTAAAGCAAAGTTTTGCCTCAATGGGGAATGGATTCACTGATTTGGATCGCTGCATTTAAACTGAGAATACACATACAGAATGAGGTGTAGCAATAGCAAGTGCAGTGGCAACAGCGGCCGTTGGAGAAAGCGCGCAGTCATTTACTGTTGGCTGTTTTATATCCAGTCACTAGATTGCTAAATGCACCTTTTAAATGGTTTCGTGGTGCTCTTTGTTGTGTTTTGAAACACAATGGCAATGTTTGCAAATGACATGATCGGCATTTAAAATTAAATGATCCCAAATGTAATTACGGCGCGTGGGCAGTGAATTCTCTTTCTCCGGCGGCACAACTGCAAAACACACTGTTGCTCATAAACATTTTTATGTGAATATTATGACACAAGTGAGCTACAAAGCATTCTTTATCAGATAAATAATTGGTTACCAGGCAAATGTTAGTAGCGACCATGCTTTTGGATTCATGCCTTTCGAGCCCATACATTTAAAGCCGTAAGCGGCTATGTGTCCTGTTTTGCCGCTTGGTCACGAATTGCCACGAGCTTAATAATATTTATAGTTTCTTTTCCCAAATCATCACCATCTCACCCTTTAATTTCGCAGGTTTATTTTCTTGTCCTTCACTTTTAATCCATATTTTCGTATCCTTTACTGTGGTAAACTGCGGGTGGGAAATAAAAGATTTCGTGGCAATAAATTAAGAATTCACCCAATAATGTAATTCGACTTTTTAATTCGTTCCCTCACTTTACAAATTAATAAATCGTAGGAACGAATTAACAAGTTGTAGGAATAAATTATGCCCTGTTCGTGTCCCGCAGCCCTTTCAAAGCACAGTGTACCATATGAAATAATTATCTGGGGAAATTATAATTAAACATCACATAGTGACTACATTTCTATTACTTTCCATGTTGAATGCTTTTGTATTGCAGGGCTCTAGACTGCGACCAAAACTGTCGCATTTTAGATAATTTTTTTGAGAATGTGCAAGTTAAAATTTGACGTGGTCGCATTTGTACGAGTGCATGATCTGCAGTGCTTCAAAGCGTCTGCTCCATACAGCGGGAGTTACACATTGTGGCAAGAGTCAGATTTCACTGATCACGCGAAGAGGCGCTTTCGGTATGAGCGCTTTTGGCGTAGAGCCTGTTTTATATTTGCAGTGTCTGCACAAGCGTGGTGGTGACGGCAAAAATGACCCGAATATTGAGGAAACAATGCCGAACGGAGGATTTGGTTTTCAAGTAAAATAAAAGACCACTTGTTAAACCAAAGAAGGTAAACATGTTGGTATGTTTGTGCAAAAAAAAAAAAAAAGTGTTCCGTTTTGCCAGTTGGTCACGAATTGCCAATAATATTTTTCTTTTCCTAAATCCCCACCGTCTCACCCTTTAATTTGGCTTCACTTTTAATCCATGTTTTCGTATCTCTTACTGTGATAAATTGCGGGTGGAAAATAATAGATTTCGTGGCAATAAATTAAGAATTCGTTAATACGACTTATTAATTCGTTCTCTCATTTCACAAATTAATAAATTAACATTGTAGGAACGAATTAACAAGTTGTAGGAATTAATTATGTCCTGTTTGTGTCCCCCATAGTTTTCTTGGAGAAAAAAAAAACAAAAAAAAACAAACAAAAAAAAAACACATGCAAAGCACCGTCACGGTCAGCCAGTTTAGTTTTACTTTTCTTTTTGTTTTCATCTTCACTGTTTGCCTCATGTTACGCTATAGAGGCTTTCTTTTATTTATTTATTTTTTATTTATTTATTTTTTTTGATACCTTAGTGTTTGCTAAATGTTCCGTAATTTATTATTCGGTATATAATACAGCATTCTTGCTAAAAACTTTCCAAACAAAAGGATATATATCGGTATCGGCCAAAATGAGATGGAAAAATATCGGCATATCGGATATCGGCAAAAATCCAATATCGTGCATCACTATAATAAACCATAAATCATAATAATAAGCCTTTAATTCCCTACATAGACTAATAATCACTCAAAAGCACACATAAAGCTTGCCACAGCTCACCAGCAGATATAATAATTATGAATGTTTCAGGGGAAAACAGCAATGAGACTGCATTAACGTTTTAATAATTTATTGGTAAACTAGGGCTTTCTTTGTTTTTGACTTAAGAGATGAAGTCTGCGACACTGACTCGTCGTCTGTATGCGTGTTTCATTACGTAATCTGAGAATATTTGTTTTCTGTTTGAACTGGTTCATTTAAATGTAGACATTTTACTCTCTATAGATATATTTTTCATGTCTGTAAGGCAAGTGTACATGGAGTTTCAAAGTTTCGTGCTCAAGTTCACAGGGACCGAGACGACAGAAAGGGCATCCTGTTTGGTTTAAATATTTTACAAAAGCGCAACTTTTCATTGTTAATCTGAGTGTGAGCTAATCTATCATGCAGTGAGCGCGAACTATTCAGCTTCCACACTCCGCACAGGCATTTCAACAGCGCACATTTTTCTAGGTTAACATTAGATGAGCGGCCAGGTAAAGTTGCTACTATTTAATATGTCAGATGAAAAGCAATATTTGAGGTCAGTGAATGATATGTGAGCGTGTCCTGCCCAATGTACTATAATTACCGCATAGACTAGCGGTTAACAATCTGTCCGTGACTTCGCCACTTCCTGTGGAATTTATTTATTTTTTTGTTTGTTTGTTTTTTGCGACTATTATAATTTTGGTCAACAAAGTCTCTTCTTGTTGACTAAAGGTCATTGCACACTGATTCTGAAATTTTCGCACTTTAAAAAATAAATACGACCTAACGTTATGTCAATCACGTTTACACACTGCCTCCAAAACTTTCATCCGTCATAAAAAAATTTGCAGTTTTTGCAACGGATGAATTAATACGCATCGGACTCAGTGTGCAAGGTTTCTGTGCCTGACGAATTTTTAGAATGACACATACGAAAATTTCGGTCTTCAGTGTGCAATGACCTTAACGGTTAGTTGACTATTAGGGTGCAGCCCTAAAAGTATTATTAATATTAGAATTTAATGTTTTTGTTTTTTGTTTGAATATATTTTAAAAGCTAATTTACTCATATTCCCAGAAATTTGCTAAAAATGTAGTCAGCCTCAGGCCATTCAAGATGAGTTTGTTTCTTCATGGAAACTAATTTAGAGAAATGTAGCATTAACTCACTCACCAATGGATCCTCTGCAGTGAATGGGTGCCGTCAGAATGAGAGTCCAAACAACTGATTAAAAACATCACAATAATCCACAAGTAATCCACACCACTCCAGTCCATCAATTAACATCTTGTGAAGAAAAAAGCTGCATGTTTATAAGAAACAAATCCATCAGTAAGATGTATTCACTTTAAACCTTCACTTCTGGCTAAAATATCCATAATCCATAAACTTGGTTTCTCCAGCGAAAAAGTTGTCTGGTCTGAATCAGGAGCGTAATATCCACACATCAAGCACCGTTTACAAGCCAAAACAGCTCCAAACAAATATTTGGGTGGATTTTGAAAAATTACACAGACACAGATGGTTGAATATTGGATAGTAGTTGTGCTGTTGTGGAGTAAGTAACATGTTTTTAATGCAGGTCAACTTCACTGTCAAGATGGAGATTGGAGGAAGTCTCTCTTACGTTTAGTGAGTATCAAATCAGTTTTTTATTTATTTATTTATTTTCCTACAAATTGATCTACATGAATCTGTGTTTGATCTGTTTTTGAACTATTTGTACTGTTTTTTTGTTTCAGTGCCTTTTGCACCATGGCAAGCATCAAAGTCCACAACATTGTGGTGTTCATGCAGTAAGTTTCTCGCCACTACTTTTTCACATCCTTTTTTTTTTTTTTTTCCCTGTTGTCATACATTAAAAGTAGGAGGTGAAGTGAAACATAATGGTGCGGTCACATTACTGGAAGTTCACAGCTAAAAAAAGGTCAATGCCACAAATTAGCATGACCAACTTGAACACAAACAAAATCTGTGAGGGGAAATCTTTTGCCTGTGACACATTGTCGGGTAACACTAAATGTGGTCCTTAAAGGGGTCGTCGGATGCAAAGTTCACTTTTACATGTTTGAACATTAATGTGTGTTGGCAGTGTATGTACACATCTACCCTATAATGATAAAAATCCATGCAGTGGTTTTTAATTAATCTGTAAAAATAATATCCTCTTTTTCAAATCGAGCCATTCTCAGATGCCTGTCGGTGTGGCGTCACACAGACAGAGGCCGCTCCCACGATAGTTGATTGACATGAGCGTCTTACCTCAGACCCGCCCTAAATCAGCTGTAACAGACGACCTCCATTGTTTCGATGCCAGAGCAGGGATGTAACTTAGACAAGAATATCTCAGATTGAGTGATTGAGGTGTTGTGTTGCTGGATGTAATAATGAACATAGTGGTCATCATTTACTCCCGACATCTGAGCCGCTGAAGATGCAGTAGATTACATTTGTTTGTAAAGGGAATGCACCTCCCGATCTACATATATCTGTCTATGTTCACGCAAATCGTTCGTGATCCAGCTTCACTTACAACAGAAGTGAGTATAAGGTTTTTTTTTTTTTTTTTATGAATCTCTGCAATCACCTTTCCTAATAACGTGCTAGTTAGCAAGTTTTGCGGCTAAACGTGCTAAATCTCTCAGAGCAGCTCCTCACTCCACCTCCAAAGAGAGGGGCGGGGCGAGCAGAGCTCATTTGCATTTAAAGTAGAAATCCCAATCCTTGACAAGGTAAAAAGGGTGTTGTTTTACACAACCATTGAGAATTTTTAACCAAAGTGTATTAGACTTTTCATTAATACCCTAAAAAAATCATATCAACTTGTGGTAAATGGGCATCCAATGACCCCTTTAAAGGAGAAGTCCACTTCCAGAACAACAATTCACAAATAATCACCCCCTTGTCATTCAAGATGTTCATGTCTTTTTGTCTTCAGTCGTGAAGAAATTATGGTTTTTGAGGAAAACATTTCAGGATTTTTCTCCATATAATGGACTTCATTGGTGCCCTGATTTTGAACTTCCAAAATGTAGTTTAAATGCAGCTTCAAAACGATCCCAGATGAGGAAGAAGGGTCTTATCTAGAAACGATTCGTCATTTTTTTCGGAAAATAAAAATTTGTATACTTTTTAAGCACCAAAGCTCATGTAACACAGGCTCTGTGGTGTGCGTTCACAACGCTACATACTATTGAATCACGTCGAAAGGTCACGTGGAACGTAGACGGAACTATAGACCCAGTGTTTACAAAGCGAACGCACAAAGACTAAGAAAGTGCAAGTACGTCAAACGCTGTTTACAAACGAAAAGGTACAACGATGTCGGACAATTCTGAAGTTGTAGAAGAAAATAAGATGGAGGTTTTCGCCATACTCTACCTTTTTGAGCCGGAGTACACAGATCATTTTCAGATCATTTTACCGACTCAGACCTTTGAGTCTCGTTCAGCAAAACGAATGAATCTTTTTTCGAGGCATTTCGTTCATTTTAGCAAAATATAATTTAAATGTTACGTGTTGCTTCCCTAACACATCCACTGCTTACACAAACGTTGATCACACTACAAACAAGACAAAACTATAATTCTATAAGAAATAGAAAATATTAATTCATTGTTTACCTTTAGTCTTTAGTCTATGATTAGCTCACTCCCCGAGACGACTCGTTCTTCCCAAGTCACATTAAAAATCCGTTCAAAATGAACGAATCGTTCAAGAATGACCCATCACTAATTAGTAGCGTCGTGGACGCGCATCCCAGAGCCTGTGCTACACAAGCTTTTGTGCTTAAGAAGTATACAAATTTTTATTTTTCGAAAAAAATGACATTGTTTTGCTAGATAAGACCCTTCTTCCTCGGCTGGGATCGTTTAGAGCCCTCTGAAGCTGCATTTAAATTGCATTTTGGAAGTTCAAAATCGGGGCACCAATGAAGTCCATTATATGGAGAAAAATCCTGAAATGTTTTCCTCAAAAACCATAATTTCTTTACGACTGAAGACAGAAAGACATGAACATCTTGGATGACAAGGGAGTACATTATTTGTAAATTGTTGTTCTGGAAGTGGATTTCTCCTTTAAGAACAGTTTTCTCATTTGTGCCTCTGATAAACAACTTTTCCTGAGTGTGTATATAGGATTTTCCTCTAGGTTCTTATGAAATAGCCTTGACTGCTTCTCTTATACATCCCAGGACCTCTGTGAAAACCTCCTACATGGTGCGGACGACACAGAACACTCTGGAAGCTTACCGCTACATCGACTGTGGCGCCAACTCCACCATCCACCAGCCCTCAGGAATGATGTGGTCTAAACCTCACTTCTCTTAGAATTGGAAACTGCTCAGGTGAAGCATCAACCGGCGGACGCTTATCATCAAACGGATTGATTCTCTGTGGCAACTCAGTTTCATCAGCTTTCACTCCAGATTTGATGCTGCACTGAATCTGAACTCATTGAACAGAGCAGCTGTGATGTAAGATATTGCTTGAATTGATTCCTCGCCACAGATATCAATGGTGTGATCAGCCGAACTCTCTGTTTGAAGTCTTTGCCATTTCAAGAGCTTCAAACTTGCTCAGTCTATAATCTAACAAGGGTGTTATATAATTTTGCGGTTATTGATAAAAAGGAAGATTTAATTATTGAAGGAATTGCCAATGATGAAGTGCACTTTAAAATACTACTAAAATACTGTGAAATATTTTATGCATTCCTGATAATGTCTTATGCAAGTGTCTCTAATTGTCTCTGCAGTGCCAAAGATTTCACGTGTTTATCGCTCAAGTCATTTCTCTGATCGATGGGTTTTAAAGTGACTCATTCAGCAGTATCAATCAACTTGAATGCATCCATCAGTCAAAGACTAAGTATCAGAACAAATGTTCTCATAGGGTTTAATTTGTTGTGAAGTGAAAAAAAGACTGCTGTGTGATACTGAGAAGGAGAGAACTGTTACAAAACAATCAATTAAAGTGATAGTTCACCCAAAAATGACAATTACACCATGATTTACTCATCCTCAAGCCATCCTAGGTGTATATGACTTTCTTCCTCCAGACGAATTCAGTCGGAGTTATATTAAAAAAATGTCCTGGCTCTTCCAAGATTTATAATGGCAGTGGATGGCTGTTGAGATTTTGAACCCCCAAAAAGTGCATCCACCCATCAAAAAAAGTGCTCCACACAGCTCCGGGGGGTTAATTAAGGTCTTTTGAAGCGAACAAATGCGTTTGTGCAAGAAAAATATCCATATTTAAAACCGTATGTGCGTATGACAGTTAGCGTAAACTAGAGATTACGGTTTATGAAGTTTCAAATATGGATATTTGTCTTACACAAACGCATCAGTTCATATCAGAAAGCCTTTATTAATTCCCCGAAGTCATGTGGAGCACTTTTTATGATGGATGGATGCACTTTATTGGACTTCATAATCTCAACACCCATTCACTGCCATTATAAAGCCTAAAAAAGCCAGGACATTTTTTTTTAATATAACTCTGATTGTATTCGTCTGAAAGAAGAAAGTCATATACACCTAGGATGGCTTGAGGGTGAGTAAATCATGGGGAACTTTTCATTTTTGGGTGAACTGTCCCTTTAAGAGTATCACTTTTCTTCTGTGATGACATGAAAACTGAGTTTGAGGAAATAGCAGGATGTTTTGTTTTCAGTCATACATTAGGGGTTTCACCAAGTTTTTATCTAATGTATTAGACAGTCAACAATGATAATCAGTTTACTGCTAGTCTCAAAAAAAAAAAAAAAAAAAAAGGTACAAAAGCTATTCTTGGGGTGGTACCCAATATGTACACTTTTGATGTTAATTATGTAACTTGACAAGTAAAAGAGGTACAAAGGATGGAAACAAATAACACCCCAGTGACAGCTTTTCTACCCTTTTTTTTTCTCTTCATCTGAGTGTGTAGATGTTTTAAGAAGGGCTTTGTTTCTACCTGAAGTTGCACATTTGGTTAATTTATTGCTATTTTTATATCAAATCTCTTTAATGTGCCTTGAGATTTGGTTGTGTTTTTCACTGTCAAACTGAGAGAAATAAGATAATAATAAAGCTTAAAGTTTGTGTTTTTTTAAACAGAGATTGGAAAGGAAAATAAACTTTTTTTTTTTCCTCTGTATGTTTGTATTTTTGTGTAGCCATCCTTTTTTCCACCCATTTTCCATATGCTAAATGCTGCATTTTGAATATGAACAGCCAGTTTCACTTCAGCAGGGCAAAGCATTTCTGTTTTTTTTTTTTTTTTCCGACTTTAATGTAATTTTGTCGCATTAAAACCAAAGAACCATCCTTGAAATGATGCATCAACACAAGCTCTCATGAAATCCATTTCACAAAGCTGCAGCCACGCAGGAAACCCTCCAGAGACTCTTTGCACGCGGCTGGTGTTTAATAATTTATTCTGCACAGGTTATTCTAAAGGTATTCCATTCATATCTTCTTTCTAACGCTCAAGTCAGGAGCATTATTGTTTCCAGTGCTCTTTATACCCTGCAGATTCATCTGTGCAGCAATTACATCTTGTTTCAGGATAGTTCTGGACATAAGAGCCAAACTATTGGTTGACTCTGGTTTAGATCTGACTTAGCTGATTTGTTCTTGGGAACAACGGGCTTGTATCAGGAGGCAGGGCTGCTGGAATCACTCGAGGTATAGTATTTTGTCCTCCATGTCTTCAGCATGTCTTTTTGCTGTAATATTTGTTCTCCATCTGTGATTGCATTCTTATAACCCTGCATGCAGAATGAGTGAAGCTGTGGTTAGTGGGGTGAGAAGGTTGAGCACCATCTCAGAGCAGGACGTGGATGCTGAAGCGGAGCGCGTGTCGCCGGCGTCCCAGGGGGACAGTGAGTGGGCAGGATCCAGTGCTTCGCTCTGCTCGTGTGGAAAGCCCAGCGGCCAGAGCAGCTCCCTCACCTCTTTTGAGTCTTATCAGCCTGACGCCGCAGGTACAACTTCAGTACTTCTCTGTTTAAATGTTTATGGTGTGTCCAGTATAACAAAGTTGTCCTGGCTGCTAAAAGCTCATTTGGGACGGTGTCCTTAAACCTGTTTAACTTTTATGTATGCCTAAAACAATTGTGGTTTAATCATGAATGCGATCTAATCTAAATCAGTTAAACACTCATGAAATATCCATCTGAAGATAAACAGATGAAGTAATTAATTGAGTAACATTTATAATTTATTATAAATATGTTATAATTAATTAATTTATTAATGATTAATAATATTAAATAATAATTACATAATTTAACAAAACAATTATAAATAAGACAAATTGGTAATATAGAAATGATTATGAAATAAAAAAAAATCATTTAGTTACTTTTTTGCAGATGTGCAGCACATGTAATAGTTTAAAATTATTATTCAATTATTATTTTCATTGTTATATTAACTATTCTATTAATAGCACATGCATGTATATATAATGTACAGTATACACTTTTATTTACACACTTCTGTTAATAGTTTGGAATCAGTAATTATTATTAATATTATTATTTTTAAGAGATTAATTATTTTATTATACAATTTTAGTCCTGTTCAATAGTTAGGGATCAGTATTTTTTTTTTTCTTTTTCTTTTTAGGAAATTAATCCTTTTATTGTACAATTTTATCTACACACTCCTGTTTAATAGTTTGGGATCAGTAATTATTATTATTATTACTTTTAGGAAATTAATTCTTTTATTCTTTTACTTTTATTTTTTTTTTTTTTTAGAAGAAATTAGTTATTTTACTATACAATTTTATCTACACACTCCTGTTCAGTAGTTTGGGATCAGTAAGTTTTTTTTTTTTTATTAAATAATTAAAAAATTAAATATTTGACTATTTATTTATTATATTAAAGATAATACAACATAATAAAAATGCATTTTTGACCATGTGACACTGAAATAATGATGCTAAAAATTCAGCTGAAAATTCTGCCACAACAGAAATAAATTACATTTTAAAATATATTCAAACAGAAAACAGTTATTTTAAATTATAATAATATTTCACAATGTTGTTCTTGCTGTGTTTTTGATCAAATAAATGCAGCTCTTCTAAAAAACACATACTTAATTTTCCATAAACTAGTTTAAATTAGTAATTATAATTTGGTAATGAGTTCCACAACCTATTTGATTATACTTAAAATTTAAGGCAGCAACTAAACTTTAGTTATTTTTTTTTTTTTACAGTGCACATTGGTCTGTTTTGAGTTTGTTTCAGAAGTATTCTGCAGAAACTACCCAGCTGAAATTGCTTTTGGTTGCTGTTTAAAGTCTTTTAATGTTAAATCCTGTTTTTTCAACACCCGCTGAAGTATCGGTCACTCACTTTTGTCCCGAACACACTTGTAAAGATGTTAATTGGATGTGCTAGCAGCTCTCCTGCAGAGTCAAGTGCACTTTTATGAGCACTCACACCAACACTCAGATGCTAAAAGACTCCAGCAGTGACAGAGCTCATAAAAGCCTTATGTAAGATAGATGACCATAAACCTGTACTTTGAGAAATATAATTCTCTCACTGTTGTGTGCTCATCCTAACTATATTTGGTCACTTTGTTTCTCTAGCTGTTAGGTTAGTTCACCGGGGGAATGTATTCTGTTACGTTAATGGCTTCAGGCGACCACTTATTTCTCCCCGCTGTGCATTTACGTGCTCCATTTCTGCCTGAACAACCCTTAATATAATTACACACCTATAGAGAGTTCCTGTCTATAAGACATCACATCTGGCATTAGTTTGATGCTTTGCAAAGTGGCAAGTGCGACCACATACGTGCTATAATCATAATTCTGTAATACTTAATATAGGGACCAATTCTCACTATTAACTAGTTGCTTATTAGCATGCCTATTATTAACACACTGGCTGTTTATTAGTATTTATAAAGCACATATTCTGCATGACAATATTCTACACCTCTAATCCTACTCAATGCCTAAACCTAACAACTACCTTACTAACTATTAATAAGAAGCATATTAGAAGTTTTTTGAGGGAAAAGTCATAGTTAATGGTTTGTTAATAGTGAGAATTGGACCTTAAAATAAAGTTCTGAGGAATTGTGTGCTGATGAAATAGTGTATCATATGGTTTGGTCATCTCTCATTTCAGCCATCCATCTCTCAGACTGTCTGGAACGGCTGATTGCTGCCATTTTCAGTGTAATTAGAGCAGTTTATGGCAGCCTGCACTTAACTCGGTGCACGGATGTCTGCAGAAATAAATAATGTATGCAATAAGAAGTGTTGAGGTAATGATAACTGAGTGATGTACACTGAACTTAACAATCACCTGCACCTCCCTCGCACACTGGAAGTAAATATGCGAGGAAGCGTTTATTAAAACTGCTAGAATGTGACTTTTTGCAAATATTCGTGCAGCTATCAATAACAAAATGTACTGTAGTGTCACCATGAATTTGGAATGTACAGTGCACGGCATAAATGAGTACACCTCCTCTGAATAAATATAAAATATGTGCTTTCTCAATGATCACTAATACAATTCATGGAAAGATGGCAAAATTGAAATGTATTAAACATATACTTAATAAAAACAACAAAATATATGCTAATATTTTCTGTAAAATAAGTAAATTAGCCCATTTAGTTTAAATGAAGGATTGCAGAAATGAGTACACCCTAGATTTAATTCAGCAAATGTACAATCTTCTGTTACTTAGTATGTCTTCCAGAACTTAAAGTACACTGCTCTGACCCTTCTTGGCACTGAGTGAAGTTCATCACAAATTGTCACATCTGTCCTGTTTAACTCCTGGAGGACAATCTCCTTAAATGCCCTGGTCTTTAATGGGAAGTGTTGCTCAGCTCATCTCTACAGAATCCCCCACAGCCGCTCAAGAGTGTTAAGGAAGTCCACTTCCAAAACAAAGATTCACATATAATGTATTCACCCCCTTGTCATCCAAGATCTTCATGTCTTTCTTTCTTCAGCCATAAAGAAATTATGTTTTTTGAGGAAAACATTTTAGCATTTTTCTCCATATAATGGACTGATATGGTGCCCCGAGTTTGAACTTCGAAAATGCAGTTTAAATGCGGCTTCAAACGATCCCAAATGCAGTTGTAAATGATCCCAGCTGAGGAAGAAGGGTCTTATCTAGCGTAACGATCATTTATTTTCATAAAAATAATGCAGTTTATATACTTTTTTTATGTCTCATCTTGTCTTACTCTGGCTGGACTGTTTTTGTTCCGGTTCATGACAGTTAGGGTATGTCGAAAAACTCCCATCTCATGTTCTCCCTCAACTTCAAAATCGTCCTATATCGCTGTTTTCCCTTTTTTGTTAAGGGCGTTTGATCTTTTTTGCATGTTCACTTTGCAAAGACTGGGTCGGTACTTCTGCAGCAATGTAGGATGACTTTGAAATGAATTTTGATGTTGAGGGAGAAAATACTATTGGAGTTTTTCGACATACCCTAACTGTCTTGAACCAGAATACACAGAGCAAGGCAAGACGAACGTTTGAGGTTAAAAAATATTT